>CAWUFW010001726.1:922500-1622500 GCA_963921515.1 Calotriton arnoldi
AATACATCCAGAGCTCCAAAACCTCTATCCCAACCCGAGGGGGGGGGGGGGGCAGAGTGGTTAATCTAGTTATGCCTTCTTCTTCACCTCTTCAGTAGCAGCAACATAAGGATAAGAGACATGGCCATTACGTTACTCCACAGGATGATCTTGCCAAGAAAAGGAGAAAAGAAGACATTTGTTCCGGATGTAGAAGAGACAGAAGCTCAGAAAAGTCTTCCAGGCACGTGTCAGTCTTCAGACAAGATCTTCATCCTTTTCAGACTCTGATCTCAGTGATGTTTCCGTCAGGTCTCCAGATTCTCCTAGAATCTTCTAGATGGATGACTTTACTTTTCTTGAAGTGACAGTCCGAAATCAGAAGCTTAATATTGACTACTGCTCCTCTATGACACATTGATAGTCTTCTAGACATTAATTCAGAAACCTCAAGAGAGACTCATGGTGGCTCTGGTTCCAGGTCACCTTGAAACTCCTCTGCATCTTCCTAATGCCAGCATCCATTAAATCTGTTGATTCCCTTTTGTTCAGGCCCAGGCTGTGCAGGTCGACTATTATCCTAAAGAAAAGCCTTCACTGTTTCCGTTCTTCTCGTCAACAACTTATAGAGACAGACTTTCCGATCCACTCCCAACCGCTATGACATTGGCCCCTTTTCAGGACTATGCTCCTCTTGTCTTTGATTATTTTTGCGCGGAGAAGGCACTCATGGTGATGGAACTGATGCCATTCCAATACTATCCCTTGTGCCATGCCAAATAGCTGTGGTCTGACCACCACAAGGTTTTTCTCCCCTGACCACAATGGCACTGTGTGCCAGGCCTGCCTTATCTTCTGTTCGAAGAAGACCCTGGAGAAAGAACGTGGGCACATCAAAAGATGCAGCGGCTAGCCTCCGATGACGCCCCAAACATCTTCAGCGCCATTCAATGTCGAGGGATTTAAGATTTCCAAACCTCAACAAAACTCCTTCAAACAAGACCTTCAGAGACTTTGCCTTGGAAGAGGAAACTAACATTAAAGGAATAGCTGGCTTTGGAGGCCCCTCCAAATCCCAAACATAAAAAGTGCAAGGACACAGGCACCAGCTCTCTCCCCTACATTCCTCCTCCTCCACTCCGACCTCCTGTGTCACCACCTCCATTGCCACCACACTCCCGAGAGGGATCCCCCAGTCCTCTAATGGAGAAGGCAGCCCTTTCAGCCCTGCTGACCCTTATGAGGTATCATTTGACCTAGTGCCCACAGATGACCTCTGGGCCAAATCTGGATCATTATCCTATAATGCTATTTTCCCCAGGCAACACTGCAGTCTACCATGAGGTGATCCATTGGTGGCCACTTTTCATGAAGTGGACATGCATCTTCTCCATGAGGAAGACCATCTCCTCGTGGAGACATTGTCCAAGTCAAAGAGAAATGTACAGTTCCTCCCTGTAGGAAAGTAGGATCTGCTTTCATGGTTACCCCCACTTTTTGCTTGGTGTCAGTATGTTTTTGACCTAGTCTGACTGGGATCCTGCTAATCAGGACATCAGTCACTATGCCTTCCCCGTAAATTGATTGTGATAAGTACTTTTGTACATCCACAATTGGCTACTAGTGTACCCTTGAAATCCCTAGTATATGGTGCTAAGGTACCCAGGGCATAGGTACACCAGGGGTCTCCCATGGGCTGCAGCATGTATTGTGCCGCCCATGGGAGTCCACTTAAACTGTGACTACAAGCCTGCCATTGCAGCCTGTGTGAGATGGTGCTTGCACCTCTCACAACAGATACAAGTTTCCTTTTATCTAAGGTCACTGCACTTAAAACCTATAAGTCATCCCTATTGCAGGCTCTTCAGTTCTGAGGGCAGGGTGCTTGGTTATAAGTGTGAGGGTGGCCCTGCATGAGCAGATTATCCCTACAAACCCCGGAGTAGATTCTCAAGTGTTTGTAAGTGCGGTCAGCCATTTTAATACATATAGTGGACATCAGTTATTATGAGATGTCTAACTATGTAGTGGCTGCACAAAACCCAGGCATGTTTGTATCAAACATGTTGGAATCATACCACAACTCCGATTCCAGTGTTGGAAGTATGATCCCATGTACTGAGGGGCTCCCTTGGGGTACCCCTCTGAACTCCCCGTAATAGCCTTTCAGGGTCTGCCAGCATGCTAGTGGTGCTGCCGACTACAGACACAATTCTGCCCTCCTGCTGCTGAGCTGAGCGCGATAGGTTTTCTGTCACAGGGAGGTGTGACCACTTCCCAGACAGGACTTAGTGTATTAGGCTGGGGTGGGGGCGCTTGCCAGCACCACCAGACTGCTTTGAAGGGCATATTTGGTGCCCTCCTTGCATACTCAAGTTAGAACCAGTTCTGGGAGCCGTTGGCTCCCACTCTGGCACGAAACTGGACAAAGGCCATGGGAGTAGCCTCCCCTCTGCCCAGCCCCTCCTCTGGGAGGGACCCCTGAGTTGTTCCAACCCTTCCCATATGGTACTTAGGGACTTACCTGTGGGTGGGTCCTCAGATTCGTCGTGGGGCAAGACTCAAGCCTGAAATTACGTTGTTCTTTGACCGTCTGGACACTTGCACTTCGTTGGACTTAGCCTGGAACCGAGACTACATCAAGGAAGACCCCTGATGCTCCTGGTCTCGCTGTTCTTCAAGTCGTCTTCGTCTGTGCCTCTGCCAGGTTCTTCAACAGACCTGTGAACATCGACACCCGAAGTAATCTCCCTTGGAGTCAAGGAGTCACTCCCTTACATCTGCAGGCACTGCAACAAAGCTGACCGGTCTGCTGCTCCTGTCGTCCTACGGACTTCCAAAGGCTCAGCAACACAGGTGGTTGTTCTGCAACTCCCTCGAGGCCTGACCTGTCCTCTCTGCAATTTTGAGGCCAGTATCCCTAGCCAGAACCGCTGAGAACGAACCCCCTGTGCACCGCGTGGACTTGCCTTTGCCAAGGCTTGTTGGCTCTGCACTCCAGAGATCTTTGGGCTACAAGAAGCTCCAGCATCTCTTCCCTCCGAGCTCAGCATCCTCACTGCATCCTCTGCACCGTGGGTCTTGATTCTTGGTGAGCTGCTCGAAGTCCTCTTGCGACTCCTGTGCCTTTGGCCTGTGGGTCTGCCTGAGGGTCTTATACTGCTTCAGTGGGCTCCCCTGCTTGCTCGGGCCTGCTCCGACTCGCCTGCCGTTTGTGAGTCCCTTGTACCTTGCTGGCCCCAACATTGCTCCTTCTTCGTTCTCCACGCCAGTTGTGGCTACCAAGACTTGTTGGTGCTCCTGCCGGACACAGACCACCTAGTCACTGACATCTGACATGGGACAGCTCGTGCACGGCTCCTGGTCCTTCAGCTGCAGCGACAAGGTCACCGCTGACTCTTCTGAACCTCCCGACATCGGTGGGTCATTGTGTCTTCGTGCCTCCTGGTCACGTCCGAGGGGCATAGACTCTTTCCCCTCTGCTTGCAGGTTCATCACTTCCAGAATCCACCCTTGGATTCCATCTAACTTCTTCACCGTCTTCTCCAGAGGCATTTTCTTCCAGGTCTTCCATTGTAGTCTACGGAGGTTTCAGACGTCTCTTCACCACTATGCACCTGGCTTCCTTGGTGTAGGTAACCTGGTTCCTGGGGCACCCACGGGTGGGGTGGCTCTCCAACCTTCCGTCCTCCAAGGGAGTTCTTCAGAGTCCACAGGGAAGGGCCCTTATGCAAAACGGCAACCGCAACTTCTCCATTGACTTCCATTGGTCATGCGGCTGTGTTCCCACTATGCACGCAGCCTCCGTGGTCCAAGTCCCGTCCTCCTTTGCAGTTCTCATTCCACCCCTTAGTATAGGGTTTGATCTCCCCCCCCTGGAGACCACTGTATTTTGTGCTACTTACCTGATTACATTTGAAATATTCTGGTGCATTGTGTTGATATCTCCGGGTAGGAGATATACCAATGTGTTAGTGAGTGTTGTGTAATAAATAGAAGTATTTTTAAATAAACAATGAGTTTCTTTTTCATTTAACCTACACTATAAGATTAAACTGGTAAAACAAGCCGCTTAACACTCCTTCAAGATAAGCTTGGAAGCTGCTCTCCGCAGCTACCACTTTGAGAGCTTTCTATGGTTATCAAAGACAAGTACAGCAAAAGGCTGATGCTACCGATAAAAGGGTACCAGCAGTTGGCCATTACCCACTATGAAGGCTTTCTTTCCGGATAGTTAAGGGGAAAAAGGGGGGGCACCTAGGCAAGGTGCATTCAACACATAACAGGCATATCAACAACAGATAATCTTAGAAGTTACATAACATATGTTGAGCACTTGAGACACCAATATTCTTTATATTTCTTTTATTTTTTCACTTAGTTTTGATGATATAAATATATACTTTTTTTTACATAAATTATCATTTCAATTATTATCACTTGTTAAAAACACATAGTTTAGTGTACAAACAAAACTGATAATTACATACACATTTCTTGGTTGTCTTGTTTCTACCTTCTTTATATATTAGCAGGGAACAGAATTATCATATAGTCTAATCCTGTAATTAATGACTAAAACCCTACTGAAATTTTAACTGTGGAGACAAATGAGTTATTTTGTTCTGCAATGAATTATGGATGCAATATATTATGCATGCAATATATTCAATAAACATCCATCATTATAATGGCATAAGGAGACTGGCGGTTTGTGATCTAACAACTACGCGCGTTTCGGCTTAGGCCTTAGTCAGGACTCCGTCACAGGTTCTTAAAAGGAAAAATAGACAATATAGTCTGGTGTTAGTATGCCTATTTGATAATACTTATTGAAACTAGTTCTACTTTGAACTTAAAATTAGTTGCACATGAGAGGCTTTATCTAGTTGACACAGTAACATTCATGAAAATGAAATGGTGTACAAAGACCAAGGGTGATGGCCAAAAGAATGATGGCCCAAGAATAGTGATCTAATACCCAAGTGTTTTTGTGTGATCAGTTCTGTTTAGAATTGCGTGCACAAAAGAACATTAGACAGTGACTGTGTGAAGTATTAAAATAACGTAATCCAAGTTCCTTCACCAGACCTTTATTTGTATCATGCTTAAAAAATGTAATCCTATTATGGATATACCTTTGGCTCAGGCGCGGTGTGGATGTGCCCTGCTCATCCCAATTTTTTAGGTTATCTGCGGCAGCTCTTTTATTTATACTGTTTAAGAAATAAAGAATTATTATTTTCTAGCCAGTAGGTTATGGATATTTTTATCTGATATTTCTTTTGATCTACAATTTAATATAATACCTTTTATAGTTCTCGTTATCCATGAAGTTGCAAATCTTTCCTGTGGAACCTATATGGCTGATCCTCTTGCGACCTTTAAAGGACTGAATCAAAAGTGTAAGAGCATATAAATTATCTGAATAAAATATATCTGACTTCACCTCAATCTCTTATTCATTTATCTTATTATATATTCGGTTTATGCAGCATATTAACCTCGCTGCTATAGTTAAAGTCTGGGCATGTTCCTGGAACGTACCTGTTAAAGGAATGATCCTTTCCATTCCTTACTCTATGGTAGGACTGAACTCGGTCCGAATGAATAGGAAAAACTTTTATTAGTGATCTAAAAGATGAAAAGAATAAAAAGAAATTGTGAAGGAGAGTCAGGTGGATAAAAAGTTATAAGATCACCTGATTCTAGGTGTGAATGATAGTAATCGCATAAAATGCAATATACTGACCCTTCATTTTTCAATTGTAGGTTCTGAAGTATCTGTTTTAGTCGGTACACATCGTACCCACATTTATAAAGCAAGAACTCTTCCTTTTCTAGTTCTATAACTGTGAACCAAAAAAAAAAACGATGTTAATTCCTATGATTTAGTATCACACGTATCTGGCACTTTAACTTTTTTATCTTTTATCAGAAAAGAGTTTTTTTTCTAGTTGGTTACATGTCTATCTTTTAGGCATGGTGAATGCGATTGATTTGCTGCACCCCTTCTATATGGTGTGTAGTATCTTGTGCAAGAGGCATTTCCTCTTCTATGAAAACAGGTTGATAACGACCTTTACGGTCGCTTACAATTAAAGCTCTATTTAAACTGATGTCAAATTTGACCAATTGGAGAAGTATAATATAACGCCGCTCCTACGTGTGAGGGGAGAGACACTTGCCCCCTGTCAAACCGTGCCATATAGCACTACCTGATTATCCTCTCTTATATCTGGTGTAAGTTACTTTGCCACATTCTTTATGAAAGGTGCTACAGACTGTTAAGTTTTACCCTTCAAGGTAGAGCGAGGCCTGACCTGTTAGTAACATATAATTCCTCTCTTTTCCCTCATGATGGTTAGTGAGCTTAATTCTTGACGAGCGATACAGCGGACTTTATTAGTTTTAACCTTCACTGTCATGTGAAGCCTCAGCTATAAATGAACTCAATTACCGTCTATTTGTGTTGATCATTTTAACGCTAGACTTAGAGAGACCGCAAGCATGAACCTAACATATCTTGAAACTTTGTTACCCGGCACCAACTAATAGCCCTACCTATTTTTCCCTAAACTTATTTTTATACAGTCCCGCTTACCTGCCGTTTACACATTGTTTAAACGCCTTCGGTGGGAACGCCGGTGGAACTGAGTGTACGCCACGGTGATTTAAATACGGATAATGACCCCTGACATCGTTGCGTACAAATGCTTCCCGGGTAAGCCGCATCTCTGTCAAAAGGTTCCTAACGAGGGCGCCATCTTAGCTGTACCCTAGCTCGTATTTGATCTACATCTAAACAGGCAGTAAAACATGGAGATTCAGTGCAAATCCATGTGATTCAAAACGCATATGAGTGGAATATCTACTACCTAAACGTCTTCCTAAGATGTAATGATTAAGATCTAAAATATTGTGTGCATTCGCTATATCAGTAAGCCAGATCTTAATTAGGGGTAACAGGCGCTATATGAATGCAAACCTTTCTTTCCCTTCTATCCCTCCACTATCCTTCTCACTCCAAATAACTGACTAATATCCACCACTCAAATTACTTTCATATTTCACCATACTAATTCACCACTAATCCTTTATGGGTTTCCGGAGTAGCGTGCTACTCGCCCAAAAAAAAAGCAATTCAACACCCCATCAGGGGTTAGAAGCGCTATATATATGCAAACCTTTTTTCCCTCTTCTATCCCTCCGCTATCCTTCTGAATCCAAATAACTGACTAACATATCCACCACTTAAAATTTACTTGCATGTTTCACTATACTAATTCAACACTAATCCTCTATGGGTCCCGGAGTAGCGTGCTACTCGCCGAAAAAGCGCTTCGACGCCTCGTCAGGGGTAGTAAGCGCTATACAAATGCAATTACAATACAATACAATATTAATAAGCATGGAGCCTGCGTTCAAATTTTGTTCAGATACATGCGGGTAAAGCCCAGGTAATGATAAGCAAATACTACATCCATTAATCGTTATATTTGATGGCCTGGTCCCAGGGTATTTCTTGGTTTAACCCCTTCTTTCCGGATAGGACAGGGTTCAGTGGGACAAGATGCAGGAGCTAGCGAAGCATCTTCCAGACGAGTTTAAAGGGGGGGGGGGGAGAGAATAGTCGCCGAGTGGAGAAATGTTTCTAATGCCACTAGCCACTGCACCATTGATGCTGCGGGCACCACATCCCAGGAGGTCAACACTAGCTTCCTCATCCGACAACATGCTTGGCTCCACACCTCGGCCTTCAAGGCAGAGGTTCATCAACATCTGCTCAACTTCTCCCTTTATGGAGAACATTTATTCACCCCACAGTTTATAAGATGTTAGAAGAAATCGAAAAGGATACCAACACCTCAAAAGCCATGGATGCACTTCAGACCCCATTATCTAGGGGCTCCTTTCTGAGATGACAGTACAGACAGGCTCCAGCGCTGCTTCCCCAAACCCTACTCCTTTCATATGAAAGGCAGCTGCAGTCATACCACCAACCGACTTCACGAGGTATACCAGTGGTGCCTATAGGGACAACAACAAAAGGGGCATGGGTAATCTAGGTTCAGGCAAAGGGAACCGCCACTTCAAAGCAATGACTCCCTCACACCCCAATTCACTCAACACCTGCCGGGAGAGAGAATACTAAATGTGCTTCCCTGTTTGCAGGAAATCACATTCGACAAGTGGGTGCAAGTGGTGGTTCGCAACGGTTACGGCCTAGAACTTCACGCCCCTTCCCAACATATCACCCCTCAGCCATACCCTCAGGAGCAAGCATCTCACACTTCTGCAGGAAAAGGTATAAGCACTGCTTGACATTAGGACAAGGGTGGTTTGCTCTCTTCACTTCCTTATACCCAAGAAAGACTGCTCCCTCAGGTTCAACCTGGACCTCAGGCCCCTGAATTGCTACATCCTCCCCAAACATGTCAGTATGGTAGTGCTGCAGGATGTCATCTCTCTGCTTCAACAAGGAGATTAGATGACTGTGGTGGACCTCAAGGAGGCCTCCTTCCGCATCCCTGTGCCTCATCCCCCCCCCCCGACACTACTTCAACTTCATGGTAATTGGCCATCATTATTATTTACAGGCAAAGCGGGTTCAGTCCACAGAGGGTTTTGGCCTTCCAGCAGCTCTGACCTCTTTTTCAGCCAAATCGTCCACTCTCAGTCTGAACCTTTGATGCGTCTGCGGAGTATGACGGCTTGTGCATCGTCATAGTACCCGAGGCACATTGAGACATCTGTCCACTTCAAGAGTGGTGAAACAGCAACAATCTGTTGTAGGTCAGGCCGCTTATAGACCCCATTTCACAAGACCATTACCACGGGTGCCTCTCAAGCTGGCTGGGAAGCGCATCTCAACCATACAAGCAGTGTGGGCTCCTCATCACCATGGACACCTCATCAACTACCTCAAGCTCCTTGCTATATGTCTCGCCTTCGTTTCTCTCATTCAGGACAGGGCAGTGCTAATGAAAACGGGCATGACCGCCATGTACTACTGCCAGAAACTGGGCAGTTCTCACTCCTTACCCGTGTCACTACTGGCACAAAAGATAGGACATTGGACGTGCCGCCACATCATCCAACTCATGGTGGAATACCTTGCGGGGTGGACAACAATGTGGCTGTCCTGCTCAGCAGGATGCATAAAAAATTTCACAAGTGAGAACTCCACTCGCAAGTCCTACTTTATTACTTCCTGTGCTGGTGCACCCCACCCTTAAATTCAAAAGGCCCAAACTTCGCCTCTGGGCACCCACACCCATGGTCCAGGGGCAATGCACTATGGATGAACTGCTCAGGGATCTTTGCTTACATTTTTCTGCTTTCCCCATTCCTTTCTGCTCCAGAAGATGTTGCAAACCCCTCAGACTCTTATCATATCCCCCAGCTGAGCCAGACAGCCCTGGTACTTTGCACTCCACGAGTAGTCAAGCCCAAATCCGACATCCATACCCCACACAGCTTAATCTAGCGATTTGGCACCATCCTAGAGTGTGGCTTTCTATGTCTTCCACAAGAATGCATGGCTTTGGAGAGTCTTGCAGGCCTACCACACAAGCCCACCACACAGCAAAGTAAAAAGGATTTGTCTATTATTACATCCCCAAACATTTGCATTCCTTAAAACCCTTGGTCCAGGATAATATCTTCCACTTGCTTCACCTACAAAGTTTAGGTCTCAACTATACTTCCATCCCTATCCATTTAGCAGCCATAGTCTTTCATGCAAAACTGGGAGCATTCCTCCCTTTTCCGCATACTAGTAGCTAAAGCCTTCATGGACTGCCTCAAAAGTCATCCCTCCCAGAGTCTCCTCCAGCCTACACAACCCCATCCCCCACACCTGACCGGAATATAAGTATAGTTCTCACTAGACCCATGGGACCTCCTTTTGAGCTTTTCCACTCTTGCCCACTCTAGTACCTAACTTTTCTTGGTGCCAAAAATTCTCTTAGACCTGTTGGTGAGCTGAAAGCCCTCACTACAAGAATCCTTCATTCAGGTTCATAAAGATAGTTGTACTCTGGAGTCACCACTCCATACTATTCTCATGTGTTCTGCGAAAAACAATGTGATACAGAGTCGGTCCCCATGGACATTACCAACTAAGGATGGAGTCCCACTGCATCTCACGGCTCAAAAGACTTTCGTCAGAGAAAAAACAAGTTGCAAACGTCCAAGCCCCACACTAGACGGCAGGTGTATGTAGGGCTTGTGAATCTACATCACTGCACACTAAGAGCAGATGCATACAGGGTAAGTAACCTTTTCCTTCTGGTTCGAGCTCAGCTGCTTCCCTTGAAAAAGAAAGTAAGAAGATGGACTAGTTTGTAAAGAAAATACGCTTCACTGCTTCCACAGCACTGAAGGTAGCCAGTTTTGCAGCGTGAATCTTTCTGGATTCACTATGCTGTGCATTATTCCGCCATCTTGTGGTTGGGTCCGGATTCGTAGTCTTTCTTTTCTTTCTTTTTTTTTGTTGTTGTTGGCCCAGGTGGGCGGCGACGCCCCCACCATTTGGTGTCCTCGGTGACGTCGTCGCGCTTCCTGCGGAAGCTCCCACCTTTGGTCGCCATCTTCAGATTCTTTTTTCCGCCGTGGGCTCTGGATCGTCGACGAGAAGTTCCAGAAAGTTTGGACGAAGAATCTCGAATATTCAATTATCACCACAGAGGATCGTTTCCTGAGACACCGGACGAGGAGACGAGTACCGGAGGCGACGAGAAGGACGACGAGGTAGAAGGTCCACGACAAAAAATCTCGTCACCTACAAAGAATGCGCTCACGGGGCCCCCTGAGCGCGGGTATGGACAAGACACCGTTTGTAAGTTTTGCCAAAACTGTCACCACAAGTACGCCCAGAAGGACCAGCACCCAGTCTGCAACCTCTGCTTGCCGCTCGACCACATCAGCGAAAACTGCAACGCGTGTTCGGCGTTCACCCCGAAAACCCTCCGGGTGAGAGAGAGGCAAAGAAGGGCGAACTACAACATGCAGGGCCAGGGACCAGCTCCATCGCTCCGAGACCTGGGCCTCTCGAGTGGAGAGGAAGACATCGCAGAGGGACCGGAGGACTGCTCAGTCGTCGAGGTCCACAAGAAAACGTCGAAGGAGGTAAGGGAGACGTCGACCCCGATGCACCCAAGCGACGCTCGAAAGAGTGAAGCCAAGGCCCCGAGCGACACTCTCAGAAGTGAAGCCAAGTCCTCAAAGGGAGCGTTGCCGCCGAAACACTCGACGAAAGCAACAGCAACCAAGGACAAACAGCCGAGCGGATCCTTCGGGAAGGACTCCCAATCGGCGAAAGCCTTCGAAAACCAAGGGCGTCGAAGGTAACCTCCGAAAAGGAAGCCTCGACGCCCAGAAAAGAAGGCCCGGCGTCATCCTCGACGTCCGAGACCGCGAAGAGGGGCGCTTCAGCCATCGACGCCGAAAAGGTCCACGAGATGGAGAAGAAAAAGAGAAGGCTCGAAGCAGAGATGGCGAGCATCCTGCAACGGAAAAAAGACCGACGAAAAAATTAAGCTATACGCCATTCCGTCGAAGCCATCACGCGAAGCACTCGGGGAGGGCGACACCGAAGACATCGAACCCCCGAAAACACCCGAACCGCTCGACGAACAGGGCGAAGAGGACTACTACTTCGAAGGCGAAGAAGAGTTCCAGTCTTACCGGGACTCGGCGCCCTCGGAAGCACAAGACTTAGACTGCCAAGACCTCGACGCAGATTCACCAGAAGAAGGGGTAGACTCTTATCCCTCGAGGCCTTCGCCGCCAGACGACATTGGAGTCTACAATGTGGTCGTCCAAAAGGCTGCAGCAACGTATGGCGTCGAAATGCAAGAGGAGAAGGCGAAGGCATGTTTACTTTGGAAACCCTACTTCCTCAACAAACCAGGTCCCAGTTCCTACCCATGCTTCCTAGCGTCCTGGACCAGGGTAGGGAGGCCTTCAAAGAACCGGCAGTCTGCAAGGCTGTTACACCAAGGAGCGAAAAAAGTACAAACACTCCTCAAAAGACCCTGCATATATCCAAGGGTCAGTGCCAGCAGACTCCATTATCACAGCAACGGCCAGGAAAGGGCCAATGTGCCCACTAACACAGGTCCACCTCCAGACAAGGAGAGCAAACGAATAGACCTCACAGGACGAAAGGTGGAGAGGAACGCAGCCATACACTGGCGCATCGCCAACTCAAACGCCCTCATCAGCAGGCATGCATACCAGCATTGGGATGAAATGAGCCAGCTCGTAACACACCTGCCACAACAACACCAACAAAGGGCTAATCACCTAGTGGAAGAGGGCAAGGCTATCGCAAATACTTGCCTAAAATCAGCCTTGGACGCTGCAGAGAACTCCAGCAGGCAGATGATGATAGGGGTGACTGAAAGGAGACACGCATAGCTCAGGATCTCTGGTTTCAAACCTGAGGTACAAAGCAATATCCTGAACACGCCATTCGACGGCCAGAAACTGTTTGGAGCCCCAGTCGACGAGAAGTTGACGCAGCTTAAAAAAGACAACGAAACTGCGAGGTCCATGGGAGCACTGCAGTTCAGGGGGATGAGAAGAGGAACCCCCTCAAGGCGGCCCAATGGTAGAGGGGGCAATGCGCCCGCCACTTCCCACCAATCTCCCCAACAAGGATACCAGGGGAACAACAGGGCCAAAGCCAACAGGGACAACAACAGCAAAATTGGCAGTATCAACCCAGAGGACGGTCCTTTCGAGGACGCGGGTACGGACGGGGACAGTCCCGAAGAGGGGTCAGCAGCCCACCTCAAAGTGACTCCGCAAAGAAACCAAACCCTCCCCTATCAACACCAAGGGAGAGGAGAAGTGAACAGAAGGAAAAATAAGAAACCCACACAGCAAACAAATAACCACCGAGCATACAACCCCGGTGGGGGCCGAATAGGAAACTTCCTCACACAATGGAGAGAGATTACCACGGACAAGTGGATACTGAACATCATACAGCACGGATACTGCATAGAACTCCAAAAACACCCCCCGGGCAGAAAACCAAGACACCGGCCACTCCCCGCAAGGGAGCTCGCCCTCCTACGTCTAGACGCAGAGGAGCTGCTAAAAAAAAGAGCAATAGAACCAGTTCCAATCAACGAAAGGAACAAGGGAGTCTACTCAACGTACTTCCTAGTGCCAAAGGTAGACGAAACACTAAGGCCAATACTGGACCTCAGATTCCTGAACAAGTTCGTAAGAACTCAAAAATTCAAAATGACGTCACTTCAGGAAGTAATACCCCAAATCCAACAAGGGGACTACATGGCGACCATAGACATGAAAGACGCATATCTGCACATACCCGTCAACCACAAACACAAACGTCTACTAAGATTCGTGATAGGCCAGAATCACTACCAGTTCACAGTGCTAGCCTTCGGGCTCCAGTCCGCACCAAGGGTGTTCACAAAATGCCTAGCAGCAGTGGCAGCGCACCTACGGAGAAAGGGCATACATGTATACCCCTACCTCGACGACTGGCTTGTGAAAGCAGGATCATACAGGCACTGCAAAGATCACATCAAACAAGTCATACAAACACTGTCCAGACTAGGTTTCTCAATACATTGGGAGAAATCGTCAACAGAACCGCAGCAGATCAAAATATTCTTAGGGGCACAAATCGACAGCACACAGTCCAAAGTGTTCCCCAGCGACAAGAGAACTATAGCGCTCCTGAGGGAAACGCGTCATTACCGCAAGGGGCAAGTTCTGACAGTGAGGACGGTGAGCAGACTAATGGGGATGATGGCATCATGCATCCACCTAGTCCCAAATATCAAACTGCACATGAGACCGTTCCAAGAACGGATACAGCAACAGTGGTCACAAGCAACAGGGAGTTGGGAAGATCTAGTGGTTGTCACACACGCAGTGCAGCGAGATATAGCGTGGTGGAAGGAAGAGAACATATTACAGGGGAAGCCATTCACACAGCCAACTCCAACAGTGACCATCACAACAGACGCCTCACAGCAGGGCTGAGGCGCGCACATGGACAGACTCCGCGTCAGGGGGCTGTGGTCACAACAAGATGCAGTGAGACACATCAACTACCTAGAACTAAAAACTGTGTTCCTAGCCTTAAGAGCCTTTCAGAAGCAGCTTTACGGCCAGAGTGCTGATACAAACAGACAACACAACCACCATGTTCTACACCAACAAACAAGGTGGAACACAGTCAGCACCGCTATCAAGCCTGGCACAAGAGATTTGGAGATGGGCCATCCCTCTAAGGATAGACCTACTGGCAATACACCTTCCAGGAATAGACAATGTAGAAGCAGACCGACTCAGCAGGCAGACGTCGGCATCCCACGAATGGGAGCTCAACCAACAGGAAGTGCAGCGGCTGTTCCAAAAATGGGGTACACCACGGATAGACCTGTTTGCAACACTCCAGAATGCAAAATGCCAACATTACGCATCCAGACAACCGGACCAAAGGTCCCTAGGGAATGCGCTATGGATAAGTTGGTCGAACAAATTTGCATACGCTTTTCCCCCGATACCACTGTTACACAAGGTACTCAGCAAATGCAGGAGCAGCAGCATGACACTCATACTGGTGGCACCTCAGTGGGCCAGACAGTCATGGTTCTCACAAATAATGGAAATGGCGCAGGAACCAGCGCACAGGTTCAGCAGAAGGAAAGACGACCTGACAATGCAAGACGGAAAAGTGCTCCACCCAGAACCAGAGAGCCTCAGCCTAGCAGCATGGCTCCTGAGGACCTAGAATTCGCACACCTCAAGCTACCACCAAGCACTATGGCAGTACTCAGAGAAGCAAGGAGACCCACTACAAGGAAGTGCTACATTGCAAAGTGGAAAAGGTTCTCGCAATGGTGCCTTAAAGAGGGACTGCAACGAAAGGTCACAAAAGAATCAACGGTACTACAATACTTAACGCACCTACTACACAGCGGGCTGAGCTACTAGTCACTAAGGGTTCACTTAGCAGCCATAGTGGCCTACACCAGGGGAGAAGCGGGGAAAAGTTTCTTCACCTCCCAGGTGGTCAAAAGATTCCTGGAGGGGCTAAAAGAATAGCCCCCCAAAAGGATGCCAGCCCCAAGCTGGAACCTCAACACTGTGCTAACACAGTTGATGAAATCACCATTTGAGCCCATACACAAGACTACACTGCACATGCTCACACTAAAGACGGCATTCTTGGTGGCTATCACGTCACTGCGAAGGGTCAGTGAACTGCAGGCTCTTACACTACAAGAGCCCTACTTGCAAATACACAAGGACAGAATTGTCATGAGAACGGACCCACACTTCCTGCCAAAGGTGGTGTCGCGGTTCCATATTAACCAGACAATACAGATACCAAGTTTCTTCCAGAAACCATCAACGCCCACAGAAAAGGCGCTACACACGCTGGACGCCAGAAGGGCAGTGATGCACTACATAGAAAGGACAAAGGAATGCAGGAAAACAAAACAACTCTTCGTTTCCTTCGCAAGCAGTTTCTTGGGACGACCAGTAACAAAAAATACCATAGCACGATGGATTGCACAGGCAATACAACTCTGCCACAAGCAGGCAGGACAAGAATTAGAGGGAGCCGCCCAAGCTCACTCAACAAGGAAGAAAGGAGCAACAGTTGCGTTCCTAGCGAACACACCTATCCAAGACATTTGCCAAGCGGCAACATGGTCTTCCGTGCACACGTTCACCAAACACTACTGTGTGGATATCCAGATGAACAAAGAGGCACAAGTAGGACAGAAGGTCTTACAGCACATTTTCAGCAACCAATGCTCATCTTCCACCCAACCACCGCAATAACAAAACCGCTACAAAGTCTATGCACAGCATAGTGAATCCAGAAAGATTCACGCTGCAAAACGAATAGTTTCTTACCTGTCGGTGTAGTTTTGCAGCTTGAAGACTTTCTGGATTCACTAGCGATCCCACCCGCCTCCGCCAGGAAGATAACATAGGAGGTTAAGGGTAAAACTAGACTACATAAAAGGTTTAGAGGGATCAAAAGAAAATAGAAGGATAAAAGAAAAAGGCATAGACTACAAACCAATAAGAGGAAAAGAAAAAAGAATCCGAAGATGGCGACCAAAGGTGGGAGCTTCCGCAGGAAGCGCGACGACGTCACCGAGGACACCAAATGGTGGGGGCGTCGCCGCCCTCCTGGGCCAACAACAACAACAACAAAAAAAGAAAGACTACGAATCCGGACCCAACCACGAGATGGCGGAATAATGCACAGCATAGTGAATCCAGAAAGTCTTCAAGCTGCAGAACTACACCGACAGGTAAAACTATTCGTTCCACTACGCTAAGTAGTTACCTTGGGAATTATGTAACTCAATGAGTTGTTTTCTCAACAGAGTTCCATAGGAGGATTGAGAAGATTCTTTAAGAGCATTTTTTTAAGGAGGAATGATAACAGACCGGGCTATCTGTTCATCCAAGGCCTCAGCAGATCTGGCAGCAAGGGACATTCGCCATGAAGTATCAGTCAGCAGAGCTCTTGGCTAAGACTTACTTTTCGGTCCCACCGGGCTCAATAGCATATGGTGGACCTGCCTTTCTCACATTATTACCTTTTCTGCTCCCACGCAGGTGAAGAACTACAAAGAATGAGAAAAGAGCTGCTGACTTAAATCAGTGAGCTTCAAGAAGAGAAGGGAGTTCTCGTAGAGGTCAAGGATTATGGTACAGTCAGCCACATTTCCATATTCCCTTTTGGAAAAGACAGCAGGAGCTTGAGTGGCAAGTAGCAGTATTTCAAAGGCAAAAAATAGGAAAAAACTGGAACCTTGAATCATCTCCTGCAAATGTTGGCAAAGCCTCACCTGCTAAATAACTGCTTCACTCTGCCACCACCGCCATAGCACCCGTGTGGGAGGAAATATCCAATCACTTTTTTTATGGCAGAAAATACCAAACAGCAGTGAGAGCTGAATATTTTAAAATCTGGTTACAAAACCAGTTTCCGTTCTTCCCCTCCTTCCATTCTACCAAAGATGTCCAAACATCTACCCTTGAAGTGTCTTATGGAAGTAGTAAAGATTCTACTGAGCAAGTGAGAAATAGAAAAAGTCCCCAAGTCTCAGAGTAATAAAGGGATTAGCTCATGGTATTATTGGTCCAGAAGAAAAATCAGAAATTGGTATTTTGTCCTATACTAAATCGGTGGCTCTCCAGTATTCTTTCTCCGTTTTCTTATAGGAGACTGGGTGGCATTGATAGACCTGCAGTATGCTTATTTTCACGTCCCCATCTTAAGAACATATCAGAAATTCCTCTGCTTCAAAGTGGGTCACTCATTACCAATTTCGTGCCCTTTTGACTTTGTCTGCCCTATGAGTTCTCAAAATGCATGGCAGTTATAGCGGCAAGACTGAGAAGGGGTGTGGGTTTGCTTACCCTTATTTAAACAATTGGCTGGTGAAAGCCAGTTCTCTATAAAATGTCAGCAGTCCATGAGCAACATTCTAGCCCTCCTAGACTGCTGAGGGTCTTCAGATCATTCCAGCCGAATCAATCCTTGAACCACTACAGATGATAAAATACTAGAGTCTCATTCAGAGGAAATACTCTAATCCTTCTATATGATGATTGATTCTCTGAAAGTAACTAAAACTCCATCAGCCATACAGTTACCTTCTCTTCTGAGCAGCATGGCTTCATGCATCTTCCTTGATCCTAATTTGCCGACTGCATGTGTGACCTCTTCAAGAACGTCTGGAAGATTATACGTGTCAGACTGGGTACTGGGAGCAGACAGTCTCATTGAACATCTTGACAATATAGTCTCTCAAGTGGTGGTGCAGCAGAACTAATGTACCGAAGGATGTTCTGTTCCAGAAACATCTTCACTTCATCTCAATTGCCACACATGCATTGCTAAAGGGTTAGGAGCACACATGGGATATCTTTTAACGCCGGACAGATAACCTCCTGTGGAGAAATTCTAACATATCAATATGCTGGAGTTGAAAGCTGTACAGCTAGCTCTGAAATCGTTACATCTATCTGTATTGGCATAAAAGTGCTCATCCTAAAAGACAGCACAGCCGCCATATATTAAATCAGCAAACTGGGATGTAAAGGATCTGGCAGTGGGCATTACCAAGGAACATTTCCTTGTCTGCAATACATCTTACTGGTCTACAAAACACAAAGGCCGACTAACTCCGCAGAAATCTGCTGGAACAACACAACTGGGAGCTAGAGATTGTATTTCAAACCACCTTCTATGAATGGAACACTCCAGAAATAGGAGAAAACGCAAAATGCCACACCTTTGCATCCAGGTAACAAGCCCAGATTCAGGGGCAATGCCGTTTTGATACACTGGTTGAAAACATTCACCTACACATTTACACTAATACCACTGCTCTCCAAGATAATAAAAATTATGCAGTGTCCGATAAAGATGATTCTCAAAGCGCAAGACAATCAAGGGAGATGGTGGTAACCAGACCTGCTCTACCTGTCGCTTCTCACAGATGACTTCCGTTTAAAGTTGAGAAGAATTTTTGAGCCTACATTTCACCCGCTGAACTTGACAACCTGGCTCCTGAGTTCTTACAGTACTGAGACTTGAATCTTCATGATGACTGTATGAAGATTTTGAAGGAAACAAGGAACCCTTTACTCGCTACTCTTATGCTTTCACCAGGAAGAGGTTCTGCTAATGGTGTCTCCAGAAGCAGTCAGACCAGAGACCTTGTCCAGAAGAGATGGCACTGTTCCAGTGATAAAGGATTTTCTGTAAGGTTTGAGGAAGGTTTTTCAACCAGTGAAAACCGTTTCCTTCCTGGGATCTTAAGATTATGCTTTGCAAGTTGATGAGCCCCCTCACCCCTTTTGAGCCAGTAAATAAGACAGATAAACAACATACTTCATGGAAAGTTGCCTTTCTTGTAGCCATTACATCTGACAGAAAAGGTGAGCTCTCTTCTCAGAGGAACCTTATCTAGTCTTCCACTGGAACAAAGTTTCTTTAAAGATGCTTTTTTTTACCTAAAGTAATTTCAGACTTTAAAATCAATCAAATAATCTCTTCCTGTATTCTTTCAGATCATTTTGTGTCTGTGTTCATATGTCCATCCGGCCAGCATATTAGAGACTGCATTTTCCTTTTTTGTAGTGCTACTAGCCAAATGTATAGGTCATTAATTTGGCTGATTGAACTACTTTTATAGCCAAAAAAGAGTTGGTTGAAAATGTTGCCTCTCAGCGGCATGTATTTCACTTTTCTTTTTAATGGTGGTCTCGGGATCTCGCATCTGCACGCAGATAATCAAACTGATTATGCATTCGGAGAGAATACCCATGACAGAGAACTAGGATTACAGGAAGGCAACTTTTTCCCCCCAGCCCACAGGTTCTCTCCTTAACAAAAGTAACCTGGATCTGCGTATCCTTGTTCCTGGTGGAAGACAATCATTGTAAGGCCAGACAGTTGCAGAAAGCTACTGGATACAGGGTACCTACTTTTGGGTTCTTAAGAAGGACAAATCATTATGCCAAACACAAGTTTTAAGGCTGTGGAATAGCTTTTTTTTTTTTTTTAAATGATACCTTCTGACAACTGTAGAAGAGGCCATACTGTTATTACCAAACAAAAAACTCATGGCTTGCAGGATTTATATTTCCACGTCACTATAATAGAAATACATGAATATGATTTTTAGGTAGAACTGTTTTTAGAACTGTTAATTAAAGATAATGCCTTTCAGCATAAAGCCTTAATGTGTTTAGAAATGCTTTTCATTGTTCTCCATGTGTTACAGAATTAAAGTCTCTGTATAACTTAGTCTAGAATATTGTTTAGTGACTGACAAATTAATATAATCTGCAGAGCTCAAGAGAGCATGGCAGCAGGCTTCAATTTACTTTGAGAAATAATTCATTAATTTGCAAAATGTTGTTTATTATAGCTCTTTTTGGTATGGAAATGTCCTTTATCTAGATCCAAGTGTAATTTTACCAGTGCTCACAAAGGGAATTTGCACAATTAAGCCATTTTTCAGATCTGATTGTTTTGTCTATACTATTCAAGTCTGGCTTACATAGCTTTTCTTGGGAAGGATATTCTGTAATCCACCATCAAATCCTAAACATAAAATATAACAGCTATAAAAAAAAAAAAAAAAAAAGCCATGAATCATCTTACAATTAATTTACTTATGTATCCTTTTGCAGCATGCATTCTCAGGGCTTCCATACCTGTACTGAGTAAACCTCTGTTGGTATTCCAGGAAGTACCAATGCCATGGGTATCTGTACTATTGAGAATACCTTCCTATTATGAGATTGCCTTGAGCAATGGGGAATAACCTCATGAATCTGTGTTTTTGCACCAGTTCACACATTGTTCTCATTTGTGGGCTATTTTATCCCCCACACATTTTGCCTGCTTTCGGCAAGTGAAATGTTGTGGTGAAAAATTCAGGAGGTGCAATTTGTCATCATATCTTTTAAGTCCTGATGTGGCTGGTAGATCCGGCTGCTTTGAGTTACTTTCTTCTAAATTGGGCCCTTAGTAATTTAAGTGCTTGCTGAGGTGTGGTGTGGGCTGCAGGACACAAATTTGATTCCCTACAACTCCTGGTTTTCACCTTTTTGAGGTTGATTAATGCATTTTCATTAAACAGATTTATTTTATATTTGTTATTTACAGTATTCCTGATTTAGAGACTTCATTTCCTTTTTATGACCATGTTAAGTATAAAAACACATCCCAGGTTGGCCAAATTGTCATCCCTTTTTGAAAAAACACTTTCTCATTTCATGAACTTGTCAGCAAGTTGAATGCATAAAAGCATCTAGCCCAAGATGGCTGACAGACTTATAGTTCATTAAAATGCTAGTTAAAATATTAAACAGAACCATAAAGCGGTAAAAGCAGGATCTGTTATTTAATATGAATGGTATACCAACACATGTTTTTCTTTAAAAGCAACAATACCTCTTTTCGACATTGACATTTAATGTTTGAGTATCTCCCGGGGTCCTTTAATTGATGTGCACTTCATAAATTGAAAGACTTGGGGAAAATAGGTGTTTCTTATCTGCATCAATAGTTTTGCAGCATAATATGTATTCCCTAAAGAAGTATCGGAGGTTCTTCTGAAGGTTATTGGCACCAAAGTAAGAATTCAAAAAATGGCGCACCAACATATTTCCTCTAAAGTTATTCGATTACTGACAACCTTGATATCTGTAACTTTTTTTTGCCAAAACTTTTTATGAAGAGTCCCGATTACTAGATGGCAGTATAAAGCAGGCCATGTGAATATGTACCAGTTATCAAGGTGCTAAGCTATTGTTTCAAAAAGTAGCTTTTTTTAATGTAACTGTCCTTAGGAAGCCGTTTTGTCGTCAGCTCTATTCTTTCTAGAAGGACTTTCAGTGATGTCACAAAAAATATGATAGAGTACTTATTCTTCCCAAGGAGAACAGAGGACAAAAAGGGAATGCGATCTGATGAAGAACATAATATCCTGTCTACACCTCAGAATCTCCCGGAAGAGTCTATTCAGGGTAGAGTCAAAGAACATAGAAACTTTGTCACAACAAATGTCACTGGTCACACTGCTGTAATACAGTGACATGAACCCCTTATTCAAGTGTAATGTCCATGTGCAAAGAATGCACAGCAAATATTCCTTAGGATTATATCACCTTTCTTATCAACAGGAGTTGTTGTTTCAAAACATAATTCTAATTGCAGTGACTTGCATGACGTAGAGATGTTACTATTACCGTAACTCGAATCGGGATACCACACAGCTGATGTGATTTGGGTATTAGGATGAGCCATGCTCTTGCCGCTAAGTATTTCTTACCTATTGTCTCCATGTTTTTTCTTTCATTTGCCCGTAGATTGCATAATCTGAGCCTGGTGATGAAGTTTGTCACTTATATTATTTTTCTCTCTCATTCAGGGTTTATCACAATGACTCCACAGCTATTTATTAATTACAAAATGAAATCTGTAGCCCACCTTCCCTGGAGAATGTTGACATACAAAGCCCTCAACACTTTCATTGACGACCTCTTCGCTTTTGTCATCCGGATGCCAATGATGTACCGGATAGGCTGCCTGCGAGATGGTAAGGAAATGCGATTTGATGAATCGTGTCACTGTACAGTAAGTTAATCTGTTTGATGGTACAGGAATGTTTTTCAGAATGCAGAGGTGTGATATGTTTCGTGCAATCGGTTTGAAAACTAATTCTGAAGGTTCCAGTTAGTTTTTTTTTTTTGTTTTTTTTTTTTGTTTTTTTTAAAATCCATTCATGTTTTCTCTTTTGGCTGTTTAAAGTGAGCATATTTAGAAATGGCATACTACTACAATTGTAAGTGTAGTTTTTACAGACTGATTTATCCTTTTGGTATTATACAACCTCCAAAGGCCTATTAGAAGTCTCTCCCATGAGAACTTGTAAGTTCCTGTGTTCTTCGTAGGGGCATGGCACTGCTGTATATTGGAGTAGTGTCTAGTGACCCTCCTGTTGGTTCCCATGACATGCTAGTGATTAAGTACTGTTTACCATACTAGTTATTGATGTCTGGGTTGGATTGTTGCATTAGTGTTGCAAGTACTGAGGCAACAAGCTTTCAGTCCTAGATGTCAGCCTGAACATCTGGGAAACCTCCTTTTAGCGCACTTTGTACAACACAGTACTGCACAGTAGGATGCAACATCCAGCGCTGATTCATCAACTGCGCCAACACACTCTCCCCCCCTCAAGAAAGCCACCACAAGGCACAGCAAGAAAGCAGGCTGATTCACCCCTGCACTCAACGAATACAGACGCTCCTGCAGACGACTTGAAAAGACATGGAGGAACAACAAAACCCCGGAAACACGTGCCGCCTACAAAGCAGCCACCACCTCACACCACCAACTCATCAAATCCACAACTAAGAAATCTCTCCAAGACAGAATCCTCCCCACGCACACAACACCAAAGAACTCTTCTCCATCAAGGAATTCACCAAACCCTAAAGAGAAACAACAGACGTCCCACACTCCCAAGACCTCTGCAACAAACTCTGCACCCTCTTCCACCACAAGATCAAGATGATCTACGACAACTTCGACAACCAAGACCACTTCACTGCTCCAGCCCACCTCACTGCTCCAGCCCCCCAACAGACCCTGCTCAAATGGATCCCACTCACGACAGAAAACACATTGAAGACCATGAAAAGCATCCACTCCGGAGCACCCTCAGACCCCTGCCCACACCACATCTTCCACAGAGCCGCCTCGGCCATCGCACCCAAACTACCTCAGACGATCAACTGCTCCTTCGAGACCGCCACCTTCCCCGACGACTGGAAACATGCCGAAGTCAACCCCCTCCTAAAGAAACCCCCAGTGGACCAAACGAACCTCAAGAACTTCAGGCCCATCTCCCTGCTTCCCTTCGCAGCCAAGGTCATCGAAAAGGCAGTCAACCCCCAGCTAACAAACTTCATCGAAGCTAACAACGTCCTGGACATCTCCCAGTCCAGATTCCGAAGCAACCACAGCACCAAGACCGCTCTACTTGCCGCCACCGACGACATCCGCTCCCTCCTCGACCAGGGAGAAACTGCAGCCCTCATCCTCCTGGACCTCTCGGCCACATTCAAAACCGTCTCCCACCGCACCCTAGCCACCAGACTCCACAACGCCGGCATCCACGGCAAGGCCCTCGACTGGATCCACTCCTTCCTCACCAGCAGAACTCAGCGGGTCAGACTCCCTTCCTACCTCTTGGAACCGACAGAGACCAACTGTGGAGTGCCCCAGGGCTCCTCCCTCAGCCCCACCCTCTTTAACGTCTACATGGCCCCCCTCGCAACCATCGCCAGGAACCACGGGCTCAACATCATCTCCTACGCCGACGACACCCAGCGGATCCTCTCCCTCACCAACTAACCCAACTTCACCAGACACAACTTCCAAGCAGGGATGAAAGCCATCGCCACCTTGATGAAGCTCAACTCAGAAAAGACAGAAGTCCTCCTCCTTGGCACCACCTCCTCCGCATAGAATGACCCCTCGTGGCCATCTGCCCTCGGAAATCCCCCGACGTACCGCGCACGAAACCTCAGCATCATACTAGACTCATCACTCACAATGAACCACCAGATCAACTCGTCCCCTCGACCTGCTTCAACACCCTCCGCATGCGTCGAAAGACTTTCAGATGGATCCCAACCGAAACCAGAAAAACTGTCATGCACACACAGCAGCAGACTGGACTACGGCACTGCTCTCTATGCCGTGATCAGCAAGAAACTCCATCGCAAACTCCAGACTATCCAAAACACCGCAGCCAGACTGATCCTCAACATCCCTCCTTCGCAGCCACACCACCCAACACCTCTCCGATCTCCACTGGCTTCCTGTCGGAAGAATAACCTTCAAACTCCTCACCCACGCATACAAGGCCCTTCACAACACCGGACCAGCATACCTGAACAGCCCCCTCTCCTTCCACACACCCAAAAGAGACCTCCGGTCTGCCCAGCTCTCCCTGGCCACCGTCCCACGTATCAGCAAGACGAGAACGAGAGGAAAGTCCTTCTCCTACCTCGCAGCCAAAGCCTGGAACACTCTCCCCCTCCATATCCGGCAATCTCGCATGCTGCCCCAGTTCAGGAAGGACCTCAAGACCTGGCTTTTCGTATAACCCCAGCACACAACGGAGCCAACCATTGTGAAATCAGTGAAGATGTTTTATCAGTGGCTTAGTGTTATTGGACAACAGGTCATTGGACAGCCAATGTGGTCTGCCGAAATGTACAATATAATCAAATCTGTCAGACTCCTAGATAAAGTATTCAAACATTATAAAATTGATTCTTAAAATTATAACGTTGAAAATGCTTAAGAGGTATATATGGAATATAAAACATTCTCGTACACGCAAAATGATTGTAAAGCATTTTATGAATTGAAAAAGATGACAATGAATGGACAGGTAGGTTATTGCAAAACAAAATATTTAGTTCCCTTATACATTAAAAAGACATTTAGCATACTGCATAAAGTCTAAAATCAGTTTTAATCACCTACTCTAACTTAATGAGGGAATAAAAATAAACAGAGGTCGACTGTTTCAGTGGTCAAGGAAGACCAGATGTGAAATAATTAATGTGAAGGTCGATTCTTCCACTTGATAGCCAAATTACTCTAAAATGTAAATATAGCATATATAATTCTTTAGGGAAAAAGTTCAAGGAACAGTGCAGCACTAGTTCTCGTTTTCAGATGGTATGTTGGCTTTTTGGAATTTAGTCCTGGATTGTAACCTAGAACCAATAGCTCGTTCTAAAAAAAAAAACTTTATTTATGAATTATTCACACCAAAACTGAGCGTTCATACACAGAATCCTTCGAAACGATATCCATCGACCTATTTCCATTATATTCATTTGAGTCCTGAACACATTTTACAGTTAAATATACTTTACACTTTCATGGCACAACAGCAAAACCAGCGTCAAACACAATTAGAGTTGTCACAAATACCAACGTTTACATGCTACTGCTACTATCAGACTCACCATCCTGCTCACTGCCAATCCCCATTGGATTTAACAAGTCCCTACATAATTCTCTCCAGCTTACTATGTCCTCCTCTAGCTTTTCATCCCTGCGACAGGCTTTCAAATGCAGTTTCTCTGCCTTGGACCACTCTCCCACATCCCTCATCCAACTCCCGAACGATGGAGCCCGTTCACCCATCCAGCAAATGACCACCCTCCGTTTGGCCAACACCAATGCTAGGTGTAATAACTTATTGGTCATTTTCCTTTTTTGCGCTGCGGCACCAGCCCCAGGAGGCATTGTTCTGGCGTAACCTCTAGTGAGATTCCCACCGCTTCACTGAGCCTTGCTACTATAGCAAGCCAATACTGGTGGACTTCTGGGCATTCCCACGCCAGGTGCATGAACCCCGAGTGGGCTCTGTGACATCTAGGGCATTCATGTGACTGGGTGAACCCTCACCGGGGTCATATACACCCGCTGCAGAAAGTTATAGTGCAGTAGCTTCAGCCTGGCAGTAGAAGACACCTTACGCGTTAGTGTACATACCCTCACCCAATCCTTTTTTGGCTACGGCACCTGCAGATCCTCATTCCAGGCGTCCCATGCCCTAAGGACTAGAGACCCCGAATCCACCCTCATGGCCTTATACAACAATGACACCAGTCTACGCCCACCACCACACGTTAGCAATATGTCTAGAGTCTCAGTGGTCCAGGGCATGGCCGGGTAAGTGGGCCATGTGACTTTGGCCAGCTCCACCAGGCCTGCGTATTGAAGATATTGCCCCTGCCCCAAGTCAAACCCTTCGCACGCCTGCTCAAAGGTAAGGAAGGTGTCATCACGAACAAGTCTGCCAAAACCATGCAGCCACCCTCCCTCCATGCCTGGAAAGACATGCTCTCCACCATCCTTCGCACTGGAACTAACTGCCAAATGGGCAACTCCGGGTGAAAGGGAGCCCGCCCCAACACTCGTTCCATAACTTTCTGCCACAGGAAGGCCGTTAGCCTAACCACATATGGTAGTTCCACACTCACCCCAGCACCCTCCATCAAAATCGCAGGTAGGTCCTCTGGTTGCACTTGACTGGCAAGTAAGCGCTTTTCCCAATTATCACCCTCATCTAACCATTGCACAGCATGCTGAAGGTGCGCCGCGTAATAGAGATCAAACCTAGGCACCTCCCTCCTCATACCGCTTCGAAAGCACCTGCAGCGCTACTCTGCAGCGCTTCCCCACCCAAAACAGGGTTACCAGGAGGGAGTTCAGCTGTCGAAACACCTTCGCAGGAATCGGGCTCAACGCATTCTGCAGGACATGCAAGCATCTCGGCAACATCACCATCTTTGCCACAGCTATTCTGCCCATTAGGGACAGTGGCAGCGTATCCCAAAAGTCCACGGAGCGTCTTAGCGACTTAACTACCCTGGTTATATTCAGCTGAAGTAACTTAGCGTCCCCGTGTGCCACTTTTGTAGTGTAGTTCCTATTTCCCTAATAGGCTCTGCGCATTGGAATAAGATACCCTATAGATTCGACATAGGACTGAGGTCAGTATGTCCCTATCGAGTATATTAAACTTAATTACTTTGTGCCAGCTAACTCAGAGGCCACTAGAAACTCCTTGTAAACAAGAAGGGAGTAGTTTCTGGCAACCGCATAAACATGACAACTTTGTTTCCCTTTAGAATCGGAACACTCTCAGAATCGTGGAAACAATAGATAATAGTTTCACTCAGCTAATCGTGCATGCTTAGTTTCTTCAGAGTTGCACAGAAAGAATAGACGGGCGTTTCAATAAAAAGGATTTATTGAACAGTCTTGTTTCTCGTGTATGAGATATGAGCTGTTATGATCACAAGACAGTATGCGAGATATATAATTTACAGCGTAAGCAGTAGAAAGAAATAATACTGTGCTAGCATTATCTTTTAACTGTCACACATATATTCATATACATAAATAACATAAGCTAAAAATGTGAGTACTCATACGATGCTTCTCTAAGCTAGTTCTACCCCAGTGTACCTAACCTAACCTAGGTGTAGGGCAAGGTAAGAAGTAGGTGAAGTATTCTATAGTATGGTATACTAAGAGTCTGGTATGCCAAGAATCCCTCTAGGTTCTAGTCGGCTCCATACCTTGAGAATGAGAGAGGTGGGAATCTCTTTCCGGATCTCGAACTCTAACACCCCGCGAAGGGAGTCAGAACACTGGAAGCTGGATTCTCTGCGAGCCGGGATGACAGCGTCTCTTCTCAGTGCGTCAGGCCGGGATACGGGCTTCTCTAAAGTCGAGGTCTCCTCCCACTTGCCTGGGCAAGGGAAGGTATATTTATACCTGGTAGGTGCCTTGGAATGTTAGCATTGACGTGAAGTCGGGCAGAGGAAGACGTCGGGAATGAACCCTTAAGGAATAGCGGTTCATGCATAGTAGATGAGTTCTTGGAGAAATCAATAATCCTGTGCTTGGGAAACTCCCAAGAGCTTAAGGGTCTGGTTTCTAAGAACTCGTTGTGACGTTAGGGTGGACGGATGTCGGTGACCATGCCTGTATTTGGAGTGCATGGCTAATGCCTAAATAAGGACTGGGATCTTATGCCTATATAAGGGCAATGCGAATTGTGCCTATATAAGGACATGTTTCAGGAAAACCTATATATGGACACCTAAAGCGGAATACAACACCCACTCCACTTTCGAATGAACGATAATACTAAATGCTAAACATTAAATGCTAAACATTAAATTGAGTACCACATGTTGCTAAAAACATTTCTAAAAGCATATTAAAAGAAGTTTTTAAAAGAAACTGTTGCTAAAACATGTAACGCAATAGGTACTGTACATTTTAAAGCATTTTTTCATTCTAAGCATATATTGGAAATAAATGCAACATGAATGAATAAACAGAAATATATACATATGACGAAATGGTTGACAAGTTTTCAAAAATCAAAGCCATTTCATAACATGGTACTTAAATGAAATTATAGTAAAATAAGGTGACAATGTGTCCCTGGAAGTATTCAAAGAAGTCCGTTTTATATGAATAGTTCTACTGTAAGCAGATTGACTTGCCATGAATTTTCAAAAAATAGAGAAAAAGAAAATTCAATTTTAGGAAGAGTTCCAAGTTTTGTTCTGTTTTGAAAATATGGAGGCCAAATTTCATTGCTTCCCTGGTACACTGTGAGCCGAATCAGTCAGTGTATGGGTCTGGTGTAAACATGAAATCATCTATTTCTGTAGACAAAAGATCATCTACCGAAGTTGGTGACAGTTGGAATACTTCATTTAGAAGGTTAACTGCACAGAGATGTGAAGCATCGCCTTCAGCATAGGATGCCGCAGCAATGTTCGCGTCCGTTGTTACCTGTGTGCCTGTTGATCCATCTCGTACCTCAGCAGCAGCAGGAAGCATCTGTGAGATCTCAATGAATGCCGTCATCAGGATTGGTAGCCTTTGGGGACAACACAGAGCATGGGCCGTTATCGGGTCCAGCAGAGTATCGCTATCCGTTGGCATGACTGATGGGAGTGTTAGACAGGTGTCTAGCATGCATTCTTCACCGCAAAGCAGGCAGCGTAGAACAGGTAAGATGCAATCTTGCGAGATTGGTCTAAATGACAGAAACCATGTTGTACTAAGTTCCTGTAGACGAGGTATGCCCAAAAGTTGCACTATGCGCTCACGGCACTTCCGTTCTAGGAGAGCTTTCTCCACATCGCATCCGGAGTGACGCCGGTGGGTATGCTTGCCATAGAGTAGTAGTAGGAATATGAACAGGATTCCTGCAACAAGTGCTAGAATTAATGGCACACCACCAAACACTGAATGTGCGAAGTTTGGGATGATTCCGAGGACTGCCTGGAAGGGTGCTAACAGTCCTGAACAGATGGCCTTAAATACATGTACAATCCCGCTCGTATCAGACATGTTTAAGATACGTCCCATCATTTCTACGAAATGTATAGGTAGTTTGTACGAATTAAGGCCTGTATCTCAGCCGAAGTCCTTGCAATTTGTAGATCATAAGTTTCTTTGGCCGAGGTCAACGGCACGGTCTGCAGCAAAAGCATGGCTTTCATTCTGCTTAAAGTATCAAAACGTATAAAAGAAACATTCAATGAAGGCCATAGAGGCGACTCCCTGACTGTCTCTGTTTGGGGGAACAATACTTGCATACAACAAGTAACCCTGGAGTCGAACGTTACCAGATATGGGATTCCTGGCAACATGCCACAGCAACTCTGATCATTCAACATGAGGTAACTCCCATTAGAAAGTTGGCCAAACGTTGGATTAATCACAGCAGCTGGTGTACCTTGCAGGTGACAGGACAAATTTGCCACAGAACCATTACAAGCCCCGTGTAAAGAAATGTCCTGACATATGAGAGAACCGCTTAATGCCTTTTCACAGTTTGTACCGCTTAGAAACACTTCACGATCCCCACTCCAACATCTGTATTCGTAAGGTAAATCCCAGGATGTCTTAATGTATTCCTTACCCAACCTTTCATATTTGCCTGCTTGCATTTGTTTGAGGCAATACTGAAAATGAAAAGTAGTAACAGGCAGAGTTATTTTGCCATGAATAAGCCATTCTGTAGCTGGTTTTTCTGCTACCGTAAATGGTAATTTTTCCAGTTTTTCAATGCTCAGCACTGTATACTTTGCTCCCCTTTGTGCCAGTTCGATCTGTTTATCCGTTAGATTGTATTCTGCAAACAGAGACGGCGTGTTGATAAAACGCCAAGGCACATAGCCTGCACGCAAAGATTGCAGCGTCCAGCCTAATAACATAATAGAACGTAACTGAGATTGGCCTTGTTGTAACATGGCTAAATCTTGTTCCAGTATGTCAATAGCAGAGGATACAATGTTGTCCAATGAATAAATTCTGGATGACAAAGTTGTTAACCCATTGTCGACCACAGTGAGAGATTTCTCTAAGTTAATACGATCAAGTTCACGTATTCTTTCTGCGGCCTCTGCCTGTGAAACCTTCCATATCTCATTATAAGCAGCATAAATGCCGGCATATATGAAACGTTTTTGACGCGGTTTTCTTGGTCCTAGCAAGAATTCCCCAAGGTCTGCGTCTTCTTTAAGTAAAGATAAGTGTTTCACATCCTCAAGTGTAGATTTTTGTAACCAGTCAAGGCACAATTATCCTACACTGTATGTTGTTACTACCCCCGGATGTTGTCTTTGAACATAACGTGGGTCTGGCCTATGCATAGTAAAGCCCTGTGTTTTATTCAGGAATCTTTCTTGACAGATGTTTGTGTCTGTGGGCCAGAGCAACCTTTTTTCCCAATCCGGATCTGTTCTGTTGTTTTGTAGTATTGTGTCTACTGTGACTGCTCCCTGTATAGTGCTATTACTTGCAGGTGTGGGTACAGAAGGTGTGTTCAGGTCTTTGATCTTGGCTAAACCAAGGCAAGACGTTTGTTGCACAGTGTCATTCAAAAACATTATTTGATGTGGGATGATACATGCTCTAAACAAAGCTTCTATCCCCTGCACTTGCGAATCTTTAGAACCCCAGACAGATTTTGTGTCTATTGTGTCTTTCCAAAAGTCAAATCCTTGTCTAGACATTTGGGTAATAAAGGCTGCAGAATAAATCTGTTTTGTATTAGTTAACATAATTTTCTGACCTGTTTTGTTTACATTCTTATAGTAAAATGTTTCTGGATCAGATGTATTGTACCCTGAAAAATATGGAAACTTATTTGTAAACGTTTTTGAACTACCCTTTGGAGGTGTAGGACAATGTTCCCATTGATTAAATTTAAAAACATTTCTAGGTGTTGCAGATTTATGCAAAAATGATGACCATAGTGGTTATAACAATAAAGCTGTTCATAGTCTGATGAGCCCTCTAAGTATTCATTGTTAGAGAACGCAGCAGACCTTTCTAGGTCGGACATCATATCATTTACAGTCTCAAAGTCCCAATCATCAGAATAGGTACTGGAGGTAATAAAGTCACTTAATGAAATTTTAAATAAATGTGGAATCTTCAAAAGTTCCGTCGGGCCGAATATATCGAAACCGGTTTTGTCCCAAACTATACCATCCTGTATAGGAACTGCTGTGATGTTCACTGCTGACAAGTCTCTTGCTTCACGATGGGAAGATGTGTGGTTTTAAAAGTAAGTTCACATTTTGACTTTCAGTGTCCATACGGATGTATCTGCCATTTATAAGCATGATAAGAGTCATAACCAAAGCTAGCCCAAACGGAAAGAAAAATATTCCAGATATAATCCATATTTCAATCCATGGTGAAACCAGATGGGTCTTTTTCAGGAAATGAAAAAGGTCTTGTACTTGTTGCTTGAAAGTTTTTATGGCTGGCGTCGTTTCAGGCTCACTCGGATCCTCAAAAAACGTATCAAAGTTAATGAAATAGCCAGAAGCAGTTCGGTCAATTGTTGAAATTGCATCAGGATTTGTAGAAATCGCTGGAACCAGTTGATCACTTGTTACGTTGGTGTAGACAGGTGTATCTGGACGAACTGTTACTTGAGTTTCAAGAGGGATGAGTTCCATAGCATTGTTGCTTAGTCCTTAATCTGTTACTGCTGAATTCTCGATGGTTATGAGTCTTTCAGTCTGAACCTCTTGGATGGTAGTGAGAGGAGTGCGTCTGCTACTAGGTCGGAGTCCACGAGGCCTACTATTTAGTATTGGCCACATACTGTGGTTTGATGACACAAATCTTTTCTCCTTTTTTCCAGCAAGGGGCGGCAGAAGTACTGTTCTTGTTCCGTGGACGGCTAGGACAGGTACTGGTTGTCTGTAAGAAGGTCCAAATTCCTTCTTGTCCGCAATCTTCTCTCTGACTAGATCCCCAACTTTTGGGATCCAGACAGGCCTTGGTGGGACTGCCAGTTTTTCCCCAGTGGTGGTTGGCTTCAGGAACACGTTGCTTTGTTTCGATCTTAGTTCATTTAGATCCTGTAAAACAGCCAAACGATCTTTGATATCAAAGGGTTTATTTTCCACCACTGTGCCTTTACATTCGAGATCAGGAACCCACATTCCTGTCCCAAATAGGACCTCATATGGAGTGACCCCCCCCCCCCTAGAGAACTTCTTGCCAAATTATTTAATGAGCGTTGGACCCCATAAAGATGTTTGACCCACCCATCACCCGAACCTAATACTCTAGCTGTTATAGACCCCTTTATGTCCCGGTTTTTCCTTTCCACAACAGAATTTCCCTCAGGATGAAACGGAGAGGAGTACCGCAATGCTACGCCCAAACTGGCCATGGCTTCTTTGTAAGCCCGAGAGCTAAACGCAGGGCCCTGGTCAGAATGTAGTGTGCCAATTGCGTATGTGCTGATAAAGACTCGCAAATCTTTTATAACCGTTCGAGCGTCAGCCGAGCGCTGAGGCCATATCCATAGGAACCTTGAGCACGAATCCACTGCGACCATTATATATTTATTTTTACCGTCCCTTTGCAAGGGACTGCAGTGGTCCAGGTAAACACAAGCTAATCGTTTGTCTGAAATCAACAGGGGTGTCTGCGCAGGACGTTTCACTGTGGAGACTTTCATCTGTTGGCATATTTCACATTCCAAAACATAGTTCTTGGTCTGTTTCCTAATGCCAGGCCACCAATATCTTTGTTTAAGTAAAGATACTGTTGCAGAAACACCTGCATGGGCAGAGGCTATCCCTTCATGTGCTGCTAGGATCAGTCCTAATCTACGTTCCATGTTTGGAATTACCCTATCCCCCACTCCAGGGATTCGAGCAAAAGGAACGTTGTTCGCATCAATTACATAAGAGTACTTGAGTGGAAATTTCTTTGGTAGCGCTGCACCACTGCCTTTGCTTGAAGCATTGACAGCCAACAATATCTCACTGTCTATTCTCGTTTTGAGCGAGTGATCGCAGCTACGGAAGCCGTTTGAACAGCCCCCTTTGCGGCTTCGTCAGCCAATGAATTCCCTGCAACGTGAACGCCATCACGTTGATGACTCGGCGTGTGTATCGCGTGAGCTTTTGGTAGTTCGTTTTTTAACTGAACTACTTGTTCCCTAAGCATTTTATGCTTTATTGTGCCACCTTTTGCATCTTTGAACCCGTTTTCAAGCCAATTCTGTATATATTCATTATACGACTGAACACAGTAAAAAGAATCGCACACTATGAGTGTGGGGAATTCGCGATCTGTATTTTCAGGTGCCAGTTTGAATGCTTGTAGTTCAGCTCGCTGAGCTGTACAATCTCCTAGAGATTGAGTTTTAGTTACCATTGGTCTGAAGTTACCATCTTGCATGCGACCTTTAACGATTGCGCATGCTGCACTGTAAGCTTGCTTACTCCCTGTAGCGGGCTGTGCTGATCCGTTAGTGTAAATTATAAATTCGTACTGATTGAAAGGCAAAATTTCAGTGGCCAGAGGACATTCATGTTCATATTGCAGGAACGCTTGTGTTTTTAAATCAGGATCAAAAACATATTCAACATCTGTTGCAGCAAGAGAATTAACCCATTGTATCCATCTAGGATGTAAAGCTTTTGCATTTGGGATGCTCGCTTTTGTGACCGCCTCTAAGGCAGGTACTGGGGTTACGACTATAATGCGTTTTCCTTGAGCTAGAGCTCTTTTTTTTGCTACAGCGGTTTGAACTTCTGTCAGTATTTTTTCTGTTGAAGTGAAGCGCATTTCTGCTTGTGTATACAAATGTGATTTGTATGCTATTGGTACTTTTTCACCCTCATTAAATGTTAAATAGGTGAATCGGCATTGACCCGAAATTATTCGGATCACTAAATTGCGTTGATTTACGCGTGTTTGTAAGTGATTTGTTGCTAACATGTTAGCTTGGAGTGAACGCAGGATTTCTGTGTGTTCTTGTGTCCAATGTTTGATTGAAAAATCAGGTTTGATTAATTCGTAGAGAGGTTTAACCCTTTGTGCGTAATTTAGAATGTAAGTTCTTCCAAAATTTAGGAAACCCAAGATGGATTGTAAATTTTTCAGCGTTTTTGGAGGTTGGAGCAGCGCACACTTTTCTAAAAGTTAGCTGCCAGGCTCTTGCCTTCACTTGAAAGCTCATATCCTAGGAAAAGGACATTGAGATGGGCAATTCTAGATTTTTAAAGTTGAATTTATAGCCTTCAGAGGAGAAGCCCAATATAATGGTACTCACCCTGTTCAAGTGCCTATCCAGGTCATCGTCTGTCAGATAGATGTCATCGACATATGACAATGCCTCATTATCATAAATTTGTAGTAACTGTTACCCTCTCTGAGAATAACCCTGGGCTGTTCTTGAACCCTTGTGGGAGTCTACAAAATTGACACTGGGTCCCCATTATTGAGAAGGCTGTAAAGTACCTGCTTTCAGGTGCTATGTTTTGACAAAAGAAACCATTTGAAATGTCCAATGTGGTTTTATATTTTTTGCGCACAATGTTATTCATTAATGCTGTACTATGTGCATTTTGCACTGCAAATGTTTTAGAACAAGTGTTCAAGTGTCTTTAATCCAGAACTAGACGATATGTATTGTCTGGTTTGGATACAGGAAACAAAGGATTGTTCATTGAGGAGGTGCATGTTTCAATCACCCCTTGGTATTCAAGTTGATCTAAGATCTCCCTGACCTGTTTTTAGCTTCTTGCTTTATTGGGTACTGCCTTTGTGCAGTAGGTTCATTTTTAACTGTATTTTATGGTGAGGTGAGTCCTCATCCCATCCTACATGATTTTTGTATAATGCTGGAGCCTGGGCAACTGCCCATTTCCTGGCATAAGTATATTTTAGGTGAATTGGAATATGGTCGGAGAAGGCAGGCATAATGATGTCCTCACCATGTGGGCACTCCCTGACAAAATGTGGTGGCCAGTCTTTTTCTGCTAGAAGTATATCATAACCCCTTGAAAGTTTTTCCCAAAAGAGTATTTTCACTTTTCTTGGTATGTCTCCCTCCATTCGGAGTGTTATTTCATATAACTTTTGTGGAGTACTAACCCTGGTGTCTACAGTTTCTACTGTGATGTACTCATTCAAGTCCACTATCTCCAGAAGTTCCATCAGGTTCTGGCGAGCTATTGACTTCTGCTGCACTGTCCAGCATTGTCTGAGCCCATTCTCCGTTCTTGAGCTGTGTTCTCAGTATTCTCGGCATGTCTGATCTTCAGACCTGCTACCTTCTTTTTTGAGAATTGAGGTTTTGATTTATTTTTCTGAACGTGTTTGTCGTCTTTGGATTTCACGCGTTCTTCTCTATGTTCTGACCGTCCTCTTCTTTCTGATGTCTGTGACGATATCTGAAAGGTACGAGAGGAACGTGTATCAGTATCTTGATACCTGTCAGATTTTCTTAAATTATCCCTATTCCTGAGGTAATACCTCCTTTCAGAGGGCTCCTTTTGAGGAGACCTACCTCGGGATTGAGAACGTGTCTCTCTTGAATTTTGTTTATTAGTTTCCCACTTCTTTTTAGAAGATGTAGGACTTTGTTTAATAGAGTCCTTCTCAGGACTTTCAGATAGTTTTGGCTTCAAAGGTTTTCCACCCAAACTATCTCTGCCTAATTCTGCATAAGATTGTTCTATTATTCTGGGTAGTTCATGTTGATGTTCTGTTGCATCAAATTCCCTTAAGCGTTGGCGGATCGCCACTGATGCTGCCTCCCCTTTAATATTAGATAATATTATTGTTGTGACCTGGTCGAAGTTTTTTTGTAATTTCATACCTAAATTCAGAGCAGGTTCTGCCCCGTATTCGTTTTGAATTTGTTTCAGGACATCTGGTATTACTGCAATTGACGGAACACCATGTGTTTTAGTATTGATGGCAGCAAAGACTGCGCCCCAAGTGGTGCAATCTTCCAGTTGTGGTGTGATCCCCATTGGTAAACAGATTAGGATTCTGTGTTTCTCATAAGGGCTAGTATTAGGAAATACTGCTTCGATTTGAGTAATTTTTGAGCTATCCAGAATGGAATTTGCTCACGTTTTGTGGGCATTTTACCCATGACTGCGTGTAAAGTCTGTGGAGTAATTTTTAGTGTATTCCCCTGTTGAGGGGTTTGATTTGGAATGGTCATTGGTGGTTGGACTGTGAAAGTCCGCATGACATATTGGACTAATTGTCTGTAAATTTTTATTAACTCCTGTAGTTGAGTAAGTAATTCCTCGTCTGACATTACATCGATGTCAGGATGAGGTGTGTAGCCGGCTAGAATCGGCCATGTTGCTCCTGGTCTACCTAGTGGACCGAGCCTGGTAATGTTTTTGTGATGTTTTAGGGCGCCTTTAAACCAGAGATGATGCTCCTGGTAAGTTAGTGGAATTTCAATATCTTCGGAAGGAATATATTCCTCTGGTGGTTCATCTTCTTTGAAGAAGTGAAACAGTTTTGTTATTGGATTTGATTCTGGGAATACTATCCATGAATAGAATAGCTCTGTCTGAAAGGATTTGTGTGCCTCTATCACGAAAACTGCTCTACCTCTTGGTGGTAGGCCGTGTTTTATAAGTTTTAGAGTGATGGCTCTTCTTATGTTTGGAGGGATGTCTATAACACCCTCATCGGTTTCATTTAAACCAGTAAAGTTAAAAGCTGTTACGACTGGGTCAGCTGCAGCTACACCGTTCTCGGTGCCATTCTCCCAGTGTATGGACATTTGTTTTTTGAAAAATGTAGAACAAGTTTCAAGGAAACAAGATAAGGTGCACAATATTTTGGAACACTGTATCCTTCAACGTTGAACAAACCAAACAGCTAATATATAGGGTTTTTTGTCCTATTTAGCTTTGGCGGATATTTAACCCTACCCACTCCAGACGTCTTATGGAGTATGTGAGTAGGGGTCTCTGAGAAAAGCACGACTGAGTTACTCAGTATCTAGCGTTAAATTAGTGCCTTACCAAACCGTTGGGCGCCATGTAGTGTAGTTTCTATTTCCCTAATAGTGTTGTATTCCGCTTTAGGGGTCCATATATAGGTCTTCCTGAATCATGTCCTTATATAGGCACAATTTGCATTGCCCTTATATAGGCATAGAATCCCTGTCCTTATTTAGGCATTAATCGTGCACTCCAAATACAGGCATGGTCACCGACATCCGTCCACCCTAACGTCACAACGAGTTCTTAGAAACCAGACCCTTAAGCTTCGGGAGTTCCCCTAGCACAGGACTATTGATTTCTCCAAGAACTCATCTATTATGTATGAACCGTTATACCTTAAGGGTTCATTCCTGACGTCTTCCTCTGTCTGACTTCACGTCAATGCTAACATTCTGAGGCACCTTTCAGGTATAAATATACCTTCCCTCGCCCAAGCAAGTTAGAGGAGACCTCGACTTCAGAGGAGCCCGTATCCCGGCCTGACGCACTGAGAAGACGCTGTCATTCCTGCACGCAGACGAATCCAGCTTCCAGTGTTCTGACTCCCTTCGCGGGGTGTTAGAGTTCCAGATCCGGCAAGAGATTCCCACCTCTCATTCTCAAGGTATGGAGCTGACTAGATCCTAGAGGGACTCTTGGCATACTATACTTGGCATACTAGACTTAACATACTCTTAGTATACCAGACTAGAGAATACTCCACCTACTTCTACCTTTCTCTACACCTAGACTAGGTTAGGTACACTGGGGTAGAACTAGCATAGAGCCGCATCGTATGAGTACTCGCATTTTTAGCTCATGTTATTTATGTACGTGAATATATGCTAAAAGATCATGCTAGCGCAGTATTATTTATTTCTACTGCTTACGCTGTACATTATTTATCTTGCATACTGTCTTGTGATCATAACACCACATATCTCTTACACGAGAAACAAGACTGTTCAATAAAACACTTTTTATTGAAACGCCCGTCTTTCCTTTCTGTGTAACTCTGTAATGAAATGAAATGAAATTTGTACTTGTAAAGCGCACCCATACCCCCAAAGGGGTGTCTAGGCGCTGTACGCATACCGCTGTGGAACCCTTCCTGGCTTTTCCCTGTGAAATGTCCACTCCTGGGCACCCCAGGAGTGAAGCCAGGCATCCCAGCGCTGTTGGGGCCGTTGTGGAGATTAAGCAAGCTATTGCCCAGAGTTGCAGAGTGGGACCCATGATTAGAATAGGCACCGAGGCGAGAATTATCAGGTCCGAGGAAATTGAGCCCAAGACCCGCCGAGGCGGGAATTGAACCCTGGTCCCGGGCCAGATCTCTGCATCAGGGTCTGCCGCTCTAACCATTGAGCCGCACTAGAAACTAAGCATGCACGATTGAGTGAAACTGTTATCTATTGTTTCCACGATTCTGAGACGTGTTCCGCTTCTAAAGGGAAACAAAAGTTGTCATGTTTTTCGGTTGCCAGAAACTACTCCCTTCTTGTTCTCAACGAGTTTCTAGTGGCCTCTGAGCTAGCTGGCACAACTAATTAAGTTTAATATACTTGATAGGGACATACCGACCTTAGTCCTATGTCAAACCTATAGGTTATATTATTCCAATGCGCAGAGCCTATTAGGGAAATGGGAACTACACTACAATAGGCTCTGCGCATTGGAATAATATACCCTATAGATTTGACATAGGACTGAGTCAGTATGTCCCTATCAGCTATATTAAACTTAATTACTTTGTGCCAGCTAACTCAGAGGCCACTAGAAACTCCTTGTAAACAAGAGGGAGTAGTTTCTGGCAACCGCATAAACATGACAGCTTTGTTTCCCTTTAGAATCGGAACACTCTCAGAATCGTGGAAACAATAGATAATAGTTTCACTCAGCTAATCGTGCATGCTTAGTTTCTTCAGAGTTGCACAGAAAGAATAGACGTTTCAATAAAAGGATTTATTGAACAGTCTTGTTTCTCGTGTATGAGATATGAGCTGTTATGATCACAAGACAGTATGCGAGATATACAATGTACAGCGTACGTAGTAGAAAGAAATAATACTGCTCTAGCATTATCTTTTAGCTATCACACATATATTCATATACATAAATAACATAAGCTAAAAATGCGAGTACTCATACGATGCTTCTCTAAGCTAGTTCTACCCCAGTGTACCTAACCTAACCTAGGTGTAGGGCAAGGTAAGAAGTAGGTGAAGTATTCTATAGTATGGTATAGTAAGAGTCTGGTATGCCAAGAGTCCCTCTAGGTTCTAGTCAGCTCCATACCTTGAGAATGAGAGAGGTGGGAATCTCTTTCCGGATCTCGAACTCTAACACCCCGCGAAGGGAGTCAGAACACTGGAAGCTGGATTCTCTGCGAGCCGGGATGACCGCGTCTCTTCTCAGTGCGTCAGGCTGGGATACGAGCTCCTCTAAAGTCGAGGTCTCCTCCCACTTGCTTGGGCAAGGGAAGGTATATTTATACCTGGTAGGTGCCTTGGAATGTTAGCATTGACGTGAAGTCGGGCAGAGGAAGACGTCAGGAATGAACCCTTAAGGAATAGCGGTTCATGCATAATAGATGAGTTCTTGGAGAAATCAATAATCCTGTGCTTGGGAAACTCCCAAGAGCTTAAGGGTCTGGTTTCTAAGAACTCGTTGTGACGTTAGGGTGGACGGATGTCGGTGACCATGCCTGTATTTGGAGTGCATGGCTAATGCCTAAATAAGGACTGGGATCTTATGCCTATATAAGGGCAATGTGAATTGTGCCTATATAAGGACATGTTTCAGGAAAACCTATATACGGACTCCTAAAGCGGAATACAACACCTTCACCCCCAGGTATCTAAAGTGATCCGTCTTCCATCTCACACCCAGACTAGGCAGCTCCTCTGCCCTACTCTCTCTGTCCTGCCAGGGGGAACGCCAAGGACTTACGCCTATTGATGCGCAATCCAGAGTATACCGCAAATTGGTCAATAAACCCCAGCAATTTCGGTATAGCCTCATGCGGCGACGTAACATAGAACAGTGCGTCATTCGGATACAACGAGATAAGGTATGAACCATTCCCGATTGGTATGCCCCAACAACCTAGATCCTGTGTTGCCCATACCACCATAGGCTCAATGGCCAGAGCAAACTGCAGCGGCGACAGTGGGCATCCCTGCCGCGTACCTCGCCCCAGCAACCACTGCACTGACCTGGTTTGGTCCAACCGCACACGTACCGCAGGGTTCGTATATAATATTTTGACCCACCTAAAAAAGCGTGGTCCAATCCCCAATCTTCCGAGAATTTCCAACAGATATCCCCAGTCCACCGTGTCAAACGCTTTTTCAAGGTCAATAGAGACCAGTGCCATCTCCTCAGGGGCCATATGCGTCTCATGCAGTATATGCGCCAACTGTTGTATGTTCATGGACGTACTAAGGGCCTGGGATAAAACCGCACTGGTCCTCCTGAACTAAGTAGCCCATGTGCGGTCCCAGCCGTTTGGCCAGCACTTTGCATAGAATTTTAACATCTGTGTTGATCATTGTCAATGGTCGGTATGCCGCTGGGTCCTGAACATCCCCACCCAGCTTCAGGATCATGCAAATCTCACCCTCGCGCATCATAGGGGGCAATATTCCCCTATCAAAGGACTCATTAAAGGTCTGCAACAATGGCTGAACCAACTTTGCTGAGTATGCCTGGTAATACTCGATGGGCAGCCCGTCGCCCGCGGGGCCTTGGCCCTAGGGATGTCTGCTATTGCCTCCGTTAACTCCTCCTCAGTAATCTGCTCATCCAGCTCCGCCCTAACTTCTTCAGACAGCTGCCTCAGCTGGAGACCCTCCAAGAAAGGGATATAAAGGTCAGCTCTGACCAAGAGGTCAGCCCCGTACACTTTCTGCAGGTGTTGCCGAAACAACTCCAGCATATCTACCCGAGTATAGACCAGCTCACCCGACTGGCTGCGGAGGCTAGTAATTAGTGGTGGGGTATGTTCCTTACGCATTATCCATGCCAGTAATCGGCCAGATTTGTCTCCCTCCGCATGCAGCCGTTGTCGATACTTCGTAAGCGTATACTTGTCCAGCCTGTCCCACGTATCAGCAACCTGCTCACGCAGTGCACGCGCTCGCTCCTTGGTATCATCTTGCCCCTGCGGCCCTGACTGGAGCTCAGCCAGCGATTCCTCCCTATCCCGCAGCTCGGACTGCAATTGTTTCCGAACTCCATGCGTCAATCCCATTGCCTCCCCCGGACCTCCGCCTTCATCGCGTCCCACTCACTGGCTCTATCACTGGCAGTTCCCCAATTAAGAGACATGTACTCTGTCCGTGCGTTCGAGATTGCCTCTCTCCCAACCTGGTCTTCCAGGATATTGGCGGGTAACCGCCAACTACGGGGTCCTGCTCCCCGGCCGCCCACTGAACCGAACTGCATACTGGTGCATGATCGGACAGAAAACGTGCCTAATGAGTAATCTCCGCTGCCATAAACACAGGGTACTCCGTTGCCAGCACCCTGTCTAACCGACTATGCATATTATGGGTGGGTGTAAAACAGGTACATTTTTTCTGAGTCGGGTGGTAATCTCTCCAAACATCCTGGAGGCCCAGGTCACTCGTCAGCCTATGCAACTGCTTGGTCATATGCGGCTTGGTGCCCCTTCTGGGCGGACATCTGTCCAGCTCAGGGTCCAGCACACAGTTAAAAAGTCTCCTAACCATAGCAGTGGGATGTCCAAGTCTGCAGTGATCAAATCCTGCAGTGCCACAAAAAAGTTTGGCTCATCAATATTGAGGGCATAAGTATTTAGTATGCTAACGTCTCTACCATCCAGTTTGCCCCTTAACACATAGCAACCTTCTACATCTGCTTCGTTATTCTGTAGCGTAAAAGGGGCACCGGGTGCCACCCAAATCAGCGCCCCCCCCCTAGCATAAGTAGAGTACGAGTGAAACACCTGACCCCTCCATTTTTTCGCCAGACGTACAGACCCAGCATCATCCAGATGCGTCTCTTGCAGGCATGCAAACGTTATGTTGCTTAAGAAATGAGAGGATTCTATGCCGTTTAGTGCAGGGCCCCAACCCCCTAACGTTCCAACTACGAAACTTCACCTCTCGCCCATAGTCATTCACTCGTACACACTGTCTGGCCATGTGCCAGGACTCATCACTCTCCTGCAATGACACGCCCTTCTTCGTAACACAACGCACGTTCACACAACAACTAATCAAACAATTCCCCCCACCAACGGACAATACTCGACTAACCTCGCAGACGATTCTGCCCACCCGCCGCTCGTGCCAGGACGTACACAGCATCCCACTAAGCCCAACTGGGGCAACAAAAAAGTCTCGCCCCCAGTCCGCTATCTTCCACTGAACTAGAGGCCCGCTGCTGTTTCGGAGTACATACCCTACATATAGACATAAACCGGGAAATGTCTCACCCCGAGTCCATTCAAGCATGCAAGTGTCTCAGTTCTCCCCCTACACCCAGGCCACCCGCCATCCCACACAGCAACAGACAACACCATACAGTGTTACCGCACTTCTATGAAGTAGTCCTGGTGCAGCGAGCAACGTTGGGGCCCTGTATTCAATGTTTAATCACTTTCTCCCCCAGGAAGATCTTCCAGCAAAGTCTCGGGCACAGTGTCCATTGTTAATTGTAGAGTCTGATCCTGTGCATCAGGATCAGCAGAAGCAGCTCCCAGCAAGTCAATGTCCACAGCACCCTCCACGAGGGGATTTGACTGCAGCGTTCCATCATCGCCCACCGTTATCCTCCGCTGCGATATCTCCGGAGCACTCTGCGACTCCGCTCGATTCTGCTGCTGCCGGCGGGCCCTGTCCGTGTCCCCCATCGTCGCTTCTGACCCCTTGCTTCTCCAGGCGGCAGCCCATCACCACGGATCTCCAGCCACTCCCAGACATCCTCCGGGGAATCAAAGAATTGCGCTTTACCCCCAGAGATCACCTTCACCTTGGCAGGATACACGGAGCATATATTGCATGTTCAGTTCCCGCAGCTTACGCTTCACTCCTAGGAAGGATTTTCGAAGGTCCTGAACTTGCTTAGTGTAATCCGGGTAGATAGCCACTTTATTATTTTCATACTGGCGGTTCAGTTGTTCCCTTGCCGCCCTCAGGATGCAGTCTCTATTCCGATAGTTGAGAATTTTAGCTATGATAGCTCGAGGCTGCGCCCCCGGAGGCGGGGGAGGGACGAGGGCCCTATGCGCTCTATCACTAACACGTCCGACAGTCCCTCGAGGCACAGTTGGGTGCGAATCCAGCACTCCAGGAACTGCTCAGCTGCTCCTTGTTCTCCTCTTTCCAGTATGCCCAGCACTCGGATATTACTGCGCCTCGCCCTCCCCCTCTTCGGCACGACTCTCCAAGGCCTTCGTGGCCGCGGTCATCTGCGCGACTTGCTGCTTTAGGGTTACCACCTCACCTTTCAGTTCTGCTATATCCACCTCAGCGCTTGTGACTTTGTCAGCAACCTTACGGAGATCCGCGCGTAGTAGGTTCACATCCAGAGACGGTATCTATTCGATCTTCTGTCCTCAAGTGCCTTCCTAGAGCCCTGGATAGCTGCCATGAGTTCCGCCCTGGTGGGCTCCGGGCTAACCCTCCCCCAGAGCCCCCCCAACACGAGTCCCTTTCCGCCCTGCCAGTCTGTCTGGTCAGCCGCTGGGGGGGGGGGGGGGTGCCTAGGGGTAGTATACTGCATGATGGTGTTAGGTCCAGTCGGCTTCTGGGCTTTCTCTTTGCCCATTGCGAACTCCGCGTGCTCGCATCGCGCCCACCAGTGCAATCTGCGTGCCAAAGGTCCTCCCCAGCGAGAGTCCACTATTGAGCCAGGTCAGTAGGTGTTTCAAAGCATAGGGACCCGCCCGACTCACAAATATCCCTGATGCAGCAAGATGGCAAACACTGCTCCTCCGCCCCACAACAGCAGGCAAGGGCTGGAGCCAAACCTGCCCCAGAAGGCCCACACGTACAACGACCTCAGACCAGCAGGACTGCAGCAAGTGATCCTCAATTCACACAGGCAGTGTGCCAGGTACTAGGCCATGCAGGTAAGTCAACAATTCAGCCCCAGGGCCGCTCCTAGTTGTGCTCGCCTCGTTGAGCCCTCAGGTGCCTTCAGCCAAGTCCATGTGGTCCCCACACGCTCACCAGGGGCACCACAGCAGGACCGATGCGCCAAGGTGCAGGGCCACAGCCCCCAGAGTCCAATTTGCCCAGGATTATAGCCAAGGGAGGGGGGGCGATGAACAGTGACCCCCCCCCCGCGCACACACCACCTGCGGAGCCCACGGTCCCCGCACAAGTCCCGCAGCCGGGGGGGGCACCAAGCGTAGACGTGACCCACTGGCACCCCGACCAGGCCCGCAGCAGGCGGTCTTCTGATAGTTACTTCAGTTTGGCAGATCGCTCGTGTCATTCCAATGTTTGGGGAAACACAGGTGATTTAAAAGATGGAGTTGTTTAAACCATGAGATATATTAAAATCTTGTCCTTTTACATGATATCTTCTAGTAGAAACAAGAGACACATGATTGGTTTTAGATCAGTTCTCTTACCTTGAACTGAATTCCATTCACAGCAAAAGGGCCAGGAAGGTCCTATGGGAGGTAATCCTTAGCAGCGTGATCCTGAGAGGGTAAAGGATGTACTTTACAAAACTACAAACTAAACTAAAACTGCAGATTCCTTACCTCTTGAATCCACGCTAGGCACCAGACTGAGCCAGAAACCTGAAATAGCCGTCTATGCCTTGGCTCTGTCTCCGCTTCAGGTTCCACTGCGGATGTGACATCACAACACAATATAATGTGCTATCCTAGCACACTCACATCAGTTCTTTTTTTCCCTGCACCCTTCACAGAGACGGAGTTGCTCTCCTCTGATTATTTTCCTCAAAATTAAAGAGGTTAAAAGATATGTCCCCCCTTAAAATTTCAGGATTCAAATTGTGCCATTCTTGTGTTCGACCTTGACAGATGTTGATCTCTGATCCGCACAATGTCTCTTTGATGCTTGGGGCCCAAATTCCCGGTCAAGCGACAAGTGCAACTCCATTCATGCAAAGGCCATCATAAAGAGCATGAGGCCAAGTTCTTCCTTGCAGGGGCTCAAGATAAACGTCAAGGCAACAGGTATCATTTGAGGTCTTGTCCCACAACAGGTTCCACTCCGGCTAGCATTTGACTAATAAGTCTTGAAAACAGACTTCCTCCAAAGGGAAAGAAAAGTCAAAGAAGAAGTACAAGAAACACCACAAAAGGGAATTACTGATGTCTGTCGTTCCAGGGGTAGGTCTTCCAGTCTTCAGCTCTGTTCCCCGACCCCACAGCGCTGATTTTGGAGAGAGACCTGGGCCCGTATTATGTAATGGGAGCACTGACCCTGTTTACACCACTGCACCTTTGAGGAGATACTCCAGGCACAAACCTGTAAAGTGTACTTTATTACAATCAGTCCGCTACCCCCGGTGCTGCCACACACTCATTCAATTAAATACAGAGCTGCTGCACTTTTAATAAAGGACAGCAATCCTCCTGCAGGCAGGTGCAGTGAGAGACTGCACCTACCTGGAAGGGAATGTATGGGGTGGGGTGGTCCAATGGACTCCTTCAGTTCCTTCCAGAGGACTGCCTTCAGGGTTTGTACTGAGTGTCATATACCATTGTGCCCCAGGGGCTCACAAAGCGGGCGCCCTCTCCTTGTGCACCCTCTTGTCACTATGTATAATGCATGCCCTGGTGCAAAATCTATTTGCACCGGATTCAAAGCCAGATCCCCTGCTCTACTTCTAGAGTTTCCAACCCTTGTTGCTGACCCCATGCATATGATAGCCTTCACTCACGTTTACTGGTCCTTTTTGTCTACACTCTAGCTACCTCTTATGTGCCTGTGGCCCCAAGAAACAAACGGGGCACACGGACTAGGCTTCCATTGGTGGCTCCAGCACCAGTCCACCCTGCTCCAACTCGTCTTCCAGTGCAGACTGTGGGGCTGCTACAGATTTTTGTGATCTTTCCAAAAACCAAGGCAATTCTCGTCAGGCATAGAGCTCCTCATCGTATGGGGGAAGAGCCCGCTTACATGCCTGTGCCTTGTAGAAAATACTTTAGCAGACTTTGAGAGCTACTTGTGTTGGATTTTAATCCCATTCAAATGCCCAACATTGTTTAGCACAATAACTACAATAACTACAATGGATGCTGGTGAGTATCTTGCCCTAAAGAATGCTAGTAGCCTAGACTCTTCCCCAGAGGTGAACCGCTGACTTGTATAAGGGGTGATGAGGTTGTCAAGTTGCCATTGCCTGTGGAAGAGATCAAGGTCAACTTACTCACAGGGATTTTGCATCCTGCCTCATCGACAGCTAAACCATTGCTCCCTTTTAATGAGGTACTGACGGACCCCATCCTTGTTTCATGTGACAACAAGTGTTCTGCTCTGGTTGTGACCTGCGAGGTCACCGGCACCATCCGCCAGCAACTGGGGACCTAAAATTACTGACTGCTCATCCCTCCCTGGTGATCCTTGTGGTTCAAACCTCTCGGGGGGGGGGGCATTGGAAATTAGCAAAAATATCATATCAACCTACTAGAGCTTCACGTGATCTGCCTGCCACTCAAGGCATTCATTTTCTCCAACCAAGATCACTCGGTTTAGGTCCTAACAGGCAACACCACTTTGATATGGTACGCCAAAAAGCAGGGTTACTTGGGATCATATCCTCTATGTCTTGAGGTGTTGAGGTTATAGTCTTGGGCCCAGGCTGATGATGTCCGGCTGGTCGTGGGCAATCTGACAGGCTCCTTGAACATACAGGCTTACTATCTCAGTGGATGCCATCTTGCTGACCACAAGCAGCGTCTTCACCCTAAATTGGTTTGGTCAGTCTTCACCCTCTGGGCCACTCTTCCAGTGAGCCTGTTAGCCTCAAGCAAGAACACAACACTGCCCACTGTTCTGCAGCCTGCATTTTGCTCTGTAAGGATCTCCACCCGAGTCTCCTGATCCCTCCACCTTCATGTTTGTGGATTGAGCACGGCAATCTGAGCTCTTTTGACCTGCCTTCAGAAGTTGTGGACATAATTTTAGATCAGTTTCACTCTACCAAGTCAGTCATATGTTTACCCTCACAAGGAGTATATACTAAATATGATGTGCTTGACCAGAAGGATTTTACTGTGGCTACTGTTAAATGTTATTAGCAGGCCCTTTCGGCGTCCCCCTGTTGACACGATCAGCCTTAGCTATTTATATCTCCTAATGTTATGAGACTTCTGAAGGGGTTGGCCCATTTGTTTGTCATTGTCTTGTTTGGTAGGTCAGAGTGAGACTTTAATTTTGTGCTTCCTTTCCTGTTGTGTCCTCTTTTTGAGCTCATGCATAATAGCCACTTGATGCTGCTTTCTCCGAGTACTTTTTCTGATTGCCACTACTTCTGCTTTGTGTGTTAGGGATCTTCAGCCATTGTCCCTTCAGCCTCCCTTCATCTAATTTTTCCCAGACAAGTGATCCAGTGGACAAGGTTTCCTTCCTTCTGTCCAAAGGTATTGTCTCCCTGATTTGCATATGGCTGGGTTCAAACTGGAATGGCATGGTGAGCAAAAAAACGATGGATTTAGGCCCAGATCTCTGTACTGGGGTGAATGTATGACATTGTTCTGCATTCTGTCCATTAATTGTTCTTTTTGCATTTCCCTTTCATGTGGGGCAATGGATCTCCCTGCTGTGACCTACTACGGCGTTTATTCGCTCACAGAGGAGGAACGGTTACATCATCCAGATCTCCATTTGACTCAGTTTTTATAGATTGAGAGGACCCCAAGTTTCCGATTGACAATTAACTCTTCCTTGGCTATGCTTGCTCCAGGTGCACCAAGGTTTTTCAGAAGAAGACTGGCAGTCTCTCTCTGGATTGTCTTGTGCATCCAGATCTGCTAATCCCTCCCCAAAAAAGGACCTCTGGAAAGCATCAAAGCCCATTCCACCAGTTTAAAGGCCGCCTTGTCTCAGGTGTTCCTATGTTGGACATTTGCCATGCTGCAACATGTTATTCAGTCCACTCTTATACCAGATATTAATGTCTTGACTCGAGAGTCTGTAGAGATGACCATTGTGCAGAATAAGTATTGTAGGACTTACTGATTTTGTAGTCACCTCAGATCCATCATGTGTGAGGTACTGCTTGGGTATTGATTCAAAAGGTCAGGAATCTCGGGGTAGAAATATCCATTAAAGATCCAGTTACCTTCAGTAATGAGTTTTGTGGTGGATAGTCTCTCTAGCTGCAGATCACTCCCACCTCCACATTCTGCTGAGTGCTTGTACAAATGTTAATAAGGTCCCTTGTTACTTTTTGGAATACCTCAATTTCTGTCAATCTCGTTGACCTCATCTCCGCCTCTGAGGGCATAGAAATAGGGCGAGGAAGTGACAATGTATTGCTGTTGCGCCTTATACAACTCTGTGATGTCACACCCTGGGTGGAACCAACAGCCATTGCAGAGCTGAGGCACCATTTTTCATGTAGCTGAAGAATTCTAATTCTATGGAATTAAATAATTTACTTAGAACCAGAGCGTCCGAAAATGTGATTCTGTGGCATTTTTCGCATAATTATGGATTAGCTGCGTTTGCTCATAATCCATCATCAGCTCCATAATCTGCAGATTTAACAAGTTACTAAAAAGGCACTAACGTGTGTTGCTGCACAATGGAAAGCCCTTTGCAAATATTGACTCGTCACTTTTAAGTTGCTTATTGATGTGTTTAGGTGTTAATTTGGAACTAATGAGCCAGAAACCTTTGCCCAGACAGTGTGAATGTGTACAGGTGACAAAATAAAGAAGTAATACTAACAAAATGTGCAGCAGTAGGCAGAGTAATTTGCATATTGTTGGCACATAATTTAGTAAATCCTGCCGCTTAATTTGGTCACCCCCTACCCATAAGTTCTCCATTCTTGGAATCTAACTGATTCCTAAGTCCTCTTACCAACCGGCCAAAATTTCACAACTTGGTGGTAGATATATACTTGTAAACTTAATTGAGGGTCTGCTTGAAATGTACAGCTTTCTAGGAGTTGTGCATTTCAGGGAAACGCAGAATTCAAAGGGACGCATCCTTTCTGATGGCTGGAAAATGTGAAGATATAGTGTATATAAATTCAGAGGCCATCCGAAACTGCAGCAGTATCAAACTGAGTGTGAGAGGGATTTTCAATCTTCAACAATAGTTACAGGTAAGTACCATATATTTTATCATATTATTATCGATCATTTTACTCCTTACTTTCAATAGAAGAGTAAAATGCTTCTATCGCTCAGCAACTCGGCCTGCAGTTATGTATATCTGGATTGATAGTTGGTGGGAATTATAATGTAATGTCTTTGTAAGAGCTGTATTTTTAACATGTGAACCTTTAACTTGCATGTATACCATGCTAAGGCTTGAAGCTTGAACATGTAAAATCTATATATCAAAAAGCCTGACTGTGCTGGTTAAGGGTTCACTCTAGAAAGATCTTTGAGCTTAAGGGATAAGTCTGCTGGTTAAAGAGTTGGTCTATAAGAGCTGTATTATCTGCGATTTCCTTCTAGACCAGAGGTTGTGGAGTTGGCTTTTCATCCTGATAATGAGCTTGTTCTTTGTGCTCGCCATGTATACATAACTAAACTGTCAGATAATCATTTTTTCTCTTGCTCCATTTTAGATGTTGTCTTCTTTATTTACTTGTACCAGCGCTGGATTTACCGGGTAGACCCATCGCGAGTAAACGAATTTGGCACAAGCGGTGAAGTGCCAACACCACAACCAGCTCCCCTTGCAGCAGGAGATGGTGTCCCTGTATTGAGCATTACAGACAAGCCAGCAGAGGAGAAGAAGAAGGACTGACTTCCTTTAATTTTTATTTAAAAAAAGAGAAAAAAGACCAGAAGGAAAAAAAAGTCAAACAAACTTTCACTGTTGGATAAACAGACAAGTGAGCAAATGAGTTTCAGAAAGCTGCTGAGATCCCTCGGGTCGTTAGCTTTTTATTTTATATTCCATTGATGATTAATATTATTATGTTCTTTTGACTGGTGACGTTCGTAAAGTGCTATGTCCGTTGGAGAGAGCAAGCAGATGACAAAACGGGAGAGGATGCCGTCATTCCCAAGTGTTGCAAGTAAAGAAGCAAAGACCTGCCTCATTCGTCAAATCATCGTAACCTTCATTCCATTGCAAGATTCCGGCAAGCGATGGTCATGTGTTTTTCCTAGGAGGAGGAAGGTTGCAGATTTTATATTCCCTCATGTGCTCCACGTATGAGGGCTGTGGTCTGCCGTTCCCTTTTACTCTTGTTTGTCATTTGATTTGAATTTACTCTGGCGATCCCAGATTTAATAAATTCCTGTGGGTGTTTAACTTATTGCCATTCTCCTGTGTCCATCCTGGCGTTTTCCTTATTCATGTTGCCTTCTACAAAGGTTGCCTTCTACAAAGGCCAATGTACAATGTCTCACCCTTAGTTTTGCAGCACTGCTGGCAGTTTCGCAAATGGTTGTGGGTGTACCATTAAGGTCTTGGCTACCATTAGCTGGTGCACTCCAGCATTAGGGTTTCACTCTCTCCGGTAAGTACACAATTGTTCATCATCTCCTAAAGGAAAATGTCAAGTACCTGCAGCAACAAAGGCATATCTTTGGGAGTGAAGGTTGTTTCCAGGGTGGAACACCTCCCCCCACCTTTCCTTAATTTCAGTCAGGTCACAGTCCATGATGGTTAAGGTCATATCGTCACATCACAGGGGAGTGGGGTGCATTTAGTATTTGCTTAGTCAGCAGCCTGAGTCATCTGGTAGGGCCCTTTGTGTATATCAGCCAACAGGCTTTGCAGCAGTGATGAATGCCTTGTTGTGGAATCAGCACTCGTGGCAGTTTCCAGACTTAATAGGAAGTCCATGGTCCCCGCTGACCAATACTTATTTCTACTCTTGTCGTCCAAAAATGCACAATACCATATACAAGCACGTAAGCGGACTGGGCTGAAGTGACATCCAATAGATATCCTAAGGCCAATATTCCCTAAGGCAATGTTATGAAAGGCCAGCTAGTCTGAGAATGTACCCCTATTACATAACAGGCATTACATAGGGAGTCATTACTCTGCAGGCACCACATCAGGAGTCACTACATCGCATGAAAGTTTAATTCACAATTAAGTACAGGTATTAAAATTTAAACCCGTTTCATTATTTATGTATTAACTGAAAAAACCAAAGGTTACAGGTTTGCTATAGTTAGACTCAGATTTCACTCATACAAAACCATTGAAATTCAACAGTTATAGTTACCTGAGCTAACTATAACGTACGCGACTGCAATGCACTGCTTATGACCTCACATATTACATCACTCATGACATGGTCAGTGACATCACTGATGGCTCTCAAATGACATCACTGATGACATCATCCAGTGATTCTGAATGTTTTCTAAAAAGAATTTGTGTTAAACGTATATACTAAGGTATCACAAAAGTTAAATTTGTATACTTTGTGTACTACTAATGAAAGAATCCTTTTTTTAACATAGTTGATGTGAGTCACTGTGTGACTATCTGTGTGAGTGGGTGTCTGGGTCACTACAGGTGTGAGTGGCTGTATGGGTATATAAGTGTGTCTAAGTAGCTGTGGGGGTGGCTGTATTGGTGAGGGAGAGGCTGTGTAAGTGGCTCTATGGGTGGGTGAGTGGGTGTGGCCGTGACTGTAGGAGTTAAGTGAGTGGATGTCTGAGTGGCTGTATGAGTGAATGACTGGGTGTGTAAGTGTTTGTATTGTGAGTGGCTGAGTGTAAGGTTAAGTGAATGGGTGGGTGAGTGGCTGTATGGAAGAGTGTGTGGGATTGGCTGTATGGGTGAGTGTGGCTGTGTGAGTGGTTGTATGGATGTGTGAATGGGTATGTAAGTGGGTGTGTGAGTGGTTGTATGAGTGGCTCTACTGAGAGGCTATATTGGTGTGTGAGTGGCTGTATTGGTGAATAACTGGGTGTCTCAGTAGCTGTATGGGTGAGTGACTGGTTGTATAATCAGGCTCTGAGTATGTAAGTGGGTGTGAGTGGCTCATTGGATAAGTGAGTGGTTGTGTGAGTACTTGTATGGGTCTGTGAATGGGTATATGAGTGGTTGTGTGGGTGTGTGAGTGTGTGAGTGGGCGTATGAGAGGTTGTATGGGGTGTGGGGGTATGGGTGGTTCTGTGGATGTCCTCAGTGATGTCATTAGAGATGTCATCAGTGATGTCACTGACCATGTCATGAGTGATGTAATATGTGACATCATAAGCAGTGCATTGCGGGGGGGCGCAAGTTATAGTTAGCTCAGGTAACTAGAACTGTTGAAATTCTCAGATTTTGTATGAGTGAAATCTGAGCCTAACTACAGCGTCCCTGTAACATGTGTTTTTTTCAGTGAATTTCTAAGGCTTTTTAAATTCTATTTCCTAATTATAACGTCCCTGTAACTTTTTTTTTTTTTTTTTAAAGTGAATTTGTACGTTTTTAAAATTTTTATTTCCTAGCTGTAACCACTAACCTTTGACACGGAGTGAGTGCATGAGTATCTCAGAGGGTGTATGAGTGTCTGAGTAGGTTTGTAAGTCGGTGTGAGAGAGTATGAGTGGGGTTGTAAGTGGGTATACGTGAGTCTCTGAGTAGATCTGCGAGTGGTGAGAGAGAGTGAGTTATTCTGTAAGTGGGTGCATGAGTGTCGAGCTGTGTCTGAGTGGGTGTACGTGTCTGAGTTAGTCTGTGAGTGGGTGCATGAGTGAATGGGTCTGTGAGTGGCTGTGAGAGTGTCTAAGTAGTTTAGTGAGTGGGTGCATGAGTGGGTTCTGGTTGTTTTCTGTAAGCCTGGGCAGAGCTAGCAGAGTTTTACTCCATGGAATACCGTGGACTTAGCGAAAAACTCCCCCAAATTCTGCAGACTTCTGTGAGCGGCCGCGTATTGCTCCTTGGCTGCTGAGGGTCTTTGGAGGGCCAAGACCTCCTATTGCCACAGGTAAGTTCCCCAAAGGGGTATTGCTGTGACCTCGATGGAGGCCCCGCCCCCTTTCTCAGCCACTCTGCAAAGGAGCCTCCTGACACACTACTGATAGGGGGATGATGTCCCCTTGGCTGCTGAGGGTCATTGGGGACCATGGACCCCTATTGTTGCCACAAGTAAGTCCCTCACCGCGAGATTGCTGAGACTTCAGAGGCCCGCCGCCTTTCTCAAACACTCTGCAAACGCGCCTCCGCTCTGCCGGCGGTTGGCGGAGTTTTTGTTGAACTCCGCATTCCAAGTGGATTGGCAAAACTCCGCCGGCAGAATGGAGTTTACTTCCCACCCCTAGTTTTCTGCCTTTTTATTGCTCACCTCTGACCTTTATTTTTCCTCTGCTAGTTTTTGACCTGTATTTTGCCTCTTTCTGCTCATTTCTGATCTATATTCTGCTCGTTTCTCTCCTCTATTTTGCTTCTTTCTGCTCATTTCTGATCTCCATTTTGCCTCTTGCTGCTCGTTTCTAACCTCTAGTCTGCACTTTAGGGGGAAAGGCCAGGGACCTGGCCCACTCAGGGGCAAGTGATTTTTAGCCCTGTTGGGGTCACAGGGGACCCCACCACCACACCTAGGAAGTCCGGATATTTCTATCCTGCCCCCTTTCCTTTTTTTTTTTTTTTAAATAGTTTTTTTGTGGGACTCGGCTGAAGCAGAGTCCCAAGATGGCTGCCAACACTTCCTGGTTGAACTGTTGGGAGCTAATCAGATCTCACCATGAGATCTGCGCTTAGGCTCCGCACAGATACCCTTATTTGCTTTCCCTAAAATTTCTCAATTACTACTGAACGGATTTACACACGATAACTGAAAGCGTGATCTGCGAACCAAAAGCTACCTTTCTGCCAAATTTGGTGTAATTTCGTCCAGCGGTTTGGGCTGTGGTCCTGTTCAAAGCTGCAATGGGAATTGACATGGAAAGTTGTATTTTTTTGATCCCCCTCCTTCTCGGCCTCCGCTTGACGGATCACCCTGAAACTTTGCATGCACAACAAGACCCACTATGACACTTTTTTGGGAAAGTTTTGTGAAGATTCGTTAAACGGCGCCAAAGATATTGGCAAGTCAAAGCTTTTTCTATAGAAACATGGTCCTAACTATTACTACCTACTGGCGACCTCCAATAGGTAAATAAAAATATATTAAGGTATATATATTTATATACATATATACACACACATACATATAAAAGGAAAACATAGGGAAAATGTTAAGAACATAAAAATATAGGTTGTATTAAGATAAGAAAGCTAAATTAGTATTAGTTAAAATTAATAGTACTTTAAATTAAAGTCGAAATAAGGGATTGGGTAAAAAACAACTAAAGAGAAATAAAATGGAATATGGCAAAGAGCATATTTAAAAAAAATGTTTACATATATTTACATAGGTATGAATATTCACTAAGAAAAGGTTAAAGTTAAGTAATGTTTGGCTTTGGAAATAACACCTTAGCTTCTTATTTAAATAAACTAAAACAACGTTTAAAATGTGGTTATGGATAAGAATGAAGATCAAATAACCACTGAAATTTGCAACTTAATGATTACATGTGTAAACCATAGCTCATACACCATATGCAATGCTCATGACTCCACTATTCATGTGAAAGATGCTGTTACAAATGTAAATAATCTAACAAATGCCATTACATAGCACATAATCCTTAAAACTGAAAGTGATGACAGAGAATGCCTTACTATTTATTAGATCTGAAAGAGACACGTTAGTGACAGATTCCTTACCTTAGAATATCCCCAGGCGTCAGGCTGGATCCGGAAAGTTTTGCGTAGCAGTACCCTTGCGCGTCGGTAGGCGGCGTCGTGCGGCTCCGCGTCCGTCGTCGGCGTCGAGATCGCCGGGATGACGTCGCGGCCAGTACTTAGACGCTGCCCATGCGCGCTGACGTCAGTTCTTTCTTTTTCCGCGCCAGTAAGCGCAGATCCGGAGAGAGCAGTGCCCCAGTCATTTTTTGACTGAACTTTTTGTGATTTTTTTGTCACTGTTTTTCTCGAGTCGTTCGACTCCAACGGTGTCGGTAGGGATGCCCGGCTTCAAGCCATGCGACGCCTGTGGTCGGATGATGTCGATCACGGACCCGCATCGAGCCTGTCTCTACTGCCTCGGGCGCGACCACGACTCCAAGTCGTGCCCTGACTGTCGGGCCTTGCATCCGAAGGCTTTGCGAGAGCGGTCTCGAAAGCTCCTCGAGGTCCGGCAGTCGGCTCCGCGCCAATCCAAGCCCCGGTCACGAGAGAGGTCGAGGGGCCGGTCGCAGAGTCCTCATCGTTCTTCGGGGTCAAAGTCTCCGCACTCCTCCGGTAAGTCGAAGCACAAGAAGTCGAAGAAGCGTCATCGCTCGACGACTTCCCCTCGCCGGTCGCGCGACTCGGCTGAGGGTCCCGTCTGCACCGTCCCCGCGGCTCCGGGAGTGCCTGTGGAGCCGCCGCCGCATTACCCGCCCTACCCGGGTTCGGCGGCGACTCCGGACGAAATACAGGAGTTCCTGTCGGCCATGGCCCGCCTCTTCGGGCCTCAAGGTCTCCCCCGGTGCGCCTTCGGGCCCCGCGAGCCCTGATGGGGTTCCTACGGCGCCGCCGGCGACTCCGGTCCCGGCGACTCCGGTCCCGGCGCCGCCAGCGACCTCGGCCCCGCCTCCGGTGCTGCCACAACCCCTGTCGATGCCCGTTGACATAACGACACCTCCACCGGCGTCGATTTCACCGGTGCCGTTCACGACGCCGCCCTGGGCTCCGGGCGTCGTCGTCCCCAGGTTCTCTCCGGCGCCGGACCGACGTCGATCGACTCCGGCGCCGATGAGACCGTGGGTCCCACATGTCCCCCCTCCTTACATTGACCCTGATTTGGAGGACGAAGAGAACTGGGAGGGGTCTGAGGACCCTCTCACTGCCCAATGTGAGTATGATCAGGACTGGGCTGAGGAACTTGGGGATGCCAGTGGTCTGGACACCTCTCCTGACATTGGCATGCTGTCTCCTCCTTCCGTGGCAACGGAGGAGGGAGCAAACTTTGCTACGGTGTTGCGTAGGGCAGCTGAGGCCCTGCACCTCCAGTTACCTACAGTGGCTGTCAGGACTAACATCCTGACGGAAGTGCTTCAGCCGGCGGCTACCTCCTCGGAGCCACTGCTGCCGTTCAACGAGGCACTTTCGGACGTTCTTTTGGGCACCTGGTCCAAGCCCACCACAGGGGCTCCTGTGGATAGGAACGTAGCCCGACGCCATCGCCCTGCTCCGGGCGACCCCCTGTTCCTTTCCCAACACCCCACCCCTGAGAGCTTGGTTGTCCAAGCCTCTGCCTCTCAAAGCGCCTTCCCTACCGCTCCCCCGGATAGGGAATACAAAAAACTGGACCAATTTGGGAAGAAGGCTTTTTCTTCCACCAGTGCTGGCTTGAGGTCTGTCAACACCACTTGCCTCTTGGGCCGATATACCCACTCCTTGTGGGATTCGGTGGCGCAGATCCTGCCCCAGTGTCCTGAGGAGGCCCAGGCACTGCTTTCCCGCGCCATTGCGGAAGGAAGAGATGCGGCAAAATATACCATCCGATGTGGCCTAGATACCGCCGACTCGCTAGGCAGATCGCTTGCGACGACAGTGGCGCTGCGCCGTCACGCCTGGCTGAGGACCACTGGTTTCTCGGGCGATGTCCAAAACACACTTATGGACATGCCCTCTGATGGTGTCGGCCTTTTCGGCAACAAAGCAGACCACGCGCTGGAGCGCTTTAAGGACTTGCGGGCTACAGCCAAGTCCCTGGGCCTTTCTGCTGTGCGCCCTCCGCTCACCTCTGCTTTTCGCCCCTTTCGTGGCCACGGAAGGGGCGCCCAGTCACGTCCGCTGCCCAGCCACCGGCCCGCGCAGCAAGCGTCTTCGCGTGGCCGAGGACGTGGCTCCCGCCGAAGCGGGTCGGGTAACCAGCGTGCGGGTCAGGCCTCCGCCCCGTCCGCGGCCTCCAAGCCCTCCTAGTCCATCCTTTCAGGTCCACAGCACGCCAGTGGGGGGCAGGGTCCGCCATCACCTTCACCACTGGCGTGCCATCACATCGGACAAGTGGGTCTTGGACATTGTCCGAAGGGGCTACTCCCTCCCCTTTGAGACTACCCCCCCAGCCATGCCACCTCAATGCCACCGCATGTCGGGGGATCATTTGGTGCTTCTTCAAAAGGAAGTTGCGGCCCTCTTGGCCAAGGGGGCCATCGAGCGCGTTTCGACCCCAAAAGTAGGGCGTGGTTGTTACTCCCACTACTTTCTGGTGCCCAAAAAGGACAAGGAGGACATGCGTCCTATCTTGGACCTCCGGAACGTCAATCGCTTCCTCCGGAAGGAGACGTTCAAGATGCTCACCCTAGCTCAGGTCTCGACTGCCCTCGACCCTGGAGACTGGATGGTAGCGTTGGACTTGCAGGACGCATATTTTCACGTCCCCGTCCTGCCGGCCCACCGGCGTTACCTGCGGTTCACAGTAGGCCTCGAGCATTTTCAGTTCACCGTGCTCCCCTTTGGCCTTACCAGCGCCCCTCGGGTGTTCACGAAAGTGATGGCGGTGGTCGCAGCTCATCTGCGCCGGGCAGGGGTTCCAGTCTTCCCCTACCTCGACGACTGGTTGCTGAAGGCGGGCTCGTCCCAGGCAGTCGTCTCCCACCTCCAGACTACGGCCGAACTCCTGCACTCGCTGGGGTTCTCCATCAACGTGCCGAAGTCGCACCTGATTCCTTCTCCACAGCTCCTTTTCATCGGAGCAGTTCTGGACACAACGCAGTTTCGGGCCTATCCTCCCGAACGGCGAGTCCAGGATATTCAGGCTATGATTCCGATCTTTCGGCCTCTATCCTGGGTTTCGGTACGGATGACCCTGAGGCTGCTGGGCCTCATGGCCTCCTGCATCCTGCTGGTCGATCATGCCAGATGGCATATGCGGGCTCTGCAGTGGGACCTGAAGTTCCAGTGGGCGCAGCATCAGGGGAACCTGTCCGATTACGTCCAGATCTCGGAGGGGACTGCAAGACAGTTGCAGTGGTGGCTCTCGAACCGGCAATGGGTCATGGGCAGATCCCTCTCCCTTCCCCAGCCAGATCACACAGTTGTGACGGACGCGTCCCTTCTGGGATGGGGCGGTCACATGGGAGAGGCGGAGATCAGAGGCCTCTGGTCTCCGGCGGAGTCCCGGCTCCCTATCAACCTTTTGGAGCTCTGGGCGATTAGACTGCCACTTAAGGCATTCCTTCCCTCTCTCAAAGGGAAAGTGGTGCAGGTGTTCACCGATAACAGCACCTCCATGTGGTACTGCAACAAACAAGGCGGGGTGGGGTCATGGACTCTGTCAGGAGGCTCTCCGCCTCTGGACATGGCAGGAACATCAGGGCATGTCCCTGGTGGTTCTCCACCTTGCAGGTTCTCTGAACCCAGGGCGGACGAACTCGGCTGTCTGTGCCTGGTTGATCACGAATGGCATCTCCATCCGGAGGTGGCGCAAAGTCTCTTTCAGCGGTGGGGGAAAGCCTTGGTTAGATCTGTTCGCCTCAGAAGAGAACGTGCAATGTCAGCAGTTTTGCATGTTGGAGTTTCCAAGGCGATGTATCGTCTCGAGTGGAGCTTCGGCCTCCTTTCCGCCAAATACCACTTCTTCCCAGAGTGCTCAAGAAGATCAAACACGACCGGACTCAAGTCATTCTTGTGGCTCCGGATTGGGCATGAAGAGTCTGAGCATGGCCATCGATCCTATGATCAGACTGCCCTTTTGGGAGGATCTTCTGTCGCAGCAGCAGGCACTGGTTCTTCACCCGAACCTGTCCAGCCTCCACCTCTTTGCGTGGCGATTGAGCGGTGGCAGTTGACATCTTTAGACCTTCCACCTGAAGTCTGTGATGTCATCTTGGCAGCCAGGCATCCCTCCACTAAAACGGTATACACCTGTAGATGGAACACATTTTTGTCATGGTGCACAGCAAAGGCTGTTGATCCCCTTTCTGCCCTCTTTCGGAGGTTCTCTTGTATATACTCTTTGGCCCAGCAGGGTTCTGCTTTGGGCACCCTTAAGGGTAATCTTTCAGCTATCGCTGCCTTTCTGAGACTTCCAGATCAGCCTTATTTGTTCAAATCTCCAATTGCCAGCAGATTCTTTAAGGGCCTTCCCACTGGTTTCCTCCATCTCTTTTCATAATGCCCCAATGGGATTTAAATTTGGTCTTGACTTTTCATGTGTGTGCTCCCTTTGAGCCTCTTCATAGTTACCTCCTCAGACTTCTAACCCTTAAGACTGCTTTCCTTATTGCCATCACCTCGCAGAATTAGCGAGCTCCAGGCTCTGTCTTCCAAGCCTCCTTATCTGTCTGTTCATCCAGATAAAGTGGTACTTCATACAAAAGCTTTGTTCCTTTCTAAGGTCTTCTCACCCTTTCATGTGGGGCAATCCATTACTCTGCCCACCTTTTAGCCACCCCCACATCCCTCCAAGGAGAAGGAGAGACTTCACCGTCTGGACCAAAAATGTGTTTTATCTTTTAATCTTGATTGTACAAAAGACTTCCAGGTGGATGATGAACTCTTCATTGGCTATGTGGATGCCAAAAAAGGTCGGACAGTACAGAAAAGGACCATCTCTCCATGGGTTGTCCTCTGCATTAAATTGTGCTAAGCATTGGCAAAGAAGGAACCTGCTGTGGGGTTGCGTGCCCATTCTACTAGAGCAACAGCAGCAACCACTGCGTTAGCACAGAGTCCCAGTCCTGGATATCGGTCAGGCAGCAACGTGGGCATCCCTGCACACGTTTACCAGACACTACTGCCTGGACAGCCAGGTCCGAAGGGATGGGTACTTTGCTCGGTCGGTCCTCTATGACTTTCTCGTGTGATTTTTGGTTAGCTGACCCTCCTCTGTGGTTGGTATTGCTGGGGTATCTATTCTAAGGTAAGGAATCTACAACTAGAGTCTCTATCAGATGAATAAGTTACTCAACTTTGGTAATGATGTATCTGGTAGAGACATATTCTAGCTGTAGGTTCCTTACCGCCCCACCCATCCTCCCCACTCTGCGAACTGATTTCTAGGGATAGGGACTCTCCTAAAGGGCCCTAGTTTTGACGCACCAGTGGTCCGTGTCTTTCATGACTCTGCACAACTGGCGTGGAAAGTCGTTTTAAGAACTGACGTCAGCGTGCCCGGGCGGCATCTATATATGTCCTGCGACGTCATTTCTGGCGGTCATGACGCAGACGACTGATACCGAGCCAACCGATGCCGCCTACTAATGCGCAGGGGTACTTCTAATGAAAAATCTCCAGAACCAAACTGATGCCTGGGGAAAATTCACAAGTTAAGGAATCTACAAGTTGAATGTGCCTACCAGATACATCGTTAGCGAAGGTAAGTAACTTATTCTTTTGGTGTTTGCATAAATACTGTGAATTCATTAGCTTTGCATTTGTAGTATGAATTATAATTTGCATGGCCAATGTGCACGCTCGCACTCTCACTATCTTATGAGGACTACGCAATCTCGCCTAGCTCCATACCCACTATCTCCTCTGATCCTGATAGAGAACCGAGTGTTAACTTGAGATCCTTGAATAAGGATAACTTACTTCAGGTAGTCACTTCGCACCTAGTGGAAGCAACTACAGATTCCCATATCAAATCGATGCTTCTCAACTGCAGATCAGCAGTGAAGCACGCAGCAGATATCTCCAAACTCATCTTATCACAAGAATTAGACCTCCTGATTCTTACGGAAACATGGCTCAATGACTCTTCCTCCCCAATACTTGACATTTTAATTCCTCCTGGCTATGACATTGTCAGATGTGATAGGGCTATTAAAGCTGGGGGGGAGATTGCCTGCATCCATCGGTCCAGCCTCGTTTTGAAGCACACTCATAAGGACTCGATGTCCTCCTGTGAGCTACTTGTCGCTGAAATTTGGAACAAAGGCAAGATTGTGTACTTCACTCGATCTACCATCCTCCTGGGGACAACAACTTACTCTTCGTAGAACAATTAATGGAATCCATCTCTGCCAGCTCAGCCCTCCATCCTAATCACATCTTCCTCGGTGACTTCAACCTTCACTGGAATGACTCTAATGATCCAGTAGTCTGCTCTCTTAAGTCTTTCCTCTCTGACCTCAACTATATACAGGCCTGCAATGGTCCTACCCACTGCATGGGCGCTACCCTTGACCTCATCATAGCTAGAGAGCACATTATTCAGCTAGATGACATAGTACCATGTGATTGGTCGGATCATCTCCAAATCTCCTTTCGCATTCAGGAGAAGGTATTGCTTAGACAAGGGCAACCACTCAAAAACAAGCAATTGTCTCGTAACCTGAGAGATATCGACATCTCTAACCTTTCCATCTTGAGCAAGAATCTACTTGAACCTCCAACTACCATGAATAATTTGGAAGAGTTGACTGATCATTACTTCAACACTATGTCTAATATTCTCGACTCTGCAGCCCCGAAGCTACTTAAAAGGATTCCCTGCAAATAATCCAAACCTTGGTTCAGTGGTACCCTTAATAACGAACGTCGCATGCTGAGGCTCTCTGAGAGACGTTGGAGAAATGCCCCCTCCACTTCTAGCCTCGAACAGTTAAGAAAGATGAGAAGCTCTTACAACAAACTCATTCGCATCGCTAAATCAGATCATTTCAGACATCAGCTTGACAGCGCTAAAAACCGTCCCAGGAAACTGTTTGATATCATCAAACAACAGGCTAATCCTATTCCAGCAATCAAAATCGCTGGACCCAGTGAGGAGGACTTCTCAGAGCACTTCGCTGAAAAGTCTAGAAGTATTGAGCGGGAACTGCAACGGGCCGCTGAGAATTTGTTGTCTGAGTTCCGAGGGTTTGCCTGATTACACGGCAATACACACCCAAAATAAATGCCTGTACACACCCAAAAACAATGCCTGCTGGAATACCTTCCGACCTCCAGACTTGGAGGAGCTGTCACATTCCCTGGCTTCTCTGAAACCTTCCAACCATTTCAAGGACCCACTCCCCGCCAAGCTGCTCAAAGACCTCAACTTGGCAGTTCTGCCTCTCTGGTCCAGGATCATCCAACAATCTCTCCTACAGGGGAGGATTCCCGACTGCCTTAAAATGGGGCAAGTCACACCCATCCCCAAGAAGCCCAATGCAGACCTTACAGATCCCAGTAACTTCCGGCCGATCACCAACATCATGTCCCTAGCTAAATTGCTCGAGAAATGTGTTCACACACAGCTTTGCGACCACATTGAGAAATTTCAGCTCCTAGACCAACATCAATCAGGCTTTAGATCAGGTCATAGCACAGAAACAGCGCTAACTCACATTGTTGATGACGCATTGAGAGCTCTGGACCAAGATACACCATGTCTTCTAATCCTTCTGGACTTGTCCTCTGCTTTTGACACTATCAAACATGATAACCTGATTAACCTTCTTCAATACAGGATGGGGCTATCGGGCCCTGTCCTAAATTGGTTCTCCTCTTTCCTGCATAACCGAACACAAAGAATCAAAGTCAACCAATCTTTGGCGGCCAGCACTTCAGTCTCTATTGGGGTGCCTCAAGGTTCTGCACTTTCGCCCACGCTCTTCAACCTATGCATGGAACACCTAACTGCCATTCTAAATGACTCAAACATTCAGTACCACATGTACGCGGATGACACTTAACTGTATTTGAAGATCTCCTCTCCAGATGACATTAAAACTCTTAACGGAGCGCTTAAAAAAACTCAACAATGGCTAACACATAACCACTTATTACTTAACTCTCTCAAAACTGAATTTCTCTTGATTTCCCCACGCAATTACGAGGCTCCCACGCAAAACTGGATCAAAAAAATCTCAGCACTCAACTGCACCCTGCATTTGGTGGACTCCGCCTGCTCTTTAGGGGTCACCCTAGACAAATTTCTAAACATGCAAGGTCACATCAGTGCAACCATTAAGAGTGCTAACCATCAGCTCAACACTCTTAGGAAAATCAAACCGTTCCTACCTCTCGAAGACATGCAATCAGCAGTCCAATCCTTAGTTATATCACGAGTAGAATATGGCTTGGTGACCCTAGCTGGTCTTCCTAAATCTAGGTTAGCGCCGCTAAGAGCTACTCTGAACGCCTCTGCCAGACTAATCACAGGTTCAAGAAAGCATGATCATATCACACCTGACTTAATACAGCTTAACTGGCTCCCCATTGAAGCTAGGATCCGCTTCAAGATAGCCTGCCTGACGCATAAAGCTATACATTTCAATAGCCCCGTTTACCTGGCAAAAAAACTTGAGCTCTCCGGATCCAGAAGAAACCTAAGAAGCTCCAATACCCTACTACTGAAACCACCGAAATTCAATAAAAAAAGAACCTACAATCGTACCTTCTCAGGGCTGGCTCCAAAATTTGGAATGCCCTACCAACAGAGATCAGAACCAACCCTTCGACTGCCTCATTCAAAAAACAGGTCAAATGGCTACTATTGGAAGAACTGCATCAACAATAGCCTCCATATCATTTGCTAGTCAATTACCTTGCATTCTCGACAAGCATTTTTACTTTGTTGTGTTGAAATGTATGCTTGACAATTTACTTTCACTTTGTTTGTAACTCGTGCTTGACAATCATTCTCACTTGGGGTTTAAAACGTATCTCAGCTGTCTTTAAAGTAAGGCGATGATGAAACTATTCGGCCTCATCTGGGTGGGCTGCTTATTGTTTGTTCATTTTCTACCTACTCTTCCCCTAGCGTCCTCATTTATTTTATGCCTCAGGTTCCTCTCATGTTGCCTTATGGGGTGTGCTTGGGTGTTTTATTGTATGCTTAACAATTTACTTTCACTTTATGTTTGAAACTTGTGCTTAATCATTTCTACTGGGGGTTTAAACTCATTTCGTTTGTCCTTGAAGTAAGTCGATGATGAAACTGCTTGCCAATCTTTTCTACTGGGGGTTTAAACTTATTTCGTTTGTCTTGGAAGTAAGTCGATGATGAAACTGCTTGGCCTCATCTAGGTGGGCTGTTACCTGTTTGTTCACTTGCTACCTACTCTTCCCCTAGCACCCTCATTTACTTTTTGCTTTCGGTTCCTCTCATATTTCCTTTTTTGTAAGTGTATTTATATTGTCTCTGTACGTATACGTCCGCTTTCCTCTTTGTACAGCGCTCTGATACCCGGTTGGGGTCTTGTTCGCGCTTTATAAAACTTTTCAAATAAAAATAAATTGATTGTAGTCTTAGCCATAACTTGCGAATTTCAGTGATTTCTTGCTTTTAATATTTAATCATAACTGCACTTTAACTGTGGTTTCATTTTAAGTGAATTGTTTTGTTTAGGTGCAACCTTATCTGACATCACACAGTGCTCACTGACCCATGGCAGGATCTGCAAACCCTGCTGGATGTCGACAACAAGGATCCAAGATACTTGGTCATGGATTTGTCGATAGACCTTGGGGGTTGTGCTGGAGATAGCAAGATTGATTTCTTTGTATTATTTTGATTTCAAGGTGGGGTCTCTTGGAGGCAACCTGGCGAACCAGTCCCATATTAGCCTGGGGATAAGGTATTCTCGTCCTTTCCCCCTTTATGGCTCTTTGTTCCCATATCCTGAAAATGAATGAGTGTCCCCACATCCTGTAATGGTGGCTGCAACATTTTTTTTCTAATCTGAATTCTGGGTGCACTGGCCTGGCTTTTAGCTAGCGGAAGCAAAATGGACAGTGGAGGAAAGGCTTCCACTTCCTGTGGACTTTGAGTAGTTTTAGAAATGTAGGTCGGCAGGTGGTTCATGAACCTGGGTTCTTCCTAGATACAGCTAGCGTTACCAGATTGACTCAGTTCCAGGCCTATAAAATAGACATCTGATAGAGACTTCTAGCTGCAGATTCCTTACCTTTGAATTCCCCAGGGATCAGGTTGGATCCGGAAACTTTTGTTGAGCAAAACCCCTTGCGCGCGACGTCGAGTGGCTCCATTCGGCTCCGTGTGACGTCAGTAGCGTCTGTTATGACATCGCGGTGCCTACATAGGCGCCACCCAGGCGCGCGGACATCAGTTCTTTTCTTTAAGTGCCGATCCGGGAAGAGCTCTCCCTCTGCCGCTTTTTGGCAGGCTTTTTTCTCGACTTTTGTCGACATTTTTTGAGTAGCGACTTCGTGTGCGAGGGATGTCTGGTAGGAAGACGGGTTTTAAACCATGCAGGGCTTGTTCCCGCATGATGTTGCTTACCGATCCCCACCGCGTATGTCTGTGGTGTCTTGAACGCGACCACGATTCGCCGTCGTGTTCAGACTGTCGGGCGATGGCTCCGAAGACCTTGAGAGAGTGGGCGATGAAGTTGCTCGCGGCCCGGCAGTCGACACCATTAAGCGAGACTCCGAGGAGGTCACGGTCCCGTTCGAAGAAGAGGAGGTCGCGGGACTGCTCACGGAGCCCTAAGTCCTCTTCCTCCCATTCGAGGGACACTCGGGGAAGAGGCACAAGAAGAAGTCCAAGCGGACTTCGACTTCACCTCAACTGGCGTCCGTCGTCGAGAGAGGTAAGGAGCACCGACGCTCTAGTCAAGGTTCTGCGGAGCCGGAGCCTGAGTCGACTTCGCGCCTCCCTCCCTTTCCGGGAGCCAGAGCGACTCCCACTCAAATTAAAGATTTTTACGAGGCTATGCACCGCGTATTTGAGTGGAACGACCCTGTTGGTGAGCCCTCGGGGCCCCGCGGGGTCTTATGGGGCCCATCGGGTTCGACGGCTTCGGCCACGGCGCCGGTGGGGCCTCAGGGATCCGGGTCGATGCCGGTCGTACCAACACGACCTCCCCCGGCGTCGAACCCAAAGTCGGTGCCTGCGACATCGCCGATGCCCGTCGGCGCAAGCCCCATCCTAATCCCCGACGACACAGCCGGAACGGCGTCGACCGACGCAGATTCCAACGTCGACAGAACCCAGGAGTTCTATGTTGCCGCCGGAGCACTTTGTGGATGTGCTGGGCTCAGGAGAGGAATGGGAGGAGTCTGGGGACCCATTAGAGAACCAGGATGTCTTTGAGGAGACTATGGACTGGTATGGGGAACTTGGGGAAGCCAGTGGTTTGGATACATCCCCAGACACTGGCATGCTTTCTCCTCCTACATTGGCTACGGAGGAGGGGCGTCCTATGCTATGGTGGTTAAGAGGGCACCTGAGGTCCTTGGATTGGAGTTGCCCTCAGTGCAGGTCAGGACTAATCTCCTGACCAAAGTGCTTCAACCTGGGGATTCCACCTCTGAGCCCCTATTGCCCTTTAATGAGGCACTTACGGATGTCCTTCTAGGAACATGGTCCAAGCCTAGCACAGGGGCTCCTGTGAATAGGACGATTGCACGCCGCCATCGCCCAGCTCCGGGCGACCCAAAGTTGCTCAGCCAACATCCCACCCCAGAAAGTTTGGTGGTGCAGGCCTCCACATCCCAGGGCGCATTCCCTTCCGCTCCTCCGGATAGGGAATCCAAGAGACTGGACTCATTTGGTAAGAAGATGTTTTCTTCCTCCAGTTTGGCATTGCGGTCAGTGAATACTGCATGCTTATTGGGCCGTTTCTCCCACTCTCTTTGGGAGACGGTTGCGCAGGTGCTGCCACAGGTCCCGGAGGAGGCCCGGGCTGTGCTCTCTCAAGCTGTCAAGGACGGGAGAGATGCAGCAAAATTTGCCATACGGTGTGGTTTGGATACGACGGATTCGCTGGGCAGGTCTATTTTCACGACGATGGCCTTGAGGTGCCACGCCTGGCTTCGTACAACTGGCTTCTTGGGGGATGTCCAGGCCAATTTGATGGACATGCCCTTTGATGGAACCCGCCTTTTTGGGGAAAAGGTAGATTTGGCCCTGGTCAGGTTCAAGGACTCTCGAGCTACGGCCAGATCCTTGGGCCTCTACTCCACTCCTCATGGCCAGTATTCCTTTCGCGGCAACGGAAGGGCTTTCCAGCCGCGTCAGCCCTATCTCAGTCACCGTCCCGCACAGACTGCCCAAGTCGTGCGTGGACGTGGTACATTCCGTCCTCTGAATGGAGGCCAGAAGTAGTCTAGCACACTGCTCCCAGCAGCCGCAGCCTCCAAGCACTTCTAGGATGATCCTGCAGGACCACATTACTCCAGTGGGTGGGAGAATTTGTCATCATCTCCCCCGCTGGAGATCTATAACAACGGACAAGTGGGTCTTGCAGATCGTCCAGGAGGGCTATTCTCTTCCTTTCCTCCTCCTATTCCGCCAACTCAGGAACGGCTGGCGGAGGATCATATGACGCTGCTCCAAGAGGAAGTTACAGCTTTGGCCAAAGGAGCTATAGAAAGGGTCCCAGTTTCAGAAGTAGGCAGTGGCTGTAATTCCCGCTCTTTTCTAATTCCGAAGAAGAACAATGGGCTTCGGCCCATTTTAGATCTTCGGACCGGCAATCTCTTCCTCAAAAAGGAGAAATTCAAAATGCTCACATTGGCTCAGGTCTTGTCTGCCATAGACCAAGGAGACTGGATGGTGGCGTTGGACCTGCAGGATGCATATTTTTACATTCCCATCCTGCCAGGCGTTACCTGCGGTTCAAGTTAGGCCACAAGCACTTTGTTTACTGTGCTCCCCTTCGATCTTACCAGTGCCCCTCGGGTGTTCACCAAGGTGATGGTGGTGGTTGCAGCTTATATGCGCAGGTTAGGGGTTTCAGTCTTCCCCTACCTAGACGACTGGCTGTTGAAGGCGTCCTCGCCCAAGGCAGTCATCTCCCAACTTCAGACTACGGCGGACCTCCTGCATTCGCTGGGGGTTCTCTATAAACGTGCCAAAGTCACACCTGACTCCTTCTCAGATGCTCCCTTTCATCAGAGCTGTTCTGGACACAGTGCAGTTTCGGGCTTATCCTCCCGAGCAGCGAGTCCAGGATATTCAGGTTATGATTCCGATGTTTCAGCCTCTATCCTGGATTTCTGTGAGGTTGACTCTGAGGCTGTTGGGTCTCATGGCCTCCTGCATCCTGTTGGTAAAACATGCCAGGTGGCGTATGCGGGCTTTGCAGTGGGACTTGAAGTTCCAATGGGCACAGCATCGGGGAAATCTCACCGACGTGGTTCAGATCTCTGAAGGAACTGCGAAGGATTTGCAGTGGTGGTTAACGAAACGCGATTGGGTCCACGGCAGACCTCTCCCTTCCCCAACCAGATTTCACAGTTGTGACGGATGTCTCTCTTCTGGGATGGGGCGACCACATGGGAGAGGCGGAGATCAGGGGTCACTGGTCTCCGGCGGAGGCGGGCTCCATATAAACTTGTTGGAGCCTCCGAGCGATTTGGTTGGCATTGAAAGCATTCCTTCCCTCTTTCAAGGGGAAGTTGGTGCAGGTGTTCACGGGCAACACCACCGCCATGTGGTACTGCAATAAGCAAGGCGGGGTGGGGTCATGGACCCTTTGTCAAGAGGCCCTGCGTCTCTGGGCATGGCTGGAACAGCAGGGCATAACCCTGGTGGTTCAACACCTGGCAGGTTCTCTGAACGCCAGGGCGGACGATCTCAGCCGTCGATGCCTTCAGGATCATGAATGGCGACTCCAGTCGGAGGTGGCGCAAGGTCTCTTTCAACAGTGGGGAGAACCTTGGTTAGATTTGTTCGCCTCCGAAGAGAACGCGCAATGTCAGCAGTACTGCGTGCTGGAGTTTCCAAGGCTGCTATCGCTCGGCGACGCGTTTCGTCACGAGTGGAGCTCGGGCCTGTTGTACGCCTTTCCGCCCATACCACTCCTGCCCAGGGTTCTGAAGAAGATCAGGAGCGACCGGGCCCAAGTCATCCTTGTGGTGCCGGACTGGGCAAGGAGAGTCTGGTATCCAGAGCTTCTGAGCATGAGTGTCGATCCTCCGATCAGGCTGCCCCTTCGGGAGGATCTTCTGTCGCAGCATCAGGGGATGGTTCTCCACCCGAACCTGTCAACTCTGCGCCTCCATGCGGGGAGATTGAGTGGCGGCAGTTTATGGCTTTTGACCTTCCTCCCGAAGTCTGTAATGTTATTCTGGCGGCCAGGCGGCCCGCCACTAAGTCGGTATACGCCTGCCGTTGGCGGAAATTTGTAATATACTGTACAGAAAGGTCTATTGACCCTCTTTCTGCTCCTGTCCTTTTGTTCATTCTAACCCTTGCCCAGCAGGGCTCTGCTTTGGGAACTCTCAAGGGTTACCTTTCTGCTCTGTCTGCTTTTTTGCGGCTGCCATATCAGCCTTCTCTCTTTAAATCTCCTATTATTAATAGATTTCTGAAAGGGTTGGTTAATTTATTTCCACCTACACCCTTTGTTATGCCACAATGGGACCTTAATTTGGTCCTCACTTTTCTGATGTGTGCTCCTTTCGAGCCTTTGCACAATTGTCCCCTCCGGCTGTTGACCATCAAAACAGCCTTCTTAGTAGCGATTACATCGGCACGGAGGGTGAGTGAATTGCAGGCGTTATCCAGCTCGCCCCCTTATCTCATGTCCTTTCCGGACAAGGTCATCATTCTTACCAAAGGTTGTGACCCCATTCCATCTGGGTCAATCCATTACTTTGCCCACCTTCTTTGCTCCCCCACATCCCTCTAAGGAGGAGGAGCGTCTCCACCGATTGGACCCAAAAAGAGCATTGTCGTTCTACCTTGACCGCACAAAAGAGTTCCGGGTGGATGACCAACTCTTTGTGGGGTATGTGGGAGCAAAGAAGGGAAAGTCAGTGCAGTAAAGAACCATCTCTCGCTGGGTTGTTTTCTGCACTAAAATCTGTTATGCCTTGGCGAAGAAGCAGCCCCCTGAGGGATTAAGTGCCCATTCCACCAGGGGAAAGCCTGTGACTACGGCCTTGGTACGGGGTGTCCCAGTTCGACATCTGTCAGGCAGCGACGTGGGCATCATTGCACACATTCGCAAAACATTATTTCCTTGATGGTCAAGTGTGCAGGGAGGGGCACTTTGCCCGCTCAGTCCTGCAAGACTTTAGTCTAGCTCATGAGTCCGCAACCCACCGCTGGGATGGTATGGCTCGGGTATCTGATTCAAAGGTAAGGAATCTGCAGCTAGAAGTCTCTATTAGCTGAACAAGTTACTTACATTTGGTAACGCATTATCTGGTAGAGACTCTATTTAGCTGCAGATTCCTTACAGCCCCACCCATGCATCCCCGCTTTGCGGACTGATGTTGTAGGTCTAGGGTTTCTCCCCTTTCAGGGCCCTAGTTTTGCACACGTTTTTGTCAGTTACTTCGTGGCTCTGCGCTTCTGGCGTGGAAAAAACAGAAAGTACTGACGTCCGCTTGCCTGGGTGGCGCCTATGTAGGCACCGCAACGTCATAACCGACGCCAACGACGTCACACGGAGCCGAATGGAGCCACCCGACGTCGCGCGCAAGGGTTATTGCTCAGCAAAAGTTTCCGGATCCAGCCTGACGCCTGGGGAAATCAAAGGTAAGGAATCTGCAGCTAGATAGTCTCTACCAGATAATGCGTTACCGAAGCTAAGTAACTTGTTCGTTTGTAACACAAATTTTTCAAAATACTGAATGGATCTATATTAACCCAAGAAAAGGCACTTCTTGAGTGAAGTTCACCTCTGCCTCTCTCTTTTTCCCTCACTTGACAGATCTACTAAAAATCTGACATGCAGAACCCAAATCAGATGAGTTTTTCATGAAATACTACTAAAGTTATTGAGTCAAAAATGACTTTTCAGTGGAAAGTCTGACCTAGCCTAACAATAACTACAGAGGCTTTAGCACCACTTCTGTAATCGGTGTCACGTGTGTTTATATATTCACTGAAAAAAACAAAGGTTACAGGGATGTTATAGTTAGACTCAGATTTCACTTGTACAAAACCAGTGAAATTCAGCAGTTCTAGTTACCTGAGCTAACTATAACTTAAGCCACTGCAATGCACTGCTTATGAGCTCACATATTACATCACTCATGACATGTTCATTGACATCACTGTTGACATCATCCAGTGAGCTTAAGTGTTTTCTAAGAGTTTGATTGTAAAACATATATACTAACCTACTGCAAAGGTTAAATTAGTATTCTAGGTGCACTACTACTGAGTGATACTGCTTCTAACATATATAATGTGAGTGGCTGTGTGGGTGAGTGAGTTGCTGTATGAGTGGTTGTATTTGTGAGTGGGGGTGTCAGTGGCTGAATGGATAAGTGAGTGGCTCTATGGGTGGGTAAGTGACTGCTGTATGGGTGAGTGGGTGGATGTTTAGTTAAGTGAGTTGGTGTGAGAGTGAGTGTGTGGGAATGGCTGTATGGGTGAGTGAGCGGATGTGTGAGTGCTTGTATGGATGTGTGCATGAGTATGTAAGTGGTTGTGTGAGTGAGTATGTGAGATCATAAGCAGTACATTGCAGGGGCATACGTTACAGTTAGCTCAGGTAACTAACCATGAATTTCACTGGTTGTACGAGTGAAACAGAGTCTAACTATAACTTACCTGTAACCTTTGGTTTTTTTCAGTCAATTTCTAAAGTTTTTTAAAATTCTATTTCCTAACTATAACAACCCTGTAACCTTTTGGTGTTTTTTAAGTGAATTTCTATGGTTTTTTAACTAGTCGCATTTGCAGAGTGCTGGAGAAAAGGGGTGGGACCTCTGAGTAGCTCTCAGGAATCCTGCTGTGTCGGACTTACTAAAGGTAATAGGAGTGCTTCTGGGCCCCCCAAGAGCCCTCAGCATCCAAGAGGACTTCATCCCCCAACCAGCAGTGCGCCAGGAGGCGCCTTTGCAGAGTGGAGAAAGGGGACATAGTCTACGAAGACCTCTCAGCAATTCCACTGTGTGGGACTTACTGGAGGTAACAGGAGACCTTGTTGGTCCCCAAGGACACTCTAGAGCCAAGGGGACATCGTCCCCCAACCAGCAGTGAGCCAGGAGGCACATTTGCAGAGTGGTGGAGAAAGGGGCCGTGGCCTAAAGTCCTCTCAGCAATGAGGCTGGGTGGGGCTTAATGGAGGTAACAGGAGGGCTTGTTGGCCACCAAGGACCCTCCACATCCATGGGGACTTCATCCCCCAACCAGAAGTGTGCCTGGAGGTGTGTTTGCAGAGTAGTGAAGAAAGGGGGCGTGGCCTCCGAAGACCTCTCAGCAATCCTGCTGTTTGGGACTTACTGGAGGTAACAGGAGGGCTTGTTGGCCCCCAAGTACCCTCTGCAGCCAAAGGGACTTCATCCCCCCAACCAGCTGAGTGGTGGTGAAAGGGGGCAAGGCCTCCGGTGACTTGTCGGTATTTATTTTTTCAATTTTATTTCTTCGGGGAGTGGGGTTGCGTGGCCCCCTTTCCTGGGCCAATTTCTGCCTTGGGGACTCCATCCCCCAGGTCCAGGCCTATTTTGAATGAGGAGGGGGAGGCTGCGCGGTCCCCTTAACCAGGCCAATTTCGGCCCTTGGGACCCCATTCCCGGGGCCTGGTCTTTTTTGTTTTTTATTTTTCAATACACTTAAATGGGGTTTGGCCCAGGGGACCCCATCCCCCGAGGCCTGGCCTCAATTGTGGGTGCCCTGGTACCACCCTGAGCACCCACTCTGTTGGGGACCTCGGGGGGGAGGGTGGAGCCTCAAGGCCCCCCGCAGGAGCTGGATTGCTTTGACAGAGAGGGAGCTGCTGAACATGAAGCTCCCTCTGTCAAAGCAGATGTGCTCCACTTCTAGCAAGTGAGAATTTTTTTCTGCTCTCGCTTGCTAGAAGCGGAGCACAGTTTGCTATGGCTTGGCAGGAGCGGTAAAGCTCCCGCCAAGCCATAGCAAACAGCTATGTCCCGGAGGTAGGCACCCCCAGGAGATAGCAGGGCCCAGCCCTGGAGGGTGGCGATCCCCAAGGACATCTATGGCTCCAGGAGAAGGCCCCCTTCCTTTGATTGATTTAGCCCCGGGGAGGTGTTGGTCCCCGAGGCTGCAGGGGGTCCATGTGGCTTCCCGCATTATTTAAGATTAAAGCCCCGGTGAGATGACGGCCCCCGGGGCTGCGGGATGTCCACGTGACACCCCCGCATTCTGTAAACAGAAACTCCCGGGAATGTGGCGGTCACTGGGGCTGGGGTCCAGGAGGACCCCCCCCAATTATAATTATTTACGCCCCGGGGAGGTTGTGGTCCCCGGGGGCAGCCTCCCCCGCAATGTTTCATCAACAAGTCACGAGGAGGTGGTGGTCCCCGGGGCATAAGTAAGCCCCAGGCGGGGCCTGTGCACCCCCCTCCTTTATGTAAATGCCCCCAGGACCTAGCCCACCCACTTGACTGATAACCCCTGAAATTTGCAAGACAGCAGCTGAAGTGAGTGGCAAACTACTTTTGAAAATTTCGTGGATTCATAAAATGATACCAAAGTTAACGGCAAATGAAAAAACGCTCCTATGGAAACTAGTTCTTAACTATATCTACCTACTGGCGACTGCCAGTATGTAAAATATATATATATATATCACACACAGTGGCTTCTGCACTGTGCACATAGTTATGTCATTCTTTCTGTAGGAAGAGTGTTTTTTTGTTTCGCTAATAACTTTGGCAGTGTTTAACATAGCATCACGAATCTTTAAAAAAAAATGTTCATCCTTCTCAGATACTTCCTAGAAATTTTCAGGGTGATCTGTCAAGCGAGGGTCAGGAAAAAGGGGGTTCCCACAACATACTTTTCCCCATACATTTTCCATAGGGAAAAATAGAATACAGACAAAATGGCTAAACAGAATTATACCAAATTTGGATAGAAAACGATCCAGAAAAAACGGCTGAACAGAATAACGCTAAATTTGGCAGAAAACTAGATCTTTACCCAGAAAGCGTAATTTTTATGATTTGGTGTAGTTTTTTTCAGCCATTTTAGAGACATTAAGGTTAAAAATGTATAGATATCAATTGCTGTGGGTCTCCCGCCAGGAAAAATCTACAGAAAAGGAAATCTGATTGGCTACTTCCACAGGCCAGGAGACTTGTGGCCGCAGCATGAAGAAAAATGATGCGGCCACTTTTATAAGACTCTAGGATTCTGTCCCTGAGTCTAGACAATTTTTTTAAAAATTTAAAAATGGGGAAGGATTGGAATACCCCGACCCTCTAGCCTATTTGGGGGTGGGGGGTCTCAGGCCCGAAATTTAAAAACAAAGAAATGTAAATGTCAGGGACCAGGTGAAATCCCCCAAAAATTAAAGCACGGCCTTCATCACAGCCTTTGGGCTGTGCAAAGCTCTTTACGGAAAGTGCACTCCTCAAACATTATGAAGCCCCAGACTGTGCATAGAGCCCACACCCTCCAATATCTAAGCCATATTAGGTGGTCAAGCCCCTACTACACACAGTCTGCACATAGTGTGCAGATGCCCACTCCCTCCAAAAACCCAAGCCCTTCAGGTGGGGACGCTCCTACTATACACAGGCTGCGCTCAGTATGCAGACTGTGCATAGAGCCCCCTTCCGTCAGAGATCCAAGATCTATTGGGTAGGAAGCACCTACTATGTACAGTCTGTCTTCAGTGCACTGCTCTTTATGGAGAGCCCACTCTCCAGACACCCAAGCCCAATTTGGTGGGTGAGCCACTACTACATAGAGGTTGTGCGCTCTTTACAGCTCTTCATGGAGTCACTTCCTACACTTACTCAAGCCAACTTACGTAGGGAAGGACCTACTACGTACAGGTAGGTACGTTAGTAATATTTTACTTTACATTTTTTTAAAACCTAGAAATTCACTGACAAAAACAAAGGTTAAAGTAGAGTTAAAATTAGCTGTAGTAATAACTTGTTAGTTTACATGTGTAAATAAAAAACGGATTTTCACAGAAAAAAACATTAAAGTGAGGCTACAGTTCGATCTGGTAATATCTTATTTTACATTTAAAAAACCTTAGAAATTCACTGGGGAAAAAAACCAAGGTTATAGTTAGGTGAAAATGCCAGTAAAAAATACAGTTATATACTATTAAACAAAGCTGAAATTCACCAGTTAGTTTACTGAACTATGACATGCACGTCGCCATGCACTGCTTATGACCTCTCATATTACATCGCTCATGATATGGGACTAATCTACATTGACTAGGTTGTCCGTGTATCCCTACCCTCATCCTTATATCCCTTTTTTTTTTTTTTTTTTTGCAGGACTCTGTGACCGAGTCTTTTAATGGCATCCGCAACATTTTTCTTCATGTTGTGGCTGCCAATCAGATCCTGTGGGACTCCATAGGGACCAGCCAATCGGATTTCTTTTTTCAGTCATTTATTTCTAGTGGGAGTTCCACTGTAGTCCCACAGCAACAGATATCTTTACATTTTGAATCTTAAATTCTTAAAACTTCTCTAAAACGGCTGAGCAGATAACTACATAGTGGACCACTGTGGTGTGTGTGTGTGTGTGTGTGTGTGTGTGTGTGTGTGTGTGTGTCTCTCAATGTCTTGTCACAACCTCAAACGTTCCATAATGTTGGATCATGGTGCCGCTTTGTTAGTCAGTGGTAACCGAGCATTTTTCTTTGAATTATTCCTGGAATAGCTGTTTTCCTCTTCTCCATGCATTACATATACCCTTGCGTATAATACAGAAGTTAGACTCTGAGCATGTGAAATCACTGTATTATAACAACACTTATGACATCTCTTTTTTTTATTTTTTATTTTATTTTTTTAAATATTTTATTGATGTTGTTGTAAACATACAAAAAGATTGGAGCATCATACATAAAAAGGAGAAAAGAAGAACAACATAGCTATCACATTCATTTCAGATAGTTAGGATCAACCTTTTAAAGACAAAATAACAAAAAGAAGAGAAAACATCCCTAATCCAAAAGAAAGAGAAACTAAGAAAAAAGAACCAGGGGGTAAAAAAAAAAAAAATTATATATTTACATATAGAGCATCAAGTCCAAATGAGGATATCCGTGCTGGGGTCCATTGTTACCAAACTATTGTAACCAATCTGTTATGGGAGCCCATAATTTTTGTCCCCTTTCTCGTCTACTGCGACCCTTTAGCCGATACACTGAGGATTCCAAATTGTATACAGCTAATAGGCGAGAGCGCCAACTACAGAAAGTGGGGGAGCTGAGTTAAGCCAGCTAGATGTGATACAGAGTCTTGTAACAGCCATTGCTATAAAAATAAATCCGATGACAGCAGTCGACCAGCTTTCGTCCATTCCCACCCCCAAGATCACCATTTCTGAAGAAATAGATATAGGAAAATGTAGGATCGAGGACAAAAAGATTTTCAAATCCTGATAGAATGTCACTAGCTGAGGGCAAGAATAAAACATATGCACCGTATCTGCGAGTGGCTCGCCACATCTATTACAAGAACCACCCACACTCCCACCCCATTTAGCTACTTTTCCCGGTGTATAATACAAATCGAAGATAGACATAAAGTGTTGACTCCGAAGACTCCCAGATAGTAGAGTCCAGCTGGCTACCCCAAGTGACTCCTCCAAATTAATCCCTTCCTTCCCGAATTTCCTTACCCATTTATCATTCTGATAAGCTAGATCATCAGGGAGGGATTCCAAAAGTGACTGATAGATCACACTTATGCGGGATTTTCGACAGATTGATTCGACTAATTGTAATTTACCATACATTCCACCCTGACATTGCTTTTTCTTGTCCAGAAAGCTACGAATCTGGAGATATTTGAAAAATTCCCGCTTATCCAGACCGTACTTCTCCTGCAAGAAAGCAAAAGAAGCCAATTGATCTCCCTGGCCCAGATCCCCAACCGTATTGATCCCCAAGTTACTCCATCTTTGAGTGATCCGATCTTGAAAAATTAGAGGTAATATCCGAATAGCAGAGAGGGGTGTATAGTTATTGATCCGATGAATTTTAAACATCTTACAAACCTTCCGCCAGACCATATATGCCGCTTGCGTTACTTTGAATCGAGTTTTTTTATAGTAACTGGGTTCTAAGACCGCTACTAGACAATACTTAGCTGCCTCCCCAAGCCAATTTCATAAATGGTTGGCTGACATGCTACTGAGCAACGACTCCTATCCCCAGCCAGGAGTATCCCCATATGTTGTAGCATACAAGCCCAGTAATAGAACAAGAAATTGGGAATAGCCCAGCCCCCACGTATTCGAGGGAGAGGTAGCCATTTGGCTGCTCTCCTTGATCTGTGGTAGCTCCACATAAACCGAGAGCACATCCTCTCGATCTTGATAAACCACGCAACAGAGAACACCAGAGGAATAGTCCTGAAAAGATATAATATTTTAGGCAATACCATCATTTTAATAACATTACTCCGCCCGTACATGGACAAGTGCAGGTGGTCCAATCTTTCGAGTTTACAATTAGTTGCATCAATTATAGGGGCGATGTTAATGTCTGGGATTTGATCGACCTCTGCTATGAGTTTAATGCCCAGATACGTCACTTCTGAGACGGTTGGAAGATCTGTAAGGAGCTCCCTGCCTGAATATAAAATCTGTGTTTTATCTACATTTAGCTTATAACCGGCATACCGACCATAACGTTTTGCCAGCTCGATAACTGCCGGATATGCTGCCACTATATCCGCAGTGAGTACCGCAATGTCATCAGCATAAGCTAATACCTTATATTCAGTACCATTTGCAATTATAGGTTGGATATTATTACACCGTTCGAGTTGCTGCAGAAAGGGGTCAATATATATCGAGAACAAGAGAGGGGAGCAGGGGCATCCCTGCCTAGTACCCCTACTGATATTGATCGCCTGAGACTCCTGGCCGGAGATACGAACCCCTGCTACAGGTGAGATATATAAAGCCTGGATTGCCTGAACAAATCCCTCCGCCATCCCCTTCCAGCGGAGGACTGACCACAGGAACCGCCAGGAGACCCTGTCAAACGCTTTTTCAGCATCCAACAGGATCATCCCGAGCGGAGACCCCGCGCCCAGTCAAGAAGAGAAATGGCTCTCCGGACGTGATCAGTCGTATCCCGACCCGGAATAAACCCATGTTGTCGTAGGGAAGCCAGTGGCGCAATGACACCTGCCAATCTAGTCGCCAAGATCTTAGAATAGATCTTCGAGTCAGCATTAATGAGTGAAATAGGCCTATATGATGAAGGACTTAGTGCTGGTTTCCTTTCTTTTTAAATACAACAATGGTAGTTTTTCTCCACGAATCGGGAATCTGACCTTTCTGTGCAGATTGAAATAAAGATATTAGATCTACCCTTAAGACACTACGGAATAATCGAAAAAATTCCAGAGGGATCCCGTCCGGACCCACGGCTTTCCCGGCTGCAAGAGATATAATGGCTGTCTCTATTTCTTCCCATGAGATTGGGGCCTCAAGAAATGCGTTTTGAGCTGTTGTAACTTTAGTAGTACAGAGATCCTGAAATACTCCCCCCCGAAGACTGGTCCCAACTGCCCTCCTGCCCTGCGCTATCCTCTTCAGTATACAGCTGTTGATAAGTCTTGGAACACTTTCAGGACCCCTGTTGGGGAATCATAGCTTATTCCGGACTGATCTTGTATCTTGTCGATCCTGTGTGAAATCTCCCGCTGTTGCAATCGTTTGGCAAGTATTCTACCTGTATTTTCGCCCAATTCATATGCCTCGGTTCTAAATTGGGTATATTTGAGAGCAATCTCATCACTAAATTGCTGATGTATTTTGGACTTAATATTGGTGATAAGCTGCTGACATTCCGTAATATCCTGTCCCAGATGAATCCTTGACATTAAGCGTACCTCTGCCAGCCTAAGGTGCTCTGTCCACCCTCGCAACTGCTCCCTCAGTGTCTTACGCTTATGTCCTGAAAAATTAAGAGTCTCTCCCCGCACTGCCGCTTTAAATGCGTCCCAGACCACACCATCTGGGGCCGACTTTCTATTAAATTCAAGAAATTCAACCATCCATTTGGCCATATACTGACAACAAGATTGGTCTAATAGCAATTTACGTTCGAAAGTCCAGGGGCGTGGTAATATCAGAGAACCCCTGCATGAAAATTCGGCGATTAAAGGATTATGGTCTGATATAATCCTGGGGGGTATACGGATGCTCATTTCCTCTGCTTTCTGACAAGAAGCAAAAACATAATCCAGCCTGACCATTTTATTGTGAGGGGCTGAGTAGAAAGTATAGCCCAAATCCATTCGTTTATGTCTATACCAAAGATCGATTAGGCCATGCTCCCTAACCAGCCCTTGTAAAGCCTTAAAAGTCTGAATTTTCCACCCAGAATATTGAGAATAACTCATCAAATCAAAATTACTCTCCAAATGGATGTTAAAATCCCCACAGAAAATTAGTGGTTGTGGCCACAGCGCAAGCTCCACACACAAAAAGTTTAAGATATCCGGATCATCCAGATTAGATCCGTAGACTGAACATATTGTATGAGAAACATTATTAATTACAAATTCGACAATCACCCATCGACCAAATTGGTCCTCCTTAACTCTACGACAAATCCCCATCCCACGCCTAGCGAGTACAGCCACATCCCTTATAGTAGTACTCTGACGTGTAAATGCTACAAGATCTAACCCACATTCCTTCAACCAGTTACTCTTACTACACGGTATATGGGTTTCTTGGAGACACAGAACATCAATCTGCATAAGCGGTACACATTTAGCCAAAAATCCCCGTTTCTTCCTGTCATTCAACCCACAGATATTCCAGGAACATAATGAAGTAGCTCCCCTACTAGCTGCCATTTAATGAATAATCGAGTTCCTCATTAGGCCTAAAGATTAGAAACATCTCAAAGATTCTGTCGGTAGTAAACTATTTCGCTAAACCAATGTGCTCATAGAAAAATAGTGAATAAAACAATAACATCTGTATCCTCCTACCCCCCAGCCCTCCCCTCACCCCCTCACCACCAGCCCACCCTACCCACCCTCACCCACCAAATAGGGCATAGGGACTGTAAGTCCCAGGTGATGCTGAACTGAACCACCCCCCCAACTATCCACCCCCCTCCAGGAGCTAGACGATACATCTCTTTACTCAACAATTAAATTTCTCATCATTTGATACCCAGCAAAACCCTCATACTGTACTCATAAGAGAAGAGGAAGAGGGAAAAAAGAGACTAGAGAAGGGAAAAAACAAAAAAAGAGAAGGCCGCCGCACCCCATCAGACATACTATACTGAATTCTGCCATCATAATGAAGATGAGAATTCCTTAGCCTGGATCTCAGATTGGAAATAGTGGGTTTTCCCCTGATAAACCACCTTTAATTTAGCAGGATTAAGGAGATAAGCCTGTGCCCCTTCGCCTGAAAGACTGGTATTAGTTGACGCAGAAGCCACCTCTTTTCGACAGTGGCCTGACAAAAGTCAGGCCTGACAAAGAAACTGCAGTCTTTCGCAGCTCTTTTCCTGTCCGGCCTCGCCAAGTCATACAGTGCCTCCCTTGCCAAAAAGTTGTTCAAACAAATTAAGATAGCCCGAGGGCGGTTATCCACTTGGCTTGTCCGTTGACGCTGATGAAAGGGAAACCGATGTGCCCGCTGGATTTGGACTTTCCAATCCAATTTCAGTTCTGGAAATGCCTCCTCAAATAGTTCAATTATAAACTGCCGGACATCTTCCGACTCTTTCCCTTCAGGGACACCAAGGATCCGCAGATTATTCCTCCTTGCTCTATTTTCCAAATCAGTAAGTTTCCAGACTGTATCATCTTTCATTCCTTTAATAGTTTCCGTCAACTGCTTCTGTACAGCCAATTCGTCCTCTAACTGTGAGATCCGTGTCTCCGCTTCAGTAATTCTTACAGAAAAATCTGAGCATGTTTTCGCCATCCGGCGCATTGAGTTCTGCAATTTGCGACATGCTCCTTGTGTCCTGGAGCTCTCTGCTCTGGTTTCAGCACGATGGGCCATAATGCTCTGATAAATTGTAGTCCGTGTGATACCTTCAAAGCCATTCGCACTATCATCAGTGACCGGCGGCAGAGCCGGGGCTACTCCTAGTGTATTTCCATTGCCGTTTAGCTGAGTAGAGAATGAATAATCCCAAGTTAATGGACCAGTTGCGCCATGATCTGAAAGGGTGCCTGGCTCTTTCAGCTTGCGAACTGTACCGGTCTGAGCTGAGGCGCTAGCTTCTTCCTCCCACTGTAAGCTGCTATCATCGCTTTCCTGCGCAGCACAATCCCTCCCAGTACCATCATCCCCTGATTGGCTGGAATGATCTGAAAGGGAGAAAGTTATCCACAGACTCCTCTTCTCTAAGTGATACAGGAATGGATTCCGGGAAGGCGGCGGCACTAGGAGAGACCACTGTAGCCAGCTTTGACTGATCCAGAGTCAAAGAAACTCCATCTCCCAGAATGCACTGGTCCTGTACTAGTGCTGAACCCTTCAATTCACCGGATTCATCCGCTGACGGTGCCTGGAAAATCGCATCAGACCTGCCCCCACTGACAGAGATTAGATCTCCAGCCCCTGCTACTCCAGGATCAGACTTGTGAAGGGTGCCACTTATCTGCGGGGGTGCTGTCTGTTCACACACTGTTGATGGCCCAAGTAACAGCGCAGGAGCGGGATTCTTTCCACTTGTCTTTTCTACTGCCGGCAGGTCCTGCAGCTTCTTATTTTTGCCGGATTGTACTTTGAATAACGCGGGGACCGTCTGTTTCCCGCGGATCAAAGCAAACCTTTTCTTTTCTTCCCGAGGATCGGGTGATCCCCCAGCTGCTATTATCAGTTTACCGCCCCTGGGTCCACCTCCATCAGGGTTGACCCGAGTCTGCTCCGGCCTGGCAGGACTGTCGGAGGTTGCCGGTAGTCCCCGGGTTTTCCCAGCCTTGATTGCAGCTTTGGGAGGCATCATAGGGCTATTGCTCCAGATTCCCAGGATCACCAGGCGGAATGGAGGTGGAGCCGCCCTGATCCAAAACCAGGACCACCAAATCATCAGCAGAATAGCAAAGCCAAACACTGCTGGAGCCTGTTACAGACGATGCTGGTAGGTCCGTTTTTCCCACAGCTGACAGCTCGAAGGGGAGAGAAGTTGGGAGAGGGCTGAGGTCCGCTCACTCGGCCATAGTCACGGCCGCCATCTTGTCCACGTGACACCCCCACATTCTGTAAACAGAAACTCCCGGGAATGTGGCGGTCACTGGGGCTGGGGTCCAGGAGGACCCCCCCCCCAATTATAATTATTTACGCCCCGGGGAGGTTGTGGTCCCTGGGGGCAGCCTCCCCCGCAATGTTTCATCAACAAGTCACGAGGAGGTGGTGGTCCCCGGGGCATAAGTAAGCCCCAGGCGGGGCCTGTGCACCCCCTTCTTTATGTAAATGCCCCAGGACCTAGCCCACCCACTTGACTGATAACCCCGAAATTTTCAAGACAGCAGCTGAAGTGAGTGGCAAACTACTTTTGAAAATTTCGTGGATTCATAAAATGATACCAAAGTTAACGGCAAATGAAAAACGCTCCTATGGAAACTAGTTCTTAACTATATCTACCTACTGGCGACTGCCAGTATGTAAAATATATATATATATATATCACACAGTGGCTTCTGCACTGTGCACATAGTTATGTCATTCTTTCTGTAGGAAGAGTGTTTTTTGTTTCGCTAATAACTTTGGCAGTGTTTAACATAGCATCACGAATCTTTAAAAAAAAATGTTCATCCTTCTCAGATACTTCCTAGAAATTTTCAGGGTGATCTGTCAAGCGAGGGTCAGGAAAAGGGGGTTCCCACAACATACTTTTCCCCATACATTTTCCATAGGGAAAAATAGAATACAGACAAAATGGCTAAACAGAATTATACCAAATTTGGATAGAAAACGATCCAGAAAAAACGGCTGAACAGAATAACGCTAAATTTGGCAGAAAACTAGATCTTTACCCAGAAAGCGTAATTTTTATGATTTGGTGTAGTTTTTTTCAGCCATTTTAGAGACATTAAGGTTAAAAATGTATAGATATCAATTGCTGTGGGTCTCCCGCCAGGAAAAATCTACAGAAAAGGAAATCTGATTGGCTACTTCCACAGGCCAGGAGACTTGTGGCCGCAGCATGAAGAAAAATGATGCGGCCACTTTTATAAGACTCTAGGATTCTGTCCCTGAGTCTAGACAATTTTTTTAAAAATTTAAAAATGGGGAAGGATTGGAATACCCCGACCCTCTAGCCTATTTGGGGGTGGGGGGTCTCAGGCCCGAAATTTAAAAACAAAGAAATGTAAATGTCAGGGACCAGGTGAAATCCCCCAAAAATTAAAGCACGGCCTTCATCACAGCCTTTGGGCTGTGCAAAGCTCTTTACGGAAAGTGCACTCCTCAAACATTATGAAGCCCCAGACTGTGCATAGAGCCCACACCCTCCAATATCTAAGCCATATTAGGTGGTCAAGCCCCTACTACACACAGTCTGCACATAGTGTGCAGATGCCCACTCCCTCCAAAAACCCAAGCCCTTCAGGTGGGGACGCTCCTACTATACACAGGCTGCGCTCAGTATGCAGACTGTGCATAGAGCCCCCTTCCTTCAGAGATCCAAGATCTATTGGGTAGGAAGCACCTACTATGTACAGTCTGTCTTCAGTGCACTGCTCTTTATGGAGAGCCCACTCTCCAGACACCCAAGCCCAATTTGGTGGGTGAGCCACTACTACATAGAGGTTGTGCGCTCTTTACAGCTCTTCATGGAGTCACTTCCTACACTTACTCAAGCCAACTTACGTAGGGAAGGACCTACTACGTACAGGTAGGTACGTTAGTAATATTTTACTTTACATTTTTTTAAAACCTAGAAATTCACTGACAAAAACAAAGGTTAAAGTAGAGTTAAAATTAGCTGTAGTAATAACTTGTTAGTTTACATGTGTAAATAAAAAACGGATTTTCACAGAAAAAAACATTAAAGTGAGGCTACAGTTCGATCTGGTAATATCTTATTTTACATTTAAAAAAACCTTAGAAATTCACTGGGGAAAAAAACCAAGGTTATAGTTAGGTGAAAATGCCAGTAAAAAATACAGTTATATACTATTAAACAAAGCTGAAATTCACCAGTTTACTGAACTATGACATGCACGTCGCCATGCACTGCTTATGACCTCTCATATTACATCGCTCATGATATGGGACTAATCTACATTGACTAGGTTGTCCGTGTATCCCTACCCTCATCCTTATATCCCTTTTTTTTTTGCAGGACTCTGTGACCGAGTCTTTTAATGGCATCCGCAACATTTTTCTTCATGTTGTGGCTGCCAATCAGATCCTGTGGGACTCCATAGGGACCAGCCAATCGGATTTCTTTTTTCAGTCATTTATTTCTAGTGGGAGTTCCACTGTAGTCCCACAGCAACAGATATCTTTACATTTTGAATCTTAAATTCTTAAAACTTCTCTAAAACGGCTGAGCAGATAACTACATAGTGGACCACTGTGGTGTGTGTGTGTGTGTGTGTGTGTGTGTGTGTGTGTGTGTGTCTCTCAATGTCTTGTCACAACCTCAAACGTTCCATAATGTTGGATCATGGTGCCGCTTTGTTAGTCAGTGGTAACCGAGCATTTTTCTTTGAATTATTCCTGGAATAGCTGTTTTCCTCTTCTCCATGCATTACATATACCCTTGCGTATAATACAGAAGTTAGACTCTGAGCATGTGAAATCACTGTATTATAACAACACTTATGACATCTCTTTTTTTTATTTTTTATTTTATTTTTTTAAATATTTTATTGATGTTGTTGTAAACATACAAAAAGATTGGAGCATCATACATAAAAAGGAGAAAAGAAGAACAACATAGCTATCACATTCATTTCAGATAGTTAGGATCAACCTTTTAAAGACAAAATAACAAAAAGAAGAGAAAACATCCCTAATCCAAAAGAAAGAGAAACTAAGAAAAAAGAACCAGGGGGTAAAAAAAAAAAAAATTATATATTTACATATAGAGCATCAAGTCCAAATGAGGATATCCGTGCTGGGGTCCATTGTTACCAAACTATTGTAACCAATCTGTTATGGGAGCCCATAATTTTTGTCCCCTTTCTCGTCTACTGCGACCCTTTAGCCGATACACTGAGGATTCCAAATTGTATACAGCTAATAGGCGAGAGCGCCAACTACAGAAAGTGGGGGGGAGCTGAGTTAAGCCAGCTAGATGTGATACAGAGTCTTGTAACAGCCATTGCTATAAAAATAAATCCGATGACAGCAGTCGACCAGCTTTCGTCCATTCCCACCCCCCAAGATCACCATTTCTGAAGAAATAGATATAGGAAAATGTAGGATCGAGGACAAAAAGATTTTCAAATCCTGATAGAATGTCACTAGCTGAGGGCAAGAATAAAACATATGCACCGTATCTGCGAGTGGCTCGCCACATCTATTACAAGAACCACCCACACTCCCACCCCATTTAGCTACTTTTCCCGGTGTATAATACAAATCGAAGATAGACATAAAGTGTTGACTCCGAAGACTCCCAGATAGTAGAGTCCAGCTGGCTACCCCAAGTGACTCCTCCAAATTAATCCCTTCCTTCCCGAATTTCCTTACCCATTTATCATTCTGATAAGCTAGATCATCAGGGAGGGATTCCAAAAGTGACTGATAGATCACACTTATGCGGGATTTTCGACAGATTGATTCGACTAATTGTAATTTACCATACATTCCACCCTGACATTGCTTTTTCTTGTCCAGAAAGCTACGAATCTGGAGATATTTGAAAAATTCCCGCTTATCCAGACCGTACTTCTCCTGCAAGAAAGCAAAAGAAGCCAATTGATCTCCCTGGCCCAGATCCCCAACCGTATTGATCCCCAAGTTACTCCATCTTTGAGTGATCCGATCTTGAAAAATTAGAGGTAATATCCGAATAGCAGAGAGGGGTGTATAGTTATTGATCCGATGAATTTTAAACATCTTACAAACCTTCCGCCAGACCATATATGCCGCTTGCGTTACTTTGAATCGAGTTTTTTTATAGTAACTGGGTTCTAAGACCGCTACTAGACAATACTTAGCTGCCTCCCCAAGCCAATTTCATAAATGGTTGGCTGACATGCTACTGAGCAACGACTCCTATCCCCAGCCAGGAGTATCCCCATATGTTGTAGCATACAAGCCCAGTAATAGAACAAGAAATTGGGAATAGCCCAGCCCCCACGTATTCGAGGGAGAGGTAGCCATTTGGCTGCTCTCCTTGATCTGTGGTAGCTCCACATAAACCGAGAGCACATCCTCTCGATCTTGATAAACCACGCAACAGAGAACACCAGAGGAATAGTCCTGAAAAGATATAATATTTTAGGCAATACCATCATTTTAATAACATTACTCCGCCCGTACATGGACAAGTGCAGGTGGTCCAATCTTTCGAGTTTACAATTAGTTGCATCAATTATAGGGGCGATGTTAATGTCTGGGATTTGATCGACCTCTGCTATGAGTTTAATGCCCAGATACGTCACTTCTGAGACGGTTGGAAGATCTGTAAGGAGCTCCCTGCCTGAATATAAAATCTGTGTTTTATCTACATTTAGCTTATAACCGGCATACCGACCATAACGTTTTGCCAGCTCGATAACTGCCGGATATGCTGCCACTATATCCGCAGTGAGTACCGCAATGTCATCAGCATAAGCTAATACCTTATATTCAGTACCATTTGCAATTATAGGTTGGATATTATTACACCGTTCGAGTTGCTGCAGAAAGGGGTCAATATATAACGAGAACAAGAGAGGGGAGCAGGGGCATCCCTGCCTAGTACCCCTACTGATATTGATCGCCTGAGACTCCTGGCCGGAGATACGAACCCCTGCTACAGGTGAGATATATAAAGCCTGGATTGCCTGAACAAATCCCTCTGCCATCCCCTTCCAGCGGAGGACTGACCACAGGAACCGCCAGGAGACCCTGTCAAACGCTTTTTCAGCATCCAACAGGATCATCCCGAGCGGAGACCCCGCGCCCAGTCAAGAAGAGAAATGGCTCTCCGGACGTGATCAGTCGTATCCCGACCCGGAATAAACCCATGTTGTCGTAGGGAAGCCAGTGGCGCAATGACACCTGCCAATCTAGTCGCCAAGATCTTAGAATAGATCTTCGAGTCAGCATTAATGAGTGAAATAGGCCTATATGATGAAGGACTTAGTGCTGGTTTCCCTTTCTTTTTAAATACAACAATGGTAGTTTTTCTCCACGAATCGGGAATCTGACCTTTCTGTGCCGATTGAAATAAAGATATTAGATCTACCCTTAAGACACTACGGAATAATCGAAAAAATTCCAGAGGGATCCCGTCCGGACCCACGGCTTTCCCGGCTGCAAGAGATATAATGGCTGTCTCTATTTCTTCCCATGAGATTGGGGCCTCAAGAAATGCGTTTTGAGCTGTTGTAACTTTAGTAGTACAGAGATCCTGAAATACTCCCCCCCGAAGACTGGTCCCAACTGCCCTCCTGCCCTGCGCTATCCTCTTCAGTATACAGCTGTTGATAAGTCTTGGAACACTTTCAGGACCCCTGTTGGGGAATCATAGCTTATTCCGGACTGATCTTGTATCTTGTCGATCCTGTGTGAAATCTCCCGCTGTTGCAATCGTTTGGCAAGTATTCTACCTGTATTTTCGCCCAATTCATATGCCTCGGTTCTAAATTGGGTATATTTGAGAGCAATCTCATCACTAAATTGCTGATGTATTTTGGACTTAATATTGGTGATAAGCTGCTGACATTCCGTAATATCCTGTCCCAGATGAATCCTTGACATTAAGCGTACCTCTGCCAGCCTAAGGTGCTCTGTCCACCCTCGCAACTGCTCCCTCAGTGTCTTACGCTTATGTCCTGAAAAATTAAGAGTCTCTCCCCGCACTGCCGCTTTAAATGCGTCCCAGACCACACCATCTGGGGCCGACTTTCTATTAAATTCAAGAAATTCAACCATCCATTTGGCCATATACTGACAACAAGATTGGTCTAATAGCAATTTACGTTCGAAAGTCCAGGGGCGTGGTAATATCAGAGAACCCCTGCATGAAAATTCGGCGATTAAAGGATTATGGTCTGATATAATCCTGGGGGGTATACGGATGCTCATTTCCTCTGCTTTCTGACAAGAAGCAAAAACATAATCCAGCCTGACCATTTTATTGTGAGGGGCTGAGCAGAAAGTATAGCCCAAATCCATTCGTTTATGTCTATACCAAAGATCGATTAGGCCATGCTCCCTAACCAGCCCTTGTAAAGCCTTAAAAGTCTGAATTTTCCACCCAGAATATTGAGAATAACTCATCAAATCAAAATTACTCTCCAAATGGATGTTAAAATCCCCACAGAAAATTAGTGGTTGTGGCCACAGCGCAAGCTCCACACACAAAAAGTTTAAGATATCCGGATCATCCAGATTAGATCCGTAGACTGAACATATTGTATGAGAAACATTATTAATTACAAATTCGACAATCACCCATCGACCAAATTGGTCCTCCTTAACTCTACGACAAATCCCCATCCCACGCCTAGCGAGTACAGCCACATCCCTTATAGTAGTACTCTGACGTGTAAATGCTACAAGATCTAACCCACATTCCTTCAACCAGTTACTCTTACTACACGGTATATGGGTTTCTTGGAGACACAGAACATCAATCTGCATAAGCGGTACACATTTAGCCAAAAATCCCCGTTTCTTCCTGTCATTCAACCCACAGATATTCCAGGAACATAATGAAGTAGCTCCCCTACTAGCTGCCATTTAATGAATAATCGAGTTCCTCATTAGGCCTAAAGATTAGAAACATCTCAAAGATTCTGTCGGTAGTAAACTATTTCGCTAAACCAATGTGCTCATAGAAAAATAGTGAATAAAACAATAACATCTGTATCCTCCTACCCCCCCAGCCCTCCCCTCACCCCCCTCACCACCAGCCCACCCTACCCACCCCTCACCCACCAAATAGGGCATAGGGACTGTAAGTCCCAGGTGATGCTGAACTGAACCACCCCCCCAACTATCCACCCCCCCTCCAGGAGCTAGACGATACATCTCTTTACTCAACAATTAAATTTCTCATCATTTGATACCCAGCAAAACCCTCATACTGTACTCATAAGAGAAGAGGAAGAGGGAAAAAAGAGACTAGAGAAGGGAAAAAACAAAAAAAAGAGAAGGCCGCCGCACCCCATCAGACATACTATACTGAATTCTGCCATCATAATGAAGATGAGAATTCCTTAGCCTGGATCTCAGATTGGAAATAGTGGGTTTTCCCCTGATAAACCACCTTTAATTTAGCAGGATTAAGGAGATAAGCCTGTGCCCCCTTCGCCTGAAAGACTGGTATTAGTTGACGCAGAAGCCACCTCTTTTCGACAGTGGCCTGACAAAAGTCAGGCCTGACAAAGAAACTGCAGTCTTTCGCAGCTCTTTTCCTGTCCGGCCTCGCCAAGTCATACAGTGCCTCCCTTGCCAAAAAGTTGTTCAAACAAATTAAGATAGCCCGAGGGCGGTTATCCACTTGGCTTGTCCGTTGACGCTGATGAAAGGGAAACCGATGTGCCCGCTGGATTTGGACTTTCCAATCCAATTTCAGTTCTGGAAATGCCTCCTCAAATAGTTCAATTATAAACTGCCGGACATCTTCCGACTCTTTCCCTTCAGGGACACCAAGGATCCGCAGATTATTCCTCCTTGCTCTATTTTCCAAATCAGTAAGTTTCCAGACTGTATCATCTTTCATTCCTTTAATAGTTTCCGTCAACTGCTTCTGTACAGCCAATTCGTCCTCTAACTGTGAGATCCGTGTCTCCGCTTCAGTAATTCTTACAGAAAAATCTGAGCATGTTTTCGCCATCCGGCGCATTGAGTTCTGCAATTTGCGACATGCTCCTTGTGTCCTGGAGCTCTCTGCTCTGGTTTCAGCACGATGGGCCATAATGCTCTGATAAATTGTAGTCCGTGTGATACCTTCAAAGCCATTCGCACTATCATCAGTGACCGGCGGCAGAGCCGGGCTACTCCTAGTGTATTTCCATTGCCGTTTAGCTGAGTAGAGAATGAATAATCCCAAGTTAATGGACCAGTTGCGCCATGATCTGAAAGGGTGCCTGGCTCTTTCAGCTTGCGAACTGTACCGGTCTGAGCTGAGGCGCTAGCTTCTTCCTCCCACTGTAAGCTGCTATCATCGCTTTCCTGCGCAGCACAATCCCTCCCAGTACCATCATCCCCTGATTGGCTGGAATGATCTGAAAGGGAGAAAGTTATCCACAGACTCCTCTTCTCTAAGTGATACAGGAATGGATTCCGGGAAGGCGGCGGCACTAGGAGAGACCACTGTAGCCAGCTTTGACTGATCCAGAGTCAAAGAAACTCCATCTCCCAGAATGCACTGGTCCTGTACTAGTGCTGAACCCTTCAATTCACCGGATTCATCCGCTGACGGTGCCTGGAAAATCGCATCAGACCTGCCCCCACTGACAGAGATTAGATCTCCAGCCCCTGCTACTCCAGGATCAGACTTGTGAAGGGTGCCACTTATCTGCGGGGGTGCTGTCTGTTCACACACTGTTGATGGCCCAAGTAACAGCGCAGGAGCGGGATTCTTTCCACTTGTCTTTTCTACTGCCGGCAGGTCCTGCAGCTTCTTATTTTTGCCGGATTGTACTTTGAATAACGCGGGGACCGTCTGTTTCCCGCGGATCAAAGCAAACCTTTTCTTTTCTTCCCGAGGATCGGGTGATCCCCCAGCTGCTATTATCAGTTTACCGCCCCTGGGTCCACCTCCATCAGGGTTGACCCGAGTCTGCTCCGGCCTGGCAGGACTGTCGGAGGTTGCCGGTAGTCCCCGGGTTTTCCCAGCCTTGATTGCAGCTTTGGGAGGCATCATAGGGCTATTGCTCCAGATTCCCAGGATCACCAGGCGGAATGGAGGTGGAGCCGCCCTGATCCAAAACCAGGACCACCAAATCATCAGCAGAATAGCAAAGCCAAACACTGCTGGAGCCTGTTACAGACGATGCTGGTAGGTCCGTTTTTTCCCACAGCTGACAGCTCGAAGGGGGAGAGAAGTTGGGAGAGGGCTGAGGTCCGCTCACTCGGCCATAGTCACGGCCGCCATCTTGTCCACGTGACACCCCCACATTCTGTAAACAGAAACTCCCGGGAATGTGGCGGTCACTGGGGCTGGGGTCCAGGAGGACCCCCCCCCCAATTATAATTATTTACGCCCCGGGGAGGTTGTGGTCCCTGGGGGCAGCCTCCCCCGCAATGTTTCATCAACAAGTCACGAGGAGGTGGTGGTCCCCGGGGCATAAGTAAGCCCCAGGCGGGGCCTGTGCACCCCCCTTCTTTATGTAAATGCCCCCAGGACCTAGCCCACCCACTTGACTGATAACCCCCGAAATTTTCAAGACAGCAGCTGAAGTGAGTGGCAAACTACTTTTGAAAATTTCGTGGATTCATAAAATGATACCAAAGTTAACGGCAAATGAAAAAACGCTCCTATGGAAACTAGTTCTTAACTATATCTACCTACTGGCGACTGCCAGTATGTAAAATATATATATATATATATCACACAGTGGCTTCTGCACTGTGCACATAGTTATGTCATTCTTTCTGTAGGAAGAGTGTTTTTTTGTTTCGCTAATAACTTTGGCAGTGTTTAACATAGCATCACGAATCTTTAAAAAAAAATGTTCATCCTTCTCAGATACTTCCTAGAAATTTTCAGGGTGATCTGTCAAGCGAGGGTCAGGAAAAAGGGGTTCCCACAACATACTTTTCCCCATACATTTTCCATAGGGAAAAATAGAATACAGACAAAATGGCTAAACAGAATTATACCAAATTTGGATAGAAAACGATCCAGAAAAAACGGCTGAACAGAATAACGCTAAATTTGGCAGAAAACTAGATCTTTACCCAGAAAGCGTAATTTTTATGATTTGGTGTAGTTTTTTTCAGCCATTTTAGAGACATTAAGGTTAAAAATGTATAGATATCAATTGCTGTGGGTCTCCCGCCAGGAAAAATCTACAGAAAAGGAAATCTGATTGGCTACTTCCACAGGCCAGGAGACTTGTGGCCGCAGCATGAAGAAAAATGATGCGGCCACTTTTATAAGACTCTAGGATTCTGTCCCTGAGTCTAGACAATTTTTTTAAAAATTTAAAAATGGGGAAGGATTGGAATACCCCGACCCTCTAGCCTATTTGGGGGTGGGGGTCTCAGGCCCGAAATTTAAAAACAAAGAAATGTAAATGTCAGGGACCAGGTGAAATCCCCCAAAAATTAAAGCACGGCCTTCATCACAGCCTTTGGGCTGTGCAAAGCTCTTTACGGAAAGTGCACTCCTCAAACATTATGAAGCCCCAGACTGTGCATAGAGCCCACACCCTCCAATATCTAAGCCATATTAGGTGGTCAAGCCCCTACTACACACAGTCTGCACATAGTGTGCAGATGCCCACTCCCTCCAAAAACCCAAGCCCTTCAGGTGGGGACGCTCCTACTATACACAGGCTGCGCTCAGTATGCAGACTGTGCATAGAGCCCCCTTCCTTCAGAGATCCAAGATCTATTGGGTAGGAAGCACCTACTATGTACAGTCTGTCTTCAGTGCACTGCTCTTTATGGAGAGCCCACTCTCCAGACACCCAAGCCCAATTTGGTGGGTGAGCCACTACTACATAGAGGTTGTGCGCTCTTTACAGCTCTTCATGGAGTCACTTCCTACACTTACTCAAGCCAACTTACGTAGGGAAGGACCTACTACGTACAGGTAGGTACGTTAGTAATATTTTACTTTACATTTTTTTAAAACCTAGAAATTCACTGACAAAAACAAAGGTTAAAGTAGAGTTAAAATTAGCTGTAGTAATAACTTGTTAGTTTACATGTGTAAATAAAAACGGATTTTCACAGAAAAAAACATTAAAGTGAGGCTACAGTTCGATCTGGTAATATCTTATTTTACATTTAAAAAAACCTTAGAAATTCACTGGGGAAAAAAACCAAGGTTATAGTTAGGTGAAAATGCCAGTAAAAAATACAGTTATATACTATTAAACAAAGCTGAAATTCACCAGTTAGTTTACTGAACTATGACATGCACGTCGCCATGCACTGCTTATGACCTCTCATATTACATCGCTCATGATATGGGACTAATCTACATTGACTAGGTTGTCCGTGTATCCCTACCCTCATCCTTATATCCCTTTTTTTTTTTTTTTTTGCAGGACTCTGTGACCGAGTCTTTTAATGGCATCCGCAACATTTTTCTTCATGTTGTGGCTGCCAATCAGATACTGTGGGACTCCATAGGGACCAGCCAATCGGATTTCTTTTTTCAGTCATTTATTTCTAGTGGGAGTTCCACTGTAGTCCCACAGCAACAGATATCTTTACATTTTGAATCTTAAATTCTTAAAACTTCTCTAAAACGGCTGAGCAGATAACTACATAGTGGACCACTGTGGGGGGGTGGGGGGGTGTGTGTGTGTGTGTGTGTGTGTGTGTGTGTGTGTGTGTGTGTGTGTGTGTGTGTGTGTGTGTGTGTGTGTGTCTCTCAATGCCTTGTCACAACCTCAAACGTTCCATAATGTTGGATCATGGTGCCGCTTTGTTAGTCAGTGGTAACTGAGCATTTTTCTTTGAATTATTCCTGGAATAGCTGTTTTCCTCTTCTCCATGCATTACATATACCCTTGCGTATAATACAGAAGTTAGACTCTGAGCATGTGAAATCACTGTATTATAACAACACTTATGACATCTCAATTTACATATTTTGCCTTAACACACTGCATGGTACAATGGCAAGTTTTAGTTAATGTAGTGTGGCGAGTGCGGTGAGAAGACTATGTACAGAGGTGTGAGAGTGAAATTAATTTTAAGGTGGTCCGTAAGTATAAATGTGAGAAGTTTGAAAGTGGTACTTAGCTGATAAATTAAAGATATAACTATAACTGTATATTTTCTAAAGTTTGTGTAGTTTAAGTTGTTTGTATACCAGGTATCAAGAACTTTCCATAGGAAAAGTGTTTCTTGACTTGCTTATAACTTTGGTGCCGTTTAATGAATCTTCACAAAATTTTTCCAAAAAGGTAGCACAGTATGTCAAGTGCTGCTTGGAAAGTTTCGTATTGATCTGTTAAGCAGGGGCAGAGAAAAAGGAGGGGCCAAAAAATGCAAGTGATGTCACTGACCATATAATGGGTGATGTAATATATGAGGTCATAAGCAGTGCATTGAGGCAGCGTAAGTTATAGTTGGCTCAGGTAACTGTAACTGCTGAATTTCTATGATTTTGTGCGTGTGAAATCTGAGCCTAACCATAACGTCCCTGTAACCTTTGGTTTCTTCAGTATATATATATATATATATATATATATATATATATATATATATCTATCTATCTGGTGGTCGCCAGTAGGTAATTGTAGTTAGGACCTAGTTTCCATAGGAAGAGCATTTTTTTATTTGCCAATAACTTTGGCATTCTTTGATGGATCTTCACGAAATTTTCAAAACTAGTATGACGCTCACTTCAGCTGCTGTCTTGAACATTTCATGATGATGGTCAAGTGGGGGCCAACAAAAAGGGGGGTCCAAAATGCGTTTTCACCATGTTAATTTCCATAGAGAATTTAGACACTACTACAGCCCATACTGCTGAACAGAATGACACCAAATTTGGCAGAAAGGTAGCTGTTGGTCCAGAAATCGACCTTTTTGTAAATTGGCGTAAATCCGTTCAGTAGTTTTTGAAATATTAAGGAAAATCCAAATTTGTATGTATATATAAGGACGCTAAGGCTCTGTAAACCCGATCTCGTGCTGAGATCTGATTGCCTGCCAACACTTCAAACCAGGAAGTGTTTTCAGCCATCTTGGGACTGTGCTTGCGCAGAGTTCCAGAAAAAGCATTAAAAAAAAAAGACAAGGGGGGCAGGGTAGGAATACCCTGATCCCCTAGGCCTATTGGGGCTAGGAGGGGGTCCCAGGGTGGAGGTGGACCCTGCCAGGGCACAAAAAACGTGTTTTAAAAACAAATTGCCGGAAGCCGCGCTGGGGGGGAAAAAGTGTGGGCTCCCACGCTTCTTTATTAATCGGCACCCGGTTGGGCCAGGATCTGGGGACATTTGAAAGATAAAGGAGGGGGGGCTTATAAATGCCCCGGGGACAACCACCTACTTGGGGCTTATAGATTGTTAAAGGGGGAGGCCTCCCGGACCCCTGCCACCCCCGGGGACCACCTTCTCCCTGGGCCACATTAAAAACTACTCTGGGGGCATTGTGCCCCCTTCCCGTGTCCCAGGGACCTCCACCTCCCGATGGCTAGTTTATTTGTAATGGGGGGCTCGGGGATCTCCCCGGGGACCACCATCTCCCTGGGGCCAATGTTTTGTTTTTTTAAAATGCAAGGGAGCCGTGCAGCCACTTACCTGGCCTTTCTCAGCCCGGGGTTCTGCCACCTTCCCTGGGCAGGCCCTACAACAAGGAAGAAGCGGACCCCCCTCCTGGAGCCATAGTTGGCCCTGGGGACTGCCACTCCCCAGGGCTGGCTCCTGCTATGTCCCAGGGTGCCTACCCCTGGAACATAGCTGTTTAGTGAGGCTTGGCGGGAGCTTTACAGCTCCTGCCAAGTCATAGCAAATACTCCACTTCCAGCAAGCGAACGCTGACAAAATGCTCTAGCTTGATGGAAGCAGAGCAGCATTGCTTTCAGACACAGGGAGCTGCATGTTTAGCAGCTCCGTGTGCCTGAAAGGAATGCGGGCTCCTGCAGGAGGCGGCGAGCCAGCTGGGACCGTGGGGGCATTCAGGCTCCCCGCGATCCCAGTGGAGACTGGGTGCCAGGAGACATGGCCGGGCCCCACGCGGCCCTCGTCTTCGGGCCGATTTCGATCCCGGGGACCCCATCCCTCGGTGCCCAGCCTTTTTATTTTCTATAAGGAGAGGGGGTGGCATAGCCCCCCCCTCCCCAGGCCTATTTTGGCCCTGGGGACCCCGGCCTATTTGTGATAGGGGAGGGTGGCTGCATGGCCCCACTCCCTGGGACGATTTCTCCCCCGGGACCGGGCCTTTCATTTTACGGGGCTCGCACTTTTTTTCAAATAGAAGAGGGGAGCCGTGCGAGTATGTGCCTGGTTGTATGAGTGTGAATGGGCATATGAGAGGTTGTATGAGTGGGTGTGTGAGTGGTTCTGTGGATGATGTCATCAGTGATGTCACTGACCATGTCATGAGTCCTGTAATATGTGAGGTTAGAGAGATCTTCTGAGTGTATATTTATCTTCAGTTGTATATCTTTCCATCAATTGTTGATGATATTAGGCTAATGGAATTTCTGTCATGTGTTGTATCCTGATCTATATAAGATAATATATTTTTGAAGGGTCATCTTCCAGATTTGGACCTGAACATTTTGGAATTTCATCATTTTTACATCAAGCGTTATTTATGAGTGTTTATGGGTTATGACCGATGTGGACGATTGCATTGGTGTATTTTAGAGCTATATTTTTATGTATATTTATGTCGTGTGTACAATAGTTGAACATTGAAAATAAAATAATGTTGTAGTTTTTCTAATAGTCATGTGGTTTTGAGCTCTGTCAATTCTGAAATATTGTATTTGTAAGTAAAGAGATAGGTTGCCTGAGGATTTACATTATAGATATCTGTGAGATCATAAGCAGTGCTTTGCGGGGGCTTAAGGTATACTTAGGTCAGGTAACTATAACTGCTGAATTTCTATGGTTTTGTAAGAGTGAAATCTGAGCCTAACTATAACGTCCCTCTAACCTTTGTTTTTTTCAGTGAATATAGAGATAGATATATATAGACAGATAGACACACACACACAGAGGGAGGTACATAATGGGTAACTGTAATATAGTTCAGTGTATCTGTTGAGGGGTTCTGGTGAAGATCATGAATGAGGCCGAAGGCTAAGTGGTTTGTAAATGTCATCAGGAACTCGAGAGTGCGATCTAGTGTCATATTAGATGTTACCGGTTATGTATTTTTTATGTATTGCATATTTAGTTTGAGGTTGTTAGCTGGAAGCAGTTTACTTAAAAATGCAGCATCACAATGACACTGATTGGATTTTAAATGTTTAGGTTTACCTTTCATTTTGTTGATTATGCAATGGACAATGAAGGAGCCAGTCGATTTATGTGATTCTCTCACAGTAGCGGTTACCACATCATTATGGATTTGCCATAGAACTTACAGATTTTGCCCAAAAAATGTTTCTAGCTCAAATGAATGAAAATAATGCTTCCTGAAAATGTATGCCATAATTTTAGATTAATAATTTAGATAACCTTGCCACATAATTCAAGTGGCCCTGACACAATGTTAAATGTGTCGATATTTCATGCTTTCCTGTGAATGAATTGTGATGGGGTTAAATGCTTGTATTGTGGTTTTTTGGCTTTTTTAACATAAGCTAAGACCTTATTAGCGTACCTAACTATAGCATCACTTTAACCTTTGTTTTTTTCCAGTGTGTGTATGTATATATATATATTCCAGCACAGTCACCGCCGCCGCACCACAGGTCCCGGGTGCTGGACTCCAGCGGTGGTGAACCGCTATATCTAAAACCACAACAGTGATTCCTTCCAAACGCCAAGTATGAGAGCACACATGGAAATTCTCGTCCGTGCTTTTAATGTACAGGCCCCCTGCACTGAAAGACGCGTTTCGGCTTTCGCCTTCCTCTGTCAGTTGCTGTTGTTTCACGGAAACATTTTAATCAAACAATGTGTCACGTGTAAATCATAAAAAGAGAAGATGGTCTTTCAGTCACAGTTGATTACCAAATTCCATGGCGGCCATCTTATAACGTGGTTTTTCAACATAAACAAGTGCAAAATATAAACCAAACCCATAAGTGAGTTAAACAAAAATTGATTGACAAAGTCCGACGTTACGGGAGGCAATTCATAGAACATTGTTAAGGCACAAATAATTGGAATGGTATTAATCCATACGAAAAATTCATAGTTATATACAATCATATTCCATATCCAAGATATTTGCCTATTAAAAATGTGTATTTCATCAGAGAGTCTCCCGTGTCCTTTCATAATTATGCCCTGAATGGGCGATCATGTCACGGAGTGTGAGTGCAAAATCTCAAAGCAGGAGGGTGGTTGTTCCTTTAATACAGTCCCAAAGTCAAAAGACCTACAGATGACAAGTCTTAGCCCAGGATAATATCTAATATCAAAGATTGAGTTGTAATAGCTAGTCCCTCCTCCAGTTTGAAAGTTATCCATAGTGTGAATAAAAGAGTATGGTCCAAAGCACATAAATATCCCCTACTATTCGAGATGTACCCACATTTCTTCATCATTGTTAAGGCCCAATGGGGCCTTTGTTTAAAGATCTATTATTTACCTCTATTCTAGTATACGCAATTTCTTAGTTCTATCACCCCCTCTCTCATTTTTTTTAACTTGATCTATCTAATAGAATTTGATGAGGTCTCGATTGCCTTGATGGAAAGTTTCAAAGTGGCGAGCTACCGGATAAGTTACATCCTTCTTAGTGATCGCTCGCATGTGTTGCAGAATGCGTTTTTTTGTTGGGTGTATTGTGCTTCCTATATAGCGTTTAGGGCAAGGGCACTCTAAGCAGTACACTGTATATTCTGAGTTGCAGTTCAAAAGTTGTTTAATACTTCTAGTTGGTCTAGGGTCCTGTTGTCTGCCTTTGTAGTTGGTGACTTTATGGCTGTATTTACACGCCTTGCAGCGCATACAGGGATAGAAGCCTGTAATTTTGTCTGTTTTAGGGGGGTGGCATCATAGTGAATGTGTATCAAATGGTCACTCTGTGATTGACATCGTCTATAAGTTATCTGGGGTCGTGTGGGGATACTACGTTTTAAAACCTTATCTGTTTGGAGGATATGCCAGTTCTTTTTAAAGATCTGGACTATATCCCCAGACTTTTAATTGAAGTGGGTGATCATCCTTACTGGTTCTTCTTGTGTCGATCTTTTAAGAGTATCGTTGAATTTACTATCAGGAGTTCAGACCTGCTTACTTTGCCTGCCCTTTCCTCGGCATGATGCAGATTGGCATTGGTATACCCTCTAGCTTTAGATCTTCCTAGGGCTAGAGTCTTTGCATCATGGTAGTCCGGCTGAGTCGTACAATTGCGCTTAAGGTGCAGTTGTTCTCCATAAGGAATATTTTAGACCAGACTTTTGGGGTGATAGCTTCCTGCATGCAGGACAGAATTGCCTGCTGTCGGTTTTCTGTATAACCTGGTAAGCAGGTTAGCCTCCTCTACATAAACTTCCAAGTCCAGATAACATACCTTGGTGTCGCTAATGTGCCCTGTAAATGATAGATTCAGATCATTGTTATTAAGAGAAGCGATGTATTCCTCAGCCGAGGAACGGCTACCCCTCCACACAATAAAAAGATCATCTATGTACCTAGCCCACAACGCCACTTTGTCAATCCAGTGTTCATGTTGTTGACCCCAGGCCACGTGCTTCTCCCACCAGCCCACGAAAAGGTTTGCGTAACTGGGGTCGAAGCACCTTCCCATCGTGGTTCCGCGTTGCTGCCTATACAGTTGCCCTGAAAATGTAAAAATGTTATTTTCTAAACAGAACCTGATCATATGTAGGAGCATGAGATTGTTTTTGAAATTTGAGAAATCTCTTATTGAGGAATCATTTGATTGCGATGATGCCTTGCTCATGATTTATGCACGTATATAGACTGGTTATATCAAGAGTGATGAGTAACATATCTTCCTCCCATACGATGCCCTCAATCAGTCTCAGAAAATCCGGAGTGTCCCGTACATATGAGGCCAGATCTTTGACCAAGGGTGATAAAAAGGAGTCAATATATGTCGATGTATTCTCCAGAAGACTGTTTATAGAAGCCACAATTGGTCTTCCCGGTGGATTAGCCAAGTCTTTATGGATTTTAGGGAGGTGGTAAAAGGTCGGGAGGACAGGATGTTCACAATGCAGGAATAAATATTCATCTTGATCCAGCATTCCTTCGTCCCTCCGATTTAACAGGTGTTAGTGAAATGTTTTGATACACTCTACATATTCCACTCTTTTAATGGGCAAATAGCATTCCCTATCATTAAGTTGTCTCATGGCTTCCTTGTAATATTGATTTTTATTGAAAATCACAACATTCCCCCCTTTGTCGGAGGGTTTGATCTCCAGAGTGTCATCTTCTTTTAGTGATTGGATCGCTTGCCATTGCTTTTTCGAGATATTGTAAAGGCGTTTATGATGATCATTTTTCTTCGCCAGATTCTTTAAATCAGTGATAATGGCTTCATTGAAAACGTCGATGGCATCAAATGGGGTCTGCGGGATTACTCTTGATTTTTGTTTCAAGTTACTTTTTCCGCTAGATTGTGTAATCCCTGCTTCTGTTGGACACGCATCCATGTTAGCATTATCCTCACCACCCTCCATGGTATTCGAGGAATCTAACGCTTGTAGTGTCATTAAGGTTCCCAAAACATGCCCGCTTAGAAGGTCCGTATCATCCGTGTCATAAGTTAACCCATCTGTTGTTTTTTTAGAGTGTAGCAGATAAATCTTTTGTAATTTCAGTTTCCTGATGCACTTAGAGATCAATGCGAGTTTGTACATAGTCAAACACTGATGTGGGGCAAAAGGTTAAGCCCAGCTGTAAGACTTTTGTTTCATCCCGAGTGAGTGTTCTATCTGAGAGATTAATTATAGTCATTTCTTCTCTGGGTTCTACCATTTGCCCCTTTCCCCCCCTGCTGCGGGTAATTCTCGGAGTAGGTGCTTCTCCTCCTTCCTTTCTTACCGCCTTGTTTTTCGTTTCGTTGTTGTTGTCGTAGATGAGTTCTTGGTGTTGGTCTCTGTCGGGACTCTCTGATTAATTTGTATTCCCGAAAATAAGGTGGCTCGTTAGTCCCGCTTCTATCATCTGTGGCAGTAGTTTGCTCGCCTTCTGATGTCTCTACCTCTGATTCTGAGGTTTCCCTGTTGGAGGCGGCGGTAGCACCTTGCTAGCTCATCTGTTTTCTGGGGGCATCAAATTTCCGTGCGAAAGTCAAGATACGACCTGTAGCGTAATCTTGCTTGTCTCTTTGGAATTTAGTCTGATTACGTGGTCGAATGATGGCTTCATAGTCTTTCAAGCGTTTCATCATAGAATTCTTAAGTTCTTCACTCTGCTTTGTATCTTTGTCCTTGCTGATCATCTCTTAAAGATTTTTTATCTCTTCCAATAGTTTATCTCGCTCACTCCAGGCGTATTTGATTAGGATTCTTATCATCCCTTTTGCTGACTCTGAAGTGTGTTCTGACCATTCCTTTAATAATTGCGGGTCTGGGTTTTCATAGGATGGGACTGTGAAAATGCGGAGACCTCTGGGTATACTATCGCATTCCAAATACCTCTGAAGCGAGATCGCTTCCCACCATTTTTGAATTTCTTTTTCGTGGGCTTTTTCCAATGATTGGTACAAAATTATAAGATTGCTCGGAGGGGTTGTTGTTGCATTAGGACCTTTGGGGTTACTTGTCCCTCGTCCGGTTCCCTGCCTAAAGATGTTGACGGCCGCCTCCTCCCGCTCCGTGACAGTGGACATGTTTATTGTCAAAAACCAGTTTTACAGGGGCCTGCACATTAAGTCTATTCCTTTGGGACTGAGGCTGTCTCAATGATAGTACAAATTGACGGAGGATAGTGGGGCTCACTCACCAATCGGTCCGCAGTGGAATTTGCGTGTCCTACGACCCGGGATACTCCGTGCGCTCCAACAGGCAGGAAACCCTTTCCGCCTCCGTCATTTGCTTCAATTACACGAACGCCGATAATCACCCGGTGAATCCCATTATCTTAAAGAAACACGTTAGTTATAGATTCCTTACCTTGGAATTACCCCCAGGCGTCCGACTGGATCCGGAAAGTTTTTTCGTCAGCAGTACCTCTGCGTGTCGGAAGGTGGCGTCGGTCGGCTCCGCGTCCGTCGTTGGCGTCGTGGTCGCCGGGATGACGTTGCGGTAGCTACTTAGACGCCGCCCTCGCGCGCTGACGTCAGTTCTTTTTCCGCGCCAGCCAGCGCAGATCCGGAGAGAGCGGTACCTCCAGTCACTTTTTGACTGACTTTTTCTCGACTTTTGTTGACTTTTTTTTCTTGAGTCCATTGACTCCTGGTGCACGACGGATGCCCAGTTTCAAGGCCTGTGGTTCTTGTAACCGACTGATGTCGGTTACGGATCCGCACCGTGTGCGCCTCTTTTGCGTGGAGCACGACAACGACCCCAAGTCGTGCTCCGACTGCCGGTCGATGGCGCTGAAGGCTTTGTGGGAGCGGTCCCGAAAGCTGCTTGAGCACCGGCAGTCGGCTCCGCGCCGTTCAAGGTCGCGAGGGACCGGTCTCGGCGCCATCACCACTCGTCCAAGTCATCGAAGTCTTCGCACTCGGGGTCAGGTAAGTCGAAGCACAAAAAGAAGTCGAAGAAGCTTCGTCGCTCTTCGACTTCTCCCCGTCGGTGGCTGACGCGACGAGGGATGCGGGCGGTGCCCCTCCCGCAGCTCCGCGTGCGGAGCCCGAAGAGTCGGCTCCGGGTTTCCCTCCCTTTCCGGGACCCGGAGCGACTCCCGCCCAACTTCGTAAGTTCTACGAAGCGATGCATGCCATCTTTGGGTGGCCCGAACCCACCGGCGTGCCTTCGGGCCCGCGGACTCAGTTGGGGGGGCCTAGGCCTTCTCCGCCGTCTGCTCCGTCCACGGCGCCGCAGGCCCCCCTTGGATCCAGGCCTGGATCCGGATCGCCGCCGGTTGACCTCATTACACCTCCACCGGCGCCGCTTCCTCCGGCACCGCAACAGACGCCGGTTGTGTCCCCGGCCGGCGTCGACCCCGGCCTCCATCCCGATGTGGACCCGGAGCCGGATCCGGCGCCGAGTGGGGTTTTTGTGACCCTGTTTACTACTGGGGTCCCTTTTCGGCCAGATTGGCAACCTGAGGATGAGGAGGAGGACTGGGAGGGGTCAGGTGACCCTTTAACTGATCAGCTAGGTTCTGACCAGGACTGGAGAGAGGTCTCGACACCTCCCCTGACCTTGGCATGTTGTCGCCTCCTACTGTGGCTACGGAGGAGGGAGCATCATACGCAGTGGTGTTGCGTAGGGCGGCCGAGGCTCTCAACCTCAAGCTTCCTACGGTGGCGGTCAGGACTAACCTCCTGACAGAGGTACTTCAACCGGCTGCGAGCTATTCGGAGCCCCTGCTGATGTCCTTTTGGGCACGTGGTCCAGGCCCAACACGGGGGCTCCCGTGGACAGGATGATTGCCCGACGCCACCACCCGACTCCGAGCGACCCCACTTTCCTCTCCCAACACCCCACCCCGGAGAGCTTGGTGTTCCAAGCCTCTGCTTCTAAGAGCGCATTCCCTACCGCTCCACAGGAACGGGAATCCAAGAAGCTGGACCATCTTGGGAAGAAGATTTTTTCTTCCGCCAGCTTAGGACTGCGGTCAGTAAACACTGCATGTCTCTTGGGCCCTTATTTCCCCCTCTGTGTGGGATAAGGTTGCGCAGGTGCTGCCTCAGTGTCCGGAGGAGGCTCGGGCATTGCTCTCCCAGGCTGTCACCGCCGGTAGGGATGCAGCGAAGTTTACCATCCGTTGTGGGCTGGATACCGCCGAGACTCTGGGCAGGACAATTTCAACGTCGGTAGCGCTTCGTCGCTACGCCTGGATGAGATCGACTGGCTTTTCAGGGGATGTCCAGAACACCTTGATGGACATGCCCTTTGATGGCCATCGCCTTTTTGGCGACAAAGCGGACAACGCTCTAGAGCGTTTCAAGGACTCGCGGGCTACGGCCAAGTCCTTGGGCCTCTCCAACCGCCCTGCGCAGTCTGCTTTTCGCCCCTTTCGTGGCTACGGAAGGGGTGCCCCACTACGTCCCGCCCAGAGCCACAGGCCGCAGCAAGCTCCCCAACCTTCACGCGGCCGGGGACGAGGGAACCAGCGGGCGGGCTAGTCCGCCAACCCCCCCTCTGCAGCAGCCTCCAAACCCTCCTAGTCCGACCTTTCAGGCCCATCAAACACCAGTGGGCGGCAGGATCCGCCATCACCTCCCTCACTGGTGCACCATCACGTCGGACAGGTGGGTTTTGCAAATAGTCCGAAGGGGCTACTCCCTTCCCTTCGAGACTACCCCTCCAGCCATGCCATCTCAATACCACCGTATGTCGGAGGATCACCTGGGCCTTCTCCAACAGGAAGTTTCGGCACTCTTGGCCAAGGGAGCCATTGATTGCGTTCCTGCCCCAGAAGCAGGTCGTGGTTATTATTCCCACTACTTTCTGGTACCCAAGAAGGACAAGGGCCTCCGTCCTATCTTGAATCTCAGGAACGTCAACCGCTTCCTCCGGAAGGAGAAGTTCAAGATGTTGACGCTCGCTCAGGTCTTGTCTGCCCTCGACCCTGGAGACTGGATGGTATCGTTGGACTTGCAGAACGCTTACTTTCACATCCCCGTCCTGCTGGCCCACCGGCGTTACCTGCAGTTCACGGTAGGCCACGAGCACTTTCAGTTTATCGTGCTCCCCTTCGACCTTACCTGCGCCCCTCGGGTGTTCACGAAAGCGATGGCGGTGGTCACAGCTCATCTGCGCAGATCAGGGATTCCAGTCTTCCCCTATCTCGACGACTGGCTGTTGAAGGTGGGCTCGCCCCAGGCTGCCGTCTCCCGCCTCCAGACTACGGCCGACCTCCTGCATTCGCTGCGGTTTTCCATCAATGTGCTGAAGTCGCACCTGATTCCCTCTCAGAAGCTCCTCTTCATTGGAGCGATTCTGGACACCGCACGGTTTCGGGTTTATCCTCCCGAGCAGCGAGTCCGGGATATTCGGGCTATGATTCCGATCTTTCAGCCTTTATCCCGGGTTTCTGTCCGGATGACCCTGAGGCTGCTGGTCCTCATGGCCTCCTGCATCCTGCTGGTCGATCATGCCAGGTGGCATATGCGGGCTCTGCAGTGGGACCTGAAGTTCCAGTGGGCGCAGCATCAGGGGAATCTGTCTGATTGCGTCCAGATCTCGGAGGGCACTGCTCGACAGTTGCAGTGGTGGCTCAAGAACCAGGATTGGGTCAAGGGCAGATCCCTCTCCCTTCCCCAACCAGAGCACACAGTGGTGACGGACGCATCCCTTCTGGGATGGGGCGGCCACATGGGAGAGGCAGAGATCAGAGGCCTCTGGTCTCCGGCGGAGTCTGGGCTCCACATCAACCTTCTGGAGCTTCGGGCGATTCGTCTTGCACTCAAAGCATTCCTTCCCTCTGTCCGGGGAAGAGTAGTGCAGGTGTTCACGGACAACACCACTGCCATGTGGTACTGCAACAAACAGGGTGGGGTTGTGGACCCTATGTCAGGAGGCCCTCCGCCTCTGGACATGGCTGGAACATCAGGGCATATCCCTGGTGGTTCAACACCTGGCAGGTTCCCTGAACGCCAGGGCGGACGAACTCAGCCGCAGGTGCATGATGGATCACGAATGGCGTCTTCACTCGGAGGTGGTGCAAGGTCTTTTTCGACAGTGGGGAGAGCCTTGGTTAGATCTATTCACCACCGAAGAGAACACGCAATGTCAGCAATTCTGCGCATTGGAATTTCCAAGGCGGCACTCGTTAGGCGTCGCTTTTCGTCACGAGTGGAGTTGCGGTCTGTTATACGCCTTTCCGCCTATACCACTTCTGCCCAGAGTGCTGAAGAAGATCCGGCGCGACCGGGCCCAAGTCATTCTTGTGGCTCCGGATTGGGCACGAAGAGTCTGGTATCCCGAGCTGCTCAACATGGCAATCGATCCTCCGACCCATCTGCCTCTTCGGGAGGATCTTCTGTCGCAGCAACAGGGGACGGTCCTCCACCCGAACCTGTCCAGCCTCCACCTCATTGCGTGGAGATTGAGCGGCGGCAGTTGACGTCTTTTGACCTGCCTCCGGAGGTTTGTGATGTAATCTTGGCAGCCAGGCGTCCCTCCACTAAGACGGTATACGCCTGCCTGTGGAACAAGTTTGTGGCATGGTGCACAGCAAAGGCTGTGGATCCCCTTTCCGCCCCTCTTTCTGAGGTTCTCTTGTTCCTTCTTTCTTTAGCCCAGCAGGGCTCTGCTCTGGGCACTGTCAAGGGCTATCTTTCGGCCATCTCTGCCTTCCTTCGGCTTCCAGATCAGCCCTCTCTTTTCAAGTCCCCGGTGGTAAATCGTTTCTTGAAAGGCATAACTCACCTCTTTCCTCCTATTCCCTTCATTATGCCTCAGTGGGACTTGAATCTAGTTTTAACCTATTTAATGTGTGCTCCCTCTGAGCTGCTTCACAACTGTCCTTTAAGGCTTCTGACTCTTAAAACTGATTTCCTGGTAGCCATCACATCTGCCAGAAGAGTGAGTGAGCTCCAGGCTCTTTCTTCCAAACCTCCTTTCCTGTCTGTTCATCCGGACAAGGCAGTTCTCAGGACTCGTCCATCCTTCCTGCCTAAGGTTGTCACTGCCTTTCACATCGGGCAGACCATCACTTTGCCCACCTTCTTTCCGCCTCAGCATCCTTCGAAAGAGGAAGAGAGGCTCCACCGTCTTGACCCAAAACGTGCGCTTTCGTTCTATCTGGATCGCACAAAGCAGTTCCGGGTGGATGACCAACTCTTTGTTGGCTACGTGGGCGCCAAGAAAGGTCGGGCCATACACAAGCGAACCATTTCTCGATGGGTCGTTTTGTGTATCAAAACATGCTATTCTCTGGCTAAAAAGGAGCCTCCTGTGGGGCTACGCGCCCATTCCACCAGAGCGATGGTAGCCACTACTGCCTTAGGACGGGGAGTTCCTCTACATGACATCTGTCAGGCAGCCACGTGGGCATCACTACACACGTTTACGAAACACTACTGTCTGGACAGTCGAGTCCGGAGAGACCGCTTCTTTGGCCGTTCTGTTCTCCAGGACTTTCTGGTGTGATATTGGTTCGCAGACCCCCCCACCGGGGTTGGTATTGCTGGGGTATCTATTCTAAGGTAAGGAATCTATAACTAACGTGTTTCTTTCAGATGAACAAGTTACTTACCTTCGGTAACAATGTATCTGTAAGAAACATCTGAAAGAAACACGTAGTGATAGATTCCTTACCTTGGAATATCCCCAGGCGTCAGTCTGGATCCGGAAAGTTTTCGTCAGCAGTACCCCGGCGCGTCGGAAGATGGCGTCGTGCAGCTCCGCGTCAGTCGTTGGCGTCGTGGTCGCCGAGATGACGTCGCGGCAGCTACTTAGACGCCGCACTCGAGCGCTGACATCAGTTCTTTCTTTTTCCGCGCCAGCAAGCGCAGATCCGGAGAGAGCGGAACCCCCAGTCTTTTTTGACTGAGTTTTGGGAGATTTTTTGTCTCACCTTTATGAGTCGATAGACTCCTGGTGCAGTTAGGGATGCCCGGGTTTAAGTCTTGCGAGGACTGTCATCGGATGATGTTGTGACGGACCCGCACCGCATGTGTCTCTTCTGCCTGGGGCGCGACCACGACCCAAAGTCGTGCCCCGACTGCCGGTCCATGGCACCGAAGTCTTTGCGGGAGCAGTCCCGAAAGCTGCTTGAAGCCCGGCAATCGGCTCCATGCCGTGAAAGGTCCCTGTCCAGAGGGAGGTCGAGGGACCGGTCGCGGAGCCACCACCATCGGAAGTCGTCCGAATCGAAGTCTTCGCACTTGGGGTCAGGTAAGGCGAAGCGCCAAAAGAAGTCGAAGAAACGTCATTGTTCCCTGACTTCCCCTCGCCAGTCGCGCGACTTGGCTGAGGGTGCGGGTGGTGCCACCCCCGCGGCTCCAGCGGAGCCTACGAAGTCGTCGGTGACCTACCCGCCCTTCCCGGGTTCATCGGCGACTCCGGCCCGGGTGCAGGAATTCCTGTCCGCTATGGCTCGCCTCTTTGGGCCGTCGGGCCCCTCCGGTGCACCTTCGGGCCCCGCGGGCCCGACTGGGAGTCCTCGCCCTTTGACCCCGGCGGCTCTGGGCCCAGCGTCGCCGTCGGCCTCGGCACCGCAGGACTCCCGTGGATCCCGTCGTGGATCCCGGTCGACGCCGGTTGACCTTGTGACACCTCCACCGATGTCGACCCCACCAGCACCACGTTTCGCGTCGCCCGGCGCCGTCCCCGGTTTCAGCCCCGAAGTGGAGACGGTGCCGGAACGGTGTTGACCGATGCCGATTCCGACGCCGTTTGGGAATTTCTTTCCCTATCTCCATCCTCCTCCTTTTCTGCCTGTACAACTGCATGAGGAGGAAGGGGAGGACTGGGAGGGTCTGAGGACCCTCTCACTGCTCAATGCGAGTATGATCCGGACTGGGCAAAGGAGTTGGGGGAGGCCAGTGGTATGGACACCTCTCCAGACCTTGGCATGCTGTCTCCTCCTACCGTGGCTACGAAGGAGGGTGCTTCTTTTTCTGTGGTGTTACGTAGGGCAGCCGGGGCTCTCCACCTCGAGCTACCTACTGTGGCTCTCAGGACTAACCTCCTGACGGAAGTGCTTCAGCCAGCCGTTACCTCTGCGGAACCACTGCTGCCCTTTAATGACGCACTTTGGGACGTTCTTTTGGGCACCTGGTCCAGGCCCAACACAGGGGCTCCTGTGGACAGGAACGTGGCCTGACGCCATCGCCCGGGCGACCCCATCTTCCTCTCCCAGCACCCCACCCCTGAGAGCTTGGTTGTCCAAGCCTCCGCTTCCCCAAGCGCATTCCCTTCCGCACCCCCGGACAGGGAATCCAAGAGACTGGAACATTTTGGGAAAAAGGTTTTTTCTTCTGCCAGTCTAGGGCTGCGGTCGGTGAACACCGCATGCCTCTTGGGCCATTATTCTCACTCTCTGTGGGATACGGTGGCGCAGGTGCTGCCTCAGTGTCCAGAGGAGGCTCGGACACTACTCTCCCAGGCTATTGCTGAGGGGAGAGATGCAGCCAAGTTCACGATCCGTTGTGGCCTTGACACCGCCGACTCGCTGGGCAGGGCGATTTCCACGACAGTGGCGCTCCGCCGCCACGCCTGGCTGAGGACAACTGGCTTCTCGGGGGATGTCCAAAACACTTTGATGGACATGCCCTTTGATGGTATTCCCCTCTTTGGCAACAAGGCAGACGGTGCTTTGGAGAGATTTAAGGACTCATGGGCTACGGCCAAGTCCTTGGGCCTTTCGGCCACACGGACTCCTCAGCCTTCTGCCTTTCGCTCCTTTCGTGCTCGCGGAAGGGGCAACCCACCACGTTCGAAACAGAGCCACAGGCCGGCGCAACAGTCCACGTGTGGATGCGGGAACCGCAGCGGCTGTTCAGGGGGCCGGCGGGCGGGTCAGTCCACCACCACCCCAGCCACCACTGCCTCCAAACCTTCCTAGTCCGACCTTTCAGGCCCACCAAACGCCAGTGGGTGGCAGGCTTCGCCATCACCTCCCCCACTGGTGCACCATCACGTCGAACAGGTGGGTTTTACAGATAGTCCTGAGGGGCTACTCCCTCCCCTTCGAGACTACCCCTCCAGCCATGCCACCTCAATACCACCGCATGTCGGGGGATCACTTGGCACTTCTCAAGCAGGAAGTTGTGGTCCTCTTGGCCAAGGGGGCCATAGAGTGCGTTCCAACGCCAGAAGTAGGTCGTGGTTGTTATTCCCACTACTTTGATTCCAAAGAAGGACAAGGGCCTGCGTCCTATCTTGGATCATCGGAACGTCAATCTCTTCCTCCAGAAGGAGAAGTTCAAGATGCTCACACTTGCTCAGGTCTTGTCTGCCCTAGACCCACAAGACTGGATGGTAGTGTTGGACTTGCAGGACGCTTATTTTCATATCCCCGTCCTGCCGGCCCACAGGCGTTACCTGCAGTTCACGGTAGGCCACAAGCATTTTCAGTTCACCGTGCTTCCTTTCGGCCTTACCAGCGCCCCTCGGGTGTTCACGAAAGTGATGGCGGTGGTCGCAGCTCATCTGCGCAGATTAGGGGTTTCCGTCTTCCCCTATCTCGACGACTGGTTATTGAAGGCGGGCTCGCCCCAGGCAGTCGCCTCCCACCTCCAGACTATGGCCGACCTCCTGCATTTGCTGGGTTTCTCCATCAATGTGCCGAAATCGCACCGGATTCCCTCTCAGAAGCTCCTCTTCATCGGAGCAGTTCTGGACACAGCGCAGTTTCGGGTCTATCCTCCCGAACAGCGAGTCCGGGATATTCAGGCTGTGATTCCAATCTTTCAGCCCTTATCCTGGGCTTCGGTCAGGATGACCTTGAGGCTGCTGGGCCTCATGGCCTCCTGCATCCTGCTGATCAATCATGCCAGATGGCATATGCGGGCTCTGCAGTGGGACCTGAAGTTCCAGTGGGCGCAGCATCAGGGGAATCTGTCCGACTACGTCCAGATCTCGGAGGGCACTGCAAGACAGTTGCAGTGGTGGCTCACGAACCAGCATTGGGTCAGCGGCAGATCCCTCTCCCTTCCCCAACCGGAGCACACAGTGGTGACGGACTCGTCCCTCCTGGGATGGGGCGGCCACATGGGAGAGGCGGAGATCAGAGGCCTCTGGTCTCCGGCGGAGTCCAAGCTCCATATCAACATTCTGGAGCTCCGGGCGATCCTACTTGCACTCAAAGCATTCCTTCCCTCTGTCAAGGGGAGGGTAGTGCAGGTGTTCACAGACAACACCACCGCCATGTGGTACTGCAACAAACAGGGCGGGGTGGGGTCGTGGACCCTATGTCAGGAGGCTCTGCGCCTCTGGACATGGCTCGAACATCAGGGCATTTCCCTGGTGGTTCAACACCTGGCAGGTTCACTGAACGCCAGAGCGGACGAACTCAGCCGCAGGTGCATGATGGATCACGAATGGCGTCTTCACTCGGACGTGGCGCAAGGTCTCTTTCAACAGTGGGGAGAGCCTTGGTTAGATCTATTCGCCACCGAAGAGAACACGCAATGTCAGCAGTTCTGCGCGTTGGAATTTCCAAGGCGGCACTCGCTCTGTGACGCTTTTCATCTCGAGTGGAGTTGCAGTCTATTGTACGCCTTTCCGCCTATACCACTATTACCCAGAGTGCTGAAGAAGATCAGACGCGACCGGGCCCAAGTCATTCTTGTGGCTCCGGACTGGGCTCAAAGAGTTTGGTATCCCGAGCTACTCAGTATGAGCGTGGATCCCCCGATCCGACTGCCTCTTCGGGAGGATCTTCTGTCGCAGCAGCAGGGGACGGTACTCCACCCGAACCTGTCCAGCCTCCACCTCCTTGCGTGGAGATTGAGCGGCGACCGTTGATTCCATTTCACTTGCCTCCCGAAGTCTGTGATGTCATTCTGGCAGCCAGGCGTCCCTCCACTAAATCGGTATACGCCTGCAGGTGGAACAAATTTGTGGCATGGTGCACAGCAAAGGCTGTGGATCCCCTTTCTGCCCCTCTTTCTGAAGTCCTACTGTTCCTTCTCTCTTTAGCCCAGCAGGGCTCTGCTCTGGGTACTATCAAGGGCTACCTTTCTGCAATTTCAGCCTTTCTCAGGCTACCCGATCAGCCCTCTCTTTTCAAGTCCCCTTTTGTAAATAGATTTCTCAAAGGCATTACTCACCTTTTCCCTCCTATTCCGTTTGTGATGCCACAGTGGGACTTGAATATGGTTCTTACTTATTTGATGTGCGCTCCCTTTGAGCCGCTTCACAACTGTCCTCTTCGTTTATTAACCTTGAAGACTGCTTTCCTAGTTGCCATCACCTCCGCTCGGCGGGTGAGTGAGCTCCAGGCTCTTTCATGTAAACCGCCTTTTCTGTCTGTTCAAATTTGGTGGAATTCCGTTCAGCCATTTTTTTCTGTATTGCTTACTAAAGTTTCCTAAGAAAATGAACATGGAAACCTGATGTATTGTCACTTATGTTTTTTGGGGCTCCCGCTTGACGGATCACCACAAAACGTTTGTGAAGAAGCTGAGGTAGATTAACTTTTTCTCTGTAAAGTTTTGTGTAGATTTACCAATGACAGCAAAGTGATTAGTAAATCTTCCTTGCCATGGGTGTTCCCTCTACATGAAAACGATTTTTTTTATTTGTGGCCTGTGGGGTGTTGCCTCAGGGTCTGCTCCACAGGTGCTAGGGTCAGGCTGTTCCTACCCAGTCCCTTTATACCTTATTTAAAAATGTTTTCAGGACACAGGGACAGAGTGTCGAGTCCTCAAATGGTGATCACAACATTTTCATCTCAGTTGCGGCTGGGCAGTCCGATTGCTCGATACCCCGGGACTTATCCCCAGTCTCACAGTACCATAATGGCCGACGGGTGAAAATGCTTCATTAGTCAGTCAGAGGACCCTATTTTATTAATTTTCTGTACCGTGTGACTTCTTTGGGACTAACAGTCCAGATACACCTAACTTTTTATCCCCTCAATCCCAACCTGAGCACCTACTTAAATTCAGATTTCTCTAAAATGTCTAAACGGATTTACACCAAATGACAAAAACACGGTTTCTGAGTAAAGTTCTAACCTTTTGACAAATTTATTTTAATTCTGTTCAGACTTTTTTTCTGTATTGGGAGCAAACATTCCTACAGGAATTAGCATGGGAAATCAACGTTCTTGAGATCATCCCTTTTTCTTGGCCCCCAGACGTTGGACCCTTGCTCACTTTACCACCCGATTCAAGCTAGCCTGGCTGATGAGGGGTGTTATCCCGAAACTGGTCCCAGGATGCTTGTTTCTGGTCTAGGGAAGACCTGACTTGGCAGTTTTGGCTGGACTTTTCCCATGAGGAACAGGGTCAAGACTGATTTGCATTTGGCTGGGTCTGAACTGGTGCGGCGAAGTGAGCAAAGGAACGATGATGGATTCAACCCAGATCTAATGACTGGGGTGAGTGTCTAAAAAGTTTCAGCGCTCTGTCCATCCTCTTATTGCGTTTGCCCACTTGATTGATTGGCACAAACCTTTTCATGAAGGAGCTCAGGTGGATGAACTTCTTTTGGAAAGTTTCATGCAGATTTGTCAAACAGCGCAAAAGTTATTAGCAAAACAAAAAACGCTCTTCCTATGAAGCTCTGACCTAACTCTAGCTGGACCTTAGAATGTCATCTCAAGTGATTGCCAGTGGTTCAACTTATTGCAAGCAATCCTCTCATCACCTTTATCGTTTATGATGAACACCCTAAGTGGCAAACGTATGCCCAGACTTGGGTCCGGTGCTCACTGTGCCACTGAAACCAAGCTACAGCCAACTATCGAGCCCCAATCAGAGTGAAACCGATTTTGGCATGCTTATGCTCTCATTTAGGGAGGACCTGGGCTAGACTGTTCCAATTGGAACAGGGTGAAGACTGATTTGCATATGGCTGGGTCCAAACTGCCGTATCATGGTGGGCAAAAGAATGATGGGTTGGAATGCTACCCTGAACTATTGCCAATGGTTGGACTTACTGCAAACATTCCTCCCATCACCTTTTGGGTGTTTGACTTAAAAAGAACAATTGCCTAAATCAGGATTATCAAGGAAAGCAGACAAACCTAATTTCCATGAAATCCCATTTTATGATCATGCATAGTTTAGAAGAAAGTTAAGCAGCATATACGGAAGGTATATTTATTAATGCCAATGATTAATTAAATTGCATCAAGAACATGAAGTGAAATATGAACCATTACCAGTGTGCAAACTGAGTGTACGCTATGACATAGTAACATTACCAAATACACTTTAGTCCTATTTCTTTTCCGTATTGGGCCTTATTGTGAAACATGGGTCCAACAATTCAATTAGGTATGGAATGGAATTATTTAATGAAGTGCAAATGTTCCAATATCTGCTTTTTGACAGGTCCTGAAGGGCAAGAGTAGAGTCTTTCTACATGGTGGTTATGTCCCATTTTTAGGTCTCACCAAAGACAACAGCCGGCGCCGCTGCTTGTGAGATATTTTGTTTGCTTACAGGAGGCGCAGAGCAGCCAATTACTTGGTTGGCTTCATCGTCACTCCGATTTCCTTGCTTGTTTTTGGTCAGTGCTGACTTCACTTAATCTTTGTGTGTTTGTCCCTCCCATGGAGCATGGTCCAAGTACTGCTTCCTTACCCAGTATCCTTCCCCTGCTCGCACTTTTGAAGGTACTTTTTTCTTTTAGGTGCAGCGCTCCATAAGAGTGCATGCGTTAGCAGACCATCCCTTCCCACCCTGTTCTGCTTCGCGTCATTGCTTACTTTCTCTCGTTTTGTTGCTTGCACTCGCCCCTTCCCGCGTTATTGCTTGCCCCGACCTTCACGCTCCCCTCCTGCTGTTGCTTGCCCTCTCCCTCCCGCGTTGTTTGCCCTCTCCCTCCCGCGTTGTTTGCCCTGTTGTTGCTTGCTCCATCCCTCCCGGCCCTCCCACGTTGTTGCTTGCACTGGCCCTCCTTCTCACACGTTGCTTGTCCTGACCTCCTCCTGTGTTGTTGCTTTCCCCTTTGACCTTCTGCTCTGTTGCTTGCCATGTTCCTCCCACCCCCCTGCATTGCTGCTTGCCTCGTCCCCCTTCGCTTCTCCACATTGTTGCTTGCCTGTCTCTTCCACCCAGCATTGCTTACCCTGTCCTACTCCCTTCCGCATTGTTTGCCCATCGTCATTTCTTGCCCTGTCTCCCTGCCCCCTCACAGCTTGCCCCCCATTGCATTCTGCAAGAAAAAAAGAGCTATGAGAAGGCCAGCGCTGGCTGAGCCATAGCGCTTTCGCCAGTATAGAATCTTTCATAGATTCACATGCTTGAATCTTCCCTGTCGTTGAGGTGGGAGTTCCACTGTAATTATAACTAGGAGTATAAAGTCTTTCATCTAGGTTATTATCATTGCAGTGTCTCATAGGATTGAGTTCCAATCCACATTGTTTTGTACAAATCAAAGTTCATCCAATCAGAGCAGAACTTGCACCCTTCCCTCCTGAACAGTAGTTCATACCTCAGATTTCTTACCACACTTTGTGGCTAGGGAGTCTCCCTGAGCTCTGCTCAGTTTTTTTTTTTTCCTTCAAAATCTTTTTATTGCTTTTTCAAAAATTAACAACTTATGAGGCTCAACATAGCTTAGCCTCAAGCCAAGATCGTCAGATAGCTAAAGACAAAACATATCTTTCCCACAAGTTCTCTGCATTACCCTTGAAATATTCAGATGCAACTTCCCACATTATCAAATTGCATTTGTTGCACAGTCTACATATCTCTCGAGGCACCTTTACAGTATGAGCAAGAGCCAACGAAATAAACAAAATGGAATACAACTAAACAATCCCATGGTACTTATTGACTATAGTGTTCTTGGGAGAGCTTGGAGTGGACAGGGCCCAAACGAGGGGAAGGGCGGGGGACCCACTACTCCCGAACAGGGGGGAATGGGAGAACAGCATATGTGGGGAGGTGCAAAAGCCTTGAGGTCCATGGTCCCTTTAGGGATCACAACGGGGTCCAAGTTTGCTAGGTTTGAAAGAGATGAAGGGCCCGCAGTCTGAAGCCACAGGCAAAGAGTGGCAAACCTTCCGAAAGGTACCCCACCAACAGACTCCATATATAATCAAACCCTTTACACGAGTCTGCCATGATATGTCATATGTTCAAGGCCAGAGCCCGCCACAGCCGGGTGTGCCATTGGGAAAGAGAGGGGGCCTCCGGTATCTTCCATGCTGCTGCCACTGCCATTTTGGCTGCCACCAGGCATAGCCACATAATGGAACGGTCCCCCAGGGTTTGGTGTTTCAAGCTGGGGTCACGCAACCCCAGTAAGACATGTTCTAGGGAGTCTGATATTGGGTATCCTATAATCTTTTTGATCTGGGAGAAAAATTCCTTCCAAAAGAGTTGAATGGCGGAGCAGTCCCACCATATATGGCAGAAATCACCCAGAAGCCCACATCCCCGCCAACATCTGTCTGGAGCGTTCAGAAAAAGAGTGTGTCGTTTTTGGGGATGAAGGTACCTGTCGTACATGATCTTATAATGGGCCTCCCTTCGTAACATGGAACGATTATATTTAGCGATATCTTTATATCGAGAGCTCAATTGTTTCTCTGTTATTGGGGTCTGCAGGATAGCTTCCCAAAAAGCCATATGTCGCGGGGGCTCAGAGGGACCCACTGCGAGGAGGAGAGAGTAGAGAAATGAAATGCAGACTTTAGCAGTGTCTCCGGCCTGCAGAAATTTCTCTATAGGGAGCAAATCTCTGGACGCTGCTAGTTGCATCTGAGGTTGCTGCACCCAGTGTTTCAACTGGAAATAATGGTATTCCTCTGTGGGTGGAAGTTTAAAAGTGAAGGCACAGTTTTCAAAGGAGTGTAGTTCCCCTTGAACAAACCGGTCTGACAGGCAACCGCCCTCCCTCCATCTGTTAAAGGGACCCTCCAGCCAAGCTGGATTGAAATGAATAGGGGTGTAGAGGGACGGGATAGTCGTCAAGGGCAGGGTTTTGGTAATGATATCCCATGCTTTAAGAGTAATAGCGATAGGAGTGATAAGGTAGACATTTCTTGGCCTATCCTGTTTCGGTTTCCAAGGACGATCCCATATGGTTCTTCCTGCTACCAGCCTGTCCATATGGAGCCAATGTTTGTCCGAGGCTTTAAGGGACCATTCAGCCAGGACTCGGAGCTTGGCTGCTCTATAATAGAGAAGGCAATCTGGAAGGGACAGTCCCCCCATTAGTCACGTTCTGGTCAGTAGCCGTTGAGATAAGCGGGCCCTGCGACCCTGCCAGATGAATTTTGTCATCACCTTTAATTTGGCAAACTGCTCCCTGTCAACTGTAATCGGCAGGCCCTGAAATAGAGTAGCCAGGGCAATACATTCATCTTAATCGCGTTTATTCGACCGATCCATGTAATGTATGTGGAACCCCATTTAAAAAAAATCTGATTTAAGTTGTCGTATCAAGGGGAGGAAGTTTGCTTTATAGAGATCCAATTGGTTGGGGGTAATTTTAATGCCCAGATAAGTGATTTCTTTGTGAACACACCTGAAGGGCGAAGACGTCGTGATGGTGGCCATCACCTCCAGGGGCATTGACAGGTTAAGTAAGAAAGATTTTAAGAGATTAATCTTGAAACCCGCCACTTTCTCAAAGCTACTGAGTTCGGCTTGTATAGCTGGCAGAGAAGTACTAGGTTCTGTAATGGACAGCAGAACATCGTCCGCAAATAGGGAGATTTTATGTTTGTCCTGACCAAACCTGATCCCATGGATATCTGGGTTAGCCCTGATATGCGCAGCAAGTGGTTCCATGCAGAGCGCAAAAAGCATGAGGGAGAGGGGGCAACCCTGTCTTGTGCCTCTTGATAAGTTAAAAAAAAGTCTGCGGCTACTCTGTTGACAAGGACTTAGGACAGTGATCGTTAGCTTTCACCATGCCCAGAAAGGTGTCGCCGAACCCGAAGCGGCGCAGAGTGCTCATCAGGAAGGGCCAATCGACCCGGTCGAAGGCCTTCTCTGCGTCTAATGAGAGCAAGGCTGCTGGGATGTTTCTTCTGTACTTTATTGATTAAATGCACAATCCTACGCTGGTTATCATGGGTCTGACGGCCTTTGATAAAGCTAGATTGGTCCGGGTGGATCAAGTCTGGAAGAATTCCTTCCAACCTGCTGGCAAAGATCTTGGAATATAATTTAGCATCTAGATTCAAAAGCGCAATAGGCCTGTACGAGGCGCACAGATGAGGACTTTTCCCTGCTTTGGGGATCAGAGTGATTAATGCCTCCCCCATCGACGGAGATACCTGCTGAGAAGACGCTATCTCATTAAAGAGATCCGTCAAATGGGGAGTCAGCTCGGCGCCAAACGTTCTGTAGAACTGAGTGCTAATGCCATCAGGGCCCCGGGCCTTCTGACGTTTTAGAGCATCTATCGCCTTTTGGACTTCATCCCTCATTATGGGCTGACTGAGCGCTTCATTGGTGGCGGGGGAAACCTGCGAGTCCAAATATTGAGATTGGTCCCGCTCTACTAGGGGGTCTGCTTTGTAGAGTGTTTTATAGAATTCGCGAAAGGCACCCGCTTTCCCTTCCTCACTATGGTGTGTGGTGCCCAACTCATAGTCTGTCTAATGTACTCCTTCTTCTGTTTGCCTCGTAGCTGTCGGCCCAGCAGAGAGCCAATTTTGTCATTGCCATCATACCCTCGAGCCTGGAGGCGTAAAAGGGTCTTTTCTGCCCTATAAATTGCCTGGAGCTTCCCTTTTTAGCGCCATTACTTTCCTTTGAGTCTTTACAGACGGGGCATCCTTATGTAACTTCTCAGCACATTGTAATTCCCCCTCTAGAGACAAACGCTCCATATTTAGTTGCTTCTGCAAGGTGGTAGCTAGGGCAATGCATTTGCCCCGCATAACCGCTTTAAAGACATCCCAGTTATTCAAGTGAAAAGCGTCTTTAGGGTCATTGTTGGTGAAAAAGTTCTTGATAGTCTTCCTCAGTTCATCACAAAGAAGCCGGTCCCTGCTGAGAATAATAGGGAAGTACCACCTCTTAAGTTTAGAGTGAGGTGCAGACCAGTTTACCAATATTTCCAGGGGAGTGTGTTCCAAAAGGCATATCGGATGCAATTTAGCTATCGGAATCGCCTGGCGGAGCGCCTGGCTAAGGAACTGGAATGGCATGGCGAGCATAAAAACGGTGGATTTAGGCCCAGATCTCTATACTGGGGTGAATGTATGACATTGTTCTGCATTCTGTGCATTAATTGTTTTTGCATTTGTAACCCCGAGTGGGATGGGGTATGCCCAGACGTGGGTCCGGTGCTCTCCATGCCACTGTAGTCAAGCTATCCTGGCTGGTGAGGGGTGAAACCCCGAAACCGGTCCTAGGATGCTTGTTTCCAGTCCAGGGAGGACCTGGCCTGGCAGTTCGGGCTGGACTGTTCCCATTGGGCACAGGGTCGAGATTGATTTGCATATGGCTGGGTTCAAACTGGAATGGCATGGTGAGCAAAAAAACAGTGGATTTAGCCCAGATCTCTGTACTGGGGTGAATGTATGACATTGTTCTGCATTCTGTCCATCAATTGTTGTTTTGCATTTGTCACCCCGAGTGGGACGGGTATGCCCAGACGTGGGTCCCGTGCTCTCCATGCCACTGGAGTCAAGCTATCCTGGCTGATGAGGGGTGAAACCCCAAAACCGGTCCTAAGATGCTTGTTTCCAGTCCAGGGAGGACCTGGCCTGGCAGTTCGGGCTGGACTGTTCCCATTGGGCACAGGGTCAAGACTGATTTGCATATGGCTGGGTTCAAACTTGAATGGCATGGTGAGCAAAAAAACTGTGGATTGGGGTGAATGTATGACATTGTTCTGCATTCTGTCTATCAATTGTTAAGGAAAATGTGGTCCATCCTGGAATATGATCTTTGAGAATGGAAAAAAATGGAGTAATCACGAGACGAGGGATTCAGGGTCCTCCAGGTGTCTATCAGCTCCAACCGCTGCAGTGCGGATTTAAGCGTCTTAGTAAAGACTCCAGCAGCTGACCTGTGTAGATGGGTAGTGTCCACAGATGGATCCCAAATAAGATTGAAATCTCCCATTAAAATTGTCCCCCGTAGCAAATCCCCCCCAATGTTGTGAGACATGTGAGGCGTTGTCTCTTGTTGGGGGAGTTTAGCCTCCTTACGTTCCAAGACATACAGTTAAATGACATTAGACCGAATGATGGGGTCCCCCTACCCGCTTCAGATATTTCCCCTCATATCCTGGCCCCCCCCCTCCAGCGCCCCCCCACCCGCCCCCCATCTGATATGTAGGACCACATGACTAGTACCACGGTAAAAACAAAACAATGGAACATGTAAAAAACATCCAACTACGAAGTCTCCAAGGTGATGAAGAGTCCTCACTATTGGTGACTCCAGGGGCGTTCTAGCACCGCGCCTGGTGCCCAGCTTGTATGAATCACTGGACACCAGTCTTCATATGACTTTCCTCACCCGGACTAGAGTGGGCAGAGAGTCCCCTGGTATATGGAAGAGGAAGTCCCCAGCTCCTTACAGTCTTGTCCCCCCCAGACCCTTGGGCCAGAATCCCAACTGGAATATGATACCCAGACAAGGGTATCTTCCCCGAATGCCCACAAGGCCTGGGGAATACAAACCACACAAAGGGTCTTATGTCAGAGATCCAACACTCTTTAGTGTTTCGATGTTTTGCCTCCCTTCTTGGGCATCTGCCAGGGTCTCGGCGGGCACTGCTCCAGCGGTTGTTCCAAGCGCTCTTGTCCAGGAGTCATGGTCTGTTTCGGTGGAGTTATTTCTAGGCCAATCAAAGCCTATGCCCCCTCTAACTCGGTGAAATGACATTGCTTGTTGCCAAACGAGAAGGCGAAGCCAAAAGGATAGGTCCATCTGTATTTGATCTGGTGCTCCCTCAATGCCACTGTTAGCGGTCAAAACTGCTGCCTGCGGGCCAACGTGGCTTGAGCTACAACCTGGAAAAGCGAACACGTTGCTCCCTGAAAGGTGATGGTCACTGTTTCTTGGTTTTAAATTAGCTGAATTTGGCCAGGATGTCCCTTGGACGCTTGCTATCGCCCAGCAGTCGCTGGCCCACCCTGTGGACTCGTTCCAACCTGACCTCAGGGCAGTCATCCCCCCAGGACACTGGAGAAGAGGCCCACCATGAACGCCTCCAGGTCTGGCCCCTCACTTCCCTCCTCCAGGCCCCTCACTCTTATGTTGTCTCTGCGGGAGCGATTCTCCAAGTCTTCACATTTTAGTAAGGCAGAGTGCAGCTGGTTGCTCTGGTTGGATGATCCCTCTTCCAGGGGCTTCAATCGCTCCTCAAGTTCCTGGTATTTCGTTTCCAAATCCAGGGTGCGGGTGCCCACCAAATCCACATCTGCCTGAATCGAGACCGGATTCAACCCCATCTCTGATCGGAACACGTCGAACGAGGTACCAATGTCCGCCTTGATGTCCTCCCTGAGCTCCTTCTTGAACTCAAGCTGCGTCGCCAGAAGGTCCTCCCTGGTGAATGCCATGCTGCCTTCTGTGTGGGTGTCCACTTCCTTTTCCACCCGAGACTCAGTTGGTGTAAAATAGCTGAAGACTTTATTGGTTTGGGCCTTTTTCGGTGGCATAGGGACGAAGGCCTCGGTCAGCGCGATGCCGCCCCTGGTCAGTGCAGGCACTCCGGGCATTGCAAATTGGAGCAGGGGGAACTGCGTATGTGTAGCCGTATTTGTAGCCGGGAATCACTGTGACAAAGTGGACACAGGGTCCCCTCTGGATGAGCTGTTCTAGCAAAATTCAAGGCTCCCCCACTGTGGTACCCAGCCAGCTTTTAAGACTTGGCCGTGTCAATCTCAGGGCAGGGCCACCTCCAATTCGCCACCACTTCTGCAGGAACTTGTTGGATCAGGTAGTCTCCCCCGTAATCAGCCACAGACAGGGGCAGCTCGGCCCCTTATGGGCCTGCCGGGTGCCATCTTAGGGTCAGGCAACATCAGGGATCATCTGGTGGGTTCCCCGATTTGCTACCCGCAGGGCCCAGTGATGAGTCTGGAAGAGGGGGCAGCCCAGGAGCTCCTCTCTCCCCGCAGGCTCATATGCGCGGTCCCACCTGAGCTGTGGTGATGTCGAGTGGGCTCTTCTTGGTTGTGGCTTCACAGGTCGAGCCGCCTGCCTGGGGACTCAGCTCGGGTCAGTGGCTCCTTCGGCTCGGTTCCTCTCCAGATCCAACGTTAATGAGAGTCAGGTCAGCGCAGCGGGTCACCAAGCGAGCGCCCCCCCAGCACACGGGATCCTGGACAGCTCGGACCGCCCAGGCAGATTACACCATGCGGGGCGCGGCCGCCATCTTGTCGGCTCCGCCGTGTCTCCCTGAGAGCGCTGCTCCTCTAGCCGGTTATCTACAACTACAAGGTGTCCTCCGGTTACAGCACGCCCGCACCTGTGTTTTAGGTGGTACGGGTGTCATTTGGCATGCCGTAGGGCCCTTGATTGCGGGGCGATGAGCGGAGCCTAGCCGGAACACGTCCGCGCGGCCATGATGGTAGGCCACTTCCTCCCTCTGCTCAGTTTTTTCCACTTTGCATCCTAACTTAGGACAGTGACCTCCAGGTGAACTTTCTTCATAATATTCTGACCTTTCCCCACATCTGACACATTCTGCCAACATGTCAGAATGGTCAGAAAACTTGTCGGAAGATGAGGCTCTTCTCTGTAGACCCTCAGAAAGAGTGCCTAAACTGCCTGCACCCTCACTACAATCCCAAGGATTGCAAACACTGAAGAACATTCTCAGCCAAGACACTTAAAGATCAGGAGGCAAGGCTTTTATTATGCTCCAAAAGAAAAGAGCTTCAGAAACTCCAGACTCTGGGGATGAAAGACCCTCTCCTAAGGCAAAAAAATCTAAAGAACTAGACAGATCAAACCTCCTAAAAAGACTCTAAAATAGATGGACAAACAACAGCTAGTAGCAGTGAGGTTATTTCTCTCAGACCTCAGAAGAAATAAGGTAAAAAGGTGTCAGTTTCTGAGCCATCGTTGCCTTTTGAAAAGGCATTAGCCTCCGCCGACGTCTGGAAACCTGCCTCTGAAAAATCTGGCAGGTCGATGATTCTGTATATTGCGAGAATGTCTGCAGTAACAACACCCACAATCACAGTATCTTCAGCTTCGCCAACAGTAACAGTAGTTTCGGTAAGTTCGTCAATGGCAAGATTTTCGATGATGGAACCATCGTCGCTGCAGACTCTGCCTCTGCTGTCGTTGACACTGTTGATGGACGCACTGACGACTCCTCAGTCGACACCACTTTTTCAGTCAGCAGTGACGACACCAATAAAACAGAGACGGTTGCTCATCATCCACGGCACTGTCGACGGCCATTGTCGAACCAGTTCTGAGGCTAGAATTAACATCACCTAGTAAGGTTTCACCGCTGCCACCAGTGCGCCTTCTTGAAATGGGGGACACAGGGGATGATGACAGCAATGGGTTTTTGGAGATGCCACCAGCCCATCTCAGCTACATGTGACATGTCAAGACTCAGATGACAATGACGAGCAGATATCACATTACATTCAAGGTGATTTCTTCTTTAAGGACAGACAAGAAAGAGGAAAGAATTTTGAGGACTTTACTGAATTTGAGGCTAATGATGATGCCTTTGAGGCACAACAATTACATGAACCAACAATGCAAAAACCTGTGTCATTGGTGATGGACCTGGGCCTGATGTTCCAGGACTATCATAGAAGCTTTTCCTTTAAGGTGGCCACGCCTTCAAAGCCAGAGGTGGCAAGGACACCACAAAAAGAACCTTTATCGCATCAACCAACTCCGAAGGTACAGCATGCTGAGATACCCCAACCAATAGCTAGAATCCATAGCTATGCATGATGACTATGTGGACAAGGGGGACGATGAGCCTGAACAGGGGGAAATACCCAAGGACCAGACTACTACTGATGATGAATGGAACGCCCATATCAGCTTCACCAACACCTCCAGGTGCTTGTTCACCACCTGACGACATTTGAGGGTTCCAAGCGCTTAATGAAAGAGCGACAAAGTGCTTTGACCTACCAATTATGGTACAACAGACAGAGTGCTTCATATATGATTTCAAGGAATCAAACAAGAAAGCATAAGATCCATACCAATCACTGACCATATTTGGAATGAAGGACTCAGGGCCATGAGAAACCACACTACAGTAGCCGCAGTAATACTGAGTCTGGACTAATACAAAGCACCAGAAAATTCGCCAGCCTGCCTGATAGGCCATCCTAAACCTGATTCGGTTGTGATTCAGGCGGCACAGAGAAGATCTAAAAATCCTACAGTATCATATTCAGATCCCCTGACAAGAAGGGCAGGCAATAAGACAATATGGGAAAGAGATTCTCAGCCATGGCAGCGATCACAATAAGGGCGTCCAATGCCCTAACCATACTGGGCAGGTACGATCGCCAAATGTGGTCGAACTTGACTCATGTACTGGAGTCCCTGCCAGAAGACATAAAACTAAAACAATTCTACAAGAAGGGGAAATAACGTCATCAGAGATGATAGATGCAGCAATGGATGTGGCCCTCACAGGTTTCAGGCAGATGGCAGGGGCAGCGGTCCTGAAATGACATGGTTGGCTCAAGGCAACCTATTTTCACCAGAGGTACAGTCAAAAATATTAGAAATGCCTTACAACGACAAAGCCTTGATCGGTAAACATGTTGATGACGCTCTGCAATCCATCAAAACTGACACGTAGACTGCTCGTGCCTTGGGGATACTCCAACAAAGGAAATTCTCATAATTTAAAGGTGGAAGAGAACAGTACTCTTTTTTCGGTGGATACCAGCTTTATAAATACTAACCATACAGGGGCGTGGCTTGACGCGCAGCGAAGGTGCCTGCCGTTCTTTGAGCTCTGCAACATCTCCGGTGCGCACACCCTGCCTGCGATGTTCGTCATCTGAGATGAAATCACTTTTCGACATCGGAGCTCAGCGGAAGACTGCGTGAACACTGGGAAGTAGTTTTTATTGCCTGAAATCGCTTCGGGAAGCTATTGTCCAGGCCTGCCTTGTTCCTCAGCGACGGCTCTAAAATGGCGGCGGATGACTAAGCTCCGTCATGGTGAGCGGCTCCCATTGATAACTGGAAGGAAAACTACACTAAGTTGTGGTCTCTACAAGAATAATGTACAGCAGCTATTAGTAAGTGCTATCTTGAATTGGAGCTGTGGGATTGTGATGCAACATTTCATTTTACTGGCGTTTACTCAGTGACTCTGGTGATTAAAATAGCGGCTCCAACGTTCTTTTTCTCAAAGCTATTCCCAGCGCTGGTTTTTGTTACTTAAACTCTGCGCTTCTTGTCAATTTCTACGGCTCTCTAAGGCTTATTATCTTTTTCATATGGAATACGCTGCTTGCCTTATTGGTTTCAATGCTCTCTCTGGTGCAATTGCCACACATAACACCTCATGTTTTTGTTACTTGCACTGCATTGGTGCACATAGTCTGCCTCAAGTGATGTATATAATTTTATGCTCAATTAAATATTTATGCTCAATGAAATATTTGTTGGGCACAGATTACACACACAATCTCTGGGTTTGTTAACCACATTTAGCAATATACAAAGAAGTTTCTAAATTCACTCTGCAGCAGTTGCGCTTACATATACCTATTACATGGGCCTATTACATGTACCTTTTTCAGTGAAGCCTGGTCATTGAGTTATTTACGCCTCTCAGAGATTGTCAGTGATAACAAATCTATTTTTTGTCTTCATGGTCATGGGCAACTGAATGCAATCTTTGCTTGTCTTAAACTCTCTTCAGTTATATACCACTGTTATTATGCATATTCATTTCTGAATGAAGCCAAGGTCCTTCCATTGAGACCCTCCCATTAAAGTACTCATTTTTCTAAGCCTCTAAGCCCTATACTGTTCGTCTCTGAGCCCAAGTCATGTGGGTACTTAGGAGTACTTCTCCCTTAACATGGTCCTTTGATCTCTTGTGCGCATCGGATAACGTTCCTTTGTTTTAACCTCAACAATCCTACATTATTATTATCCACACTAGTGTATCAAATGGCGGTAGGCATGAGTGGCAATGCTAAGGACAGAGATTCCAGGGCAAATCTGAAACGCTCCACTCGCCACCTATCCTAGAATCACCGGTTAAGGGCAGTCCTGATTCTGCTTCAACTCTAGAGGCTATATTACTTAAACTCAACACGGTGCATGACATAGCTCAGAGTACCAAAACCAATACAGATCTACTTCAGGAGGAAGTGGCAGGGATTTGTAATGATTTTAAAGAACTCTCATTATATGTGTTTAATGCTGAGACAAGCATAAGTAATGTGGAAGATTATACGAATAAACATGCAAAGCACATCCAAAATTTGGAGCGTTCCATCTCATCTTTAAGGAGGGATCCGACAGAGCAGAAAGATCGTAACCGGAGAAGTAATCTCTGTATTTTTGGAGTACCGGAAGGGGTTGAGAACTCTGCTCCTTCAGTGATTGACTTCTAGATTACTTTGGATTCCAAATGTTCTGCAAATCTCCTTCAAAAAAGACTTTGAAATAGAACGAGCTCAGAAAGTTCCAAGTTTTAAACCCCAAAATATGCCCTCACCAAGACCATTTATTTTCAAACCATTGTGACATCAGCACATGGATCAAATCCTAGCACAAATGAGGAAGATTAAGACGATTCAATGGGAAGTTCACAAAATTTCTATTTTGACAGAGACACCGTAATCCATCAAAAAGGCTTCCTTAATCTGTGTAGAAGGCTTACTGATATGGGAATCCCATATTCTTTCGCTGGCCCCTCAAGATTTCGAATAACCTCCAAAGGTCACTCACAGATCTTTTATGAACCTGCTGATCTTTCAACTTTTTTGGACAGTCAGTCTGAATCTCAGATGGACTCTGATTCTCTTCCTTGTACTTCACGTTCCCTGTCTTCCATATGATCTTGACCTGCCATATCCTTTTGTTGCTTACTAACATTGGATACTGTCCTTGCATGTTATACTACTTATAACAGTTTATGTAACTTGTTCTAATTTTTCCAGGTTGTTCTTACCGTACATTTTACAACAACTCCTGATGTGATTTCACTTGTTGTTACTGCTCTAATACATTTTGTATTCTGCATAGGCCAGAATCTGATATCCTATAAAATGTCATACAATACGCATGTGATGCTTAAGTTGTTTCTGAGACATGCTTCTTTAGGAATGTATTATATGATGGCAGGAGTTGGTCTGTCTAATAGTACACATATATCCTTATATATTGTGGGTTCATTATTGGAAAACTGTAGATTGTATATTGTAGAAGTTACCCTAGCGGTTCAACATGCCTAGGTAACTCGCTCATCTTTACCTAGCCTGGTACCTCCTTTTGATGGATTTTTTTAAATAGGTAAGTATTTTTCCCTTGATCCTCTTCAGATATTGTTTTAATGAAAGTTAGTCTTAACATAATTGCTTTTTTACGTGGCTCCAACCAAAATGTTATATTATTACAAGATACTCTTTTTACAATTTGTTGCACCCAGGTACATATTAATGTATACCATAAAGTCAGCTTACAGTTACTCTACAAGTATAGCACTGGATCTTCTATGAATGTTTATTACATGAATGTTTGCAGATATAAAAGGGTACATATATGATGAGATGTTTGTTATATCTGTTATGATCATTTTACTTATGAATTGTCATCTCTTTACATACGTGTTCATTACTTCCCACTTAGCTCTTTCGGAATTGTTTAATATTATACCCTTGATACATAATTATTGTGTTTACACAATCTGTTGGTTACACATTTACAATGGAAGCTTTTGCTCCGCTGTTTTTCCCTTCCTCGGCTCTGCTAAATTTGTTTGCAGAGTAGTCTGTTCTGGTGATGGCAGCCATTGTTGCTGCTCATTCACGCTTGTTCCCTATGCAATGTGTCTTTAACAGACATCCCCTGGTGGTAAAGGGCTTGGATAATGTTCCGGATATATCTGGAGAACATTTGAGCTTTCTTCGCTTTTCCTTATTCTCTACTTTTCTCTCCCCCCCACCTCTTTGTGAATGGGAGATCTGTTTCACTTCCTCTGCTTCTAACATATCTTGTGGCTATTATTGAGCCTATTACTTGGATTTATCTTCTGTTTGTAAACCATTTATACGAATACCAGGTATAAATGTAGTTTCCCTTAATGTTAAGGGTTTAAATCACCCAGTAAAGAGATCCAAGATTCTGGATTACTGTAAAAGTTTATCGGGCGATTTGACTCTGCTTCAAGAGCCTAAAATAGGTTTTAAAGAAGCCCTTCTTATAAGAAGATATTGGGTGTTAGATGTAACATGCTCTGAAGCATCTGGGAAGAAAAACGGGGTTGTTACTCTTATTTCTAAAAAATCAGGGCTATCTATAATTTCAGCTGAACATGACACCAACGGGAGACGGTTACTTACACGTCTGACCAATGGGTCAGAAGATCTATATATTTTGAATCTATATGCTCCTAACACGGATGATCCTAACTTCTGGTGTGCGATAAACAAACAACTTACTGACATTCCTCTGAATTCCAAAAGAGTTGTTGGAGGAGACTTTAATCTTCCTCTTGATCCTATTTTAGACAGGCACTCTGCATATACATTTCGACCTACCAGAGCACACACACAACTGCTTAGTATGTGTTCTTCTCATCATCTCCTGGATGCCTAGAGACTCCATAATCCTACGAGTAGCGATTTCACTTTCTTCTCCTCACCCCACTCAAGCTTCTCTCGTATCGACTACCTTCTTGTTGATGCCTCCCTTCTACAAAATACAATGAATGTCATGATTCACCCAATAGTAGTGTCTGATCATGCAGCAGTTTCGTTATCTATTCTTAGCCTTACAGATACAAAAGGACCGCGTAATTGGCGTCTAAACACAGAAATTTTGGAGGATGATGCTGAGGTCAAGGAACTTAATAATGAGATCACTCGTTTCTTTAAAGAAAACAAACTATTGGTGGATTCCCCGATAATACTTTGGGATGCATTTAAATGTACTTTAAGAGGTCACATTATTAAAAAAATGTCCAAAAGAAATGGTGATATCAGGAAAACTCTCCAATCTTTAGGTGACGAAATTAAACAGTAGAGCTTTACAGACACACTAACAACAAATCTCTTCTGCAAGATATTAAACAATTGAAATATTCTTTTAATTCAATAGTTACCAAAAGAGCTTACATTGGGGTGCGCGCTCAGAAGTCTCGTCAATTATTGTTACGTAATAAAGCCAGCAAATTGCTAGCGGCTACTCTCAAATACCGTAATGCTAGCACTACACAAGTTACCCAAATTACTGACAAAAATGGTTTGAAAAAATGTCTTACCCAAGATATTCTTGAAGTCTTTAGAGATTTTTATGAGAAACTATATACCCCACAAACACAGTCTCCTAAGCTAATTTGCCAACAATTCCAGAACTCTCTTCCTATTTCAACTATTTCAGACAATGATTAAGACACTTTAGGTAAACCAATTGAAGTCAAAGAAATTATTCAGGCAATTAAGGCTACTTGCTTTGGGAAAGCTCCTGGCCCGGACGATTATCCTATTGCTTTTTATAAAACGTTTACTTCCTCGATCATTATGTATCTTATGAAGATTTTTGATCATTATGTCTTGTCGGGCAAAGTTTCCAGTACGGCTGCCGAGGCTACTATAGTAGTTATTCCCAAGGAGGGCAAAGATCATTACGATCCAAAGAATTCCATCCCATTTCCTTTTTAAATATGGAAGCAAAAATATTTGCAAAGATTTTAGCAAATAGATTAGAAATCAACATTCCCAACCTCATTCATTACTCACAAACAGGTTTTATTAAGGGAAGGCTTGCTAGGGACAATACTCGCACGTTCTGTCACATTCTTGAAAAAGCAAAACTTTCTGGACTACCATCTGCAGCAATCACCCTTGATGCCGAAAAGGCATTTGATAAGGTATCTTGGTCTTTTTTACATTCGGTTTTAGAGTCACACAACCTTGGCACTTCTTTTATTAATATGGTCATGGCCCTTTATGCGCAGCCTAAGGCTAATATAAGAATTAATGGTACAGCGTCCTCTTATTTTGACTGTCATCAAGGAACAAGACAAGGATGCCCGCTTTCTCCTCTACTCTTTCTCCTTTCCATTGATCCACTTCTTCGCTTGCTTAATTTGAATCCTGACATAAAAGGGTTCCAGTTTGGGTCACACAAACTTAAAACGGCAGCTTACGCAGACGATGTCCTTATTTTTCAGAAGACATTGAATCAGCCATTCCTTCTATTTTAACACTATTCATGAGTTTCTGTTGTCTCTGGCTATACCCTTAACAAAGAAAAAACGGAAGTGTTTCCCCTGAATCCATTGTGTCTTCCCTCCCACTTGGGAGATTCAGGCTTTAAATAGCAATCCACACGCATTAAATATCTGGTGATCTGGTTGTGTAGAGATCTTACAGATACTGTGCTCTATAATGAATCTCACATAGTAAATAAAATTAAAGATCTCTTTTCTTCCTGGTCGCCTAAATATATTTCTTGGTGGGGTAGGCTGCAAACTCTTAAAATGATAACTCCAATTATTAATTTCCTGTCTTCTATGCTCCCTTTAAAACTTTCATCATCTTTCTATCATAAAAATTGATATACTCACTTCGAGGTTTTTATGGGGTGACAAGAGAGCTAGGATTTCCTATAAATACCTTAGGAAAACCCTCTATATTAGGAGGTTGTAATCTTCCGGATTGGAATTTATACCAAATATCCTTCCTAGCGGCTGAAGGAGCAATTTGGTTCTTACCAGAATCTCACTACCTCCATGGGTATATATAGAAAGAGACTTGTGCTCTCCTTTTAGTGCTCTCTCCCTTCTTACAAGCTCAAAATGTATAATAGCACCCTCTCAACGTATTATATCAGATACAGTTAATGCTTTAAAATACTTTGATATAAGACTTTCGAAACCCATTCATAAATCAAGATGGACATCTTTATGGCTTAATCCTAAACTCGCTAATGATATTGAATTTCATACGACTTCAGTGGGCCGGTAAGGGTATTAGATTAGTGAGGGACCTCTATGATAATAATCATGACCCTCTTCTTTTCTAGCTAAAAAACATAATCTCAGTAACATGGATTGTTATACTTTCTTAAAACTAAAAGTCAAGCTTTCTAAGGTAACCCTTTCTACAGATTCGGTTATTGTCTCACTTCTTACTATGTGACTACGCTTGGGCCATATTGCTTCCAAAATTCATAAATTTTTATCTGCTCCTCAGTCTTCACAATCCACAATTACTTGTGTTAAATGGTCTCACCATTTTGAAGAGGATATGTTTAAACCTATTTCTCATGATACCTGGCAATTGATTGGGAAATTATCCCTGCGTAACAAAATTGCTCCTTCATTGATTCAGTCTAAATTCTTCACAATTAATCTCTTACATTGGACTCCTGCTCGCTTACACAAACTAAAATTACGAAATAGTGACCTATGTTGGAATTGCAATTCAGAACCGGGCACCCATCAACATAAGTTCTTTGAATGCATACTATTAAACTCGTTTTGGGGCCCTATACAGAAATATTTGTCTAGAATCTTTAATCACCTATTACTCTCTCCTTTCCTATGATTATGCTGGGTCCATGGACTGTAGTTACCCCTTTACTTCTTGATAATATAGATTTGGAGCTATTAGATTTGCTCTTATCCATTGCAGTCAAGATTATACACACAGAATGGAGATCCTTCCATCTTTTATCATACCACACTTGGTGGGCTTGGGTGTCATATCTTCGAGGAGCTCATACTACTATTGAAAGGAAACAATATGCACCTCCAATTGCTAGCAATGTATGGCATTCTTTGGATAACTATATGGGTTTGTCTGCTTGAGGTTTGGTAGCTCAACATCCTTTTGGGTTCCTCTCTTGACTTTGCCTTGATACATGTGACAGATGTCCCATTGCACCCTCCTCCCTCCTAATATCCTTTACTCCTCCTCTTCTATTCTTCTTTTTCCCTTCTCATTTCTTCCCCCTTGCTGATATACTCTACCAAGCGATACCACATTCTGCCATACATGACCTTACTGCGCCATATGAGGGTCTTTTTTCTGCCCATCTTCTTTGGGATCATAGTTCCTACTCGCATTTCAAATACCTGCTATCTGTCATGGTATACATATGGTCATTTATATATGATAACTGTCTATCTTTTTCATCCCAGTTCAGGTACTGTTTGTCATGTAACTCTTTTTAGCTTTTTAACTTCTTACTTGTATGCATCAATCTCTGATATTTATGTATCGCTGCTGTTTTGAAACTGTACTTCTTTTTATCAAAAATACAATAAAATATTTGAACACAAAAAAATAAATACTAACCATACCGCCAGCAAGCACAGGGCTATTGGCAGCAGTTCTCAGAACAGTAAAAACCTTCTCAGAAGTCAGCTTACTCCAGGCAGACAGGTAGAAGAAGGGCTGCTGCTGCAGCAAAAAGTCAAGAATCTTACAGAAAACAGTGACAAAAAAATGACACCGGTCACCTCAATGCCTCCAATTCCCTTGCATTTCAGAGACACTATGTTCAACTGCTACAAAAATTGGATATCCATCTCTTGAGGCAGATGGGTACTGGATATAAAAAATTATGGTCACACCCTGAAGTTTATCCTGAAACCTCCTAACTGCTTGTAAAACGATCACATTAACATCTTCGGCTGCTAAGACAGGAAATTCAGACTTTGATTCCCAAGGGAGCAATAGAAGAAGTCCCACAAAACTGCAGACACACAGGTTTCTACTCTAACTTTTTTCTTCTGGGGAAAAAGGGATGGAAAATTGAGACAAGTGTTAGATCTCAGAATGCTCAACAAATATCTCAAAAAACAATCCTTTCGAATGATCACGTTGCAGGACATCATTTGCTTCTTGAACAAAGGAGATCAAATAACATCGTTGGATCTTCTGGACGCATAGTTCCATATTGCCATTCACGTGCGGAAATATCTCGGATTCGAGGTGGCTGGAAGTCACTACCAGTTCAGAGTACTACCATTTGGGCTAAAATCTGCCCCACGAATTTTCATCAAATGCATGACCCCAGTAGCAGCCTATATGGCGGAGCGGACATCAAGTATTTACGTACTTAGATGATTGGCTGATAAAAGCACACTCATGCAGGGTCGCAAGGGATTCTACAAGGGCATGCCTACAACTATTCGAGAACCTGAGCCTTCACATAAAAAAGGATAAATCTTGTGTAATCCCACAGAAGACGATAACCTTTCTGGGAGATATCATGAATACAAACATCTGCAAGGTATATCCAACAGAAGAGAGAGTGAAAAAGATGATCACGCTGGGATCTTGCCTGTCACGAAAAAGGTCAATTTCAGTAAGGAAATGCAAATAATTCCTGGGAATATAGTTTTGCATCTCTTATACCAAACTGCCTGTTGTACATGAGACCACTACTAGAACAACTGGACAGGCAATGGACGCAGGACAAGGGCTCGTTCGACGACAGTGTCCAGATAACGCTGAAAATAGTGTCAGTAATGCAATGGTGGACGAAAAGACAAAAACATCGCAGTGGGGTCAACATTCTTACTCAGGACCCTGAATCTCATTAGGACAATGGATGCATCAATGGAGGGTTGGGGAGAACATCTCCAAGATCTGGAAGTGAGCAGAAAATGGTGAAACAAGGCAAGAATGAAACATATCAACCTGGATCTGAAGGCGGTAGAGTTGGCTCTCAAAGCTTTTTCGCCAAGGCTACAAGGGTCAGAGGTTTTTAACATGTAATAATTCTTTATTGCTTGATTAACAAAAATCATTGCAATTAACACATAAATATCATGGATAAAAACAATTCCCAAATTCGATGATTAATATACAACTGTGCACGCACAAAAAAAATGTCTATGGTTACATGCTGCGCTAGAACATTGATACCACATCTTCACATCTTTTATTGCAGTCGCTCATTAATCATAAAACAAATAACATATAATGGTCAAGTTCCTAGAAATATACATTAAAAAACTTTAGACATTACGTAACATGGTGCAAATCAGCAATAAAGTCCCTAAATACAAGAGCTGTGAACATTATGTCCCATCATTAATCATAAAACAAATAACATATGGTCAGGTTCCCAGAAGTATACATTAAAAACTATAGACATTACGTAACCTGGTGCATATAAGCTATAAAGTGCCAAAGTGCGAGAGCTGTAAACATTATGTACCATCGAGCAAATGAACAATAAATTGCCTCTATACCTTCATATAATCTTTAGAGCCTAATTACAGAAGTTGCCTAAATACAGAATCATTAGGTCAAACTGCAAGGACATTCAAAGTGCCAGTAGCCTAAAAACAACGGCCTCATATTTTCTGAACCAATAAGATATCCCTTGACAATAGTTATACACAAGTAGATTTAAACCTCAGACACCAGCAGATTTTCAGCAATTTAAAAAAAAGAAATCATTTGGCAAAACATTGGAATCGATTCACCCGATAAACATAGAATAAGGGCCTGGCAGGCTGATCGTACCCCAGCCTTAAGGAATAGAGGTTTTAATAGTGCACAACATTTTTTAAGCAATTTGGGACATACGCACACAATATATAATAAGGTGTCACACGGCCACCCGCACAGTCTACATTCTAAACTTGGCCATTGTTGTATCCAGGATGTTGTGCTCTCCTTAGTTGGATATAAGCCAAGTCTTCATTTTAATTTTTTTCCCCTTCAAACGAGCCCAGAAATAGGCCTCAAATAGGGCTGAATTTGTAAGGACTGATGAGTTAATCGCAGACCAAGCATGTTTTTTTGCCACTAAAGCTACCTTATCTGAATTAAGAGAATTAATTTTAATCTTTTTTTTTAACAAAAAGCTGTTTAAACCTTAGCATTGTCATTCCTGGAAGTCCTGACTGCAGATCAAAACTCTGAAGGCATGTTAAAATATGGGAACGCCAGGTGTGTGTAGACAAAACGAGTTATTTCACACCAGCAGTTGTTTGCTAAAGAGTTGGGTCAGATAAAAACAGGGAATACATACATTTAAAAAATGACCCTTGCACCGCCATGGCCTGTCTTTGAAGGCAAAACTCCTGTGTGATTTCGGCTTGGCCAATTGACCTGGGGATTCCAAACACTGATTTATAGGCCTTACTTACTAGTAAATCCAATAATTTAGCATCTTTCCCCCTAGTAATAGGTGAGCCATAAGCAATTGTTGGCTGTAACTTTGCTCCGAAGACTTTAACGAGATGTTCGTACGATTGGTACCTCAGTGATTTACGTAAGTATTTGAAGGCGTAAATTAAGGTTGAAGTTTTCGCCCTCAAGACTTTAAAATGGCTTTTAAATGAAACTCTATTATCAAATAATCGCCCAGATATTTATATGTCTTCACAACTTCAATCGGCCCACCTCTAGCCCTCCATGAATCACTCTTAAGTTTCACCAGGCCAATTTTCATGATTTTAATTTTTTTAACATTTAATTCCAGGCCATTAGCTAAAATATAATCATCGAATGCATTAATCAGTCTTTGTAAACCTATAGGAGTTTGACTCAACAAAACGGTATCGTCAGCGTATTGTAAATAGCTAAGATGCACCTCAGCAAGTTTCAGTGGATGGACGTTGACAGACTCAAGGTGATGTAGTAGATCTGACATAAAAAGGTTAAAAAGACATGGTGCAAGTACACAGCCTTGTTTAAGAACATTAGAAGTTTGAATTTTTAGAGACGGAGTAAGAGCGTCACCTAACTTGACCTGGACCCAAGTATTGGTATACAGGAGTATTATAGCATCAAAAAATTTTCGCGGAATACCCCATCCTGAAAGTTTTTTCTATTGTAATACTCCAGGAACTGAATCAAAGGCGACTTTTAAGTCTATAAAACAAATATATAGATTTTGCTTTTTTAAAATAGCCCTTCAGCTAGTCGAGGGACAGCCAGAAAATTAGTAATTGTAGATTGGCCCTTACGGAATCCTGTCTGGTTAATTGGGATTATTTCCTGCAATTCCTCCCAATTTTGCAAATTGATCAATAGGCAAGAGGCAAAAATGTTAGCGGCCACATCAGTTAAGGCAATTAACCGATAATTGGCAGGATTATCAACTGGGGCGCTTTAGAAAATTGGCTGAAAAATGCTGCCTTGCCAGGACACGGGGGCAATATTCAATGCCAATACCTCATTAAACACTGGAGTCAACACTTGGGCCCACATATCAGCATTGGCACTGAATATGGAGTTAGGGAGCCTGTTTGGGTCAGGAGCCCAGTTTGATCTAAGACGATGCAAAAGAGTGGCTATTTCAGTACTGCTTATAAGATCCAAGTCTTTCTCTGGACTAGAGCTGCTCACTTGCTCTGAGTAAGACTTACTGTTTTTCACACAATGATAGCTCCAGTCTGGCATATTTGTATCCGAAGCGCACACACACCATACAGGTAATTAATAAACTTTACCCAATCATCTTCCATAATATTAACACTGTAGGCCCTATTGCCTCCCCTTTCGAGTTTGTTTATAATATTCCAAAAGGTTTTTACATTATTTAAATTAGAGGCATGTAAGAATCTATGCCATCCCCTATTTGGTAACATGATTTTGCCCGCCACACTTCCTGTCTATATGACCTATATGTCTGTTTTAATTTGAGTAACTTAGGTGAATACCATTTATTAGAAGGGTTTAATTATGGATTCGCTTTTGTTCGATTTGGTACTGAAAATTTTCCAAGCAAAGATCAGGTGATATAATTCCACTTGTCTATCATTGATCCTACCACCGCCAGACCCTGATCACTATCCTTTATTAAAACTTCAGCAAGCTTCATTATGTCAGCTTTTTTTTTTTCCTGAGTGCCATACCAGCCTTTTCGAATTATATCAAGAATGAACAATGTTTTGGAGCCCATTGGATTTGGGGTTACAGCTTATTGGCAGTTGTAGCATTCGTATCTGAGGGTTATGGTCACTTTCGAGTCGGGGAATCACCTTATATTAAACAATTTTTAAACCCAGTCTATCTGAAACAAAAGGACTGTTTGAAAAACGGAACTGCCCTTGATTTACACAAGGAGTTTTCATTTAACAAGGTGTCAGGATTCCAGTGCCCCTCGGGAGGGTACTGACAGCACAGCTGACTGGTGGAGGGTACCTCACACAATGGATCCTCTCCTCTCTTCACAGCCGGACGCCCTACTGGACTGTAGTACGAAGCCCCACATCTTCTTGGAAAACCTCTTTCTCCCGGCAGGGCTCCTTTAACTGGGATCTGTCCTCTGAAGACTCCGCCCATGGATTTGCCGTCACTACTCCAGAGCCAATGACAGAAGGGAGCAGCCCCGACGTCAAGGAGGAGAGCCATAAACCCGGAAGACGCGGAGAAGAGTTCATTGTCCACACCATGAGGAAAAAGCAGACGCCAGAAGAGGGAACCCCACTCCTGACAGCGAGAGCTGAGGAAGCAGGAAAACCGGGAGAGCAAGGAGGCCAACGATACCGTGCTGCGCCCTGCCACGCTCCTGGAGGAGCGTGGCTCACTCAGGTATGTGAGCGGTTCGCAGGGTGGGCCGGGAGGAGGGAGAAGGCCGGCAAGTAGTGGGCAAAACAGTCATGTTTTCTACCCGCCTCAAACCCGCTCCCTGCACTACCTCACATCCCTAGATACGCGCCGAGACACCGGGTGACCCCTCACTCCCTTCCCCAAGGCAATAATCATACGTTAGCACTCACCGCACTGTTCCTTGTCTCCTTTTCTCAGAGGATACAGGAAAACCAAAAAAGAAAAACCGAAAGAAGACCCACCGGGAACCTAAGACAAAGATTGTCCAAAGGATAAGAGGCATTATCCTTCCATTGGAACTCTGGCTTATTATAAACGCAGTGTGTATAAGGGAATAAAATATACCCAAACCAGATCCAGTATGGGACTCGATCTCTGTAAAAGGCCACACAAGGTTAGCCCAAGCTGTTGCAGATTGTCGAGACACATGTTGGCAATACCATTACTCGTCCTACCTGAAGGGTTAAATGCGACCAGATGTATATTAAAGTCACCAGAGATGATCAGACCGGCGTTTGGGTACTAAAGTGCTAATGTTCTTATGATGTCAGGGCCTGGGTCTTGTGGCTCAGTGGACTAATGCGTCCACTGGAGGAGCCTGTGTTCGACCTCATGGTCACAGGTTCAAATCCCGGCGGGTCCACTCAGCCTTTCATCCATCTGGGGTCGATAAAATGAATACCATTGAGTTGGGTAACAATAAACATCTGTTAGTCAGCGCCAAGATGCCTCCCGGTGCGCTTTACAAATACACGTTATGTTATGTCCCACAAGATAAGCAGCTGGGTCAACTTATTTTTCCTCTTAATTAGATAAACATTCAATATTATCATCATATGGCAGTTGTACTGTAACAGAACCCCTTGTATGCATGCCAACTGCAAATCAATTGCTTCTACTATTAGTCTTAATTCAGATGCAATATAAAATGAGAGATCGCCCTTTGCTCGGCCTTGTTTATTTGTATGTGTGGCTGGAAGATTACATTCATTAAAGCCCAGCAATTGAGTGTCTTGCTCTCTCCTTGTTTCTTGAAACATTAAAATTTCAAAGGCGTTTAAAAATGAGTGTATAAGGGTCGGTCAGTAAATAGGCTAATCCATACACATTCTAAGAACATATTCTCTATTGTATATTATTTTCGCTTGCATTAGGCAAAATTTAGTCCATTACCTAAAGACACATTTGCAAAGGTTGCTGGAAGCCATTTCCAATCATCAAATGGCGTTTTATTTTTAATTAACAATTCACATGTACACACTCCTTTTAATGTGTTGGTAACTAACAAACCTGTGTTGTGAACTGATTTATTCAATGGACCAGTCGCACCTCTTACTAATAGGATTGACTTTTTACAATCAACCTTCGTTTTTCCTTTCTTCGAACTAGTACTTCTAAAATGGAGGGATATTTTGAAGGAGTGCATTTTTTAATCTCAGTACCCCATTCCATGAAATATAAGCTTGAATCTTGTTTGCTATTTCATCGGTAATCCAAGTTGTGATAGTGGACTCACGGGCTGAATTTGTTTAAATTGGACAGAAAAAAGATCCGTAGATTTAATAAATGTTAATTCAGAAATTGCTGAAATTCATTTTAGGATTGAGCTCCAATTCAAACTATCATGTATGCCCCTAGATACGTGTAAGGGGTGGAAAACTAATTTCAGGGTATTAGAAGATTGATTTTCCAGCATGACCCATGTATGTATAGCTAGGCCTGGTTCATGATTGTTGGTTGAGTAGTTGTTCTGATGTCCTCCAGGACGTGATGGTCTCTGGGTTACACCAGACCTGTTCCCATCAGCCAGAAAAGCCCCAGGCATTCTCTGAGTCACATGACTCTGTGACAAGGACATAGCCACATTATTTATAATTGGTTCAGTCAATATTTGTAAATGACAATCTATTTCTCCAAGACTATTTCCTTGAACTTGCTTGCTCTCTCGCCTATTCTGAGCACCGCTATCATGTTGCATAGACACAATACCATTATTAATACTTGCGACATCAATAATGCTTGCAGACTCTTTATTACAGCCTATTCGAGGGCACTGTACCTGTGTCTTCAATAATGAGTTTAGATGGTATGTCTGGATAGAATCAGAAGGAGTATCTACACCCTTAAGGAATTGGTCCTGCCTTTGTAGTTTCTGACCAGTCGATTTGAACATAGAATAACAATCCCTGGGTTTAGCCGATATATCTATAATTTTCTTTGCTTTGTTCTGAGCCTTCCACCACCTTTTTCTAGCACTTTTTGTTAAAAGGGGGGGGGGGGTGGGTCACGACTGGTACCATCATCTAAGATCATGGATTCTAAAACTTCTCTCTATATTAGCATTTCCTGTTGCAATAGGACTTTCATCTGTATCAATGTCTAGCCCCAAACCTCCTTCTAACTTCCTAGCTTCCCCGGCTATGCCACTGGCTATATGTGCGCGAACATCTCGTTGAACATTTTGGAGCTTTGTACTCGCACTAGTTGCCCCTTACCCTAAGCCAATATGGGGAGGTAAGGGTAATTCTGATTTTGGTTGTATGGCTAATTTCCTAACTTCATCAATAAGAGACCCTACTATATTCGGAAGTTCCAACACATTATCTAAAATATGTGAACACGTACATGTAATTAGTTGGTTATTAACATCAGACTGGGCTCTTACCACCAGGTTAGTTAAATTGTGCAAATTTGTATCAATCCCCGCCACATATACTGCTAAGGTAATTAATAGATCAACCTGGATATCAAGTTTGTTAGAATGAAAATTTAACGCTGTTGTTATTCCATCCATTGTACCCAGCAGATTTCGCCATACTCCATTGTCCGATGAACTGTGATGTTTGGGGGGCACTCTTCTGCTAGCGTGGGTACATCATATTTATCCAGGAACAAGAGATCTGCAGAATTCAAAGAGTTATCTATTTGGTCAGTCTTCTTATGCCCCTGGTCAGAACCTCTAAGCTTACATTTTTGGCGGAATAAAGTTGATTGTGAGTCGGAGTATTGGTCACAATCCCATATTCCTGGGCTAAATGGATTAATACTGGTATTTTTATTTAGTGACTGATTTATAGGCTCTCCTAGATTCTCGCACACTCTTTCGATCTTATATATAGGTGATTTGGAAAAACTTTGATTTGATTGCATATCGTCCAAACAAGTGACAGATACATCACATTCACTTAAATCATTATAACGATCAATTACAACCTGAGCTTCGTTTTCCACCTTTAGGGGATGGATCTTTTGAACAGGCAACATTATTTGATCTATTTTCTTGTTTATTTGACAAACAACAGGATCAGGCTCTGAATGTACTTGGACCTTAACCACTGTTACATGAGGGTTCCCTCTTTTGGATGGGCTAGCTTTTGCTGCAGTAGTTTTTAAGGATAAGACAGCATTATCAGCAGACTGTTGCAGACAATCACACATCGCATCTCCCTGAATTAAGACACCATCACACGCTGCCAAAGATATTGCTTGTGAGCATAGAGTTGCTGGGGCAGGTGTGGATAAAGAATGCCCCCCCTCACATTGAACTTTATCTGACCGTTTAAAATAGTCCATAATACGGGACTGGGAGAGCTAAGACCCAATGTCAATAACAGTCTTAAATGCTTGATCAGGGACCGTTTTCACCTGATCCATACTTGATGATACCTCAATGTTGACTCCTCAAGATCTGTCTCACTGCCGGGTAATATAGCCTTTTGGGCTTGGGCTTTCTTGACAGTCTTCCGCCTTTTTTTCTTACTGTAACTGTGGCGACCCTCTTAGACGACCTGACCTCATTATATAATAGTTCACCAATTATCCCGCTGGGATGCTGAAATTCAAGTTAGGTAACAACAAATTGGCACACTTAGAGGTACACCAGGACTCCAGGCAGATACAATGTATCGGCTGGGGATGGCTGGGGGTCACAGGACCTTACACAGAGTTGTGGAGATGGCATACTGCTAGCCGTTCTGCACCACCAACAGGGGAACCAAAGCCCAGGCCAAATGCCAACTGAAAAGCACACCACAGCACACCACAGTTATGCTCCTGCTGTATTTATAAATAATTGATCTAAGTTTCAGGTGCCTAAGAGGTTAAAAAATACGAAATAAAATAAAATACTGCTTCCTGGGTGCCACCAAGCGGGAACTGCAGCAGCGTATTTATCCAAAGTGATCACGTGTGAAGCGCAGGAGTAGAAGATTGCAGTTGCTGCTGTAGCTGTAGCCAAAATAAAGAATACCAGAAAAACTATATGAGCAATCCAGTAAACTCCACAGGCTGTTGCCTGGCTGCTTCCTGTAGCTGGGAGCCAGGGCCAGGGTCGGCCTGGCAATGATCCTTCTCTTTTCCTACCCCTCCTCTGCTCTTCACTCTTCCTACCCCTCCCCTCTGGTCTACCCCCCAGTCACCTCTGGCGTTATCGAGGGCACAATAAGTGAGCCAGGGACTGTGGGGGACAAAGCAAGAAAAGACTCCCTGAGACTTCTGGGATTCCCTGTGCAGGAGAGGGAGGTAGGGGAGGTGGAGGGGTAGTCCAAGGGCAAAATTAAGGCAGTAACTGAGGGCTGTGGGCGGTGGGCAGCGTGACCACAGGGCTGGGCCTCCACAGCGGAAGCAAGCACCGCTGCCCACTTTCGCTCTGCATGGAGGCTGCCGCGGCTTCTAAGCCTTACCTTATCTCCTGTGGCACGCCCCACCACTCCTCGCTGCTCCTCGCCACTCGCTTCTCTGCATCTGCGTCCTTGTTTTCACCCTCCTGGCGAGCGGCACCGGTGGTAAGCAGTATTTGGAGAGCGGGGGGAAATCAATCGACTAGCTGCCAGCAGGGAGGGGGAGGACGGGCGGATGGTGCAGCAATGGGGGAGGAGTGATCCCCGAGCAGCGTCCTCGCAGGGCTGACGCTAACGCCGCAACACATGACAACGGAAACCAATCCCAACCATCAAGGGTAGGAGGTTTTGCTTTTGCACCAACAACACAACAGCAATGTTTTACTTAAACAAACAAGGCAGTACAAGATCACACCCTCTATCCAAGGAAGCGCAGGAAATTTGGACCTGGTGCCTAAAAAACAAAATTGTCTTGAAGGCGGAACATGTTCATGGCACAGAAAACCAGTGGGCGGACGAACTAAGCAGGTCACTCTAGGAATGTCACAAGTGGGAGTTGTTAGACAACCAACTCAAGAAACATTCTAAAAATGGGGAACTCCTTCCCTAGATCTTTTCGCAACTCAGAAAAACAGAATATGCCGGCACTACACAAGCAGCTTTCCACACAAGGGATCGTGGGGAAACGCGTTTCAGATGTCCTGGACGGGCATGTTCGCGTATGTCTTCCCAACCAATACCTTTTAATTCTACAAATAATAAACAAGATGAAACAGGAGCTGTGCAGGATCATCCTGATAGCCCCAGCATGGCCAAGGCAATTCTGGTTTACGGAGCTGCTCCTAATATCAGAACAACAACACACTCAATTCAAACCAGTCCCAGGATTGCTCTAATTAGACAGTGGGCAGGTAATACATCTGAACCCGGAATCTCTAAAATTAGCAGCATGGATCCTGGATACTATGACTTCCATCAGTTAGATCTCTCACAGCTATGCAGCAACATCTTAGCAAAAACTGGAGCAGAATCTACAAACAAGTCCTATAAAGTGAAATGGATGTGATTTTGTAACTGGTGCACGGCTATTGACTGTCATCCTTTCTCCTCAGAGCCTGCACAGATCCTGCCATACCTCTCTCATTAGCTAGGTCTAGTCTCGCCTACAGTTCGATTTGAGTTCATCTTGCTGCAATTTCCAGATACAGACGCTCTTGCAACAAAAAGTCCCTTTGGTTGGACAGGTTAATATAAATTTTTGAAGGGACTATTTAGAGCTTTTCCACTGGTAAGAAAACCACTGATAACATGGCAGTTGAATACGGTCCTGTCACAGTTAATGAGAAAACCCTTTGAGCCAATTCATAAAGCTGACATCAAACACCTTCCATGGAAAACAGCACTTCTCCTGGCATTAAGATCTGCCAGACGTGTTAGCGAAAGACAAGCATTTACAGTGCAGGAGTCAAATATGCACTTGAAAAATAACAAGGTCGTCCTGCGCATTAATCCCAGGTTCATACCCAAAGTACCTACGGATTTTCATATCAACAAACCAATTGTCCCAAAGACTTTTTTCCATAATCCATCAAGTGAAGCAGAAAGATCACTTCACACCCTTGATGTCAAGAGATGCCTTAAATTTTATTTAGAGAAAACCAAGTCCTTCAGAAAATGAGACAACTTCTTGTTGCATTTGAGCCTCTTAGAAAAGGCCAACCAGTTTCAAAGGCAACTATAGGGAGATGGGTATCAATAGCTGTCTCTTTTTGTCACGAAAGAGCGGGGAGACTGCTAGTATCCAAGCTACACACCCACTCTACCAGAAGACTGGCAACTTCAGCTGCTTTGTTGGCAGCAGTGTTTGTCAGACATATGCAGAGCCGCCCCATGGTCTACCACGCATACATTCACAAGACATTTTCTGGATGCTAGTAACAACAAGGATGCCGCAGTGGGCCAGGCAGTGCTTCGAAACCTTTTTCAATAAGGTGAGCTCGTAGGTATTTATTTATAACATTTATTTCTTTATTAATGCTTTATACTATGTATGCATAAATACCTATGTCTATAACCCTCCTCAGCATAGAGTTTCTTTGATGCTTTAATGTCCTTCTTTAATGGTCTACTGCTAGCTATTCAGATTCAAGCATGTGGATCTATGAAAGATTCAATACTGGATAAAAAAAACAAGTTACTTACCTGTACACAGTGGTTCTCCAGTACTGATATCTTTCATAGATTCACATGTGACCCACCCGCCTCCCTTCAGCTCACCTCATTGATATTTTTCTCATGCAGCATGGATAACTTGACTACCGGTGCTTCGAAATCTGAAGTGTGAAACCACTGCACAGGAGGGAAGGGCGCAAGCTCTGCACTGATTGGATGAACTTTGGTATGTACAACATTATTTGGATTGCTACTTAGTCCTATGAGAAAATGCAATTATTATAGACCTAGATAAAAGATGTTATACTACTAGTTATGATTACTGCGGGACTCCCACCTTGACGACAGGGAAGATTCAAGATTGTGAATCTATGAAAGATAGCCATACTGGAGAACCACAGTGTACAGGTAAGTAACTTTTTTTTTGTTTCTTGCTTTTAGTCATACTGCACAGCAGCCACACTGCTGTACAACATGACTAAAAGACTTTTGCAAAGTCAATAGCTCTTGTGCAGGCAAGATCTATTGGCTTTGCCAATACCTTTCACATCTGGTTTTGCCTGGTCAACCGTTGGATGCTGTGAGCGTGTTTCAACCCACAATGTTTTAGTGGTTTCACCGACATGAGGACGTGCTTTGTCCTTTTATTGCATACTAAAAATTGGTGGTTACAAAAAACCCTGTGGCAAAGTGGAAACTCCAGTCCTGGTGCATGCCTTCAAAGGGGAACATTTTTTGTTCACATAAACAAAAAGATATTTTATGAAGGCTGCAACAAAATAGGTTTAAGATTGACATTGTAGTTTATACTGGAGCTAAAAAGGTCAGACTTTGTGGATATATCGGGTGCAGTTCGCCCCCTCGCACCTCTGGGTCCCAGTGCCCTAGACTTACTTGACTAATGATAGCTACGCCCAGAGTTCAGTATTTTCACACTTTGGTCTGTAGAATTCCATCATTTCTGTTTTCTGATTTAGTTGGATCTTCAGTAGTGTGGGCATTCATGTATATGCCTGTTTGTATGTGTGTTCTAATGTTTTTGTTTGTTCACCTGGCGGTCTTCACTAATTTGGTACGAGCCATCTGGGAAGACTGATATCGATGTGGCTCTATATGAAGTTTGTCTGAGGTACTTGAGTGTATGGTGACTTTTAATGGTCTTCTGAACCCCTTTAAACCGGACCTGTTCTAGGGTGTTGGTTCAGTAGGTTATGTGATAATCGCGTAGTGTTCTATGAAGTGTAGTACTATGGTAAGGTCCAACCTTATGGGGCTCTCTGTGCTGTGTTGGATGTGTCTATATTTTATCATTCCATACAATGACAGGCCATGCCTGCTATTCCATAACATACCACATTATACTGTAACTGATAGGCTCTACCATACTAAACAATATAATGACCGGCCATACCATACTAAACAACACAATGACAGGCCATACCATAGTATACTATACAATTACAATGACAGACCATACCATACCATACCATACAATTACAGGCCGTACCATACCAAATCCATACGTGCCAACGGACACAATTCAGGTGGGAGACTCCAGATCTTTTATGTTTTTTTACCCAGCCCAAAATGGCTTTATTTTAGGCATTATATGTTAAGGCTGCATGGCCGGGAGAAACACAAAGTCAGGATTTAAAACGTAATGCAGTGCTTTGACTTATCTCTACTAATAACACTTTATTACTATACACGGAAACTCCTTTTAGCAACCTTATAATAAGGACAGATTGAGAAAGAACAGTACGATTCTGAACCAGTGCTTAATTTGTGCCGGTGCTGAGCATCAGCACTTAATTGGTTTCCGGTGCTCGGCACCAGCACCTAATTGTCAACACCACACTTAGGGTAGTCTGCCACAAGGTGGCGCTGCTCATGTAATTTAGAGATGAGCAGTATAACAGTTGTTTAGGAAAACAATATACTTTAAAAAATTGCTAATACCCGCCTCCCCAGCCATTCCTTTAGCTTTGGGGACCTGGAATAATCTGAACTGTCGCATTTACATGCGAGAGAGATGGTTAGTAGTTGTTTTGGCAGGGATGACAGGGGCAATGGGTGGTGCAAGCTGCAGTGGCCTCCTGGTCAGAGCCCTAGCACGTAATATTTTACAATTTAAGCACTGTTCTGAACCCAAGCCTTGCAATTCGCATGCAGGTCCTCGATGCTGGTTCATAGCTGACTGTGCTATAGTAGAAAGATTGCAATTTATGAACTGCAAGTAACAAAAGGGTCTCTGTGTTAAAAGCTGTAACTCACCCACCAACATAAAATTGAACTCTATCATCTGCATGTTGACAATGTGCTTTGTAGGAGGCACATTAACCCTTTATGCTACCTTAGTCAAAACTGTGAGTAGATAAAACACAGATCTGTCCGGCAAGTGCATTAACCACCAGAATTATCTTACCATTGTTATTACTACAGGAGATTCACTGGGCTCACAAAGATATGAGCAGCAGGTACTTTAACCCCACAAGATATTTTAAAATGCAGCCTTTGCAACCATTAAAGCCTAAACAGATTTACTGCCACATTGCTGCCAATTTTTTTGTGACAGAGTATAAAAAATAAATAAATGTATTAGTTGAATGTCAAACTGCTTTTTATGACTCCACCCATCGTGATGCCACCCACATTTCATTGCCACTCTTTGAGCCCTGATTTATGTGTTCTCGAAATGTTTGTCCAATTCCAGCACTGCTGTAAGCATCACACATGAGGCAGTAGCAAGGCTGGAAAAAAGTTTCAAGTCTGCCTCGTGTCTGCCCTATGATGTTTCCTAGTATGCTCAGTGCTAGGAGCCCTGAAAGAATCAGTAGAAAGAACATAGAAAAATATCCACCCTGCGGTTCTGGAATGCAGCGTGCCAGTTAGCCAGAAGATCAACATTCTTTGCACACCATTTAAAAAGGTAATCCGACATAATGATGGTCTTTTCGTTCCTGAGAACCTACACCTGTCCTAGCCGTCCTGCGCCTTGCCTTCCATTGGAGCTGGAGTACGGACTGCACACGGACAGAAAGTGGTCAAGTTGGGGATGTCCAGCCTCCACACTCAAAATTGTTTTGCTTGAGGATATCCTACCTGGGACATTCTTCATCAGGAAATCATCCCACCTGGAAGGCCCGAAAGGATAAACCTTACCTCACATAAATTAAAGGAAACTTCATTTGCTTCATAAAGTGTGGAGTTTCCCAATTCCAACGAACTTCGTTAGTGAAGTTTTAATTTAACTCTCCACTAATTTAAAATAACTTTATAGAGAGCTTGGAGCATATCCATCAAGAACATTTTGGGAAATTAGTGGCAAACTGTGTGTTTTAAACGTTTTGCGGCTGCAGCAAGGGTGGAAACTAGATGCCCTGACTATGGTTCCCACAATATTTTGTCCAAGGGGAAGTATTCTCAGCATATTGACCCCAGCAAGGATTCTGGCCCCTCCCAATTTCCTTTTTGTGTGTTGTGGACAAACCGGGGCGCTGAATGAGCAGCTCTCACGCCAATATATGACTGAAGAGAACTGCTCCGTTCTCCCGCGGCACTCTCTCAGCGTCTTCACTAGCAGCTGCTATGACACAAATGGCTGTCTGGGGCCCTCCCATTGCTTTTTCTGAGAGGAAGGGCTATACAGTTAAAGAAAAGTAAAAAACCATAAACCTACCTTTTCTATGTTTCTTTGGTTGATGGGCCTCCCTTTCACCAATAGCAGGTGATGGGCTCGAACACCTGTCGGAGGGCTGGCTGCTAGTGAGGAGGCTGAGGGGGAAGTGCCGCTGGAGGATGGAGCGGTTATTTTCACCCAAACATTCAGGCTGATTGCGCTTCCACGAAGCACCCTTTTTAGGTCTCGCCTACGCAGCGCGCATGCGCTGCATAGGAGGGCATTTAGCCGTCGCTCTGCTCTTTTTGAAGCACATACACGTGCTTGTGGCGGCATCCACCTTGCTGGAGCGAGCAGCGGCGCGCATGCTAATTGGCTGTTGCTCGCTCCCGCAAGGCGGATGGTGCCACAAGCACGAGTGTGCTTCAAAACAGTCACTAAGCAGAGCGCGGGCTGCGTTTTTTTTTTAATCTTACCTTCCCCCTTGGTTTTTTTGGTGTATGTTAAGGAAGAATGAAGGTTTATATTGTATTATTTTGGAGATGGTGAATATTTAAAAAACAAACATCTGAGCACTCAAAAATGCTGTTTTTTTGTTTTGTACTTACGAATGGTAAAAAAAATAACGCGGAGCATTTGTTAATTAATTATTTTGAACATTGTGGGAACTTACATGCTAATGCGTACATTTACTTTTTTTAAGCTACAAGAATTTTTTTCATTTAAAAATGTTTGCTACTAGTGTTGTGCTCTCGGCCGCACTCCCCCCACCCCTCAGCTACATTCCTCGCATCCCACGGCGTTTTGCCTGCAGGAGCGAGCAGTGCCTCCTTGTTTACATAGAAAGGGTCAGCTTGCCTGCATTACTGAGTATATCATATGTGTTTTAATTAATCGCCCCAATAAAGTATTAAACATGAACCCGCAGCTTTGTGGCCTAAAAACTGATCCTGCCACCTGAGCATTTTGATGAACTGCTCTACCTCTCTACCTCTCCCTCTACCTCTCTACCTCTACCTCTCTCTACCTCTCTCTCTACCTCTCTCTCTCTACCTCTCTCTCTACCTCTCTCTCTCTACCTCTACCTCTCTACCTCTCTCTCTCTCTCTACCTTTACATCTCTACCTCTCTCTACACCTCTACCTCTCTCTACCCCTCTCTACCTCTCTACCTCTCTCTCTACCTCTCTCTCTCTACCTCTCTCTCTACCTATCTCTCTCTACCTCTCTCCCTCTCTCTCTACCTCTCTCTCTACCTCTCTCTCTACCTCTCTCTCTACCTCTCTCTCTACCTCTCTCTCTACCTCTCTCTACCTCTCTACCTCTCAACCAGTTGAATTCCGGGAAGCCCAAACCATCAGTATTTCAAATCTGCGCGTGAAACGTGGGTAGGATGAGCCGCGCAGCTCAGAAAGGGATGTTCTTTTTACATAATTTGTATTTAATAGAATTGGGAAGCAGGAGAACAGTCTCACAATTGAGATAGGGATTCACATACACTGGCGACCGCTTTTGAATTGGCTTTAAAACCATTCAAAGATGGCTGCAGCGTCTACCTGGGATGCGGTGGACTAAGTGGCAGCCGGAGCCTGATAGCACTGCTTGTCCTTTAAAAAAAACAAGCATTGGCATAGGCATAGGTCTCTCCTTTGGGACCTTATAAGTGTTTAGTTATCCAGTACAATATCCTTGGTGCAACAACATCAAGTGTTGCATGGCTAAACACTTATAAGGTCCCAAAGGCGAGACCTATTGGCTATGCCAATGCTTGTTTGGGTAAGTCTGGGGTGCTAATAGCATATCGCCAGCACCAGTAGGGCAATAACAGCTGTTAATTACTCTGCAGCTTGTTATGCAACTTTCTCTCCGTCTTGGTTTAAACCTAAACAGTTATCCAATTAAATGCAGTGGCTCATATTTCCAATAACATGGCGGTAACAGTGTATGTTCCCCCTCAACGGTTTGTTTAATAAACTACAACTTACTAGTTTCTTTCCCCTCTAGTTCCTTTGAAAAGTAAACTGGAGGATGTGGTGCTATTGTGTGTGGGAATATCCAAGTTATTCACACAGAAGCACATTGCAGGCCTCATTTGCAAGATTTTAACGCACTGCAGCACAGCAAGCCTTTCTGCTCCGCTGCTGTGCGTCAAAATAAAAGGGCTGCAATGCGCCATATCTACAAGATACAGCGCATTCCTGTCCTTCTCCCCTGCGCCAGCGCACAAACAGCAGCTGTGCGCTAGCACAGACACCCTTACGTCATTTTGCAAGTACACCTGCGCTGAGGGGATGATTGTTTACAAAAACAATCATTAAAGGCATTAACCTCTTTCTATGCTGCTGCAGAATGCAGCATGCATAGAAAGAGGAAAAAACAAGGAGAAATAAAAGTATTTCTCCTCGTTGCGCCTCCTTATGCCTCCTCTAGGGAGACATAGGATTCTGATGCATTCCCAGGTTTACAAACTGTTGTAAATCTGGGAATGCAACATGCTCCTTGGAAGTTGCGTGGGAACACCCACAGCAACACCCATGGAATGCCCCTTTCACGCACAGTTATGTGTGAAAGGGAAACATATTTGCAAGGCTATGAAAAGGGGAAACAGCCTTTATTCTGAAGTTTTTTCTTCGTTTCGCATTTACCACACATTTTTTACATCGTAAATTCTGTTGCCACAGCACAAAAACTCTACCACGCATTTGAACAGTAGGTGGCAGTGTTTCTCTGTGACACGCTTTATATATTTTTAAGAATAATTAAAGAGGCGGTCTTGGAGGGTCTCCCCCCAAAAATATAAAGTTTTAAAATAGTACCAAACCTGTAAATGACAAATGTAAATAAATATATATATATATATATATATATATATATATATATATATATATATATATTTAATAATGTATTAAGAATTTATGTTTAATTTTTGAACAGTAGGTGGCAGTGTTAGACTGTGACAGGATTTTTTTTTAGTAATAGCGTGGTTAAAGTATGCGTTGTAGTACATTGCGCGGTGAAGGTGTTTCAAATGTGAGTGAATGTAAATGCGTGGTAGTGGTATGCATTGTTAAATCTCCGATGTAAAAACGTGCGTGGTGATTGAAGGCGTGGTAATGTCATACAACCCATGAAAAGTCACGCAGGGTGACTTTACATAGCCTTGTAAATATGGGGAAGTCCATTCCGCTTCCGGCGCGTCAATAAAAGTGACGCACCGAGGGCACGGCGCAATGGGCTTGTAAATAAGTCCCTTCATCACTATATTTTCCGATGCCGCCTTTTAAAAGCCTTTGCTGTAGCAGTCTTCTTTGACCAAGGGGATTTTTACAAGAGCAACTGTGTATTCCGGAGTCATTACACTTCTTCAACTCCCTGAGGAAAATGTCATAGACACTCTGGCTAAGGTGAGGACGGGCAACAGATTTTACTCCTGATTATTGCTCAAGTCTGGTGAATGGTGACCAACATTGGAGTTGTGTAAATTCTACAAGTATCTGACAAACTCGGATTGACCTAGTCATTCTCCAGGAGATCTTTTCTTCAAAAAGGGCGCCCTCCTGGCATGGATTGACCCGGAAGATGATGCTTCAATGTTCCTATTTATCCACGCCACAGAAAATATCTGTGCTTCATGGTAACCAAACAGAAGAACCGGTTCAAGGCCCAGCTTTTTGGCTTAAAGACTACCACCTCGTATTCAACAGGGGCATGGTGCTGGTGGCAGCTCACCCAGGAGACGAGGGCTGGCAGTGAACTCCTTATCTCAACGATTGACTCATGAAGCATCCTTCCTCCTTGCACTACAGCAGGCAGTTCAGTCCACTATTCACCTTCTGTCCCTGCCTTCCTCTCAAAATCAAGAAGACTACCCTTTGTTTCTTTACAGGCATCATCTTTCTGTGTCGTGGAGAAAGAAAGGTGACAAACTGGGGCCTCAGCACCTGAAAGTCAGTCTCAAAGAAGTGTAACTGTCAGAAAGCTCAAAGTATTCTTAGGCGTCCTGCTTTTCCTTTTCAAGCTGCCTTCATACAAAAAACAACTAAATACAAAGTGGCAGCAGATCAATGGAGAAACAACAACCTAGTCATAATCACTCTTTAGCTGAAGGGTGCTTCAGTGGTGGCTGATTAGTGATAAGATACTCATGGAGTCTTCATTCCCAAACATTTCCTTGCAATGGATGCTTCCCTGCCTGATTGGGGAGGTGAACTGCAGGACTTGCACATCAGTGACTTATGGTCACCAACAAAAGTCAACCCATGCGTCAACTTGCTACAGCAAACGCCTGTAGACAAGCCTTCACTGCCTTCTTCTTGAAAGTGAAGAACACTCACGTGATGATTCGCGTGGACAACATGGCAACCATCTGCCCTACCTGAAAGCTGAGAGGGACAGGCTCACTTCTGCTTTCAGGCTCATAATTTATGGGACCGGGTTTTAACATTCAATGTAGACATTTCTACTGGCCATATACAAGGGCTGACAATGTTTGTGCAGATTCCTCCTCCCACAAACAGCAGACAAAGCAGTGTTTGATATTTCATCGCTTGGGTAACCCACAATGGCTCGGTGATTCAAATGCCTTTTGTTCACTGCCAGATCGAGGTGCCCAGGGGCTCCATCGGAGGTCTTATGGACACAGTCCTTTGGCTAGTTTCTTTATACCTTTCGCACAATTGTAGTAATCGCCATGGTTTCGTCCAAAATTAACATAGACCTATTCATAAAAATTGCAGTAACACCAGCATGGGTCAGGCAGCACAGGTTCTCGGAATTCTGGAACACATCAGCACAGTCACTTATTCAAATCAATGCCAGACTGACCTTTTTTGCTCTGTTGGAACCAAGGTCAGGCTCTTCACTAGAAGGCACAATCCTTCTCCCTGATAACCTGGATGCTCATGACTTGGAATTCGGCTCTTCGGACCCAGCAGAATATTGTAAACAAATTCTGCAAGCAGCCTGGGCTCTCTACACACTTATGTCATGAAATGAAAATGCCTCTCTGTGTGGGCCCACTCTCAATATTCCAGGATCATTTTCTGTCTTAGCTTCTCCCACTGGCCAGGTTGGATCTTGAATAGTCTTCTTTCTGAAGGAATACTTCTCCCTCCAGATTCCTCACCTCCTGTTTCTCTCCCAGGTGCCAGATTGGATCCAGAAACGTGGAATAGCTCTCTTGCACTGACAGGTGGTGCCATGGCTCCGCTTTGGATATGGGAGCCACCCGGATATGACATCATGAAGAAGTATAAGGCACCACCCCATTGCACTGATGTCACTTTGACGCTAATCTGGAGTTGATCTTGTTGGAACCTTTCCTCCAAATTATATACCACTTGCAGTGTTATCAGGAATGTCTCTCCAATAATTAGATGATTTAAACACTGTCACTCTTACCAGAACAAGATGTTGATCTCGGGTTCCCACAATGCCTGTCTCTAGGTCCTGGGGCCCAAGAACAACTCAAAGTCGTGCTCTAAACCTGGCATCATGTACCCCAAGGCCATTAAGGAGCTGGAGGCCAAACCTTAATGGAGACGGCTTAGGATGAAGGTCAGGCTCAATGCCATTCCAAGCCCAGCTCCCGCTCCAGAACCTGCTCACCTTTGATCAACAAATCTTTGAGGAAGATGCACAACAAGCATCACAAGTGGTATTCTTACGCTTCTTGATGTCGATCCCGTTCGAGCGGTAGGTCTTAAAATTTGCAGTCTAATTCCTTGAGCCAAGCCTAATCATCCAAGCCCATTTTAGTGTGATGGACTATTGCTGGATTCAGCGCTGGTGAAGGCTCTAGGACAAGGGCAGCCTGCTCCCTTTCCAGGGTTTTTATCCCCATAGTACTGATTCAGCATATTATGCGGCTTTCACACTGGTTTTATTGTCTCTTTCATTCCACCTTGGATACCTCTAGTGTGCCTATAGGTACCAAGAAGTCACCCAGGTCCTCGTCAAGACTTCTGCCATGATACCTTCCCTGATAACAGCCGCCCCTTTTCATACTGTTGCTGACATGGTTCTACTGCTAGCAGACGGCTTTTCCTGTTCGTCCGCCACTCTCCGCAAGTCCACCCGCGATGGCACTGGCGCCTTCTTCAGATCCACTACAAAACATACCAAATTTTCGGAAGACTAAGGTCTTTTTGAATATATTCAGGTGCAAAGCACAAGAATAGATGGAGGAGTCCATCTCCAGCAGACCCTACCCTTACAATGAATTCTTTTGAAGACTGGAGGGGCTATTTGGCTCTGATTCTGGGACCCATTCACATGGTGAACATTGTGTATCATGATGTTGAAGACAGTAGTGATCTACACCCATCCTTCTACATCCATCCTCCCACACCCATTTGGACAGATGATGTTGACTCTCTGACCCTGCAGAATGCCAGTGACCTACACATCTCCACTTCAGTGGACCTATTACAGGTCATTCCACTGAAGAAAGTGTCTCATTTATATCTGTTTTTCGCAAGGCCGCAGAAGTTCCTGAGCTTCCTTTGCCTGTAGTGGAGAACAAATCTAGCCTTCTTACAGAAATTCTGCAGCCAGCGGAAAACCTTGCTTCCTTTTAACAAGACATTGATAGACCCCATTTTGGTTCCATGTAACAAACTAGCATGTGACCCAGCAGTCAACTGCCAGGCCTGGATCCGGTGGAGCGGAAATATTTGACTGCTCACCCCTCGGAAGAGAGTCAAGTCATCCTCCAAACAAAACCCAGACTTTTTTCCTTCCACTATTTGGGAAAGAGGCTCAAAGAAGATAGAGGCAATGGGAAAAAAGGTCTTCTCTTCGGGGTGCCTTAGCCTTCTTTCCATGAATTTTTTTTTCTCTTGGCCCGTTACATCGATGCCCTTTGGGAGGTAGCACTGATGGTGATCCCAAACCTCTGTATCATCTACATGGCCATTTGTAAACAATGAGCCAGACACGATCAAGCAAATCCTTCGCTACATCCTGAACACAGTGGACTCAATGGTGTGGTCCATGGGCTCTTCCATCACCATTCACTGCCATGTCTGGATACATTCCACTGGCTTTTTGGGGGGGAAGTACAAGACCTTTTTTATGAGCATGCCCTTCAAAAACTGCACTCCTTTGGAGTTGATTCAGCACTTGAGTGCTTGAAACAAGGCTATGACTTGGTTCTTTGGGCTGGCTTTCCCTCCCAATAGTTTCATCAGCAGTACCTTAAGTTACAGGGATATTCTCGAGGCCTGCCCTTTTGGAAACACCAGCCCTTGCAGTCAGTTCAGCAACCCAACAAGTTCTTTCTCAGCTACAAGGGATCCTGTAGCTCTGAAGGTAGCAACAGTAGTTCTCTTTCTCCTTCTCCTCGACCCATCTGCAAAACTGCTTCAATCTGCCCTTGCGGTAGCTTTGGCAGCCTATAGGGGGATTTGGCACCTTGGCATTCCATCACCTTGAAGCTTTGTGCCCTCCATTTTGTTGAGGAAGGCTATGCCCTTTCCTTCCAGGATATGGGGCCCTCCAGCCCCCTATTCCCTCTGTAACCTCAGAGAATCCTCACATTTTACAGCAGGATGTTCTCGCTCTGAGCAAAGGGAGTGTGGAATTAGACTGAGTACAAGATCAGGATTAGGCCAATCTCATTATTTTCATGTTCCTGAGAAAGACTGTGGCCACCATCCCATTCTTGCCCTTCCACAGCTACTCCTAGCTCTGAAACTAGAAGATGGGATGGTGTCCCTTGAATTGCAGGATTCATACTTTCATGCTGCAATCCTACACTCACACAGAAGGTACCTGTGTTTTGTGGTCGGTTCCATTCTCTCAATTCACATCCTCACGTTTAGGCTTCAGGTTGCTGGTTGTGGCACATCTTTGCAGATCAGGGCTCTCTACGTATTCCCATTCCTCAACACTGGGCTGATGAAGGTGGGATCACTGTAGCTAGTGTCAGAACACTTGCTGGCCATAATATCGCTGCTCTTCAACCTGCGGGCATGGGGAGCAGATGGTCGCATTCCAGTCATCCTCTTCCTTATCTTTACCCCCATCTTCAAACTGAGAAGCTAAAAACAGATCTCTCAAGTTGAAATAATAACTATGATTCACATTAATACACAAAAGCGCAGGCAACCTTGTTTACACTCTCCACCTGCACTAAGGCAGGTTCATGATAAATGTGACGCACTCAGTTCTACCAGTGGACCCGGTACAGTGCATGGGATGATATCTCAGCAGAACATATAGAAAGTTTTTGCTTACAATTATTCTCCACACATACTTCGACCTACTGTTGTATCAGTACTGCCACAGGTGCACCACATGCTTTGAGGGCAACTCAGCAAGCCGTTTCTGCGCTACACTACTGATACAGTACCTTCTGCTCCAAAGGTAAATTTATCTCGATACATAAAAAAACAGGAGGATGTCAATGTATCAAGAATCATCACTGGGCTTCAGGCAGGCATTGTGCTCATGCTGCACCCCATATGCTGTCCACAGTATTTAAGACCCGGGTCCCATGCCACACTGGGTAATTTTTATGGCACTCATATTCCGTGCTTAATTTCTGCCGGTGTTTAACGGTGCTTGGTACTGGCACTTAATTTGAGACATCGACTCATATTTATGACAGTCCACAATGCAGGTACCAGGTAGAAGCGGAAGCAAGCAATCGTCTGGGCGCGGCATAGCAAGGCGGAGGCGTGGAAATGTTAAGGAGCGGAGCGCAGCAGGAACATCCGGTGGCTAGACAGGGGAGGCAGTCAGAGCAGAGGACCGACTGTGATTCAGCGGCCCCCTAGCGCCATCTTCCAAGCGGAAGAGCACAGTAAGAGGGCTCAAACTGCCACCCAAACTTGCCGACCCAGCTGCTGGGACAGACATATCGGGGACTGGACTCGAGCGGAGGAGCAGCGTGTCAGTAAGGCTTTTTTTGGGCCGCAGGCTTCTCATGCGGTGTTTAGTTTAGTTTAGTTTATTTATTCAAGTGTTTGGTCTTTGGAAAAACCATTACACCAAGCAACGTGTTTTGCGACACATAGACATCCTAATAAAAAATCATTAATACAATTTTAAAACAATGAATCCTTGTTTCACATTCATCCAACCAGAAATAAAATTCCTGTTAAAATTGAGAAAACCGTATCATAATAAAACCCTTTGTAAGACAGTTCATTTTCTTTACAAGTTTTTTTTGTTGTTTTCCAGTAATTCTAAGAATCTATTTGGGTTTCCACAGGATTTCGACCTATTTCCTTTAAATACAGATTTAAAATGTTTACCCCCCTACAGACTAGGGGGATTGAGGTCCCACCTAGCCAGGTGATTACTGCTTCTCTTCTTGTACGAATGTTCATGTTGTTAATTATTTCTTTTAATATTAACTTCCTTCCTTTCTTTTAATAACTTTGGACATGCGCAGAAAATATGTTGGAGAGATTCATGTTTATAGTCACACAGTCTGGGTTGTGCCTTTGATCTTTCCATGAAGAGATGAGATCCTTTGTTTCCCACATGCCAAAACGTAATCTCATAAATTGATGTTTTAAAGCCAATGAGAAATAAGTTTATAAATATTCCTGAGGCTTCATTGTACCATATGAGCTGATCACCATCCAGGCGTGACGTCTTTGTAATAAAATGTTCTCATCTGTTGAATGCGACAGAAGTTTTATTGTTGAATTGATTAATTTGTTAAAGGTCTTTTTCCCAATGCTGGTGTTCCAGATTTCTTGAGCACCCAGTCTGTAATTGGTCGGCTTTGTTGGATTTCCGCCTTTGAAGATTGTGTGGAAAATGCTACCCCTCCATGATTCGGGAATTCTATTTGTTGAGAAGAGCTTGTTGAAAAATGGTGTAAAATAGTGAGCCCAGTACGTTGCTTCTCCCTTAAAGAGTGCATTTGGAATTCCGTTAGGGCCTGCTGCACCCTCTGTTTTTAATATCTTTATGATTTTCATTAGTTGGTCTACTTCCGTTGCTTCGGAGATGTTTTTGCTCTGGAGGGCAATATGCTTGTTGTTCACGTCAATGTCTCCTAGGAGTGTCTGTATTACTTGTACGGTGCTCCACCTACTATCGGTTCTTGCATTTTGACTAACTGGTTTTAATTTGAGCTCTGGTTCTTTGTACATTGCTCTTATATGGGCCTCCCATGTATCCTCATTTATCCCTGCATTTTGTTGTCTAGTTTTCCCAAGTGTCAGGGAGTTTATCTGATGCCAGAATTTTTTTCCGTTCCGTTGTTTGCTCGCCAGAAGAAGTTTGTTCCACATTGTGACGCAGTGGCTTATTTTTGCTTCGCGGCATCTTTTCATGTATTGTGTTTTTAATTTTTTAAGCTTGCTTCTGTCTGGTCTTTCTCCTTATTTTAACTGGTTTGAGACTGTTCTGATTTCCCGCAATATTAGTCGTTTTTGCTTACGTAATTCACTGCTGTACCATGGCTGATAACTGTTTGTCCGGTTAAGCTTCATATGGAAATTTTGGGGCTGGTGCTTCTTTTCATGAAGAAATCTTTCCATGAGTGAATCAGTGTGAAAATGTGTTCTAATTGAGGTGTATTCCTCTGCATCCTCAGCTGACCAACCTGCCAGGTGTCTTTGCAAACTTTCAAGCGCCAAGCAGTTTTCCATCAGCTACATGTTAATGTAACTTTACAAAATAAATACATAGGATGTTCTATGCAGAAATAAGAGGTTTACCAGTGCCAGGTTACACTTACTCCAGCACTTTAAAAGTGTCAGTACATTCAAGGGCCAGTCAGGCTTCCCATAATGTCTGGTTACTCTGCGTAGAAATGCTGCAAAGTGTTTTTTTAAATACTAATCTGTAGTCCGATTAAACCTTCCAAAAAGAGCTGCTTTCATCCGTGAGTAATCGGACCGTTTATGGGTTGCTAAAATCATGGTAAGACCCAGTGACCTACCCTCTAGCACCTCCTCAGTGATCGTTTGTCTGAGGAATGGTACAACTGAGGTCTAACATGTTTTAGGACTGCCCTGGGCTGAAGTGCTTCGTCCATTTAGCCTGAAGCAGTGTGTGCAGTGGTGCCTTTGATGCTCCCAAGCCTCCCAGACTGGAGTGAGACCATGGCTCTCCACGCCACGGTAGGCACCTAGACCCTCGGTGCAATCAGCTTGTGTGGGGAGCAAGGTCTGTAGGTGCATTAATGCGACACCTGCTGGACTGAGGGGGACCTGAGGCCTCTTCTATGTGTGTTTGTAAATCGGGCCCGCGTCCAGCAGACAGAGGGCCGAACTTGAGAGGCAATATAGTAGCAACAACCTAGGACTGTTAGAGCATGCCTCTCGATGGACTCTCGTGAAAAGAGGAGCCTTGAGGAGCACGAGAGGGCCAACAGGAGCTGGCCGGCTGCGAGGTGACTGACCACAGTAACAGCTGGAAACTGCGCGAGATGAGGCGCAAACCCACTGAGGAGCTATAATTCATGGCAGTAAGGGGAGGGAAGGTTATGTCTATGCACTCCGAGGGTGTAATGTGTGATATCAATACAATATCACATGGGTACAGTAACGCTCTCGGAAACCATTGCCAGGCACCCAGCAATGACTCAATGTAACACCCTAACCAGTGCAGCTATATATGCACCTTGCATCTGAAGAATCAATGGTCTGACACATGAAAGTGTTACCAGTGCAGGGCACAGGAGTTACAGGCCCTTCACAATTAAAGTTTTGGGTTTTCGTTCCGATATGTCTGCTGCTGAAAGTAGCTAATACCTCCATATGAAAGACTGAGAAAACAAGAGGGAATCGGCCAGGAAACACAGACTCCTGCGTAGTATTCCTTTAATACTTAATTCCAGTTATTTCCATACCCCCAACAACAAAACCGCAATGAAAAAGGGCACTTCTGCGCTGTTGTGTCATCGTGTTGGATTCCTAGATCCCGGCTCCCCCGTGCAGAGCGGCCGTTTTTGCACCTCGCTCCCCACAGGGAGGCGGCGGTTATCCCGGGTCATATCACCCACTACAGAGCTCCGGCACCCTCCCCAAACTCCTAGCTCCCGTCATTCTTCCCCAGGTCCTCACCCGCCTTGGAACCAACCAGTCCTTGCAGATGTCGCACTCGAAGCGTCTGACATCGTAGGGCTGCCAGTGTATGGCACGCGCGTCTGCAACAAATCCTCACGAAACCTAACTTTATGGACACACTTCGGAAATACGGCAAAATGTTGTAGACATAGAAAAGGAACATTCATTACAAGACTACCTCACAGGCAGCACTGCAGAACAAGATTTACCGCATCGCGTTTAGGAGACCGGGGAAGCACCAGAAAACAGACAGCGGCCACATGGAAATAATACTACACCAGCAATGATGCATGATTAGCAGCACTAGTACCCGAGGAGGCATGATGCCTGTTATGTGTGACTTTGCATTTCAGTGCGGTGATGCGGATCACCACACTGAAAAGTCTAATGCCAGACGCATGGTACATGGCAGGGCTGGCGACCGGTGGTAGGTCGGTGAAGCTTGTGCCCGACAGAGGAGTCTGCACGTCGCATGTTTTCCCACTCGTCCGCATTTTCAGCCGCTCGTCTGAGCTTGCCTGCCTGCCTTGTTTGGTCGCCTTCCCGCCTGATTGTCGGCTGGCAAGCCTCTGGTAAAGGAAAAGGAAAAAAGCCAATGAAAGACTGGGTGATTCAAATGGGACAGCTTTCATCTAGCCAGGTCTATTTTCGGGTATATTATACATAAAATCTTCCTGAACCAGATTCTGTATTAAAACAGTGGCCACAAGCTAGCTGGCTAGATGGATCAAACAACGTACTAAGCGAGCATCCCTGCTGCAACATGCGATCCCGCAAAACTAAGGGTCCGGTGGTAAATCTAAGCTGGAGGAGGAAAAGAGCCCTGATAATGAACTGGAGTTTAGCACAGATTTTGCCGACCACGACAAAAGCTCCTTGTGAAGTTCAGTTCAAAGGAGTACCAGGAACATTGCAGATTTATCCAAAATGGAAGTTTAATTCAGGATTAGAAGAAACTCCAGACACTGTACAGCGCAGCTCCGCAACTGACTTCTCATTGTTTCCATTGAAAATAAACATCCTGTTTCAGAACATCAAAAGAGAACATACCATGTGCCTAACAAGGGGAAAATATATTAGAGAGAATAAACCAATACATAAAAATATTTACAGAAACACGAAGGAGATACCACACACCTCCCCTCCCAAAATAAGATGACATTTCTCCTTTAGATTTGATCTGATGATTCAACCACTACAATTCTATTGAAGTTCCAAATGCGACCATCATCCATTCTGGCTGCACTCCGGAACACTTTAGTTACCCGATAAGGAGCACTGAAATGAGAAACACCACACCCCTTTCCTGGTAACTTAATCTGAACCCAATCTCCCACCCTGACAGCTTTCCGGCCATCATAATTTTCCTTCTTGCACGTCAGTATATGTTCCTCTCTTTCCTTCAATCTCTCTTCTTTCCGATCACACCCGCTCTCCGAATCTTTTTTGTAATTTTGTATCCAAGGCGGGTTTATGAGAGTGTTAGGAATCTGTTTTCTAAACAGGAAAAATGGACTTAAACCTGTTACATTTTTTTTTAACATTTTTACTGAATGAGGAGTGAACCTAAATTCCTCCACTCTCTTTTTCACTGCTTGCACCCAATCATGACCGTTAAATTTGGCAATTTGAATAGTCTTCTTTAATGTCTTATTAAACCTTTCTACCATCCCGTTGCTCTCGAGATGATATAAAGAACACTTTTTGTGTATTTTACCTCTTTCAGATAAAAAACGTTCCATTTCCCTAGAGGTTAATTGCACCCTGTTAGAAATGGGGGTCTCTAGTTGGCAGGCTAGTTGGCAGATTTGTATCCTGTCCAAGTAGGGACCCTTCCTTCTAGTCGGGATAAGGGAGTTACACTTCTAAAATAACCCCTTGGTAGCTTGGCACGAGCATTCAGGCTTATCTCAGAGGCAATGTGTAAAGCGTACAGTGAAATTACTACAAAAGGACACCACACCAGTTTTAGAAAAATAGCCAATGTTTGTTTGTGTAAAACAAGACCAAAATGATAAAAATCCAACATGCAGTAATAAAGATATGAATATTTCAAGAATAAACCTAAAATACAGTTCCCTGAAGTCGATAGCTCCATACGGGGCTATCACAGCATGGTGAACAAACAAATACAACAGTTCAGGCCGACTACGAGGTCGCTGGCCAGTTACAGTGTCGGGAAGACCCGCAAACAGTACCTTGGAAATGCAGGGCATCGGGTACCTTGCGATGAGCTCCAAAGAGGCAGCGTCATCGACAGGCGTCAGTTCTGAAGGTCAGAGAAGGAGTCGTCGGTCCATTAAAGTCACATGCGTTGCAGATTGAACTCCCTGAGGTTGAAGTCAGGAGTGCTGGCGTCAATGGCATTGGGGCTGGGATGCGAAGCGGGACGATGCAACATGTGGTGCCCACAGGTCACGGTGCAGGCAGCGGCTCGGTGATGGCATCTGGCGTTGTTGGTGAGACCAGGGCTGCGGTGTGAAGTGGGGCAATGTGACGTGCGGTGTCCACAGGTCAAGGTGCAGGCAGCTTCGTTGTCACTGCGCTGTCGTCATTAGACCCATGGTTGCGATGCGAAGGGGGGGCGATGCTTCTTGCGTTGCCTACAGGTCGCGGTGCAAGCAGCGGCGTCAGTTGATGATGCTGGAGTCGATGGTGCCGATGTCGGTGGCATCCAGTGAATGCTCACTTTGGTTTCAAACTTGACCAAACACTACCAGTCATGCAATTCCAAACTCAGTCCCACTCCATATATTAATCTAATCCCCACTTACAATTATAGTGCCACAGAACAAACAAATACTTCATATCAAAATATTCTGTATTTATTAAAACAGATGTGACCCACACTTGTACTTCGCAATGCTAAAAATCATAAAATTACAATAAACTCCATAAAATCCTATAACATGATCAATTGCATTCCATAAGTATGATACACCACTGTAATCTACGGACAACAAATCATCAGGTAACTGTTCTCAACATTTATATCATATTCACAATATGAGAACACTACAAATTCATTTGAAAAGGAAATTAGAGAAGAGAAAGAGAGATAAAGCACATACAACAAATCACTTAGTTTTTTGTTCATTAGCTAATCGGTACGAATAATCATAACAGGCATCTGATTAATGTGAAATTTCCATCAAGCATGCCAGTATGTCCACCAGATTTAGTTTATTCGATGCGTTTCAGTGGTATTAACCAGATATAAGCCACCTTTGTCAAGACCCGACTTGTTTCTCTCTTTTAAAAACTGTTGTAATTGATACCTATGTATAAATACACAAATATCACTGTTATAGTCTTTACACTACCAATTCTTTTAAGAACACATGACCACTTCATAATTATTAAAATGAAACCAAATACAAAACACTCTATATCATGATTACATTATATAAAATCCCCACCATGTCGGTGGACCAGGGCTGCGGTGTGGGATCGGGCAATGCTTTGTGTACCTCATGAGCGGTGTCCACAGGCCACTGTGCATGCAGCGACATCGATGTCAGCATGGAGCAGCATCGTTGGCGAGACCAGGGCAGCCATGTGAAGCAAGGCGATGCGAGGCGCGATGCCTACAGGTCGCGGTGTAAGCAGTGGCTCAGTGGCGGTGTTGGCTGGTGGCAGAGGTGAGACCAGGGTTGCGTTGTGAAGTGGAGCGAAGCTCCAGGCAGTGGCTTCAGGTCACAGGACCGGCAGTAGCGTCTGTTGCAGCACAAAATGCACAGTTCCCAGTGCTGTTGGCAGATGAACCTGAAGTCTTTGATGTTCCTGAGACTTCCAACAGGAGGCAAGCTCTATTTCAAGCCCTTGTAGAAACTCAGGGAAAAAGTTTCAGAAAGTTCAGTCCAGTCCTTTCACTTGCCAAGACAGAACCAGCAAGCAGCAGCCCAACACAGCAAAGCACAGAGCAAAGTGGAAGTCCCTCCTGAGAGCTTCTCCAGCTCTTCTTCTTGGCAGGTTCCTTAGTCCAAAAGAGTTCTAAAGTTCCGGAGTCAGGGCCCCAAAACCTATGCCAGTTCTGGCCTTTGAGTTGGCAAGCTTCAAAGAAAAGTCCTTCTTGCTCACAAGATCCAGTTCTTTCCTGCTCTGTCCTAAACACTCTCCAGGAGGTGGAGACTTCTTTGAGCAGGACAGGTCCAGCCCTATTCAAGTGCCAGGGACAACTCCTCCCACTGCTCTTAGCCCAGGAAGACCCATCAGCCTGGTGATGAGTCATCAGGATATGCAAGGCACACCTAAGATTCCCTTTGTGTGACTGTCTTGAGTGTATGCAGGAGGCCCCAGCTGTCAGCTACACATACATGGATTCCACACGCAGGCACAGAATGTTTAAGCAAGAAAATGCCCACTTTCTAAAAGTGGCATTTCAAACACGCAATTTAAAAACCATCTTTACTAAAAGGTGTATATTTAAATTGTGAGTTCAGACATCCCAAACTCCAACTTTCTTTTAAAAAAAAAAAAAAATGTTTTAATTGTTTTTCATACATGTACAGCATATACAGTTTGGCTTTGCATGTAGGTTCATCGATACGCAAACAGCGGAGGGCATTACATCATATTCTTCACATATTCCACATAGTGATGTATATAACTTATATTTACTCTTACTCTGTCCCACCTTTCTATTCAGCCTACATTCTCTTCCGTCTCGTCTTGAGTTACCCTATGTATCTCCTCCTCCATTAGCCCATAATATCGTATACATGGGCCCCATATTTTTTTTTTAACTTCTTTGGGCATCCACGGGCTTTGTATGTTGTTTTTTCCCCTGTCATGTATAGATCCTTCCCTCCTTTCCATTCGTGTAGTGTGGGTGGTACATTCTTTCCCCAGTTACGTGCCACGTCTCATTTGGCCACTACTAGACCTAGGTTTGCTAGCGTTAATTTGGGTCTGGAGTGGTCAATGTCTGTGGGTATCCCCAGAATAATACATTTTGGGTCTATGGGTATCGTTTCGCTCAGTATATCGCTGAGTTCCTTTGTGATAGTCTGCCAGTAGTCTTGTATCACTGGGCAATCCCATAGTGTATGCATGAATGTGCCGTTTTCATGTTTGCATCTGTGGCATTCAGGAGTGTCAGCCCGTCCCATTTTGTGTAATCGGGCCCTATGATAGTAAGTCTGGTGCAAAATCTTAAACTGCACTAGGCGGAGGCGAGACTTGATGGCAACCTCGCGTGGATGCATCAGCGCTGCCTCCCAGTCCAGGTCGTCTAAGGTTCCCACTTCCGTTTCCCAATTAGCCTTCAATTTTATGAGGTTGTCTGGTTTATTGTTAATGAGTTTTATAGGTCCATGAAACTGCTTTTTCACTAATTTCTCCCATAAGCAACCTTCCTTCTAGTGGGGCATACTCGGGGATATTTTCTGTGTCTATTCTTTGGGTCTGCCATGTGTGGGCTACTTGCATATATTTATATTGCTGGTTCTGGTGCAGCTTATATTCCCTCTGTAACTTCGTGAAGGTGGAGAGTTCTTTCCCGTCTAGGATATCCGTAACTTTCGATATGCCCAATACATTCCACTTTCTAAAACCCTTCAATTTAGAGAATTCTCGCAATCTCGCCCCTCCCATCATGGTGTTTCTTTCGTGATGTGGTCATTCCATCTCATCTGCTTTTTCGCTCTTTGCCATGCCTTTATCGTGGCCTGCGTGGCTGTCAGCAGTTGCTTACTACCTTTCCCGCCATAGATATAGTAGGTATATGGGCGTGTCACAAATTGTGTTTGTTCCAGCGCATATGTGGGTGATCTTGCATATGTTCCCACTCTTTAATAACTATCAAGTGTGCCGCCCAGTAGTATGCCCTGATATCTGGGAGTGATATGCCCCCATTATACTGGTTTCTCTGCAGCGTAGCAAGTGCCACCCTAGGGCTACCGCCTTTCCATATGAACGTCCTTAGAGCCCCATCTATCCTTGTAAAAACCTCTTCGAGGAGAGGATAGCATGTGTTCTGCAATACATATAATAGTTTCGGTAGTGTTATCATTTATATAGTGCCGCTTTCCCAAGAAGTGTTAGAGGCAGCGTTTTCCATCTCTCAGCGTCTGCATTAAATTCTGCCATGATTCTGTATATATTGCGGTGAAGGCTCTCTGTTTTATTTGCAGAGACATACATCCCCAAGTATTTTATCCCTTCCTTTTCTACTTTGATTTGTCCAAATTCAGTGTCTGTGTCAAAACCTCTCGTTACTGGGTATATACAGGACTTGCCCCAGTTGATTTTATAACCTGCCTGTTCCCCGTACCTTTCAAATATATCGAAGATACTTGGGAGTGTATCTCTCGGGTTAGTGACATATAGGAGTACATTGTCCGCAAATAGCAATATGCGTTTGTCTGTTGTCCCATATGTATCCTCTTGGAAGCCAGATATCCCTGGGTGTGCCCGGATTGCACATGCCAGCGGCTCCAATACCAAGCCAAATAGCATTGGGGATGGGGGCACCCCTGTCTGGTGCCACGCCCAATAGGAAACTCTCCAGATATCACTCCATTCACTCACACCCGGGCGGCGGGTTTTTCATATAGGAGAGCAACCCATTTCTGGAATTGCGGGCCAAGTCCAAATTTCTCAAGGGTTGATTTTAAAAAGAGCCAGTGTACCGTGTCAAAGGCTTTTTCAGCGTCTAACGACAATATGAAATGTGGGTCCGTTCTATCTTTTGCCACTTCTATCCAGTTATGTAGTCGGTGTAGATTGAGTCTTGTAGACCTTTTTGGCATGAAGCCGGATTGGTCGTGGTTTATTAGCTTCATTATGACTGCTGTCAGTCTACTGGTTAGTATGAGGGCCCGAATTTTAGTTTATATATTTAGTAGCGAGATTGGTTGGTATGAGCTGCAAATCGTGGGTGCTTTATCTGGTTTGTGGATTACTACTATTGTATCACTTCTAAGGTCTCGTGGGAGGGTGCCCGTTTTTAGGGCTTACTGGAAGAGACTTAGGAGGAGGGGGCTCAGCAGGTTTACATTCTGCTTGTATAGTTCCGATGGTATACCATTAGGTCCCGAGGTTTTCCTGGGTTTCAGAGAGCCTATCGCTTCTCTGACTTCCGTGAGCATGATTTCCTGTTCTAGTGCTTGCGCGTCTGTTTTATCTATGGTAGGGGTGCGTATTTCGGAAAGGTATCTATCAATTTGTGGAGGCTTTGCCAGTGTGCGCACAGCATAGAAGGCCTCATAGTATCGGGCGAATTCATTTGCTATGTCAGTGGGTGTAATGTACTGATGACCGTCGTCCGAATCTATCGGCGTTACCCATCTTGCCTCAGCTTCCTTTTTGCTAAGCCACGCCAGCAGTCTGCCTGCTTTGTCTCCGGCCTCATAAAGGCGCCGGTATGTGGCCTGAATTGCCACGTGCGCCTCCCTTTGAGCTAGGGCTTGATATTCCTTACGGAGAACTGTCATTTTTCTCAGTAGGGAGGTATCTTCACTTGCTAGGGTTTGGCATTCCATTCGGAGGACCTGTGTTTCAATTTCCTCCATCTCTTTTCTCTCCCTTCTCTTTCTATGTGCTATTATATTCTGGGCTCTGTCGCTCAGGACCGTTTATACGCCTCCCAGAGTGTGACCGCAGAATCTGCGGATCCCACGTTTTCCTTGAAGAACACTTCTGTATCTGTTCTTATTTCGCGGGCAACCTCAGTGTCTTTAAGTTCCCACGTATTGAGTTTCCAACCCAGTGGGGCCAATTGCTGTCTCCTTCCCACTGTGATCCACAGGGGAGAAAGGTCCGAGCGGCCTCTAGCCAAGTATTCTGCCTTTTAAATCTCCCTCACTTCCCCAGCAGGGGCTAAGATAGTCTATCCTGGAGAAGATTCTGTGTGCACCTGAGTAGTATGAGTATGCCCTGGTTTGAGGGTTGTGCTTTCGCCAGAGGTCTGTTAACCCCATTGTATTAATGAATCGCCTGAGTTTTGTGTCTTTGTGTGTGGCCGCAGTCACTGTGGTGCGGTCCATCTGTGGGTTCACTACGTCATTGAAATCTCCCCCTATCAAGTGGACACACGAGCCTGCCTGCAATAAAATGTCTGCGAGTTTTTCTAGGGTGTTCGCTTGCATACGTTGGGGTGCATAGACACTGATCAGCGTGATAGCTCTCCTGTCCCAAATCTCCTTTACAGCCACGTATGTCCCGTTGGGGTCTATCCATGTGCGTTCTACTTGAAATGGTGGGATTTTTCTTATTAGGATTGCGACTCCCCTGGCACCTGTAGAGAATCCTGCATGCGCTAAAGTTTTATATGCCCCTCTACCCAAAAATCTACATTGCTATCCTTTCAAGTGCGTTTCTTGGAGGAATATTACCTCGGGCTTCAGGCGTTTTATATATGCGGCTACTAGGCCTCTTTTCCCCTTATTTCCCATCCCGTTTACATTCCATGACATGACGGAGTAACTACCATGTTCACGTATCCCTTGATTGTTTGCTTGGACGTTGAACTGCATTTTTTTTGCATATTTCCTACTTGCCCTACTTTTCCGCTATGCTTTAGGTCAGAGATGCTGTTTGAATTCAGCTTTAATTTAACAAACTGTTTCCCAGTTCCCCCCTCCCTGCCCCCCCACACTCCCCCTCCGCCCACGCTCATTCCCCACTGGGTCAACCTGACCGATGTCTGTCGCCCACCCTTCCTCAAACTTCAATACTTTCCAATCTGTCTAACCCAGTGGAAGTTAACTGTAACTAGAAATTAACTTTTGGTTCCACCGAAGCCCTTTCCTTTGTCTCCGGACAATTTTGAAATAGTCAGAGAGAAGCGGGAGGTAGAAGACAAAGAGGGAAAAGAAAGAGGAGAAGAAAAAAAAGGAAGAAGAAAAAAAGAAAACGCGGTCAAAAGATAAAAAAACAAAACACACGCACACAGAGGGGAAGGGGCGCCTGGCACCAGCTTACTGTCCCTTCGGCCTCCGATTGGCCCTGTTGATTCATTCTTCCTCGCCTCTCTCTTTTTGTGCTTGTGGCAGGGTTTCATCTGCCCTGGTGCCTGGATCTAATTCCTCCATATGGGCAATGCTTTGCAATATCACTTTCAGAGTCTGTCGAGATTTCTCTGTCCGTTGGGTCCGGGGTGGGGCGCTTTCTTGGCCTCGTTTGTGTTTGGTTACCGTCTGAGGCCTGGGATGTCCTTTTCGTGAGTCTCCTCCTTCTGAACGGGGGTGCTCTAGCTGACTCTCCTGATCGTCTCAAGCTGTGCTTTGCTTTCATCCTTTGCGACCGGGGCCTACTTTCTGGGAGTGGGCCCTCCTCTGATGGTGCCTTTTGATCCCTTGGAGCTCTTCTGACCAGGCGTTCTTCTTTCCAGTTACATGCCTCCTCAGGTGTCTGGAAGAAGAATGCTTTGGCTTGGAAAATGATCTTTAATTTGGCCTGGAAGAGTAGCATATATTGTATCTGAAGGTTTTGTAATTTTTCCTTGACCGAGTCAAATGTTTTTTTTGCACCTCTCCTGAATAATTGGGGAACAGGATGGGGGTCAACGCCCGGTGATAAACCTCCGAGACTTCAACGAGTGGCTGGCCTACCACCATTTCAAGATGGAGGGCATTCACCTTCTCCGAGATCTATTGCGTCCCAACGACTGGATGGTCCGCTTGGATCTCAAGGACGCCTACCTGAGAGTCCCTATTTTTCCACCTCACCGTCGTTTCCTGCAATTGGCAGGGCCAAACTTTCGAGTTCACCTCTCTTCCCTTTTGCCTGTCGTCAGCACCCTGGTGCTTCACCAAGGTCCTGCATCCGGTGGTGGAGAGTTTGAGATCGCAAGGCGTCAGGATGATTGTATATCTGGACGACATGCTGTTCATGCATCAGTGTCCACGAATGTTGTCACAACAGCTCCAGTCGGCAGTACTTCTTCTTCAGTCACTGGGGTTTGTAATTAACCAAACAAAGTCCTGCCTCCTTCCCACTCGCTCGATCACATTCCTAGGGTTCGTGATCAACTCTGTGGAAGCGACCCTAAGTCTCCCTTCCAGGAAGATGGCGAAGATCCGCCACGAGATACGGCAAATTCTTCGGAAGCCTCTGACTTCCCTGCGAAGCATCGCCAGGGTGGTCGGGTTGTTGTCAGCCTCGATCCAGGCCATCTTTCCGGGTCCGCTACACTTCCGGGCCCTCCAGAGACTCAAGGCTTTTTACCTGTGCAGGGGTTTGTCCTACGCTCAGCGAGTTCCTTTATCCAAGGAGCAGCTCCAGTGGTGGCTTTCCCACATGGAGGCCTGGAACGGGCGGCCTATCTTCGGATCCCTCCCGACCTGGTGCTCGAGTCAGACGCCAGTGGTTCAGGCTGGGGGGCACGTTGTGGGGAGTTCACCACAGGAGGAGGTTGGTCCGCCGCAGAGTGTTCCCTTCACATCAACTGCCTAGAACTCATGGCGGGGTCCTTTGCGGTCCGTTGTTGGACCAAGGACAGAGCTCACTCATGCGTCCTTCTGAAGATGGACAACGTGGCAGCTGTGCGCTACATAAACCACCTGGGTGGGACCCGCTCCAAGACTCTAGCGGATTTGGCCGAAGACTTCTGGGAATACTGCCAGTCCCACCAGGTGTCGGTGATAGCGGAACACCTTCTGGGAGTGGCCAACCAAATGGCAGATTGGCAATCCAGACATCTTCGAGACTCAAGTCTATGGAAGCTGTTTCCCCCGATGTTCCAGGCCCTTCAGGGTCTGTGGGGTCCTTTCTCTGTCGATCTGTTTGCCTCTCACCTCAACCACCAGCTTCCCAGGTACTACAGCTGGAGACCGGACCCGGGGGCGACAGCCACCAAAGCATTCCTCCAGGATTGGTCACTGGAGGAGGGTTATGCCTTTTTTCCCCTTCGCCATGATAATGCGGTTGACAACACAGGTCCGTTGGCACAGGGCGGAGTTGGTGGTGATCACCCCGGTCTGGAGAGCGCAAGCTTGGTTTCCAGTTCTGATGGAACTTTCCTGGGCTTCGCCAATCTGTCTACCCCAGCTCCCTCATCTCCTGCTCGATCCAGCGGGCAACCCTTATCCCCTGATAGTGAACGATTCACTATCCCTGATGGCATGGAGGATTACCGGACTCGATGGAAGGTCCTGGGACTTTCGAGACACGCTGCGGAGCTCCTCTCTTGGGCATGGGCCGACGGTACGGTTAAACGCTACGGGTCAGCCTGGTCTCGGTGGATGGGTTGGTGTCTGCAACGGAGTCTGGATCCCGTGGGGGCAGATGTTGTCCACATCCTCAACTTCCTAGCCCATCTGGCTTCAGAAGACCTGGCATACAGAACGATTAATACCTTCCGGTCCGCAATCTCGGCCGGCCATACAGTGGTGGCGGATCATCCGGTGGGAGATCTGCTGGTAAGGAAGCTCCTTTGTGGCATCTGACTTTCCCTTCCCCCAGAACCCCGATATTCAATTGTCTAGGATGTAAATAAGGTCTTGCGCCTGCTATCCGAACAGCCCAGCAACAAGTACTTGAGCGCAAGCAGCTTTCTTCCAAGCTGGCGATGTTGCTATGTTTGGTGTCCTGTAGACGAGTCTCGGATGTCAGGGCTCTGGACATTTCTGGGAGGTCCTTCACCCTGGACGGGGTCACCTTCCATGTGTCCCGACGTACCAAAAGTCAGTCTCAGGTTATTTCCTACCCGGCCTTTCCTGACTCTACTAAGCTCTTCGTCGTCAGATGCATAGAGGCCTACGAGGCCATGACGGAGGATGTGCACCCGCATGGGGAACGTCAACTCCTAATTGCCTTGAGGAAACCGTTTCGAGCGGTCTCATCCCCAACCATTGCACGATGGGTCCTTTGGGTGATGATGGAGGCCAGCATCGATACCAAGGTTTTCGGGGCACACTCAGCGAAAGGTGCCATGGCATCCAAGGCTTTCATGCTAGGGGCCCGCGTGGAGGACATCTTGAATGCGGCGGACTGGTTGTTGGACTCAACCTTCAAGAGGTTTTGCTTCAAACCAGTCTCCTCCATATCGGCCCTAGTAGTAGATAAGCTTTGAACTAGCCTAATCCTCTCCTCCGGGTACTGACATAGAATGAAAAATGTCCTAGCTTTCGTAATGGAAAGTTTCAATTCTATTAAGGACATGGAGGCGAGGATTAGCCCTCCCTCAGGAAGTACCTGGACCCGCCCGGGTTGATCAGATGTCCGTCAGACGTAAGTAAAGCGTTTTCCTGGTCGGTTATGGGTGTTGCTATAACGATGTGTTCGATAGTCTTGTCGCAGGCAGGTTATTATGGCTCCTTTTTCTGCCCGCAGGGACAGTCTTCGAAGCAGGATTAAAGAACTTCCGCAGTCGGCTTTGTCGCAGGAAGAAAGAGGACTCCCAGCAGGGATCGTTGACTGTTATCGCCACAGGATGCGCCTGATTGGCTGATGGACTTGTTATTAACTTTTTTTATTTTTTTATTTGTTTATTGGCATTTTCAACAACAAAACATACAATACAACAGAGCCAGACATATCGCCCACTGGTCCTTGTATAGTTTAGCTTTACATGACATAATATCAGTCTCGTATACTTTGCATATAACAGGGTCCCACGCCGCCCCGCTCCACACCCAGTCTCCCACCTACGGCATCTCCCTCATCCGTGACTCTACTGGAACATTCCGTCTTTCTGTAGCGTCTCAGCAGGAACCCATTGACATACTGTCCCCATCCATCACATTGATCTCCCCACTCCCACCTCCCCCCATCCGTTTGCTGCTGCACTGGGCCTTGGTCTCTCCGTGCTGAAGCATTCACCCTGTCATACCTGCTCCGGCGGTTGTGCTGTCTGACCCTGGTGTTCCCGAGCCCACTCTACAAATGGTTCCCAAATATCTCTCGGCCTAGACGCCGAGGGCATCAGCTCCCAGAACGTGGTCAATTGTGAATGACCGAAGGCCACATCCCTGAGCCAGTCTGTTTTGGTTGGGACTCTTCTCCCTCCCCAATGAATGGCAACACGTCTTTTCGCATATAATAATAACATGGCGTGTAGTTTCCTATACTTCACCAGTGTGTCTTTGATGTAACCAAGCAAGCCCTGCAAAGGGTTGGGTTCCCCATCCACTCCCGTGATTTGCATTATTATATTACAGACTTCCCTCCAGTATGTCTCCAGTCGTGGGCAGTCCCAAGCAACATGCAGGAACCCTGTTGGGGCTATCCCGCATCGCCAACAGCCAGCATCGTCTCGGAGCCCTATATGGTGCAACCTTTCGGGCGTTCGATAAACTCTGTGAATACATTTAAAATGTATGAGATGAAGCCTGTAGTTGGGAGAAAGCGCAGTCAATTGGCCACAGCAATAAAGCCACTGGTCTTCCGACAGTGGGACCAGGAGCTCTGCGTTCCACGCCGCCAGCGCCGGGGGTTGTAAAATGGGGGCTGACACCTGCATGTGGTTGTATATCCTAGTAATTAGCCTACGTGGTGATGCAATAGCAAGTACATTCTCCAGAGCAGTCAACGTGGGTGGAGCGCTAGGGAAGGCAGTATGTAGTGATCTACAAGCTAGTTTTAGTTTATCATATGCAAATAGTTCAGCAAAGCCCACCGGGCTGTTGTCCCCCGCCTCTGGGGGCAGTCGGAACGACCCATCTGGATACAAATCTTCAAATGTGACCAAACCCATGGAACGCGCTAGCCCCGCTTCTATTCCCTCCCCCACTGGGAAGAGCATCGGATTATTAGCTAGGGGAATGGACGGAGCATATAGGGTGGTTGCTCCCGCCCTCTCCTTCAATTTATGCCAGGCCCATCGCAGTGTCTCCACTGTATCTATTCCCTCCCGCGAGCGTTTGTATTCTCCATAGAGCGCCATGTTCAGCGGCAAGCCAAATCCCCCTCTACAGCCACATGGGGTTGAAACGGGGTGGGGTGCACCCAATAGTGTAAAAATTGAGCCTGCGCACTCCAGGCATAGAGCTTCATGTCCGGAGCCCCCAGCCCCCCTGCCGCAAAGGAAGTGTGAGCAGCTCCCACGAGATCCTGGCCTGTCCGCCCGCCCAGGTCAGTGAGATTAACAATGAACGTAGGGACTGGAAAAAGGCCTGAGTAAGCACAATGGGGACATTCACAAACAAATACAAAAATTTCGGCAGCACGACCATTTTTATCAGTGCTATCCGTCCAGCCAGTGACAGCGGGAGCCCCGCCCAAGCAGCAATCTTCCCTTCAAGCCAGGTCTTAGCACATCCGTAATTCAGTCTCCACAGCTCCTGCAGATCCCTACTTATCCAAACGCCCAGATACTTCACGGGCTCCACCGCCCAGTTAAGTGGGAACTCGGATGCACCACAGGCCGTATTGTCTGTCAGCGGGAATATGACGGACTTCGCCCAGTTTATGGAAACACCGGAGAGGCCTCCGAATTTAATAAATTCACGCAGTATGGGATCTAAGTTGACCACCGGGTCAGAGATGTACAGTGTTACATCATCGGCATACAATGATATCAAAAGACTCCGTGCGCTGAAGCCGATACCCTTTGCAGTGTGGTGTTGCCGGATTCGCGCTGCGAGGGGCTCCATCGCTATCGCAAAAAGCAATGGGGACAGCGGGCAAACCCGTCTCGTCCCACGCGAGATAGTGAAGGGTTTGGAGAGGAGACCATTCACCCTCACTCGCGCCATAGGCTTCATGTAGAGTAATTTCACTAAGTTTAGAAAAAGTGGACTAAACCCCATGCGTTCAAGAATTGTGAAAAGGTAATGCCACTCCAGCATATCAAATGCTTTTGTGGCATCCAAGAACACTGCTGCTGCCTGAACCTCGGGGTGCAGATAATGTAACACCGAAAACAGAGTCCTCAAATTCTGCGAAGTGGACCTATCCGGGCTAAATCCCGACTGGTCCGGCCGTGCAACCAAAGGGAGCAAGGGCTGTAGCCTATTGGCAATCAACTTCGCGAATATTTTAACATCCACATTTATTAGGGATAGCGGCCTGTAGGAGTCTAATTCATCTTCCGGTTTACCTGGTTTTAATAGGGTGACTATGATCGCTTCACGCATTGACGGAGGCAGCACCCCAGACTCTAAAGCCTCCTCGTAAAGCTCGTATAATTTGGGCGCTAACTCCTCAACATAAGTTTTGTAAAATGTAGTAGTCAGACCGTCAGAACCCGGAGCCTTGTTTGGAGGTAGACTTTTGATGACCCGGGCTATGTCTTCTACCGTGAAGGGAGCATCTAGGTAGTCCCTTACTTGACCACAGCAATTCCAGGGAGTCAAGGAATGATAGTAGCCCCTCCGGTGCGGAATGTTGCGTAGTAGCATACAGCCCCTGATAGAAGACAGAAAAGGCGTCCAAAATGTCCCTCTGTCCTCTAATGTGTGACCCATCTGCCTTTGCGAGTGTATGGACAAATGTGGTGTTGCGTGGGGGGCGAAGCATAGCAGCCAGTGTCCTCCCAGGTCTATCCCCCTCCCCATACCTCCTCGCCTGCGCGTGTTTCCCAAGAAACTTAACCTCCCTGTCAGCCTCTTCTTCGAATTTGTGCAGCTTTTCTTTGATAGCCGCCAGGACACCTGAATCCCCATTGGAGTAAAATTGATCTTCCAGACCCTTTATTTGTTTCTCAAGCCGCTCCAATGTGCCTCTAATGGCTCTCATCACCCCCGCCTGTCGTGCGATGCAGTGTCCCCTCACCACAGCTTTAAAAGCCTGCCATAGAGTGGCCACTGAGTTGACAGAACCTGAATTCAGTGTAAAGTAATCCATTATGTCCCCTCTGATTTCCTCTTTAAAGGCCTCGTCTAACAATGCGTCCTGCGGCAACCGCCATGAATATACCCGCTGAATGGCGTTGGGCATGTCCAACCGCAAAAGGCAAGGTGCGTGATCGGAAAGAGACATAGGGTAGTGCGATGCCCCCCTCACCCACGTGACCACATCTCTGGAAATCATCCAGTAATCAAGTCTGGACCATGCTTTATGGTATTCAGTGATGCACGTGCCCTCACGAACCCCGGGATGGAGGTGCCGCCAAATGTCCACCAAATCCCCATCCTCCATTATAGCCCTCAACGTCGCGCTAGCCGCCGGATGTAGTGCCCTTGATGTCCCCTTCCGGTCTTGCTCGTCATCTAGTATAGCATTAAAATCCCCTCCCCAAACAATTGTTTCGCAGTTAGTGGCTTTCACCTTGGCCCATAGCTGTTGGAAAAATTCGGGTGAGTCAGAGTTTGGGCCGTAGACAGCAACTAGCACCACCTCATTCCCATTCAAACATCCCTGTATTATAGCAAATCTGCCCTCGGGATCTAAGTGTGTCAAACCTTCCCGCCAATATAGACCCCTTCTAATCAGAACCGCCACCCCTCTGGCATAGTTGGAGTAAACTGACGAGTATGACGCCCCCCACCGGCTATGTTTCAGTCTAGGGGATGGAGTAATACTGAGATGCGTTTCTTGCAGCATACACACATCAATGTGATGCCTAGTGAGGTAAGAGTGGACCAATCTGGCTTTCCTGCCATCGTTTAACCCACGGATATTCCATGTGAGAAAATTTAATGCGGACATAGTGACATGGTGCCTTTGCATTGGAGCTGGGCGGGCGGCGACCAGCCCCGGAACCCAAGCATTGTCGTAGACTGACTCTCATGCATCTTTAAGGGCGCAGTACTGGCAAACCTAAAAATAACCCCTCCCTCCCACCTCCCTCCCACCCACTCCAACCTCCCAAACAGATAGAAAAACAACCCTCCCCACCTCCCACTCCAACCCCCCAATTAGGTTGCAGAAATCCCATCCCCCAACTGTATAACAGCAGAACTTCTTAATGGGAGCTCTCCCATGGAGGCGTGGTGGCACCGGCTATCTCCCCCGTAAGTAACAGGGTGGCCAAGAATACTGCAGAGTGAACCACTTCCAACCTACTAACAGTTTACACGTGGGAAACTCCCCAGCAGCTCTGTCCAGGACCAGAACTAACTGCCCAGGGGCCCAAAACTCACATCATGTTCGCAGTGCCTCAGCTGAGCCTCAACCCACCACAAATCCGCATAGCAGAGCAGTACAGTACCAGTGTCAATCGTTGTCGCTGAGTCGAGCAACCGGTAAATCCGGCGATCCGGGGCCTTTCTTGTTCCGTGCTCCTCCCACGTGTTTGGCAAATTTCAGAGCAGACTTAGCATCCGTGAAATAGTGCGCAGTACCATCATACGCTACTTTCAGCTTGGCCGGGTACAGCAGGGAGTAGGGGATCTGGGCCTGAAGCAGGAGGCGCTTTGCGGGCAAAAATTCTCGCCGTGCTGCTTGCACGGTAGACGTGAAATCAGGGTAAAAGGAGATAGTGTTTCCCTTATGTGAGATAGTCCCTTTTCCCCTCGCCAACCTGAGGATGTGGTCTCTGTCCTGATAGTTCAAGATTTTTGCCAATATGGGCCTAGGAGGCACTCCGACCGGCGGTCTAGGGCCCAGGGATCGGTGCGCCCTCTCCACCGCAAACACATTGGACAGGTGGGGGTCGAACAGTTCATGAAGCAGGTCTGTAACAAACGACTCCAGTTTGGACATGGCCGTCGTTTCCGGTATACCCGTTATGCGCAGGTTGTTTCGCCTCGACCTAGCTTCCAAATCCTCATTTTTGGCATGGAGTATCCCCAGTAGCTTGTCCATGTGCAGTAGTTGTTCCTTGGTCTCTGTTTGGAACTCGTGGAATTCTGTGCTGCTATTCTCAAGCACATCCAGCCTGGTCTCCTGGGTCTCCACCTGTTTTTTAACAGTGTCCAATTGACCCGTGAGGGTGTCCAGCTTAGTGTCGATGTTACGGAGGCTGGAGCGCATTTCCAACATAAGAGATCGCAGGTCTTCCCCCTGGTCCTCCAGTGGCGTGTCAGAAGTTCTGTCCGAGCTTGTTTTAGGCTCTGACTCGGTCTGCCGCGTGGCCCTCTTGTTTTCAAATGTCAATTTGGGCTGTTTGGCATCTTGTTTGCCCATGGCCTCAGAGTGTGGGAGGAGGGCCGGCCGACCCACCAGGGAGACCCCCAATGTTAAGGCTTATGTACACCACGGCTCGGATCCGCGGCCAGCAGGTGCCACACAGCGGAGCACCGCGCGTTCCCCCACCACGGCAGCTCCTGGTCCTGTCTCCACAGCGGTGTCACCAACCAGGTGCTACAATATTCCCTGTTCGTTAAATCCGGCGCTCTCCTCGTGGATCCGTCACTTCAGCCCCTACAGCCCGCCTCAGTGTACCAACACGGACCTCCTCTGCCAGCTAGCAGTCACATCAGCACATTTTCCGCTACACAGGCCAACGTTCAGCTCCGCAGCCCTCGTGAAAGGCTCACACCACACACAATGTCCGGTCCCTTTAAGGGGTGAGTTCCCAGGTTACTCGCCTACGTCGTAGCCGGTAGGTTCGCCCTCCGTTCCTGTCACCAAACCAAACTGTACACGGCGGTTGATCAGGCCTCTTTATCCGGTCTCCAAAATGGCGGTTCGAGCCTCCGCGATTTTGCGCCCTTGACAACAGGGGCCCAAGCGCGCCGTCTTCCCTCCTCTCGGCGTCACCCAGAGCACCCCGCTGCTCCCAGGATCTGGTCTCCAGATGCCGACACCCAGGTTCCCCAAACCACACAGCGCCTCAGACCGACATGCAGAGTCTCCGCTGCACTCGTGCACCCACTGGCACCGCCCATGGATTCCCCCGGGAAGGCAGGGCACGCCGATTCCCCGGAGTCCGCCTGTGCTATGTCATGCACCCACCTCCACACACGGCAGCTTGTAAGGCCTGTCTCCGGGCTGTAGGCTCTCGGGACAGGGGCACCGCGCGCCCTGTTCAGATGTGCGGCCTCGGGCACCCGGGAATCCTTGGGCTCGATTTCGCCTCTGCGCTGCCGCAGGCTCCAGCACTCGATGCGGGTTGGTCTCGCTCACACCCTCACAGGTCACGGCGCCGGTACAGCCGGGGCTCCTATATCCGACCGCTTGTCTCTCAGGCCACCAGGCAGACCCACAGTGCAGCCACAGTCCCGCAGGTCCACTCTATTTGTGCGGATTAATGAAGGATTTTATCTCGGCCGGCGGAGCTCGCTCAACTAGCGGCCATTCCGCAGCCCGGCAGACCACGCCCCCGACTTGTTATTAACTTGATGGTTTTTCTCTAGGCTTAATGGGAAATTAAGTCCTTTTGATGATTTACTGTTGTTTTTAAGGCTGGTGGTTAAATTAAAGAAGAAAGATAAGCCTAATCCTCGCCTCCGTGTCCTGAATAGAATTGAAACTTTCCGTTACGAAAGCTAGGAAATTTTTCATTCTCGTAATAGAACTCCTTCCTGAGTTATGGACAGTTCATCCTTGACATTTTTGAACTTTTGATATTCACCATCACTGGTGAGAGGTCGAGTGTGTTGATTCCATGACTGATGTGTAATTACATCCTTTAGCTTTAACAGGTCACTATCATGGCTCGTGGCAGTGATGATTTGGGCTAACCAAATGGTAGATGGTGTGTTGGATTTTACAATGAAGGTGATATCGGCCTCAGTGGTCTTAGATTGTGTACCGTGACCTTGTATAGGCACTCTGGAAAAGTAGTCAGCAGGATTCTGATCCTTCCCTGGATGATGCACAATGGTATAATCATACTCTTGTAACCGTAGTCCCCATCCTTCAATGCGAGGAGGCATTTTGGCCTTTGGTTTTCCAAATCTAGCCAGTAAAGCTTGATGGTCAGTTACCATCATAAAAGGTTTTCCATACAGGAATACATGGAAATGTTCACAAGCCCATACCACAGCTAAGCGTTCTTTCTCAGGTTGTGAGTAAGCACCTTCTGTTCGGGACAAACTTCTACTTTCATTCGCCACAATATGCCTTTGAGCATTCGGGTGTCCACTGTTCTATGCAAGGATAGTGCCTAACCCGACTGAGCTAACGTCAACAACAACCTCTTTATGAAGCTTCGGCTTGAAATATGCCATTTCAGGAGCATTCTCAAGGGCTTGTTTAATTTTTTTTAAAACTTTTCTCACATTCATGTGATCAATGAAATGAAACGTACTTTCTTGTCAAGTCTCTCAATGGAGCACTTATCTGGAACAGTGACCATCACCATGTGTCCCTCAGTCTTTGGCTTCAACTTGCTTTTTATACTCATGACTGATTCATTCTGGGCACCTCCGGCCGCCATGTAAACAGCTTGTCTATCGGCACGCTCTTCAGCTCTGGCAGACATTAACACTCGCTCCATTCATCGTCTGAATGAATCTGACGAGCATCCTTCAATCACTCTCAGACGCATAGCTTCTTCATTATTATATTAATTGAACTTACAATGTCTGAGTGTGTTGAATCTCTCCACAAATTCATCAATGGTTTCACTAGCTTTCTTGTGTTCCTGGTTGAAGATGTATCTTTCGTAATCAACATCTGGCATTGGATTAAACTTAAGATTCAACACTTCTTTAATCTGACGATATGTGACTTCTTCATCGGTTCTTGGCATTCTCTTTATGACTTCTTTTACACCATTTCCAGCAAGATTTTTGAGATACTTAATAATCTTTTTGCTATCAGTCTCTTCAGGTGCATCGATGAAATCATCAAATGTCTCTATCCAAGCAGTCCATCTATCACCAATATTTTGCTTTTGGCAGTATCAAATAGTGGTGGTTTCAGGAAAGCAGCAGTGTGGTAGCCATTTCTGAGAGTGGCTGACATTGAGAGTTGAGCTCTCTCCGGCTCCCTTGGCTGTTCAGCTTGAACCTGTTTGTGTGAGCCATCTCTAAGGCCCTGAGATGTGCTGGCCTCGGGATCATCCTTGATGACTTTTGGAAAAACAGCCTCAGTCTTTGCCTCCATTGGAAAACAATGTATCACTTTTTAAAAATACCCGCGACCAGTCTGATTGTCGCCCACTGCTATGTTCCTGTTCGGACTGCCTTCACGGCCCTTCAGTTGGCTTGACAAAACTCGCCAGTAACATAACCCCTGTGCTTGGCCTGGGTTGCGGCACCTGGCACTGCAGTCGTATCAGCTCACTTTACTCAGGTTCTGGTGAGTAAATAACTGTTTTGTTCTTAGGCATCTCATTGTGCACTCTTTGTATTCACCACTTTCTAATTGTAACGTTATCTTGCACTTTGTGATTGTCAATAACTGTTCTTCGAAAACCTGGTGGTATCTTCCTTTAGCATTCACACTTCGGATTACATATGACTGCATATTGCGTAGCAGTGCTGTGCCTTTACTTATGATCTGACCAGCAGGTTCTCGATCATCAATACAAAGATTTCTTTGTAATGCTTTTGTAATGTTTAACTTCCTTACAGCAGCTGGAGTTGCTCTTTGACTCCAGATGTGTTAAGCATTGGTTCCTCCCTTCGACTGCAACACACGTGGCATGCATAAGCAGTTTGATTGGACCACGGCAAACTCTCTGGGAGAGCAGTCAATCTTCAGGTTACCCAGGGTTTTCAAAAAGATCAAGAACGACCGGGCCCAAGTCATTCTTGTGGCTCCGGACTGTGTAAGAAGAAAGAGTCTGGTATCCTGAGCTTCTGAAAATGAGCATTGATCCTCCGATCAGGCTGCCCCTTCAGGAGGATCTTCTGTCACAGCAGCATGGGAGGGTTCTCCACACAAACCTGTCAACTCTGCGCCTCCATACCTGGAGATTGAGCTGCGACAGTTGATAGCTTTCGATCTTCCTCCTGAAGTATGTGAGGTTATTTTGGCGGGCAGGTGGCCCTCCACTAAGATGGTATATGCTTGCTGTTGGCAAAAGTTTGTAAAATATTGTACAGAAAGGTCTATTGATCCTCTTTATGCCTCTTTATCTACTATCCTTCTTTTCTTTTTTACCCTTGTCAAGCCAGGTTCTGCGTTGGGTACTCTCAAGGGTTATCTTTCTGCTCTGTCCGCTTTCTAGCGGCTGCCAGATCAACCCTCTTTGTTTAAATCTCCTGTTGTAAATAGATTCTTAAAATCGCTTGTACATATGTTTCCACCTATGCCCTTTGTTATGCCTCACTGGGACCATAATTTGGTGCTCCCATTTCTCATATATGCTCCTTTTGGGTTGTTGCATAATTGTCCCCTCTGGCTGCTTAACATCAAGACAGCCTTTCTAGTGGCAATAACATCTGCCTTGAGGGTAAGTGAGTTGCAGGCATTGTCATCCAAGCCTCCCTATGTGATGATCTTCATTCTTACCAAAGGTGGTGAGCCCATTCCATTTGGTTCAATCAATCACGCTGCCCACCTTTTTTGCCCCCCCCCCGCATTCCTCTAAGGAAGAGGAGCGCCTCCATTGTCTGGACCCAAAAAGAGCATTGTCGTTCTATCATGAGCACACAAATGAATTCCGGGTGGACAACCAACTCTTTGTGGGGTGCATAGGAGCTAAAAAAGGTCAGGCAGCACAGAAATGGACCATTTCTCACTGGGTCGTTCTCTACATTAAGATCTGCTACGCTCTGGCTAAGATACAGCCCCCTGAGGGCTTAGGAGCCCATTCTACTAGGGGGAAGACTGAGACTATGGTGTTGGCTCGGTGCATCCGAGTCCTGAACATTTGCAAGGCAGCAACTTGGGCGTCTTTACACAGATGTGCCAAGCACTACTTCCTGGACAATCAAGTCCGCAGAGACCGGCATTTTGCCCGTTCGGTCCTGTAGGACTTTTTAGTATGAGAAATCTGTCCGCAGCCCACCGCCAGGATGAAATGGCTTGGGTATCTATTCAAAGCTAAGGAATCTGCAGCTAGAAGTCTCTATCAGATAAACAAGTTACTTACCTTCGGTAACCCATTATCTGGTAGAGACAATATCTAGCTGCAGATTCCTTACAGACCCACCCATGCCTCCCCGCTCGGCGGACTCATTTGTTAGGTCTAGGGTTGCTCCCTTTTCAGGGCCCTAGTAATGACACACAATCAAATCAGTTACGACATGGCTCTGCGCTTCTGGCGTGGAAAAGTGAAAAGTACTGACGTCCGCGCACCTGGGTGGCACCTATATAGGTGACTGCAACATCATAACTGACGCTAACGACGTCAACGACGTCAGGCGGAGCCGAATGGAGCCACCCGACGGCGCGCAAGGGGTACTTCTCATGCAAAAGTTTCAGGATCCAGCCTGACGCCTGGGGAATTTAAAGGTAAGGAATCTGCAGCTGTTGTCTCTACCAGATAATGCGTTACCGAAGGTAAGTAACTTATTCATTTCCCCCATCTGGGACCCTTTGGTAACATACTTGCGGTCGGCTGAGCAGGATGAATCGCCTAACAGTGAAAAGCATTAACATTGTATGAGTAAGATATATGTAAGGCACCTTATTGTATTACGACAATGATCATCTGAGTTTTTGAATACTTCATTGCTATGTATGGACATGGGGGGGGTTTTAATTGTCGCAAAGACAGATGCGTTTTTCTTGTGATGCTGTATGTGTATTCTGCAAATATATTCAATAAAAATTGCTAAAAAAAAACGTATTCATTTCCCCTTACTTGGGACCCGTCCCTTCTCCCTCCTACTCTCACACCCCCTCCCAGGGCCTCTCAATTCTAATTTAGCATCTAAATAGCCAATGCAGGTGAGGGGGACGGGAGGAGAGCACATTCCTGTGAATAGAGTAGTGAGAGATTACCAGTAGATATCTGTGAATAAAAAAAAAAAATAGTAGTAACCCTAAGCTTGCTGCCTTACTCGCACTCCCTGCCACTGGTTTCAGGTATCCTTTAAAAACAAAAGTGTGCACTGTACATACCGTCCAGTAAACATCCGGATTAGGGTGTAAAGTATTATACTTCTGCTCTCCATTTGTTTATATTTCTTCAGTGTTGCAGACTATTGGAACCAGTCTGAGACCCTCTTGAAGCAGAAAATCTAGTCCTCTTAATAAGGGTGCTGAAATGTCGAGGACTGCTGTTCTTTATGTCCATAATATAAGCAAGTGGCACCAAGTAGTCTACATTTTAAGTTTGTCATTTTGTCTGAGAGAGAAAGGGGAGAGCGAGAGAGAAAAAGAGAGAGATCTGAACTGTTTGGTAAATGTGTTATCGACCCCCAGAAGGATGAAGGGATGAGTTGGGTATGCTGTGGATTCAAGGTGTGGTGCTCAGCTTGGTGAGCTATCTTACATACTTCTCTTACGTGCTTACACAGGCTTTAAATGTGGATGTGCCTTTCACATTGATCAAATAAGGAGTATCCTGTTCCACATGAGGCTTTTCTAATACAGTGTTTGGAAGGTGTTAGAAATGGGGGTCTCTAGATGGCAATGGTTTGTACCCTGACCAAGTAGGGACCCTTCCGTCTAGTCAGGGTAAGGGGGATACACTTCTAAAATAACCCCTGCTCACCCCCTTGGTCTCTTGGCACGAGCAGTCTGGCTTATCTCAGAGGCAATGTGTAAAGAGTTTGCACATTACTCACAGTAATACAGTGAAAACACTACAAAGGGACACCACACCAGTTTTAGAAAAATAGCCAATATATATATATATCTGCAAAACAAGACCAAAGACAATAAAAATCCAACATACAATCATTCAAGAATACCAATAAGCTAAAATAGAAATAGTTCCTTGACGTAGATAGCTCGGTCCAGGGCTACCACAGCGGTGTGAACCAACAATCCAACGGTTCCAGCCTACTGTGATGATGCGAGCCTGCTGCGCTGTTGGAAGACCCTCAAACAGTACCTTTGATTCCGGCCAACCGCGGTGATGCAGGCCGGCTGCCATGTCGGAAAACCCTCAAACAGTACCTTTGGTTCCAGCCAACCGCAGCTGTGCAGGCTGGCTGCGGCGGGCGTCGAGGCTGCAGTGTGGAGCAGAGCAGTGCCCTCAGGTGGTGGTACAGGCAGCGGCTTGGTGGCGGCCGTCCAGTGGTGTCAGTGAGACCAGGGCTGCGGTGCGAAGTGGGGCCGTGCTCGTAGCAGTGCTTACAGTCACGGTGCAGGCAACGACGTCCGTTGCAGATCTGGGGTCGATGGGGCTGGCACCGGTGGGCTGAGGTGTGGGACGGGGCGTGCATGTGTAACTTACAAGGGTTGCTCCTAAAGCACAGTGCAGGCAGCGGCGGCGATGTCAGCTTGCAGTGTCGTCGTCGGTGAGACCAGGGCGGTGGAGTGCAGTGAGGCAGCGCAGAAAGCGATGCCCAAAGGTCGCGGTGCAAGAAGCGGCTCGGTGGCGGACGGCGTCGTCAGTGAGACCAGGGTTGCGGTTCGAAGTGCGGCGGTGCCCTCAGTTTACGGAGCCACCAGCGGTCTCGGTGATGGCAGAGGATTGCGGTTTCACTCTGTGACAATTGAAACACCCAGTTCCAGATGCTGTACCTAGAGGAAAGTGAAGTCTTTGGTGTTCCTGAGACTTCTTGAACATGGGGCAAGCTCTACTTCAAGCCCTTGAAGATACTTGAAAGATGAATTTTGTAGAAAGTTCTTTCCAGTCCTTTCACTGCCCCAGACAGAAGCAGCCACTGTAGGCCAACACAGCAAAGTGGTAGTCTCTCCTCACAGCTTCTCCGGCTCTTCTTCTTGGCAGGTTTCTTGATCCCAAAGAGTCCTAAAGCTCTGGGGTCAGGGCCCCAATATTTGTACCACATTTCCCTTTGAAGTTGGCGCAAACAAAGTTCCACTGGCATACATAAACCAGTTCTGCCTGGTTCAGGCCAGGCTCACTCCAGGAGGTGGAGACCGCTTTGTGGAAAGCAGCCACAGTCCATTCAGGTGCACAACCCCTCTCACTACTCTAAATGCAGCCAGGTCTATTCAGCCTGGCTATGAGTTACCCAGGAAAGGCAGGACACACCTCCCCCCCCCCTCCTTGTGTCTGTCTACTGTCAATGCACAGCACCAGCTCCTGTCACTCCAAACCCAGATGGTGAATACACAAATGGCAGAGGCACACAGGATGTTTAAGCAAGAAAATGCTCACTTTCTAAAAGTGCCATTTTCAAACACACCATAAAAAATTAATCTTCACTAAAAGATGTATTTTTAAGTTCTGAGGCCCAAGGTACCCCATGAGGGTACCTTGGGCCTACCTGAGGGGTGCCTTATATGTAAGAAAAGGGAAGGTTTGAGCCTGGCAAATGGGTGCACTTGCCAGGTTGACATGGCAGTAAAACTGCCGTGGCAGGTCTGAGACACCTTTGAAAGGCTTCTTGTGTGGGTTGCACAACCAGTGTTGCAAGCCCACTAGTAGCATTAGATTTACAGGCCCTGGGCACACACAGTGCACTGTACTAGGGACTTACTAGTAAATCAAATGTCCCAATCATAGAAAACCAATCATAACACAATTTACAGTAGGAGCACTTGCACTTTAGCACTGAATAGCAGTGAAAAGGGGCGCAGACACACTAAACCAGCAAAAACGAAGTCCAGCACACCTTTAAAACCAGGAGGTCAGAAAGCAAAAAGATAGGGGAAACAAGCCAAAACATGCCAGGTCTAACACAAGGTCTGAACGTTTTGTGAAACGTGCAGGGCTGGTTGACTAAGCTTTGAGCGGATTGTTTCACGGGACTCGGTGTCCCAGTGTGCTTCCTGGTTTGTTCCTGACCGGTGGAGGAGGTGAAGCCTAACCCGCGCCGCGCTTCTAAAAGCGCAGTACAGCTCCCGCGACGCAAGAGAGCTTGGAGCGGATTGTTAGGCGGGACTCGGTGTCCCAGTGTGCTTCCTGGTTTGTTCCTGACTGGTGGAGGCGGTGGAGCCTAACCCGCGCTGCGCTTCTAAAAGCGCAGTACTGTTCCCGCAGCGCGGGAGAGCTTTGAGCGGATTGTTTGGCGGGACTCGGTGTCCCAGTGTGCTTCCTGGTTTGTTCCTGACCGGTGGAGGAGGTGGAGCCTAACCCGCGCCGCGCATCTAAAAGCGCAGTACTGTTCCCGCAGCGTGGGAGAGCTTTGAGCGGATTGTTTGACAGAACTCGGTGTCCCAGTGTGCTTCCTGGTTTGTTCCTGACCAGTGGAGTAGGTGGAGCCTAATCCGCGCCACGCTTCTAAAAGCACAGTACTGCTCCTGCGGCACGGGAGAGCTTTGAGCGGATTGTTTGACGGGACTCGGTGTCCCAATGTGCTTCCTGGTTTGTTCCTGACAGGTGGAGGAGGTGGAGCCTAACCTGTGCTGCGCTTCTAAAAGCACAGGACAAGGGCGGGGCAGTCCGTGCCCGTCAGAAACTGGAGGAGGCTGGGCTGGGCCCCCCCCTCTTGGTCTCTTGACTTAAACCTCTCCCTTCACCTCAAATAGTTAGAAGGACGTCATTGGTGAGTTCCAGGTCTGGATTGGACTCTATCCGCCACCTTGAATAAAGTAGGACCCTAGTAGCTATATCATTTGCAGAACTACTACAGCTTGGGGATCAAGTGGGTTTACAGTCTTTTCCCTCATATGCGGTGTGCTAGTGTCCTTTGACCACGTCATCCCCTGTTTCGTCCCCTGTTCTCACGTATTTCTGGATTAGCTTGGTCTCGCCTTACCGAGCCTAGGTTGTCTGCTGCTCCGCTTTTAAGAAGGCATCGTCATCACTTACCCTGGTTCAAATGGGGAAATATAAGACAGTTGCAGCAGTGCACGTGGCACCTGCAATAACGACTATGGACTGTTTCCTACAGAGAGCAGCGGGGGTGCTTGAGAAGGAAATCGAGTTGGTGGCACGTCGCTTCTCCCACTACCCGGTGAATCAACTGCACCCACACTCTTCTAGCACATCAATTGCCGGGCCCCTTTACGGTGCACCCCTGATCTGGTGGAGTTGGTAGATCGTCCCATAACCCCCTCCGGCCAGGTCCAAGGCAGAGCGGCAGAGTCCCAGGTCGATGCAGGGGGGGCCTGCAGGGCAAAAGCGCCCCCCAGTGACCGTGCCAGGGATATTTACTGCTAAGCTGGTAGTTATCTACCCTGGCACCCGGTGGGGGGAACCCAGTGAGGGGAGTGAGTCCGGGGCCAAGCGCAAACGCTCCTTGCCAGGGGCCAAGGCTAAGCGACTCAGAGCAGACACCTCGACATCCACCTCCACGGGAGTGGCACCCCTTTCAAAAGATGATTTGGCAGCAATGCTGGAAGTATGTGTGGGTTCCCTCCTAGAAGTTTTGGACTCTAAATTGAAGCCGATTATGCAAAGTTTGGCCTCTATTGAGAGGCAACTTCTTGACCTGCCCCAGCACAATAAGAAGACCAGCAACACTGTCAACAATGGTCCTGTGGCCCCATTGGTCAGTGGTGGACACAAGGGCCACAGTCAGCCTGGCCCCCAACTCGCAGTTGGGGAGGTTGCATCGTCAGGCCCCCCCCTCGTAGGAGTGTACCATTCCTTCCACCGACCCGGCTCGCCCGCTTCCGCCCTCAAATGCAAGATCACAGCAGGTAGTAACTTCCATTGAGTCCTCCAGGATGAAGACACGTCATTGTAGCAACAGGACTCCTGGGAGGGAGTCCGGGCAAGGAGGGGATCCTAATCTTGCAAATGGTGAGCCGGGAATGCAGTTGCAGGGCCCAACGACCCTCCATTTACCTCCAGAAGCAACCCCGTATGACGTGGTCTTGAGAAATGTACCCGTTCTGAAGCCTGGCACCACTGAAGATTTTCATCAGTTAAAAAATGAAGTGCTGCATTGGTTGAACAAAAATACAATCTTGGGCTTCAGAGTGGAGAGGCATATTAACATGGTCCGGACGGTAGCCTGTATAGGAGGATCCATAAAGAGTGGTGGTGACTGTGTGAAAATCAATTTCAACCGACCTCACTTGGCAGAGAATTCTTCAGGCAGCCAGCTTTCACACCACCATGGGCCCCGTTACATCCATAGTGGCCCTCCCTCTGGCCTTTTTCTATAGACCCCCTTCCCAAGGCGTAACCACAAGCCTATGGCACCCTTGGAGACCTTCCGGTCTAGACTTCCAGGAGTGGCAACAGGTCCTTTCCCCCATTCAAGTCTCCAATGCCTTTGCATCCTAGGCGTTCCTAGATAACTGTGATTGACTTGATGGGCCTGCGCCAATGACTCCAACGGTTCCCTCTTTGCAACTCAACCTTACTCTTCCGTTGAATCGAGGCAACCATGGAACTTATCCCCCGGATATTGAATTTTGTAAACTTATCTCATGGAATATAGCTGGTCTGGCAAGCAAGTTTATGTTTACAGAGTGGTGCTGTCTTGTTCAACAGTTTGACATTAAATGTCTGCAGGAGACATGGGCAATTGATAATTCTTTCTTTTTGGAGGGGTATAAGTCTTTTTGCGTGCCCACCACCCCCTCGAGGGCTGGCCGACCTAAGGGAGGACTGGCCGTTTATGTTTCACTCAGGTTTAAATGCAGTATTGTTGATTTGAATATAGCTAATTCATGCCTGCAGGCCTTGCTATTTACCTGTGGGTCTAATAGAATACTGCTCTTGAACTTTTACAATGCTATTCATCTCCCCCGGAGGTTTGTAATATATCTCGGATGGGTACCTTTTTGAGCAATTTTAATGCCTCTATTGGCCACTTCACGCAGTTTGTATTGGTGGGAGATTTTAATATTCATTATGTGGGGACATATGTCAGTGGATTAAAGGAGGTTTATCCTGTCCTCGTCTTCCTGGCATGCACCTAGAACACAGTGGTCAGGGAGATAAACTAAATACCCTAGTATGTGATTTTGATCTTTTATCAGCAATGGGTAAACTGGTTATTACTTCCAGCTTCAAAGGGCAGGGCAGTGCTTCTTTTACTGATTTTATTTTTCTCTCTACTCCCCTCTTTTATTTAATATCAGATTTTTCCATCACAGCAAGCACCTATAGTGATCACAACCCGCTATGCCTTAAAGCCAGCTGGCCTTTTTTGGGTGCGAAGAAGGGGGTAGGTAGAGGGGGTTCATTGCAGGTCATAGATGGGGGCAGAAGGCTCCAATGGGCTCAGATCATCCCTGTCTCTTTTCACGAGACTGTCTTAGATAAATGTCAGAACGAGATCCAGACCTGTCTGACCGTGCAGTTGGAGATGGAAGATATTACTGTCAACGCTTTTGTAACCATCTCTCGCACTATTGCTGACCTACTGACGGTTCCCACTAGACAGGGCCCCTAGATGGTTTGATTCAGCATGCTCACATGCGGCTAGGAAGCTAAAGGAAGCCCTGCATGCCACCCCTAGAGATCATGGCTGAGTTAGAACTTGCAGAAAGCAGTACAAAGAAGCCCTGTGAAGGCGCAAGGAGGCTTTGAAGGAGGATGCCTGGAGCAGGCTCATGGAAGCTAATACAATTAAGAGTAGCACCAAGTTTTGGAGTTTCATCATTCACCCTCTTTTGGGGGTAGACACAGCCAATGCCCTGGATGCCCACATAACAGAGTCCGATTAGGTTACCCACTTTAAGGATAAGTTTGGGGGACCCCCGGCTCAGTGCGCTCCTAGAAGAACGTCTGCTGATAAGTCAGCCATGTTATTCTCGGAGGGAGAAGTCAGGATGGGAATAGCTGGGCTGACGCGTAACAAGGCACCTGGACTGGACGGAATCCACCCGTTGTGGGCCCTTGTGCTTACCTCCGTTATTAATGTGGCTGTTAGGCCTCATGGGCCACCACCATTATCGTTCCAGTTTCTAAAAAAGGGAACCGAAATAGCACTCATTGCTATAGGCCTATTTCCTTTCTGGACTCTGTGGTCAAAGTGGTTGGACGGATTCTTTTGGATAGGCTATCTATCTGGGCCTTAGAGTACAACATCCTGTCAGATGTCCAGTATGGATTCCGTCCTGGCCCCTCAGTGATTGACCAATGTCTGTACTTATTCCTGATCCTGAATAAGTATACAGTTGCCCGCTCTGGCACCATTTTTTTGGCCTTTATGGACCTTTCTTCCGGTGTTAGATTGCGTGAACAGAAGCAAGCCGTGGCAGACTTTGCTTTCCTTAGGGGCGGACAGGGACATATTTCTTTTGTCTCCAAGACCTTCATCGTGATACGAAGGCGGTCGTGCGATACTCTGGGGACCTAAAGGTTTCACTCCTGTTCTGTATTCAGAGAGGGGTTCGTCAGGGCTGCATTTTGGCCCTTTTTTATTCAATGTTTACATAAACAACCTAGAGAAGATCCTTCTAGAGACCAAGGGGGACTATCCCCAGGTGGGACAACGCGGCCTCCCTTTTTTGCTGTATGCAGACGATGCCGTCTTGATGGCTAGGACTGAGCAGGGCCTGCAAACGCTCTTAAATTCTTTTGTCCAATTCATGGGGGATCAGGACCTGTTGGTCAATAATTCAAAGTCCTATGTCATGCAAGTAGGCGTCCGCCCAAGCAGGCCTTACACCTTTAAGGTAGGGTCTACCCCGGTCCCAAGGATGAGTGCTTTCTCATACCTGGGGTTCTGTTAGATGCCAAAATGAAATGGGGGCCTTAAATAACTCGTAAGAAAAACAACCTTATTCGGGAGTCTGCAGCTATTTTTAACTTTGCATCTAGATTGGGAAAAAGACCTGTAGGGGCCCTCCTACAGCTTTATAGGGCCAAGTGTATCTCTAAAGCACTCTATGGCAGTGAAATCTGGGGGTACATCACCATTGATGATGTTCAAATTGCTGAAAACAAGTTCCTGAGACAGCTTTTATCTGTTCCTCAGGGCACCCCCTCTTTCACTGTACATGAGGAGCTTGGTTTGACCTATATCACTGACTTAATAGCCTACCGCCCGGTGTCCCTGTGGTTAAAAATCTGGACTGGCAAGGGGTCATCGCTAAACAAATTGATTTTAAAGGACTATCTGGCTCTTGATCACGCCTCCCGAGTTCCGTGGCTTAAATACTTCAAGGAATGTCTCTCCAGCATGGGGAGAGGATACCGCTTCACTAATCCTGACCAGGCCAATAAGAAGGACCTGAATAATATAAAGGTGGCCTTTTTTTGCGCAGCAGTCAATGGCCAGGGAAGAGAAGGAACTTTTGAAGCCCAGTGTACGTCGCTTCATCATGTTAAGAACCACCTGTAAGAAAGTGCCCACTTTTTGCTGAACTGCTGATGTACTTTGAGTGTGCCCTGGGTTCCTGCCAAACAGGTACCCAGGGCCGATGTTCTTTCCCTAAACTGCATTAAAAACAAAACCCAATTGGCACTCTTTGGCCACAGGTCAGTCCCTTGTAAATGGTACTACAGGTACCAAGGGCACTGTGGCCATGGAAGGTCTCTAAGGGCTGCAGCACTTATTGTGCCACCCTTAGAGGCCCTGTACCTTTATACACACACACACACACACACTGCCTTTGCAGGCTGCGTGTTTTGGTGCTGAACAAAGTGAAGAGTCAACATGGCACACATCCCTATGTGCCATGCCTACAACCCACTGCCTCCGTATAGGTCAGCCACCCCTCTAGCCGGGTGCACTATACCAGTGGTGAGGGTACAGGTGCATGAGCCCTGTACCCCTACAGTGTCTAAGCCAATTATTAGACATTGTAAGTGCAGTAATGCCATTAGGAGTATATGGTGCTGGGAGTTTGTCATTACGAACTCCACAGTACCATAATGGCTTTATTGAAAACTGGGAAGTTTGGTATCAAACGTCAAAGCACATTAAACCCACACTGATGCCAGTGTGGGATTTAATAAAAAATGCACACAGAGGGCATCTTAGAGATGCCCCCTGAAAAACGACCTAACACTAGTGTCCAGGCTGAGTGGCTGCTCGCCAGCTCCCACCACCAGACATGTTTCTGGACCCCTGGGTCGAGAGCCTGCTGCTCTCGGGGGTCTGAAACAATGCACATCCTGGGAGGAGGTGCCAAGCCTCCTCCCCCAGGATGGGTAGGGTCCACGAAGGGGGAGCTTCAAAGGCTTGCCGCCTCTGTACGCTTCCCCAGGCCTTTTGCAGCTTCCAGAAAATGGCCCCCACCGGTTCTGACCCCCACTTTGGGAGGGAGAATCGGCGGGAAAACCAAGTGAGGAAGGGAGGTGTGCCCACCTTTGCCAACCCCACCCCTCAGGTGGGGGAGGCGAGGTGAAGCACAACTCTGTCCCCTCCATCTTGCAGATGGGGGGACCCAGCCAACCAGAGTCAGACATATGCCCGCCTCCCACTGGATGGTGGTATTATAGGGGGTGTACCCACCCCAAGGAAGGGACCCATTGGTCCCAACCTTTTACTTACCTGTAATGCCCCTAAATCGAGTATTTAGGGGCACCCCTGAACCTTGCCTCCTCAGACAAGAACCGACCAAGAAGAAGAGAAGAAGAAGGACCGAAGAGCCATGCTGAAACTAAGAAGAGGAGGATGCCCACTGACTTGGCCCCAGCCCTACCGGCCTGTCCCCACCTCGAACCTGCTCCAGTGAAATCCCGTTGTGTCCTGCAGCCAGCAACCTCAAGAACCCCGAAGACCTGACCTGCCTTCCACAAGAAAGACTTTGTCTCCAGTGAACACCGGATTTGTTCACCCACAGACTCTGGCTCCGGCCAAAACCGCGAGTCTGCACCACTCTGCACCTGATGCCTACTGCCCGAGTTCGAGTGGCCCAACACCACGAGGAGGTCTCCTGGTCGATCCTGACCCGAGATCTGGTGATCTCTGGACTGCCTCAAATCTCCAAGCGAAGCTTGCAGCCTCTTTCTGGAGGATCCTCCCGACCGCAGCTGGTAAGGAAAACTCGACGCCTAAAGACACCCCTGTACCCGAAGTCCCACGGCCTTGGGTGGCCCAACTGACGGTGTCCCAGCATCCACAGGCATCCCAACTTACCTCTCCAACTGGTGGTCACCTCCAGAAGATCTTCGTCCCCGAGCCTGCAGTCTTTGTTGTAACCGGAGAATCCCCTTTGAAATCAACAGTGCACCCAACACCAAAACAGCACCCTGCACCCAGCCGCCGCTGCGGGTGTACTTTGGGTGCTAACTTGGATCCCCCTTTGCCCTGAGCCTATCACCAGGAGCTTTGCTCCCACAACCCTGTGGCGTGCCAGTGAGCAGCCACCAACTGGATAACATTGGGTCTCATCACTCTGTACCCGGCCACCCTAGTGCCGCTGAAGGTTTTTCAGGAGTGCATCCTTTACCCTGGGGGAACCCTGGTTCTAACCCCAGAATACAATCTCCCACAAACTTGTACTTACCTGCAAACCGTTAACTTCATTTTTCTCCATAGAAATACATTGACTGTTTTTCCTTAAAAATTGTTGTGTGTGTGGAGTTGGTTTGTATGAAAACTTGAAAAACTGCAACTGTACAAAAACTGATTTACTTACCTTTTGTCTAGGAGATGACTCAGTGTGATTTTTAGGCATATCACACTGATTAGCAAAAGTAACTTAAAAAATAATCTAAAAAGTAATGTGCAAAGTAATCTGAAAAGTAATTTTGACATATTGACTTACCTGTATTTCAACCAACTGCATTTGAACCTGCTTTCAGTTGTAAAACACTGCATAAGATTTTGCAAAGCATTCATTTCACTTACCTGCACCAGGCTTGGCTTGGTTCTAGAAATAAAATAACTAAATAATATTTTTATACATATCAAATTGGTCTGAGTTCAGTCTTTGAGTGTGTGACATCATTTGCTGCCTGAGTGTGTCCAACAAATGCTTAACACTTCCCTCTGATAAAGCCTTACTGCTCGCCCACACTACTACAAATAGAGAGTAAGGTGCTATCTACTTTTACCTCTGCCTACCTTTGGGGTTCCACTGGACTCTGTGCACACTATACCTCATTGTGGTATAGTATATATAGAGCCAGCTTCCTACACCACCTTGACGGTGGAGCCGTACTTATTGGGTTTCGCAAACTCATACAATCGATTCTTGTTGACCAGGTTTAGGTTTGACCTCTTCAATCTCCTTCTTGTCCATCCAAAGGGCCAGTGCAAGGGCCAAAGTCTGTCGTCCTGTGGTTGTGATGGGAAATCCCCACAGGGCAAGGTCCATTTTATGATGTTCTGCAGTTTTTATGATATACCCAGAAAGACCTTTTTAGTTCTCATCTTGAAAAAGGGCAACTTAACGCAAGTGAAACCCGCTTTTATCTTTTTACAAATGCTCACGGGGGGCACTGTATTTTATGTGCTTAACTTTTTTAAATCGGCTGTCAGGTTCAGGTCTAGTTGTGATTAATTACCTTGTCTCCCGTATGTTACTTACGGCATCATGCACTCTATATTGGTTCGCTCACTTCTCTTCCAGGGGATCCTCATCAATAGTCATAAGCACTGAATATTCCCGCCCACGTGCGGGGACCCCGGAAATATAAAAATTATATATGGAAATCACATATATACAGCTCTACATATATGCATATACATATATCATTTTTTCTCATACCAATGCAGCTCTCAATAGGAGGCTAAACAATGTAATTACACACATAAAAAACTACCTTTGCCAATATATAAAAACACCAGAGGACAATTAGTACTTGAACTCTGTTTTTTAATGAGCAAAATACTCATAAAGAGTAAAAACTGCAAAATAAGTAGACATTGTTAGCCTACAGGCTGCATTGTAAACCAATAGCATAGAAAATGAAAACATTTTCAACAAAAAACTGGCACCGTGCCTTTAAGGCAGCCATGACCCCTAGCTTCCCATCATGCCTCAGGGGTGACAGTTAGGTCAGTTGTTCTTTCCGGCTCCTTCAGTCAGGACCCTGGATTTTCAGCTCTTGCTTTTTTGACTTTCTGTCAAAAAATATCTATAAAGATCTAGTTTTTTCTACTTTCACTCGACGTCTTTTGGTCCTAGAGTGCAAGTAGCACCTTTTTTGTGTTTCAGAAAAGGTTTATTTTTGGAAATGCCTTCTTTATTCGATCCTTGCCCGTCATGTGGCAAGAAGAAGGCCAGAACAGATACACATCCTGTGTGTATTCTCTGCCTCCCTGAGTCCCACTCTTCTGACAACTGCCAGCATTGTAAGAAGTTATCAAGAAGGACTATCAAGGAGAGGGACAGGATCCGTCTCTATGGCCTCTCTGAAAGAGGTAGGTCTCCTGTGAGGCAGAAGAAGAGGAGAACTCGGTCGACGTCGAGAGGAAAAGTCCCGACCTGTTCTCCGTCGGCGTCGGTATCGACGTCGAAGAAATCGGCGACGAAGAAATCGGCGTTGAAGACTTCGGTGATGCCGGCGCATCATCATTCGACTACGAAATCTTCGTCGACGAAGGTAACAGGTCCTCCGTTGACGTCAACCAGGCGGCGCTCAACGTCGAGAGACAGGTCTCCGTCGGCGCCGGGTGGGCGTACGACGTCGAGGCACAGCGCTCCGTCGTCGCAGGCGCGATCGACGTCGAGGCACAGCGCTCCGTCGTCGCAGGTGCGATCGACGTCGAGGCACAGCGCTCCGTCGTCGCCTCATCAACGGCGATCGACGTCGAAGCACATCTCCCCGTCTCGTCAGCGGCGATCGACGTCGAGGCGCATCTCTCCGTCGTCGCCTCCTCATCGGCGATCGACGTCGAGACACAGATCTCCGCCGGGATCAAAGCAACGATCTTCGGCGTCGAGACACAGGACACCTCCTTCGGCGTCGAAGCAGACGATCCATCATTCCACGCCGTCGAGGCGGATGACTCCGCCGAGTGGATTTTCGGCGTCGAGACCAAGACCTCCGTCGCCGGCAGTCCAACGCCGGTCGACGTCGACACAGCAATCTCCTGAAAGGGTGCAGGGAGTGTCAAAGCAGGACACTGCACCAGTGTTGGAGAGACGTTCGTCGCCGAGAAGTCCACTTTCTAAGAGAAGAAAGTCAACGTCGAGACATACGTCTCCGTTGAGAGGGCAGTCGACGCTTAGACGCTCCAGGTCAACGTCAAAGCGCCCTTCTGGAAACACCTCACCTCCAGTGAGCCTGTCTTCGTCACCTTCAGGTTCGTCCAGATCCCCGGAGGTGGTTATCTCGACGTCCAACAGCCCAGTGTCAGGGGGTCACCAAGATTCTCCAACAAGGCATGAAGAGCTGAGCTTCACACCTCCTGCTCAGTCTCCTAAGGAAAGAGAGAGCCACAGATCGCCTTCCATCCATTTATCGCCACGATGGCACAGGCCTCTACATCACTGGGCTACGGACAGGAATTACTCGAGCCATCAGAACAGATCCCCGTTGGCTCGTTTAACTCAGGATAAAGAGCGATCTCCTTCAAGAACAAGAGCTCGCAGCCGCACACCGGTGCACTCACACAGGAGGAGGTCTAGATCAAGAAGCAGGAGGAGAGCACACAGATCGCCTACTCCGTCCTCTTCTTCCACTCATACATCCCATAGAGACTATTCGCCTACTTTGACGAACAGTCCACCGTCGAGGGTCTCTCCGGTGGACGACATCTACACTTTTCAGGACATTCTTGGCAGAGGAGCTGTAAAGCTGGGTATCCCTATGCCAACTCGTCAAAGCAAGTCCTCGGTGATTTTTGAGACTCTACACCAAAGAGCAGCAGCTAAACCTCTGCTTCCCTTGGTACCAGGCATCATAGAGCCAGTGATGGATATCTTTCTCACGCCAGCGAGTGTTAAGACCGCCCCAGCGAGGATCTTAAAAAGTACCGTTCACCAGAGGACGATCCGCTCTTCCTCAGGGCTGACCCTCCTCCGGATTCAGTCGTAATTGCGGCGGCAAAGAAGACTCATGCGGTGGCATCCTCCTCTACTGTCCCACCAGACAAGGAGAGCAAGGTGCAGGATTCCTGGGGAAGGAAGGTTTGTGGCACTTCGGCCTCCATGTTGAAGGTCTCCAATGCAGCGGCACTCCTGGGCCGCTACGACAGATCTCTGTGGGACTCACTACAGAGATTCACTGAAAAGTTGCCACAGGAAGACCGTAAAGATTTTGAAGAAATCTTAACAGAGGGCAGTCAGGTGTCTAACCAGGTCATCAGTGCTGCGGCGGATGGAGCTACCCTTTCGGCACATGCTTATGCTCATGGGGTATGCGCAAGGAGAACATCATGGCTACGTCTTACAGCACTCAGGCCAGAAGCGCAGTCACGCATCCTCAATCTTCCGTTCTCTGGTTCCTCTTTGTTCGGGACTCACACGGATGAAGAGATGACGCGGATGAAAACGGAACTGGACACGCTTAAAGCGGTGGGCCTGGAGAAAAGAAAGGAATTCCGTAAGAGATTCCGTCCTTACAATAGACGATCCTCCCAACAGAGGGTTCAAACCCCTCATTGGCAGAAAAATCAGGATCAGCAAGGCCAGCAAAAAACGCAGTATCGGGCAGACGCTCCTCCAGAGGAGGAAGAAACCAGCAACAAGGCAACAATTCCGCCAAGACGCAGTCGAAACAATGAACACTCACTTCCCCTGTCGCCGTTCACCACTCCAGTGGGGGAAGTATCGCAGATCATCTCGAAGAGTGGCGAGCTATCACAAAGGATCGGTGGGTACTAGCCACGTTGCAGAATGGGTACTCTCTACGTTTTCAACATCGCCCACCATCAATCCCTCCAGTTCCTCCGTCGTGTCACCAGTTAAAACTCTTGCAGAAAGAGGTTGCCACCCTTCTCAGAAAGTCAGCCATCGAGAGGGTGCCAGTATCTCAAAGAGGAAAAGGGGTTTACTCAAGATATTTTTTGGTGAAGAAAAAAGGCCAAAAAGCAGAGTACAGACCCATTCTGGACTTGCGGTCACTCAACCTATCCATAAAAAAGGAAAAGTTTCGCATGTTGGCTCTCCATCAAATATATCCACATCTCAGGCAGGGGGATTGGATGTGCTCGCTGGATCTGCAAGATGCATATTTTCACGTTCCGATCAATCAGTATCACAGACAGTACCTGCGATTCCTAGTGGGATCCGCTCATTACCAGTTCAAGGTTCTACCCTTCGGGTTGAAGTCAGCCCCCAGAGTGTTCACGAAGTGCATGGCGGTGGTGGCAGCCGCACTGCGCCGCAGGGGCGTCTTCGTATACCCGTACTTGGACGACTGGCTGTTGAAAGGTCCTTCCCCAGACAGTGTGAGGATTCATTTCTTGAGCTGTCTCGAGCTGTGTCACCGGCTGGGCCTGCATGTGAATTTCGTCAAATCAACTTCACAGCCAACACAGAAAATACATTTTTAGGAGCTCTGCTAGACTCCACGGTAGGAAAAGTGTTTCCTTCGGAGGAGAGACAGTGTTCCCTCATACAGAAATGCCAGCTGGTTCTGCGCAACAGAAAACTACCTGTGCGTCGGATTGCCTCCCTGCTAGGGTCGATGGCATCCTGCATCTTCCTGGTTCCCAATGCCAGACTACGAATGCGTCCTCTTCAGCAGGATCTGGAGGACAAGTGGGACCAGCAGACCGCTCGTTGGGACGAAAAAATAAGTCCATCAAACGCGGCTCGAGCTTCCATACCTTGGTGGATGAGAAAACAAAATTTGCAAGTCGGAGTTCCTTTCCATCAACCTCCGCCTGCTCAGACACTGATCACGGACGCCTCGCTGCAGGGTTGGGGAGCCCACATGGGTTCTCTCCAGACTCAAGGACTGTGGTCTCCAAAGGAGCGATCCTATCACATCAACATGCTAGAGCTGAGAGCAGTACACCTAGCCCTCAAAGCTTTCCTCCCCTCGATTCAGGCAACCTCAGTGTTAGTACAGACGGACAACACCACCACCATGTACTACCTGAACAAACAGGGGGGAACTCGCTCACGCACACTTTCCCTGGAAGCTCAAGCACTCTGGCATTGGCTCTTGGCTCGGAATCTGGCAGTCACAGCAGTCCACCTGCCAGGAGAACAGAACGTGAGAGCGGATGCACTCAGCCGTCACTTCGAAGACAGAGAAGACTGGGTGCTCAACGACGAGGTCGTCGAAGACATCTTCCAGACATGGGGTCGTCCCACCATCGACCTCTTCGCGGACGACGAAAATGCCAAATGCCGAGACTTCGCCTCACGGTTCTACCGACCAGGATCGAAAGGGAATGCCCTTTTGATAGACTGGTCAGGGGCATTTGTGTACGCCTTTCCACCCCTTCCGCTGATCCCGAAGGTGGTGACCAAGCTGTCCCATTCGTGCACGAGGATGATACTAATTGCCCCGGACTGGCCGAGACAATGGTGGTACCCGGACCTTCTGCACCTATCAGAGTGTCCTCACAAGAGGCTGCCGTGCAGACCGGACCTGCTGTCCAAGATGAACGGGAGGATTCATCATCCCAACCTTCCCTCACTGAACTTGGCGGCATGGCTCCTGAGGTCCTCCAGTATGGCCACTTAGGACTACCGCAGGACTGCATGTCCATCTTGAAGGAAGCAAGAAGACCGTCCACGAGGCATTCGTATGCATGCAAGTGGAAACGGTTTTACATGTGGTGTATGCAGAACAATTGTAACCCAATCAAAGGTCAGGAAGAGGTCATCCTTCCTTACCTACTTTATCTGGCGAAAGCAGGTTTGAAGTTTTCTTCCATTAAGGTACATTTAGCAGCTATAACTGCATATAGGCGTTCAGCTTCTCAACCTTCCTTCTTCCAGTTACAGGCTGTTAAGGATTTTTTGCAGGGTTTAAAGAAGGTCTATCCTCCGGTACGGCCTCCTTCACCACCCTGGGAGCTTAACCTGGTGCTATCAAAATTGATGGGTCCGCCTTTTGAACCCATACACAAAGCAACCTTACAGCATCTTTCTTGGAAGGCGGCTTTCTTGGTAGCGATCACGTCAGCTCGCAGAGTGAGTGAAATACAGGCGCTCTGCTCCAAAGAACCCTATACAGTCTTCCATCTTAACAGGGTTGTGATGAGGACGCACCCCTCTTTCCTTCCAAAGGTGGTGTCGGATTTTCATGTGAATCAGACCATCTCTCTACCCACCTTTTTTCCCAATCCCGCCACTCCTGCTGAGAGGGCTTTGCATTCTCTGGACCTCAAAAGGGTTTTAAAATTCTATCTGGATCGGTCCAAATCTATAAGAAAATCTGATCAACTATTTGTTAACTATGGGTCGATCAGATCTGGGTTCGCAGCTTCAAAGCGCTCCATCTCCAGATGGATAGTTTCATGTATCAAGCTTGCTTATCAATTAGCGCAGAAGCTCCTGGAGTTTACTCCCAGAGCGCATTCTACTAGAGGGAAAGCGGCTACTACTGCTTTTCTTCAAAATGTGCCCATGTCTGAAATCTGTAAGGCGGCAACTTGGAGGTCCGTCCATACATTTACGAGGCACTACTGTCTGGAATCAGACACCAGAGCAGACACCCAAGTAGGCCAGGCCTCCTTGAGGAATCTGTTCAACAGCTGATTTCGGCTGTTATGTTTCTTTGTGTTGGGTCACTTTACTCATTTACCTGCAGGTGGTTGATGGGCTTGCTATTCTATTCAGTGCTTATGACTATTGATGAGGATCCCCTGGAAGAGAAGGATAAGTTACTTACCTGTAATCCTAGTTCTCTTCCAGGGGTATCCTCATCAAAGTCATAAGCAACCCACCCGCCTCCCCAGGTAAATGAGAGATTTCTAAAGTGTTAAAGGATATCTTTGTGCCCTGACCTTCAGGGTTATGCAAAGAACAACTGACCTAACTGTCACCCCTGAGGCATGATGGGAAGCTAGGGGTCATGGCTGCCTTAAAGGCACGGTGCCAGTTTTTTGTTGAAAATGTTTTCATTTTCTATGCTATTGGTTTACAATGCAGCCTGTAGGCTAACAATGTCTACTTATTTTGCAGTTTTTACTCTTTATGAGTATTTTGCTCATTAAAAAACAGAGTTCAAGTACTAATTGTCCTCTGGTGTTTTTATATATTGGCAAAGGTAGTTTTTTATGTGTGTAATTACATTGTTTAGCCTCCTATTGAGAGCTGCATTGGTATGAGAAAAAATGATATATGTATATGCATATATGTAGAGCTGTATATATGTGATTTCCATATATAATTTTTATATTTCCGGGGTCCCCGCACGTGGGCGGGAATATTCAGTGCTTATGACTTTGATGAGGATACCCCTGGAAGAGAACTAGGATTACAGGTAAGTAACTTATCCTTCTTGCCCATCAAAGGCTTTTATCAGATGTGAATAACTGCGTCAACCAGAACAATCTCTTTTTACCTGGTAACGTTTATGAGATATTGGAGTCTTTGTTTCCCTGATTTTATTTTTAGTCTGTTATCTCATTTGACATGTTCCTGTGAGGTTTGTTTTATGATATTTTAATGTGCACATTTATGGTTTTATGTCAGGCTCAGGTCTAGTTGTGACCAATTACCTTGTCTCCTGTATGTTACTTATGGCACCACGCACTTTGTATTGCTTTGCTCACTTCTTGTTCATCAAAGGCTTTTATCAGATGTGAATAACTGCGTCAACCAGAATGATCTCTCTTTATCTGGTAACGTTTATGTGATATTGGAGTCTTCGTTTCCTTGATCTTATTTTTAATCTGTTATCATCTCATTTGACATGTTCCTGTGAGGTTTGTTTTATGATATTGTAATGTGCGCTGTTATGGTTTTATTTCTTGACAACCGAATAAAGATTATGATGATGATGACTAATAGACTACTAGAAACTGATCTAATTGAATACATAGAAATTTATAAAGCTGTACAGACTGGTTTTGAGAGTAATTGATGACTGCTTCTGTCCTCAGCAACAGATTCTGAAATGTCCACCTTTCTACTTAAGTTACATTCTCAGAATCTAATGGAAGGGACAGGCTGAAAAAAACATTATGGGTCACATTTATGATCCTTTTGGCGCAGGGCAGCGCAGCAAGTCCCGGGGAAAGGGCATGAATGCCCCGTATTTATCCAATATGGCACATTCCTGTCCTTTCCCCTTGTGCTGGTGCCTTTTGGCAGCCCAGCGCCAACTGAGGCACCCTTGCACCATGGTGCAAGAATGGCTGTGTTGTAGGCAGGATTGTTTTTGTGCAGGAAGGGGCACCTTCCTGCAACTGCACAAAAACAATCCTGAGAGGCTTTTTCCTTTTTATATGTGTGCTGCAGAACACAGCACACATAGAAAGAGTAAAAAAGGAGGAACAATAAAGATATTTCTCCTCATTACACCTCACCTGGGGAGGAGTATTTTTTGACGCAGTCCCAGGTTTGGTAAATTTGGGCATGCGTCAAAAACCATGGGAGTTACGTGGGTCTGTTCCCTGGGGAGTAGTCTTCTGCCAAGGAAGACTACATGCTGGTCTAGGCCCCCTTCCTTCAGTTGTGAGAGCACCGCTCCCACACCTTGCTCTGAAGCATCAGTCTGCACTACGAATTCCTTGGAGAAATCGGGTGCCTTGAGCACGGGCGCCGTGCACATGGCTGCCTTCAGGGCATCAAAAGCGGTCTGACAGACATCTGTCCAGATCACTTTCCTGGGCTGCTTCCTGGAAGTCAGCTCAGTCAAGGGCGCAACAATGGTGCCATAGCCCTTTACAAATCTCCTATAGTAACCGGTGAGACCTAAAAAGGCTCTTACCTCCGTCTGAGTCTTGGGGGGCTCCCAAGCTATTATGGTGTCTGTAGGAAAGTGGGTTTCTGTTGCAGTAACCCCCCTACTTTTTGCCAGATTTCAGATGCACTTTGACTTGATGTGCCCTGGGTCCCTGCCAATCGGGTTCCCAGGGCCTGTGTTCTTTCCCAAAATCGTACCTTTGAATCCACAATTGGCACATCTCTGGCCACAGGTAAGCCCCTTGTAAAAGGTACCATGGGTGCCAAGGGCACTGTGACCAGGGAAGGCCTCTAAGGGCTGCAGCACCTATTGTGCCACCCTTGGGGGCCCTGCACCTTAACTCCCACACACTGCCATTGCAAGCTGCATGTTTTGGTACAGAGAAAAGTGGAGTCGACATGGCACACATCCCTGTGTGCCATTTCTGCAACCCACTGCCTCTGACTTAGGTAAGTCACCCCTCTAGCAAGATGCACTAGACCACAGGTGAGGTCACAGTTGCCTGAGCACTGTACCCCTACAGTGTCTAAGCCCATTCTTAGACAATGTAAGTGCAGTAAAGCCATAAAGAGTATATGGTCTGGGAGTTCGTCATTATAAACTCCTAAGCTCCATAATGGCTTTACTGAAACCTGGGAAGTTTGGTAGCAAACTTCTCGGCACATTTAAACTCGCACTGATGCCAGTGTGGGATTTAATGTAAAATGCACTCAGAGGGCATCTTAGAGATGCCCCCTGAAAAACGACCAACCCTGGTGTGGTTCCTGAATGGCTACCCACCATTTGCTACCACCACACAGGTTTCTGGACCCCTGGGTAGAGGGCCTCTGCTCCCTGGTTCCGTACAAAAAAGCCCATCCTAGGCAGAGGTGGCATGCCTTCTCCCCCAGGATGGGCCTGATCCACGAAGGGGAAACTTCAAAGGCCTGCCACCTTTGTTAGCTGACCCTGCCTTTTGCTGCCCCCAGAAACTGGCTCCCTCTGGTTATGACCCCCACTTTAGGTGGGAGAATCGGCAGGAAAAGCTAGTTAGGAAGAGATGTGCGCCCACCTTTGCCAACCCCACCCCTCAGGTGGGGGAGGTGAGGTGAAGCATACATCTCAGTCCCCTCCATCTCAAAGATGAGGGGACACAGCCAATTAGAGAGAGGCCCATGCCCCCTCCCACTGGAGGTTGGCATAATAGGGGGTGTACTCACCCCAAGGAGGGACCTATTGGCTCCAACCTGCACACCCCTGTAAGGCCCCTCAATTTAGTATTGTTAGTATTTAGGGGCGACCCTGAACCTTACTTCCTCAGATTCCTGCAACCTACAAAGAAGAAGGACGTAAGAAGTAGCACGGCAGAGGAGACTGTAGAGAAGAACTGACTTGGCCCCAGCCCTACCAGCCCGTCTGCAGTTTCCAGCGATCCTGCGCCAAAAGTCAACTTGTCCTGCAGCCAGTGACCTCCAGAACCCCTGGGAGGACTGACTGCCGTCAACAAAGACCGGATCTCCTGCGAACAGCAGCTCTGTTCGATAGAAACTCCAAAGAAACACTCTGAGCCTGCTGAGGACAAAAAAATTTGACGCCTGGAACCACCACTGCACCTGTCGCCTACAGCCCGAGTCCAAGTGGCCCACCAGTCTCAGCGAGGTCCCCCAGCGCTCCAGAGTCCGAGTCCACCGTGGGTTGACCCCCCCATGACTCCCCGACGTTGCCTGCAGCCTCTGCACGGAGAACCCCCCCCCCCACTGCCAATGGCCTGGTAAGGTGAAATCCAACCTCAAAAGGCACCCCTGCATCCGCCCGCCCTGCGCCCTGGAGAAGAGGACCTGAGGTGCACCTACATCCCCGAGCCTTCCAACTTACCTGCCCTGTTGTTGGTTCCTTCCTGAAGACTTCCTGGAATGAGCCTTCAGCCAAAATCCAAATCCGGCAACCTCTATAGGATTGCATTGGGCTCCCGACAGCTCCTAAGCACCCTGCACCTGGCCTCCCCAGCGCCGCTTGTGGTGTGGACTTGGGGCTGACCTGAGACCTCCTTTGCCTTGACCTTAACCCTAGGAGCTTGGCTCCCAAGACCAAGTGGCTTGCCCGTGAGCAGGCCCCAATAGAGGTGTCCTCTAGCCTTATTGGCTAACATTGGCACCCTGCACCCGGCCGCCCTGGTGCCACTGATGGTGCACTTTGAGTGCCAACTTGAACTTTAGGGAACCCTGGTTCTAACCCCAGACACCCAGCATTGTAAGTCGTTTACTTACCTGCAAACCAATAACATTCTTTTTCTCCATAGGAACACATGTTGTGGTTTTTTTCTCTGAAAATGTTCTGTCGACCTGCTTGTTGTATGGAACAAAAGTTACTGTGCTTTGAAAAGTAAATTGTCTTACTTACCTTTGTATTGTAGGACCCACGGTGTGATATCAAGGCATATCAACCTGAGTAGTCGATGTAACAAAAAAGAAATCCAAAATTAATCAAAAGTAACTTCACTGTATTTTGAACTGTTTTAAAGCAAATACAAACCTGTATTGATTCCAATTTCAACCACAATTAGATTTTCTTGTAAGGTTTTACGTTTGAAAGCATATTCTACTTACCTGTGCCAAGTCTTGCTTGGTTCTAGAAATAAAACATAAGTATACCTTTTTTATACTTACCTAAGTGGTCTGGAATCAGTCTCTGAGTGCATGCCATCAGTTCTTGTCTGAGTGAATACAATAAATGCTTAACACACCACCACCTGGCCGCTTCGTACCTGTTGTCCCAAGAACACCACTGATCCCTGCAAAATCTGGCACTTATTGGCCTTGATCGTGAGGCCTGCCTTCTACAGAGCCTTCAACACTTCTCAGAGATGGTGCAGGTGATCTTCCCAGCTGGAACTGAACACTGTGATGTCATCCAGGTAGGCGGGCCTACAGAAATCCTCCAGCCCAGCAAATACCTAGTTGACCAACCCTCTGAAAGGTGGCAGGGGCATTCTTCAACCCCAAGGGCATCACCTGGAACTGGTAGTGCCCCTCTAGTGTTGAGAATGCTGACCTCTACTTGGCCCCATCAGTCAAGGCAATTTGCCAGTACCCAGACGTTAGATCAAACATGCTCAGTAACTTGGCAGCTCCAAACCGATCAATGAGCTCATCAGCTCTAGGGATGGGATGCGCGTCAGTCCTGGTGACGGCATTGAGCCCATGGTAGTCCACACAGAACCGAAGTTCAGGAGTGGCACCGAGTGCAGCAGCCTTTGGGACCAAGACCACTGGGCTGGCCCAAGGACTGTTGGAGGGCTCTATCACCCCTACCACCAACATCTTAGAAACCTCTTCTTTGATGCTGGCTCTGACCCTATCAGTCAGCCTGTAAATTTTGTGCTTCACAGAAGGACTGTCCCCAGTGTCCACATCATGGGTACACCAGTGGGTGACACCTGGGGTCAGGGAGAACAGCGTGGCAAACTGCCCCAACAGCTGGCGACAGTTACTCTGATGCTCCGGGGTCAGTGTAGGGGAGAGGTTCACACCTTCCATTGACCCATCGTGCTCCTTGGTAGACAGGAGGTCGGTGAGAGGTTCACTCTCCTCTTCCACCCCATCATCTGTCGCAAAAAGCATTCTTGCTTCAGACCTCTCAAAGTGAGGTTTGTGGCGGTTTACGTGCAGAACCCTCACAGTGTTCCTGGGAGCTTGCTAGTTCACCAGGTAGGTGACATTACTCTTGCGCTCCACCACCTCAAAAAGGCCCAGTCCACTTGTCCTGAAGAGAGCAAGGCTCTACTGGGGCCATGAACCACACTTTCTGACCAGGTTGAAACTCTACCAGAGTGGCATTCTGGTCATACCAGCGTTTCATCTCTTTCTGGCTGGCTTGTAGGTTCGCCTGAGCGAGTCTTCTGAAGCGGGCAGTCTGATTTCTAAAGGCCAGCATGTAGCTAAATACATCCTGGGGAGTTTTCCTGGGAGCCATCTCCCAGCCCTTTTTCACCAAACTAAGAGGTCCTCTCACACGGTGCCCATACAGTAGCTCAAAGGGACTGAACCCTAAGGACTTCTGCGGTACCTCCCTGTAAGCAAAGAGAAGGCATGGTAGGAGGACGTCCCACTTATGCCTCCTGGGTTCTGTCAGACCCTTGATCATGCCCTCCAGAGTTTGGTTGAATCTCTCCACCAAACCATTGCCTCTGGGTGGTAAGGAGTGGTGAACTTGTAGGATACACCACATGCCTCTCACAGGGTTGTCATATACTTGGATATGAAATTGGTCCCCCAGTCAGACACCACTTCTCTGGAAAACCCCACACAGTAAAAGATCCCCATCAATGCCCGTCCCACCATGGGTGCCATTGTTGTCCTGAGAGTGATAGCCTCCGGGTACCTGGTGGCATGGAGTTTCACAAAATCTGGAATACCAGAATAAAAACCTAACCGTGGGGAAGAACAGGGTTTTCACTGAACATGTATGAAAATCCTCTTTCCAGAAAGAAAAATTCTTTTCTAGAGTCCCCTCACCCACCAGGGTTTCCCCTAGGTGGCATGCTTCATCATTGGGGTCCTCTTAATCCGCTGCGGATTGAGGTGTGCTGCAACTTGCGGAACTACGTAGGAGCACTAGGTTGTGGAAAAATGTGTAGTGCAGTGAAAGTGGAGTGGAAAAACAAAAAGTTAAAAATACCTAATTAGTGGGCTAATATTTTATTCTTACCCCTAGTTGGTATGACTAAAATCAGGGGTTAATAATAGGGAAAGTCTAACTATAATGAGTATAGAGTCCCTAGTATTGGGTCGACATGTTTCGAGCTGTCCCCTCAAAGCTCTTCTTCAGGACCACACGAAGACCAGCCCCGTGCGTGCCACTCCTAAGCAAACCTATAATGAGGAATTAATGAGGTGCACACCTACTGTGTATACACCTAACACGTAATACATACGGTTAATCGCTGACACGTAGTATCTAAGGAATTAAAGCAAAGAGAGAATTAAAAACGCGCCCGCCTCCCAGCCAGGCTGGTAGGTCCTTGACACATGCGGCGTCTTAACTTAATCAATGTACTCCTCTATAGTGGGTGAGTGTAATTAAAAGTAATAATTGGTGCGAACATCCAGCGTGGTAAGAAACTCACACTCGCGATGCCTGGTAATAAATAAGTGGTTAAATACATAAAGGAAAAAGCACTTGTGTAGAGACACCACGTGACATACAACATATAACACTTAATTGTCAGCATATTAATGAGACATACTTTAGTATAGGCAGAATTTTGCCTCATGATCTGCAGGGGTAGAGGGGCTTGTAGTCACACCCTAAGGAAATAATGGGGACACAGAGTGGTAATTAGCGAGGAAAAAACCGGAGGATAATTCTCCCGGTGTCTCGCATTGATCTACTGTCGGGATTGTCAGTAGCACAAGACAGACAAAAGCCACTAACCTCCTTTTAGCAGCCAGCAGGGACGATGATCTGTAGAGAAGCCTCCCTATTCCCCTGAGCGCAACTCCCCACAGTGTAATGGACACAACTATGAAAAACAGCACCCTGGGGAAAAGGGAAGGGGATAAAATAACAAACTGTGCTGCCGGGAATATTTGATTCCTAGGTCTGGTCTAAGGGCTCTGTATTTTCTCCTTGATTGCACCTCACTGCAACGGGGGGAATAAAGAAAGAAATCAAGCATGAAAAGATTCCGCACAATCACACAATTTCAATCAGCAGATATAAGACATACGAGTCACTTACAAGGAGCCCTGCCGCAGCGGTGAAATAAATAGGTCAATTTTCCTTCAGAGAAAGTAAACGATTTTTCAATAATGTTAAGACTGTAGAAAACAATTTGGACCGCAGCATCACCACGGAGCGATATCTTCCAGCAGTTAATCCTCACAGCTAGAATATACCATAGTACCGCAAACAAACAGAAAGCTGCTTTAAAAATACTCAAAATATGATTAGGGTGATAACAGCACTCTCAACCACTGCGTCACGCCTCAAACAAGGACGCGTGTGTAAATTACCAGCAGGAGTCCGTAATCCACAGGAAAATACTTCAAGACTAGTCTGCCCACTCACACGATACCTGTGACTGTTCTCGCTCCCAAGGAAGGGCAATCCGGAGTGAAACACACAAGAGTCTCTTGTGCAGAATCCCCGAACCGAGCTACGATATTCACGAACAAAGAAAAACCAACGAAGATTGCAGCGTTTCCCAAATCTCCTCCGGCGGGAAGGAAAGCGTCCGCACACGTGGGAAACTTGATTCACAATGTCAAGCACCTTCCCATCACGGAGGAGGTGCTTATATGGAGGCGTTTCTCGACCTGGTTGTCCTGTTTGTTCCGGCGAGTTCCCGCTGCCTTCTGGGAGTTGTAGTGCAGCGGGCTCCTCTTCCATTTATACCCATTCCCATTCACACGGTGGGCCTACTGTGGTGCAGCTGTGCCGGATTGGACCCTATACTGCTCAGAATCGTGACAGAACCCCCTCTCAAGGATCGCCGACTCGGCGGTCGACCAGGCTTTCCTGGATTGTCTGTATGGAATTGCTCTAACAGTTCAGGGCAGTGGAGATTCTGAACTGGTTCCCAAGTCCTATCCTCAATTCCAAACCCTTTCCACTCCACCAAATACTGTATTCGCCCTTTAACCACTCTGGAATCTAAGAGTTTCTGGACTTCATATTCTTCCTGTCCATCTATTTCCAAGGGGAGGCCGAACAGGTAGTCTCATGCTAGTAGGACATGGTTGGAGTAGAGATACGTGAAACACTGGGTGAATGTGCCACGACAGGGGCAGGGTTAATCTCATGGCTACAGGATTGATGACTTCTTCTATACTGTACGGCCCGATGTATTTGGGTTTTAATTTGTCTATTCCCTTCAGATGTATATTCTTTGTAGCGAGCCAAACCTTATCCCCCACCTGATACTCAGGTGCTGTAGTGCGTTTTCTGTCAGCAAAGTGTTTTTGTGCTGTTTGCGCTGTGGTGAGGTGTCTTTTTGCATCGAGTAACACCGCTCTTAAATGAGCATGATGCTCGTGTACGCTTGGGAGTTTGGACTCAACGGGCCATTCAAACGGGAGCATGTTGGGATGATATCCGTAAAGACAATAGAACGGGGAACACCCCAGTGTGGAATGCTCAGCGTTATTATAAGCAAATTCCGCCATCCATAGTAATGTAACCCAGTCTGTGGTGTTTTGTAGCGTAAAACAGCGGAGATATTGTTCCAGTGTCTGGTTAAGACGTTCTGTCTTCCCATCTGTCTGGGGGTGGTAGCTGGAGGAAAGACGCGCATCAATGTTCATCGTTGCACATAAGGCCTTCCAAAAACGAGAGGTGAACTGCGTTCCCCTATCGGTAATCAGAACACTAGGTATTCCATGTACTCTGACCATGTTTTGAAGAATAACAATGGCCAGTTTGGCGGCTGTTGGTAATCCTTGCAATGGTATAAAATGTCCCATCTTCGTTAAGTGGTCTACTATTACCAAAATAACCGTGTTACCCTCGCAGGGGGGCATCTCCACGATAAAATCCATAGATACAGTATGCCAGGGTCGAGGAGGTACAGGTATTGGTTGGAGTAGACCTGTGGGTTTGGAGTGACTGGCTTTTCCTTGTGCACACACAGAACAGTTTTTTATGTATTCTTTGGTATCCGTCCTCAGAGACGGCCACCAAAAGGAACGCTCAATACAGGCAACTGTCTTGTATATTCCCATGTGCCCTCCCAACAATGAATCATGAGCCCATGTCAGCACTCGTATCTGTAGGTCAGTGTTGGGTATATATAAGGCATGGTGATGATACAACAGACCATTTCTCTCCACCCGATGTTCGGGGTCCTCCCTGAGCCATGCCTGTGCGTCGAAATCAGCCAAAATTACTTGGACGTCCTCTAGAAAATCCTTCGAGGTGAATAATGCAAGGGTTTGAGTTCGGAAAGCCCCCTCCGCAAGTATCAAAGGGGGTTCGGGGTTCTCGGATAACATGTCTTCCTCGGTGTCAGTGATGCGAGAGAGGGCATCTGCTTTACCATGTTGTGGTCCTGGACGGTATTTAATAACAAAATCATAATCAGAAAAGAAAAGGGTCCAGCGCAACTGCCGAGGTGTGAGGGCTTTGGCGGTCTTCAAAAATAACAGGTTTCGATGGTCTGTGTATATCTCAATAGTGTGATGAGCCCCTAAAAGATAATGTCTCCATTCCTCGCAGGCCCTTTTTATCGCCAGTAGTTCCTTGTCGGAAATAGCATAATTCACTTCGCTGGGGGTGAGTTTTTAGAATAATATGCAACAGGGTGTAGTTGCCCTGTTGTAGGATGTCGCTGAGACAACACACCACCTATAGCATACTGTGAGGCATCTGTTTCGACGATGAAGGGTAGATGCGGATCAGGATGGCGCAAGATTGGAGCTTGTGTAAACATGTCTTTTAAACTCTTAAACGAGTGTTCGGCTTCATCCCCCAGACAAAGGGAGTGTTCTTCCTTAACAAGCAGGAGATGGGATGGATGATCTTGGAGAAATCTTTTATAAAACGCCTATAATAATTGGCGAAACCCAAGAAACTTTGTACGGATTTTACGTGAGTGGGGGTTGTCCACTGAGTGATTGCTTTGACCTTGCCGTTGTCCATCTGACAACCATGTGCGTTGATGATGTATCCTAGGAAGGCTACCTCTTGGACGTGGAATAAGCATTTCTCCAGCTTAGCATACAGTGAGTGTTGACGGAGCCTGTCTAATACTTCCTTTACATGAATTACGTGTTCTTGGAGACTAGGAGAATAGATGAGGATATCGTCTATGTAAACCACACAGTACATGTCCAACAACCCCCTTAAGACCTCATCCATGAAATATTGGAACGCTGCCGGGCGTTACAGAGCCCAAAAGGCATCACCCTGTACTCAAAAAGTCCAAACTTCGTCCGGAATGCAGTCTTCCATTCATCCCCGCTTTTACCCTGACCAGATGATAGGCCCCCTAAGATCCAGCTTTGTGAAATAACGAGCCCCCTTGAGCTGGTCCAGGAGCACAGGAATCAACGGTAAAGGATACCGGTTCTTGATGGTCACGCGGTTTAGAGCTCGATAATCGATACATGTTCGGAGCTCTTCACAATCCTTCTTAGGAATAAAAAAAGAGGGGAAGAAGCAGGTGAAGAGGAATGTTTTATGAAACCTGATGCGAGGTTCTCTTCAAGATAGTTTTTCAAGTACAGGGTTTCGGGTTCTGTTAGCGCATACACTCGACTACACGGAATCTCTGCCCCTGGTATCAATTCTATGCGGCAGTCATAGACTCTATGGGGTGGAAGTTGCGTAGCCTTTTGTTTATCAAAGAGAGACTGATATTCCTTGTATTCATCAGGCAAGACCAATGTACAACAATACCGGTCTTGTGTACATGCCGTGGCTAAAAGACACGCTTGTGTGTCTACCTTTTCTCTAGACAGGACTACCTCCTTCTTGCAATGTTCTATGCAGTATTCAGAACTCAGGACAACAGTGCGGGCTGCCCAGCGCACTACAGGGTCATGTAGAGTCAACCATGGCATGCCTAGTATGAGGCGAAACTGTGGCGCATCTATGAGATCGAACTGGATAAACTCATAATGTTCCGTACCAACCCGCATTAAGAGGGGAAGGGTATGAGAAGTGACTGGTCCTGACGTCAGCGTGGACCCATCCACAGCCTTCACGTATTCGGGGTACTTCTTTTCCCAAGGAATACCGATGGTTCGAGCATACTTTTGGTCCATATAGTTTCCTGTCGCACCGGAATCCACTAAGGCATCCACTTCTTGCGGGATGTCTGTAGTATCCCAAAGTAAAACACTGATATTCAGATGGGCGACCGCTGGTTGTAAGGTATTGGCGATTACTGAAGAGATCGATGTCCGTCGTTCGCCCGACCCAGAGATCTCCTTCTGACTCGGGCTCTTCAGTTTTCCGACGTCTCTCTTGTTCCCATAACTGCTTGTCTTCGCGGAAATGGGTTCCGTTCTGGGAGTTGGGCCCGAGCTCGACACTCTCTTATGAAATGTCCTCCTTTTCCGCAATATAAACACAGCTTCAGTTTACGTCTCTTCTCTCTTTCTTCTGTGGTGAGGGGACCACGAATACCTCCTATCTGCATTGGTTCGGAGAATTCCGTAGGCTTAGAGGTTTCTTCTGTAGGAGGTTTTGGTTTAGCATACCAAGCTCGCGGTTCTCCTCTGTTTTTGTCTCCTCTTCGTTCTTGTAATCGGTGGTCTAGTTGGACAGTGAGATTAATCATTTCCTCACAGGTCTGGGGCAACTGTACTACTTGTGAGAGGACATCCTTTAGTTCTCCCCGCAATCCCTGGTAAAATAAAGTAGTTCTTTTTCCTGGGGCCAGTCGGTTTCCACCACTAGACGATTGAATGATGTTATGTAGGTCAATAAATCTTGAGACCCCTGTGTTAGGGTAAGTAGTTCTCGATCCAAGGTCATCATGTGAGACTTCCGGTCAAACAATTTTCTCATTTCTATACAAAAGTCTGTGAACCTATGCAAGACGGGATCATTTCTCTCCATTAAGGGTATAGTCCAGCTCGCAGCATTTCCTCCCATGTAGGACATCATGAATGCCGTTTTAGCCGTGTCATCCTGAAACACAGCGGGTTTGCACAGGAAATGTAATCTGCATTGATTAAGAAACGTTTCGAACTTTTTTGGATCCCCATAGAAACGTTCTGGAGGCGCCAACGGTATCCCAGTGTTTTGTATTACATGCACCGTGGGTGTGGTATCAGTGGCAGGTGGAGGAACAGGAGAGGCTGTAAAGAACCCACCCCCTTGTGTGGGGCCTAACGAGGAGGTTGCACCACATGCCCAGGAGCAGGAAGTGTGGCTTCCCTGATATATGTAGCTACCCCTGGGCCCCTCCGTGATAGACCTGCTACCTCTCTTCGTAATGTGCCCATCTCTTTTCTGAGGTCCTGATTCTCTAATCGCGAGGTTTGCACCTCTTGCTGCAGAGCTGTTAGGCTCTCCAACAACGAGGTCAACACCACGTTAGTATCCATCGTCCAGGCTGGGCGTCTAACGTGGGCTTGACATTCTGTCGGGATTGTCAGTAGCACAAGACAGACAAAAGCCACTAACCTCCTTTTAGCAGCCAGCAGGGACGATGATCTGTAGAGAAGCCTCCCTATTCCCCTGAGCGCAACTCCCCACAGTGTAATGGACACAACTATGAAAAACAGCACCCTGGGGAAAAGGGAAGGGGATAAAATAACAAACTGTGCTGCCGGGAATATTTGATTCCTAGGTCTGGTCTAAGGGCTCTGTATTTTCTCCTTGATTGCACCTCACTGCAACGGGGGGAATAAAGAAAGAAATCAAGCATGAAAAGATTCCGCACAATCACACAATTTCAATCAGCAGATATAAGACATACGAGTCACTTACAAGGAGCCCTGCCGCAGCGGTGAAATAAATAGGTCAATTTTCCTTCAGAGAAAGTAAACGATTTTTCAATAATGTTAAGACTGTAGAAAACAATTTGGACCGCAGCATCACCACGGAGCGATATCTTCCAGCAGTTAATCCTCACAGCTAGAATATACCATAGTACCGCAAACAAACAGAAAGCTGCTTTAAAAATACTCAAAATATGATTAGGGTGATAACAGCACTCTCAACCACTGCGTCACGCCTCAAACAAGGACGCGTGTGTAAATTACCAGCAGGAGTCCGTAATCCACAGGAAAATACTTCAAGACTAGTCTGCCCACTCACACGATACCTGTGACTGTTCTCGCTCCCAAGGAAGGGCAATCCGGAGTGAAACACACAAGAGTCTCTTGTGCAGAATCCCGAACCGCGCTACGATATTCACGAACAAAGAAAAACCAACGAAGATTGCAGCGTTTCCCAAATCTCCTCCGGCGGGAAGGAAAGCGTCCGCACACGTGGGAAACTTGATTCACAATGTCAAGCACCTTCCCATCACGGAGGAGGTGCTTATATGGAGGCGTTCTCGACCTGGTTGTCCTGTTTGTTCCGGCGAGTTCCCGCTGCCTTCTGGGAGTTGTAGTGCAGCGGGCTCCTCTTCCATTTATACCCATTCCCATTCACACAGGTGGGCCTACTGTGGTGCAGCTGTGCCGGATTGGACCCTATACTGCTCAGAATCGTGACATCTACAATGGGATATAGAAAAATCATTAGTTCCTAGGAAAGGAACTTAAGGAGAAAAGAGTTAGCAAGACTTACTTCGTCAAAGCGCACCTCTGGCAAATCACCTAATGGCACCCCCGGAGACCGCATTTTACCGCGTCTGTCTCCCGGGGTCCATTAAATACTGCCAGAACCGTCCAGTCATGATTGCCTTGGCAGCTAGACCGTAAACCTCCAAAATGGCCGCTCCATATGGCAATACCGGGGGCCATCTTGTGTGAGTGACTCAGATGCCTTTCGTTGAGACCTCCGAGTGGCATATTTCATAAATGAAATGGGAACTGAAAATATGAAACCAACCCAAAAGCGAAATACTTAGGGGTCTGGTTATTGAGTGCAAACAGAGTGCTCGAAAAGGGAGGTCGGTTAGACTGGAGATAATATGGAAGGAAGCCATCTAAAATGTCTAAAAACGGCGGGGGCCATCTTGGAATGTCTAAGAATAATATAATAATACGGGGGCTCTAAACAAGTAGCCCACCGCAACACTGGTGTTAAACATAGCTTATACATTCTTATTGTCGGATGTCGGTGGTGATCAGGTTGATGACAAAGGAGACCAAGAAAAATGGTATTACATAGTGCCAGTGTGGGTATCTTAAAGGGATTGATCATTCCCCTGAGTGACACTGGTAGCAAAGTATTGTTCCTAGAACACTGTATCTAAATTGTAGATCGTGCGTACCAGAATCATTTTACAAATTGCCCCCACGGAATGTTGTCATTCAGCCCTTCAGTGTCCGTGTGTAATTTGTACACCCATCTTTGTTCTTTCTCTAGTAACCTGTGTTCTAAATGGTCAGTGTGTTTGATGTGTTCTAACACCACCCAATGTAGATCGTTTGGGGTATGTTGCATTTCTTTAAAATGTGTTGTCATTTTTGTGGTAATCCTATTGCACCTGATGTTGCTTCGGTGCTCGCATATCCTGGTGCTGACCTTTCTAGTGGTCACACCAACATAATGCAGGTTGCATGTGATCATGTACACCACCCCAGGGGTCTTGCAATTAGTGAAATTGCGTAGTTCCCAAATCATCTTGTTGTTAAAAGTCACTTTCTTTGTGGTGGAGGTAAGATGACACACGCTACAATTACCGCAGGGGTAGTGACCCATTGGTAGTGTGCTAAGCAGTGGTTGTATTTTATCATTCCTAGTTTGGGGTTTGGAACCGCTCTCCAAATTTGCGGATGCTTTCCTACGCCCCTTGATACAGGGAACAAGCATTTACCTGAAGGACACTAAGGCAGTACTCTGCCTCCTCCAAGATCTACACTTTGACCCTACAACCAGTATCCTCATTGGATTGGACGTGGAGAGCCTTTATACCAGCCTACCCCACAAAGAGACCCTTGAAATCATTGAAGAGGTCCTATACGAAGAAGAGTGGACCTATTATACACCAAGGCACTTAGTCCTGGAATGCTGCAAGAGGGCTTTGACGGAGAATTTCTTCCGTTTTGAAGACATCCTGTTTCGGCAACAGCACGGGACCAGTATGGGCAGCACCTTTGCCCCTAGTGTGGCAGGACTATATGTACACCACCTGGAAAAGCACAAAATCCTGTCCAACACCAATCCACATCGCCAAAATATTCAACTCTGGAAAAAGATACATCGACGATGTTCTACTAATTTGGGAAGGTGATGAATCCGAAGCCAACGAGTTCATTGAGTGGCTTAACCACCAGGACCCTTTCTTCAAGTTTACACATACCATGAGTAGATCACAACTGGTCTTTCTGGACCTCAATATATATGCTACAGAGAGCCTATTGAAAACAACCACACACTTTAAACACATGGCAAAAAACTGTCTACTACTCTATGACAGCTTTCATCCCAGACACCTGAAGGAGAACCTCCCTTTTGGACAGTTTCTCAGGCTCAGAAGAAATTGTTCTGAGACTAAGGACTTCAGAGCACAAGCCAAAGACCTATCTGAGAAATTACTCACTAGGAAATACCCAAAGAACTTGATATCAAAAGCGAAGAAGAGAGCCACAAACAACCACAGAGAAGCGCTTCTGGAAACACATCAGAAACAAGACACAGAAAAAGAAGAAGACCAATATGTATTACAACATTCAACATTGCATCGGACTGTGTCACCAAAATAGTAAAAAAACTTTGGCGTACCCTCAGCAGTGGAAAGCTTGACATCCCTAAACCCATGTTCTCATATAGGAAAGGGAGAAACCTAAGGGACATTTTGGTACACACCCGCCCCAAACTAGGAACGATAAAACACAACCACTGCTTAGCACGCTACCAATGGGTCACTACCCCTGCGGTAATTGTAGCGTGTGTCATCTTACCTCCACCACAAAGAAAGTGACTTTTAACAACAAGATGATTTGGGAACTACGCAATTTCACTAATTGCAAGACCCCTGGGGTGGTGTACATGATCACATGCAACCTGCATTATGTTGGTATGACCACTAGAAAGGTCAGCACCAGGATATGCGAGCACCGAAGCAACATCAGGTGCAATAGGATCACCACAAAAATGACAACACATTTTAAAGAAATGCAACATACCCCAAACGATCTACATTGGGTGGTGTTAGAACACATTAAACACACTGACAATTTAGAACACAGGTTACTAGAGAAAGAACAAAGATGGGTGTACAAATTACACACGGACACTGAAGGGCTGAATGACAACATTCCGTGGGGGCAATTTGTAAAATGATTCTGGTACGCACGATCTACAATTTAGATACAGTGTTCTAGGAACAATACTTTGCTACCAGTGTCACTCAGGGGAATGATCAATCCCTTTAAGATACCCACACTGGCACTATGTAATACCATTTTTCGTGGTCTCCTTTGTCATCAACCTGATCACCACCGACATCCGACAATAAGAATGTATAAGCTATGTTTAACACCGGTGTTGCGGTGGGCTACTTGTTTAGAGCCCCGTATTATTATATTATTCTTAGACATTCCAAGATGGCCCCCGCCGTTTTTAGACATTTTAGATGGCTTCCTTCCATATTATCTCCAGTCTAGCCGACCTCTCTTTTTCGAGCACTCTGTTTGCACTTAATAACCAGACCCCTAAGTATTTCGCTTTTGGGTTGGTTTCATATTTTCAGTTCCCATTTCATTTATGAAATATGCCACTCGGAGGTCTCAACGAAGGGCATCTGAGTCACTCGCACAAGATGGCCCCCAGTATTGCCATATGGAGCGGCCATTTTGGAGGTTTATGGTCTAGATTCCAAGGCAATCATGACTGGACGGTTCTGGCAGTATTTAATGGACCCCGGGAGACAGACGCGGTAAGATGCGGTCTCCAGGGGTGCCATTAGGTGATTTGCCAGAGGTGCGCTTTGACGATGTAAGTCTTGCTAACCCTTATCTCCTTAAGTTCCTTTCCTAGGAACTAATGATTTTTCTATATCCCATTGTAGATCAATGCGAGACACGGGGAGAATTACCCTCCGGTTTTTTCCTTGCTAATTACCACTCTGTGTCCCCATTATTTCCTTAGGGTGTGACTACAAGCCCCTCTACCCCTGAAGATCATGAGGCAAAATTCTGCCTAAACTAAAGTATGTGTCATTAATATGCTGACAATTAAGTGTTATATGTTGTATGTCACGTGGTGTCTCTACTCGAGTGCTTTTTCCTTTATGTATTTAACCACTTATTTATTACCAGGCGTCGCGAGTGTGAGTTTCTTACCACGCTGGATGTTCGCACCAATTATTACTTTTCAAGGGTCAAGGTCAACAAAAACTTTATTCGATTCACAGAATCATTAAAGCATAATTAAAACACGCTAGAAAACATTAGTAAATCAAACACCTAAAATGCGTTGATCCTGATAATATTTACAATTAGCAGCAGCAAAACCATGTATCAATGTACTTCATATATTTGGGAATCTTTAGTTATTTTAGTCTCAAGGATTTTTGTTCAATTCATTATATATAGTATTTAGTAAAAATTCTTTAAAGTGTCAAGTGCAAATTTGTTCGACATTATTAAAAACAGCTATTAAACATATTTCATCATATTATTTACATTATATACACTCTATCAAGATACGATTATATAACATACAGCCTATACGCGATTAGGAAACTTTGGTTAACCTTTAAGATGTTTCGCTATATATCATGTGCAAACTTGCGTATGCTGCTTATTAATAAGTACGAAACTAAAAATATAAGCAATACTTCAATAATGCTGAGTAATTAATTATAATTAAAACTCAACAAAATATACATTCAACAAACCACAATTTAAAATACACATCATGATACCAAAGTCATAGTACCCAAGGAAACCCCTATTTAAAAAGAATAATAAAAATGTCTTTAAAATTTTAGACCTTCTTTCCTTCTTATAAAATTTGTAGTCAGTAAAAATCTGCTAACCGCAAAGACAAAAAGTTTTGAGGAATCAGTTTTTAGTATGCGCAGCATATCATCAAATTTTCTAACATTCAAGCTTCTGCCTATGGGTTTTATCCATTTTCTTCTAGGGTTTATGTATTTAGGACAGAAGAATAAAACATGGGCAGTATCCTCTCTGGCGCCCAAATGGCACAACGTACATTTAGAATCTTCATCTCTATTCTGATCATGCCCCCATTTTGATGTAAAAGCTTTTATCTGCAATGTACCATACCTGAATTTCAGGTATAAAATTTTTGCTAGTTGGGGTTCGATGTCATCCAAAAATGATTCAAAGTGAGGATTTGTTTTAAACATCAGGAATTGAGTTGTAAGTATTCCTGATGTACCATTTAAAGTGACACTGTGCCAAATGAAGTTCCAATAAATAATTTTAATTTCCCGCTTTGAATCAGGTCTCAGCAGGCCTGGGCTTTCCCAAAATCTGCTCAGGCCTAAATTAGAGAGCCACTTGCGAATGTGTATCAGCCATGGAAAAGTAGTATGAGTGTCAAGTGCCAATAGCTCACTCAATGCTTGTCTGTATATCACTAGTTCATCAGTAGTCCAGATTCTAATCCAGTATGACAAAGTCATCCAAATTGCCTTATGTTCAAGCCGTTTAATACCCAGATCATATATTAATGGAATCAGAGGGGTATTTTGGGAAAGTGCCACAAATCTTCTTAGAACCTTATTTTCTCCCACAATTAAAGCGGAAAGATTTTCCCCACCCCACAACTCTCAACCATATAGGGCTGCGGTTTGTGCTCTGGACTTGTAAACTTCCAGGGCTGGTGATATTGCCTTTGTCATGGTTGCATGCTGTTTCTTTATAATTGGAGCAGAATTTTGCAATAAAATTGATTTTGATTTCATTATCTGGGGGTTCCATGAAAGTTTTGAATCGATAGTTACCCCAAGATAAATGAAATTAGAGACACGCTCTATGACCACTCCGTTCAATACTATATTATTTTTAAAACATTTGTGGGGTTTTATAGCCATATATTTTGTTTTAACGGGGTTAATTTCCAAACCTTTTAATGAACAATATTCATTTAGTGAGTTTAAAAGGTTTTGCAGGCCCTTTGGGGTTTGGGATAGAAGAATAGTATCATCCGCAAAGGTGAGAGCGCAGATGTGGGCCCTTCCCAATTTTGGGGAATCATGTTGTGATTTTTGGAGGAACTGAACCATGTCATTAACGTATAAAAGAAACAAGGTTGGCGCCAGGACACATCCTTGGCGCACCCCTCTCTTGACAGGTATCTCCTTCGTAAGTTCCCCCTTTTACCCCAACGGACTTTTGCAAAATTACCCTCGTGGAGCCTAATCAATTGGATCAGAATCTCCTTGGGTACTCCCTGCTGCAGCAAATTTGACCATAATAGGTCCCTAGGGATTGAATCAAAAGCGGCCTTTAGGTCGACAAAGGCGACATATAGATGACCAGGTCTCAACTTTGTGTATTTCCAGGCTATGGTTACAAATCTAAACACTTGATCTATCGTGCTAGTTTTCTTTCTAAAGCCCGCCTGGCAAGGTGAAAGAACCTCATTATCATTCATCCAATCGTTCAGTTTATCCAAAATTTGCTTGGCATAGACTTTTTGTAATATGTCTATCAGACTTATGGGTCTATAATTAGCGGGATCATCTCTGCTGCCCTTCTTAAAAATCGGAACGATTTCCGCACCCTTCCAGGAGTCTGGGATTGGTTGACCCCTAGCAATTGCATTACATAGATGATTTATGTATGGCGCCCACACCTCAGGTTCATGTTTAAAGAGATCCCTGGTATCTTGTCGGGTCCTGGAGCTTTAGATGGCTTGATAGCCGCTATCGCTAGTGTGGTATCTTCTATACTAAAGTGTAAATGCCCAGCTTCCTTTAGGGTCAGCAATCCCTCGGCGCTTGCTACTAATGCTCTATTTACCAATTTTGGAAGTGCATACAAATTTGCAAAGTGACTTTCCCATGTGGAGGGATCTAAGTAATGATCATGGGCCGGAGTGTTTATTTTGCTACCATGGGCTATAATCCGCCAAAACATGGCCTGACCACCAGCCTTTGCTGCTACTATCAAGTCCTCCCAGCTAGCATCTTCCCAATTTCTTCGGGCTATCTTCAATGTTTTATTATATACATTTCTTTCCTGTCTGATCACGGCTATCTCTTTAGATTGGATCGCCTTAATGAGGCGTTGTTTAGCCACTACACATTCTTTATTAAACCAATAATTAGATGATCTAATTTCAGCCTTGCAATTGGTTTGCCCTGATTGTGGTTTAGTTAAATAAGGTCTTATATCAGCTTTTGATGAATCTGTGTTATAGTAAGATCTTTAGTACCCAAATTTAAAAAAGGAGCCAAAAGGTCGCTAAAGACATTATATATTTTAGTTAGGGGTTCAACTTGGTCAACTAGGGATAGCCATTTTACTGTCCTTCTGTTATTGCTTACTAAGGGCGCAATGACCTCATCACATATTTCGAATTGTGGCGACGAGTGTTTCAAAAACCATTTTCCCGCCAGGTCTAAGCACAGTGGGAAATGGTCACTTTCTCTTCTATCATCGACTTTAAAGTCCTTTACATAAGCCCAATGAGCTACACTTATCATGATGTAATCTATTCGAGACACCGAGTTACCTCTTGAGAAAGTATTTGCACATTCAAGATCTGAAGAAAATCTGCCATTACAAGATCTTAGGCCTTTCTCTATGGTGAAGTGAAATATCTGCATAGCAGAAACAGAACTTCCCGCCATTTTTTCCACTCGAAGTGGCGGGATCCCCATAGTAAGGTCTTCTTCTTCGAGAATGGTATCTAATCCTAATAACGGTTCATAGCAACAATTAAAATCTCCCCCAATTATAATGGGCCCATTTAGTGCAATAGAATCGAGAATTTCATCCAATTGTTGGATTATTGGCGATTCCTTCGAACGCTCCCTTGGTCTTATATATATATTAAAAATAAGCATCTGCGACCTATTTGGAAAACTCAATTTTAGGCCCAGGATATCATTCGAATTAGTTGGTACCAATTCTATAGCTGCATTTATATGATTTTTTACCCAAATTAGTAGCCCGCCTGATGGTCTGCCTTTGCCTAGCTGACATGCTTCAATGCTAAAAGTTCTATAGCCCACTTTATATAATGGCTCCCTCGCCCATGTCTCCTGGAAAAGACAGAAATCAAAATTATTAATATAATCCTGCCAATCAGGTTCAAAAAGTTTTTTAGGGAGTCCCGCTATATTCCATGATACCATCTTCACACCTCCTGGTATTAATGTACTTGAGATGTGAGGCGGGGAATTAGTAGTAGTAATGTGCTCCAACCCTTGTGACCCCGGGATGTTGATTACTTTGCTTACCACATAATCCTTTATGTCTTGATGTGAATCCCGGATAGATTGTACTTCCGGGTTTATTAAATGTCGGTCCCCATATGTCAAGCTAGAAGTCCCCTCCTTTTTAGAGTTCGATCTTACCAGCAAATTCAGTCAATCTACCGCTTCAAGATTTTTGAGCCCTCCCTTGCTTTTATAGCAAAGTTACAACTACCTGGGCTGGCTCTATTCCGCCTAATACTCATATTAGAAGCAAATAAAGAATGGGTACGAAGATTCATGGTAATTAAATTTTCGGCAATAATTTTTGAATGCAGCGTTAGTTTTATGTCGTCCAAATCCCCCTCCTCCTGGTGCAATCGCTCTGCCTTGAATATGTCAGATCTTATAACAGAGAGACACTGCCGATCATTTCTGATCCAGTGAGTTGCCTTATTTATAAGGGAGTCATTGTCTTCCCTAACACCCTGTTTTAATCTTGGAGCATTAGTTAAAAAAACATTATAGCCGATCATCTCCCCCCCATTTACACAGTGATTTATTGGATAAGGTTCCTGATTCCATTGGGGGTCCCCATTCTTCTGCCCATAGTTTAGACACCACTTTAAATTACCTTGCGTGGCTTGTGACTGCCTCTTATCTGGTTGGGCTTCCAGGTATTCGATTTTGTGTTGTGCATGTTGGTGCAATGAGGGTAATCCATGATGATTATATGTATTTGACATTTGAGGCCTTGGTCTAAGTAAGGGGTATGGTATACAAGTCGTGTTTTTAATCTGGTTTATTTCTTGGTTTGGTAAAAATTTCAAACCACCACAAGGTGGGATTCTATCTGGATTATTGTCAATCTGAGTGTTTTGGAGATTTCTCCTTGTATGTTCTTCTACCTCCGGTGCACTAACCTCAACTACTCGATTTTTGAATAAATTCGTTGTTAGCACCTCTATCATACTTTTAATTGTCTTGACCTCTTCCTGGACAGCTTTTAATTTTGCACCAAGATCCAACACAAGCATATGTATATCTAGATGTTGCATGCGTGTTACAACTACGCTCTCATTACCTATGTGGTTTCCATGGCCCTCTATTTCTGTTTGTTTTACTTGTAATTCCTCCATGTTATGTGCTAATGGTGAATATCTATTAGAGCACTCTATACTTGGGATCTCCCTACAAATAGGGCTTCCCTGCAGGCTATTTAAATTATCCAGTTCAGACAAAGTTGGCTCAGGGCAACTAGATATTATCTTCACTACAGATGTAGATGTAGATGATAATTGTGGTGGTGTTATATTGTGAGCTCTATTAACAGTAATAGAAGGAATACTTGTCATTAAATCAGTCCCTTTTCCCTTTTTACTAAAAAAGATGAAATTTTGCTTTTACCCTTGGTGCTAAGCTCCTTCCCACTGGCCAACATAGTTTCCACTTCTTCTATTAAGTCATCTATAGCTGCCAAGGTGCAGTTGTCCGCTGCAGATTTAGCAGGTTTGTGAACCCTAGCTATCTTTTTTCTCCCCGACATCACCTCTGCTGCTTTCCTCTTCCCCATAATTACCCCCACAGTTTCTAATAGACCAGATAGCTTAGGTATTATATCTATCCCCAATGGGAATTTAAAAAATAAATGCTTTTAAGCTTACAAACTTAAATAAACCAATAATAAAGAGTAAAAACAATATTCAAACAAGAAACAACTTATCTTAAGTACTATAAATAAATACTAAAAGAGTACACTTTACAACAAGGGTCAAAGCTCCTAATGAGCGCCAAATACACAATTTATGCAATGATCACAGGCGTTTTATTAATGCATCGAAATTGACCCTTAGCGTTAAGGCTTACAACAATCCTTAATCCACAATACCAGCAAATGTGCAATTATGCAACAGGTCCAAGTCCAGGTTCCTTAAGAATCGACTTACTGGATGAGGAGGTTACTAATGTTTATAGAGTCAGGTCAATCAAGTCAGAGAGCACTTGGCAATTATATAGTAATAATATAGGACAAACAGAGTCACTACAAGTTACTTACAAGTCTTACTGCAACATCCCACTTTCAGCTGGGGGAACTCAAAGAAGGTGGCCCTGCCCGGCCTCTTCCGGTCACTGACGGGCAAGGACGGGCCCGCCCTTGGCCCGGGCTTTGCCCGGGCGCGGCCCGCGCGCGTCCCGCGCCGCGGCGGGAGAGGCTGCGCTTTGAGCGCGATGGAAGCTTACGCGCCTCCCCCCTCACTCGCCGCACCTGTAGATGACACGTTGTACCCTGGGAGATGTAGTCTCCAACCAGGGTACAGCGACAACAGCGATGATTCCTGCGGACCCTGGGACTCCTGTCCCACCAGGGTAGGTCTAACGGACTGGCAGCAAGTGGCAAGTGACAGGCAGGAAATGCAGGCAACAGACTCGGGCTCCCGCGCCGCGGCGGAGAGGCTGCGCTTTGAGCGCGATGGAAGCTCACGCGCCTCCCCCTCACTCGCCGCACCTGTAGATGACACGTTGTACCCTGGGAGATGTAGTCTCCAACCAGGGTACAGCGACAACAGCGATGATTCCTGCGGACCCTGGGACTCCTGTCCCACCAGGGTAGGTCTAACGGACTGGCAGCAAGTGGCAAGTGACAGGCAGGAAATGCAGGCAACAGACTCGGGCTCCCGCGCCGCGGCGGGAGAGGCTGCGCTTTGAGCGCGATGGAAGCTCACGCGCCTCCCCCCTCACTCGCCGCACCTGTAGATGACACGTTGTACCCTGGGAGATGTAGTCTCCAACCAGGGTACAGCGACAACAGCGATGATTCCTGCGGACCCTGGGACTCCTGTCCCACCAGGGTAGGTCTAACGGACTGGCAGCAAGTGGCAAGTGACACGCAGGAAATGCAGGCAACAGACTCGGGCTCCCGCGCCGCGGCGGGAGAGGCTTCGCTTTGAGCGCGATGGAAGCTCACGCGCCTCCCCCCACCTGTAGATGACACGTTGTACCCTGGGAGATGTAGTCTCCAACCAGGGTACAGCGACAACAGCGATGATTCCTGCGGACCCTGGGACTCCTGTCCCACCAGGGTAGGTCTAACGGACTGGCAGCAAGTGGCAAGTGACAGGCAGGAAATGCAGGCAACAGACTCGGGCTCCCGCGCCGCGGCGGGAGAGGCTGCGCTTTGAGCGCGATGGAAGCTCACGCGCCTCCCCCCTCACTCGCCGCACCTGTAGATGACACGTTGTACCCTGGGAGATGTAGTCTCCAACCAGGGTACAGCGACAACAGCGATGATTCCTGCGGACCCTGGGACTCCTGTCCCACCAGGGTAGGTCTAACGGACTGGCAGCAAGTGGCAAGTGACAGGCAGGAAATGCAGGCAACAGACTCGAGCTCCCGCGCCGCGGCGGGAGAGGCTGCGCTTTGAGCGCGATGGAAGCTCACTCGCCTCCCCCCTCACTCGCCGCACCTGTAGATGACACGTTGTACCCTGGGAGATGTAGTCTCCAACCAGGGTACAGCGACAACAGCGATGATTCCTGCGGACCCTGGGACTCCTGTCCCACCAGGGTAGGTCTAACGGACTGGCAGCAAGTGGCAAGTGACAGGCAGGAAATGCAGGCAACAGACTCGGGCTCCCGCGCCGCGGCGGAGAGGCTGCGCTTTGAGCGCGATGGAAGCTCACGCGCCTCCCCCTCACTCGCCGCACCTGTAAATGACACGTTGTACCCTGGGAGATGTAGTCTCCAACCAGGGTACAGTGACAACAGCGATGATTCCTGCGGACCCTGGGACTCCTGTCCCACCAGGGTAGGTCTAACGGACTGGCAGCAAGTGGCAAGTGACAGGCAGGAAATGCAGGCAACAGACTCGGGCTCCCAGCCTGGCTGGGAGGCGGGCGCTTTTTTAATTCTCTCTTTGCTTTATTTCCTTAGATACTACATGTCAGCGATTAACCGTATGTATTACGTGTTAGGTGTATACACAGTAGGTGTGCACCTCATTAATTCCTCATTATAGGTTTGCCTAGGAGTGGCAGGCACGGGGCTGGTCTTCGTGTGGTCCTGAAGAAGAGCTTTGAGGGGACAGCTCGAAATATGTTGACCCAATAGTAGGGACTCTATACTCATTATAGTTAGACTTTCCCTATTTTTAACCCCTGATTTTAGTCATACCAACTAGGGGCAGGAATAAAATATTAGCCCACTAATTAGGTATTTTTAACTTTTTGTTTTTCCACTCCACTTTCACTGCACTACACATTTTGCCACAACCTAGTGCTCCTACGTAGTTCCGCAAGTCGCAGCACGCCTCAATCCGCAGCGGATTGAGAGGACCCCAATGATCAAGCATGCCATCTAGGGGAAACCCTGTGGGTGAGGGGACTCTAGAAAATAATTTTTCTTTCTGGAAAGAGGATTTTCATACATGTTCAGTGAAAACCCTGTTCTTCCCCACTGTTAGGTTTTTATTCTGGTATTCCAGATTTTGTGAAACTTCATTCAGTTAGGAGGGTGAACCTAACCTCAACCTCTATCTCCCCCATCTTTTGATTACCTGGTGGCATGGGCCACCAAGACCAGGATTAACCTGTTGCCCATGGCTGGCTTGGGGTCCAGGGACCCGCAATGTCTATTCCCACTCTCTCAAAAGGGATGCCTACAACCGGGAAAGGTTGGAGAGTAGCCTTACACTTCCTCCCTCTCTTACCGCTTGCCTAGCAAGTTTGGCAAGACCTACAATGAGCATCAAACTGCCTTCGCATTTGGGGCCAGAAGAAGTGGGTGACAATCCTGTCAAAGGTATTGTCCTGCTCCAAATGTTCTGCCAAAGGCACGTCGTAAGCCAGATCCAGTAGAAATGTCCTGAAGCGCTGGGGTACCACTAGCACATGTGCTGACCCAGGCTCAGCGACTTTAGGCTCGCTGTATAGGAGACCATTCTCCCAGTAGATCCAGTGTGATCCAGACTGATCACCAGCTGCTGCAAACCCTCTAGAGAAGGCATTCTCTCTGCTCCCTGCAGAACTCTTCCCTGGTGGGACCCCCTTCTTGCTGCCAATGGGTCAGCTCAGATAAGTCCCCCAGTTCAGCCACTTGTTCCCCGTAGGTTCTGGGGCATCCCAATTGAGGTCAGCCTCCTCCCAGACCGTGGGAACTTTAGGGGTGGCTTTCCCGCACCCCTTGCCCTTTCTCTTGGCAGACACTTGGCCACTGTTTCAGGCTCCAGGTCCTTCTGATCATCCTTGCTGGCTGCCATGGACCGAGTGGTCACGCATGCCCACATTGGCAACCCAAGCAACTCCAAGTGAGACCTGAGCTCCACATCCTTCCACAAGGACTGCCCCAGGTCGTTACCTAGCAGACAATCTACAGACATGGTTGGGCTCACAACCATCCTCAAGAGACCTGAGACCCCCCCCCCACTGAAAGGGAACCTGCACCACCTTACATTGGGGCTCTGAGTTGTCTACAGCAACTACTTGGTAGAATGCACCAGGGACTACTTGCTCCTCAGATACCAGGTGACACTGGACTGAGGTCACACTGGCTCCAGAATCTATGAGAGCTACTACACCTTTGCCCATTGATGGTCACCCAGGTGCTGTACTTCTTAGTGTTAGGGGGCACCTGGCTTCCCTCGACCACCTCACTGTCCCCTAGTGAGACAAAGGTAATTTCTGTGGGATTCCTACCCTCCTCTGGGAACCTCTCCTCCCCAAGTGCTACACTTGCCATCACCTTGGACTGCCCACCGGTGGGTGGCTGTGCCCCCTTGGGGCATTTGGGATCTCCCTTCAGGTGGCCCACCTGGTCACATGCATAGCACTTATGGGGTCCCGTCTCTGCAGGCTTCCCTGAAGAGACCCATTGCTTCTTATCTCCTGAGGAGCAGGGATCCTTACCATGGGTACTAGTTTGGAGCCTTTTTGAGAACTCTTTTACTTTACCCTTGTCCCCCCCCCACTCTTCTGCTGGGGACCCTGACCACCTTTGGTGGAGTCTCCCCCATACACTTCCTTGTGGACCCTGGTATTCAACCACCGGTCCGCCTCCATAGCAAGCTTCCTGGGGCCAGTGAGCTTTCTATCTGTCAAGTGCTGGTGCAGCTCTGCAAAACATAGACTAGACAAGTGCTCCCACACAATCAAATTGTACAGCCCCTGAAAATCTGTCATATTGCTGCCCTTCACCCAACCATCCATTGACCTGCAAAAAGAATCTACATATTCTAACCATGTCTGGGAATCAGTTTTCTTACTGGTTCTAAACTGGTCCATGTACTTTTAGGAGTGAGACCATACTTAGTGAGAAGGGCCTCCTTCATGTCAGTGTAGGTGAGGTTATACCCTTTACCCAAAGCCATCAATGTGTCCCTCCCCTCTTCTGAGAAATGAAGCCACAATTCTGCTTCTTAATTTTTTTCGGGGACCCCATTCATGATAATACATGCCTCATAGCCCTGAAACCACCTCTGTATGTCATCACCCTTCTTGTACTCCTTTCTTCCATTTTTAGGAATGTCTACTAACCTCTCTGAGTGCACTGAGGAATTGCTGCCACCATCCGAGCTGGACCTACTCCTCTGATCCAGCTCATTTACTCTAAGCTCATGGTCTAATATCATTATTTTCTCTTCCATTTGCAGCTTGAGTCTCTCTAGCTCCGTTGCATCTCTCCTTGCCTCCCGCCTGTCCTCTAGCTCCTCTGGGGACAAGGCACTTCTGCCTAGCCTGGAGGGTCCCTCCCTCACATCAAACCTTGAAACAGGCTCCTCCGTCTCCACACTGAGATCTCCAGACTGCCCACTGGCGTGTCTGACTGCTACCCAGACCCTCAGCGCTTTTTGTAGCTCCTCTTTCCTGGTGAGGCCTCTGATTTGGACTTTCAGATTTTTGTAAATAGCCTTCAAATCCTTCTCGTTGTAGGTTTCCAACCTTTCCTCCTCAGAGGCCACTTCTAGGGATCCAACTGATGATGCTATTGACTCAGGCATGATGCAGTAGAAAGTTCAAGCTCAAAGCAAATGGCAAGATCAAAAGTAGACCAATAAGAAAACAGTATGTGGTACGTAGTGGACTGCGATATGGTAGTAGTGTACTCCCATCACTGTAGGTTAAGTACAAATGCAAGTCCTATCATTATCGCCGAGAACCAATGTTAGAAATGGGGGTCTCTATTTGGCAATGGTTTGTACCTTGACCAAGTTCCTTCTAGTCAGGGTAAGGGGGATAAACTTCTAAAATAACCCCTGCTCACCCCCTTGGTAGCTTGGCATGAGCAGTCAGGCTTATCTCAGAGGCAATGTGTAAAGCGTTTGATATAACTCACAGTAATACAGTGAAAGCACTACAAAAGGACACCACACCAGTTTTAGAAAAATAGCCAATATTTATCTGTGCATAACAAGACCAAAAACTATAATAATCCAACAGACTGTCATTCAAGAATACCAATAAGCAAAAATTGACTTTAGAAATAGTTTCTTGAAGTGGATAGCTCTGTCCGGGACTACCACGGCGGTGTGAACCAACAATCCAACAGTTCTGGCCTACCGCGGCGATGTGGGCCGGCTGCGGAGTCGGGAGACCCTCAAACAGTACCTTTGGTTCTGGCCGACTGCTGCGGTGCAGGATGTCTGTGGCAGGCGTTTTGAGGCTGCAGTGTGGAGCAGAGCAGTGCGGCGTGAGGTGCCCTCAGGTCGCGGTACAGGCAGCGGCTCAGTGGCGTTTGTCTAGCGGCGTCGGTGAGACCAGGGCTGCGGTGCGAAGTGGGGCGGTGCTCATCGTGGTACTAACCGTCACGTTGCTGATGGTCACGGTGCAGGCAACGACTTACGTTGTGGATCTGGGGTCAACGGGGCTGGCGTCGGAGGACCCAGGCTGTGGTGTGGGACGAGGCGGTGCATTGTGTAACTTACTAGCGTTGCCCCCAAACCACGGTGCAGGCAGCGGCAGCAATGTCAGCTCGCAGTGTCGTCGTCAGTGAGACCAGGGAGGCGGAGTGAAGTGAAGCGGTGCGGAGTGCAGTGCCCACAGGTCGCGGTGCAAGCAGCGGCTCAGTGGCAGACGTCGTCGGTGAGACCAGGGTTGCAGTGCAAAGAGCAGTGGGGCCCTCTACGGTGCCGCCAGCGGTCTCAGTGATGGCAGCGGATTGCGGTTTCCCTCTGTGGCAACTGAAACCCCAGTCCCAGATGCGGTACCCAGAGAAAGGTGAACTCTTTGCTGTTCCTGAGACTTCTTGAACAGGGGGCAAGCTCTACTTCAAGCCCTTGGAGATACTCCGAAGAAGACGTTTTTAGAAGGTTCAGTCCAGTCCTTTCACTGCCCCAGACAGAAGCAGCCATTGTAGGACAACACAGAAAAGCACACAGCAAAGTGGTAGTCTCTCCTCACAGCTTCTCCGGCTCTTCTTCTTGGCAAGTTTCTTGATCCCAAAGAGTCCCAAAGCTCTGGGGTCAGGGCCCCAAAATTTATACCACATTTCCATTTGAAGTAGTTGGCGCAAACATAGTTCCACTGGCATACATAAACCAGTTCTGCCTGGCTCAGGCCGGGATTACTCCTGGAGGTGGAGACAGCTTTGTGGAAGGCAGCCACAGTCCATTCAGGTGCGATTGGCAACTCCTCCCTCTACTCTAAAGGCAGCCAGGTCTATTCAGCCTGGCTATGAGTCACCCAGGAAAGGCAGGACACACCTCAACCCCTGTGTCTGTCTAGTGTGAATGCACATCCCCAGCTCCTGTCACTCCAAAACCAGGCGGTGAATACATAAATGGCAGAGGCACAAAGGATGGTTAAGCAAGAAAATGCCCACTTTCTAAAAGTGGAATTTTCAAACACACAATATAAAAATCATCTTCACTAAAAGATGTATTTTAGAACTTGGAGTTTAGGAAGTCTAAGCTCCAGCTCCCTTTCTTATCTCAATGGGAAGTTATGCTTGTAAGGTGTTACAAGGCAACTCCCATGTTAACCTATGAGACAGATAGCCTTGCAATAGTGAAAAACAAATGGCACATTATTTCACTATCAGGACATGTAACACACACCAGTACATGCCCTGCCTTTCACATACACTGCACCCTGACCATGGGGGTACTAAGGGCCTACCTGAGGGGTGCCTTACATGTAAGAAAAGGGAAGGTTTGGGCCTGGCAAGTGGGTGCACTTGCCAGGTTAATGTGGCAGTAAAAGTGCTCACAAACACTGCAGTGGCAGGTCTGAGACATCTTTAAAAGGCTACTTGTGTGGGTGGCACAATCAGTGATGCAAGCCCACTAGTAGCATTTGATTTACAGGCCCTGGGCACACACAGTGCACTGTACTAGGGACTTACTAGTAAATCAAATGTCCCAATCATGGGAAACAAATCATAACACAATTTATAGTAGGAGCACTTGCACTGTAGCACTGAATAGCAGTGAAAATGTGAGCAGAGACACTAAACCAGCGAAAAACGAAGTCCAGCACACCATCAAAACCAGGAGGTCAGAAAGCAAAACCACAGTGGAAATATGCCAAAAGATTCCAGGTCTAACAGAAGGTCTGAGCGTTTTGTAAAACATGCAGGGCTCATTGACTAATAGACTACTAGAAACTGATCTCATTGAATACATAGAAATTTTAAAAGCTGTACAGACTGGTTTTCAGAGTAACTGATGAGGGCTTCTGTCCTCGGCAACAGATTCTAAAATGTCCACCTTTCTACTTAAGTTACATTCTCAGAATCTATTGGAAGAGACAGGTTGGAAAAAACATTAAGGGCCACATTTATGATCCTTGTGGCGCAGCAAGTCACGGGGAAAGGGCATGAATGCCCCATATTTATCCAATATGGCGCATTCCTCTCCTTTCCCCTTGCGCTGGTGCCATTTTGGCAGCCCAGCGCCAACTGAGGCACCCTTGCACCATGGTGCAAGGGTGCCTGTGTTGTAGGCAGGATTGTTTTTGTCAATCCTGAGAGGCTGAGTAGAAAGAGGAACAAAGGAGGAAAAATAAAGATATTTCTCCTTGTTACACCTCACCTGGGGAGGAGTATCTTTTTGGCGCAGTCCCAGGTTTACAGGGTTTGGTATATCTGGGCATGCGTCAAAAACCATTGGAGTTGTGTGGGAACACCTACACAACACCCATGGAACGCCTTCCTTGTGCAGAGTAATGCAAAGCAGTGATTTGTGCTGGGTTGCATTACTCCATATTTTTGAAGCCATTCAAAGCCATGCAGAGTGGCTTTGCATGGCTACAAAAATATGACTTTAGGTTTGCGTCACTCTTGCACCACCTTGTGTGGTGCAAGAAAAATGCAAACTGGGTCATAAATATGGCCCTAAGTGCAGTGGTGGCTGCCTCGGAACGGGATGGTGGGGTGGGGGGAATGGATAAAAAAAAGTTAAATGAACTTACCTGCCCTTTTCCCGCAGCTGCCGCCGCACGCCTCTCCTTCGCCCTCTTGTCTGCACTGGCAGCACCGGACGCAGTCTCTCCCAGCCAATCATGACGCTGCATGAGCAGTGTCTTGATTGGTCTGAGCTTCCTGTTTGGCCGCTCGGGCAGTGCCTGGGAGCCTGGGCATGTTCTCCATTGTGCTGTGCAACACAGCCAGATGGAGAACATGCTAAGTGCGCATGAATGTTTGGGCGGCCCAAGAGGGCCGGCCAAACATTCATGCACACTTATTGAGTAAAAAACAGTCCTCACTTTTATTCAGCCACGCCCGACCTGTCTGGATTCAGTCCCGCACAGAAAAATAAAATAACGTCTTGTTATTATCATTTTCTTTTTCTTTTTGCACTGCTGACATAGCAGTGGGGTGACACTCCTCCGCCGTAGCAGAGGAGCCGCCACTGCCTAAGTGAAAAAGATGCTCTCTACATTTTTTAAGAGATAGGCCATGTGAAATTGGGAGAGTAGGTATCAGTAAACATGGGGAGTGTAAAGACTTCCGTAGAACACCACATAAGTACAGTAATAGCTCCTAAATGTCCTTCAAAACTTCTGAATTGTTTAGAGCATTATTTGACAATTATGCTGTAAAAGTTGCATTTGGTAATGTTTTTTTTCTTTCAAGGTGAACCCCCATCCGTATCTATTTAGTAGGTTCATCACCAGCTAATATTGCTTCCAAGCGGGCCTGGTGCAGGCACTGAAGACAGTGCGATGGTGGCCCAGTGGTGCTTGTGGGCTGCATCAGTGGTGAAAGTGGGCTACGACCTTTCTAGAAACATGTTGGGCAATTGTACTTATTTATTTATCTGTTTATTTATTTTTACAAATTAAGCACTGATGTTATATATAGCACGTAGGAAAGGTTAAAGGGAAGCCCTTTGGTAGAGAGGAAAGAGGAAGACGAGCAAGAAGGCACCAAATTTGATTTCGCCCAAGGCGCAATCTTGGCAAAGTCCGGCATGGGGCAAGACATTATAGAGTTTTGAAAACCCCAAGTCAATTTGCTTGGTAAAGTTTGTAATTAAAGCTGAGCTGTCTAGTAAACACATCAGCCTGCACAATGAGCATCACAGAAGGGAAATAATATCAGGGAAAGTCGTACATGATGACAAGAATCAAAAGGGGCTGGAGCGCGTCACACATTGATTTACTTAATGGAAGGGACTGCATTGTTTCCTGTAAAAAAAAAAAATTTACTGGGGAGTCCCTTATCGTAAAGGAATTTCCTTGTTTTTCAGTCAGTCAGTCTGAGTATATGAGTTTTGAGTAGTTTGTAAATTACTTTAATTCGTTTCCCCTTCCTCTTTCGTGTTTCGGAGCTCTAGATCATGACATGCTCATAAAAGGAGCAGTTCGAACTTTAGCACATCGCCTTTTGTTCAAGCACATACAGGAAGTGCTAAAGGTTTTAAGCCAAAAAAGACCCTGTGCTGCCTCAGCTTCAGCCTCTAACAGATCCTGTACTCCAAACTGAGTGTGTGTAGAAAGAAGCAGGGCACAGTGGAGGGTACACGCGTAGGGCATCTACCCACTCTTTTCACAGGTTGGACGCCACCTGCCCTGCCAAGAAGCTGGGCCCCACAGAAATATGCTAAACATCCTGGTGTCATTTTCAGATACATGCAGGCGAGGGGCCTTTGTTATTTTAAATTCAAGCCCGACCCAAAACAGAGGCCGAATTTAAGGGGACATCAGGCCTACTTTTGTTGGAGTCTCCTGGCTGGGAGCTATCTGGTGCCTCACAACTAGATCCAAATGCAATGGAGGGGAAACAAAGGCACTCAGCGTATTGCTTCACAGGCACTTAATAGAGGTCTGCTTTTGACTTTGTTCAGTCCCTGTATATAAGAAATATGAATGCACTGTAAGATTGTCAGATGTGTTGGTCTGTCCCAGTGTTTACAAAAATAATTTAAATACCACTATATTGTTTTATTTCTTTTATGGTGCTATAGCGCTACTCATCCCAATGCAAGGTGTCCGAGCGCTTTACTTCCACGTACACATTATACATTGACAATAAGTAAATCAATGTGCAAGATGTGTTACATAAGACAGCAGAGTTACAAGGTGTAGGAGTCACATGTCCTTTATAGCTCACTGTGCTGTATTAGGATGATTTCAATTTATGAAGTGCAATAACATAAAGATCTCTGTGTTAAAAGCAGTAACCCACTTACCAATAAAATAAAAATCTGTCTTCTGCGTGTTACATAATGCACTTTGCAGGAGACATATTAACCCTCTATGCTATTTCGATTCAAAACTGGGACTAGACAAAACACAAATCTCTTCAGCAAATACGTTAACCTCCGTAGTTATCTTACCATTATTATTATTCCCTGAGATTTACTGGGCACACACTGAATTCTGCAGCAGGTGCTTTAACTCCCATAAGGTATTTTGAAATTCAGACTTTGCAACCAATTAAGCAGAACCAATTTGCTGCAAAGTTTCTCTTTATTGCCAAATTCTTTGTGGCAGGGTTTTAAAAAATAAATGTGTAAGTTGATGCTCAGATTTTGCATCGGGGTTGCGTCACTTTTTTGGCACAACCCTGATGCAAAATCTCATTTGTTAAATATTGTACTGTGCTCAAATGTACTCTTGATAGATCTGATAAACATATATGTAATGTCTAAAGATCTGATGTCACTTCTTGTGATGTCTCTTCTTGTGAGGTCATGGGTTGTGATGCCACTTTCTGTGATGCCGCATGTGATGTCATGCGCCATGATGTCACTTGCTTCCTGCCTAACTTGATTAGCCCCCCCCCATTTCTTTTTTAGGACTTGTGCCCTGGAAGCAAGGGTCATATTGAAGACAATTGGACATGTTTACTCACCACTCCTGACTAGACGCTAACCCGCCATTCCAACAAGCAAACTGTACCTCGCACCTGCCAGTGCTCTGAAGTTAGTAAATGGCAATAGACAGCACTATTAAAACCCCAGAAATCTATAAAGTAGCCTGGTATTCTTGCATGCCTTTTTGTTACGCCTATGTTGTGCCCACCAGGTGCCCTTGTTATCCCTATCTGTAAAAGACGGTATTGGCTATTTACCCAGCTGCCGTGGTAAATATTAATGTTTTTCTGCTATTTAATTGGCTGCTGGCTAAATAGTAGCAATTATTTACTATTTGGCTCGTGTCCTTGAAAATAGCAGAGAAACGTCCCTATTTACCAGACTGCGGGCTAAAAAATAGAGATTCTGCACTGGTTGGCCGCTGGCCGTGTGAATAGCAGAAAAACTACACTATTTACCAGGCCGCTGGCTAAATAGTAGAGATTCTGCAGTGATCGGCTGGCGGCTGCGCAAATAGCAGAAAAAGTTCATTATTTAACGGCCGCTGCCTAAATGGTAGAGATGTTGTGCTGTTTGGCCGGCGGCCGTGCAAATAGCAGAAAAGCTTCATTATTTACCTGCCCGCTGGCTAAACAGTAGGGGTAGGAGGAGCTTGCGGAGGTTCACTATGCGGAATTTCGCGGAGTTACTTAAAAACTCTGTGAGATTCCACAGAGTTCCGTGCGCTGCGGAGTTTAATACATCGTGCTGCTTGTGGTGGTTTTTAGCGCCGTTACCTAACCGCCAGAGGGCGCTGCTTCTTTCTGCCACTTGAGTAGATTTTCTACTTGAACAGCAGCTTTCTCAACGCGAGCGATAGCAACCTGCCTCAACCACCCGCTTTGAGAAATGTTCCCGGGAGGTGGTCTAGGGCTCGATTTTCTCGCTTGCGCTCGCCAACTTAATGCAGTGGTTGGTGGAGTTTTTCCAAAACTGCACTCCAAGCGGAGCGCAGAGTGGGCAAAACTCTGCGAACTCCACTGGAGCAGCAGAGTTTACCGCCCACCCCTACTAAATAGTAGAGATTCTACACTGTCTGGATGGCGTCCGTGCAAATAGCAGAAAAACTTCTATTTACCTGGACGCTAGCTAAACAGTAGAGATTCTGAACTGTTCGGTTGGCGGCTGTGCAGATAGCAGAAAAACGTCACTATTTACCCGGCCACTGGTTAAGTAGAAGAGATTCTGCACTGTGGGTCTGGCAACCATACAAATAGCAGGAAAACTTAAATATTTACCAAACCGCTGACTAAATAGTAGAGATTTGGCGCTGTCCAGCTGGCAGCCATGCAAATAGCGGAAAACTTCACTATTTACCTGCCCACTAGCTAAATAGTAGAGATTCTTCGCTGTTTTGCTAGCAGCTGTGCAAATAGCAGAAAGACATCACTATTTACCCGGCCACTGGCTAAACAGTAGAGATTCTGCACTGTTTGGCTGGCAGCAGTGCAAATAGAAAATAAACGTCACTATTTACCTGGCCACTGTCTAAACAGTAGAGATTCTGACCTGTACGGCTATCGGCCGTACAGATAGCGTGAAAACAAATATTTACCCGGGTGCTGTCTAAATAGTAGAGATTCTGCACTGTTTAGCTGGCAGTTTTTATTAAACTCCCCACCCCACCCCACCCCGAGACTGCCAAAATTCAGTTCTAAGGAGACCCCCTTCGCAAATTAGTTACTACCCCAACTGGGGGGGTCGTTGGTTTATCAATGGTTTGCAATTGCAGTCGCAAACTGTCAGTAAACTCCTTTCCAAATTGGAAAGGGAAGGGAGTAAACCCCTTTTATGAACCCTCCTATTTGCAATTCAGAAACAATCACAAAAGTCTTTTTGCTAGTCTAAAGAAGTTTACGACTCATGAAAAGGGTTTTGCACTTAATGATAAGTACTTTTGTGGTCACAAACCTTGTAATTTTGTGACATGCTGCCCTTAGTGCTAAAACTAGCTTAGATGCAGGCACTAACTTATAGGCCCCAAATGTTTGAATGTTTCCAAATTATTTTGACAGACACGGCACAGAATGTCACTCCATTACACTGTGGGAAAAGACATAGCAACTTGGGAGGCCCTTTATGGAGCTGTCTCGTGCTCCACAAATGTTCCTACTCCTTTACATTTGCCTACAGATATGACTAATGATAAAGATGATTGTAACCTTTGCAAGATAAGTTAAAGCTGTTTACTCTACTAAAGCTATATACTAGCTCTTACTCACAAAGCCATGGTAATGTACAAGTGCTAGATGTAAGGTTGCCAAACGGCTCCATTTTATAAGAACACCTCTTTTTCAGCAGCAAATCAGTGCGTTCTGGAAATTTCAATTCTGGTTTACTTTAATTTAACAAATGAGACTAAAACACCTGAAAACAATGATTTGTAAAAGCAAAAAACAGAAATGGAATTGTTGTATCCCAGTAACATAGAGCCATCTAATATTTAGGGTGATTTTATCAAAATAGAAACAATTGCACAGGGCCACTTATGAAGTGACCAACTGAGTATAATTGAGAGGCTCAATTCCAATCTCATGACAGATTCAAGAAAAACTATGGGACTGATTTAGAGTTTTGAGTACGGAGTTAACTCTGTCCGGATGGCGGAGGACAATATCTCCGACATCCTGAGAGACCCCCGCCCGCTAAATTTAGAGTTGTCCGCTGGCCATGTGTACAACTCCCTACATTGATAGGAACTGCTGTCATGGCAGTTCCTGTCTATGCACAGAACATTTGAAGGACAGTACAGTCAGTACAGTCAGACATGATGGCCGACTAGCAAGCCTTTTAAAAAATGTTTATTTTTCAAAAACAAGCTCCCAAAGCAGGAGTTTGTTTATGAAAAACAAAAAAAAGGAATGACCCCACACGCTGGGAGTTTTCTCCTATGGTGATAGGGTCATTATGGTTTTCCTGTCCCTTACAGCCAGGTTTTGCTCTAAATAGGGTAGATGGTATAAAGTCCTTCCTTCGACGGCCTGTTTTGTATTGGGCCATGAGGGGAAGTATTCTGTCGAGAAGCCACAAGCAAAGGAATGGGACTATAATTAATTGAACTGAATATCATTGGAATATGAATGAATTTTCCCATTAAATCAGAGAAAGACATATAGCAAAGACAGAAGAAAAGAAACAGAGATATTTACTCATTGACTTTATTACAAATATTGTAAGAAATAAGACACTGAATAAACAGAGACATTTTGTTACCTCCATTCTTGTGACCTATTGATCGATCATTTCACAGTTCCCTTTTAAAACCCTTTTTTCAGAAAGGGGATGTGGATGCACTATTGAGGATTTACAACTGATTTGTGGTGTTTCTCTTTGAAATATAATTTTCTGGCTGTTGCTTAGACACAGCCTTTGTGCTAAGTGATGGCTCTCACAGCAGCAGCAATAGTGCCTGCTCCATGCAGAGGTATCCAAAACAAGAATACAATGAAGCATGAGATCTCAGTGCCTGGCTATCAGCCTTTCTGATTAGTCATGAGGCACAGACAAAAGGGGAGCCCTGCTTAGAAACTTTGACACGTTTAACAAGTGAAACTTATGACCTACCCCTTACTTCTATCATCTATTCTATGTTGTCAATCAGGAAGAAATAATCAGCAGCACTTTGCTAAAAAGGAACTAACAGCATTTTCTTGGGGGAGCCTTTTCTCCATTCTCCATTCCGATCCGAAGCCTCCGAGATCGTCTGCGGCGTACCCCAGGGATCGTCCCTCAGCCCAACACTGTTCGACATCTACATGGCCCCGCTCGCACGCATCGCCAGACAGCACGACCTCAACATAATCTCCTACGCCGATGACACTCAACTGATCCTCTCCCTCACCAAGGACCCCCTCACCGCCAAATCCAACCTCCATGAAGGAATGAAGGCCGTCGCCGATTGGATGAAGATCAGCCGACTAAAACTGAACACGGAGAAGACAGAGGTCCTCATCCTCGGCTCCAACCCCTCAGCCTGGGACGACTCCTGGTGGCCAACGACGCTGGGAGCAGCCCCGACACCCACCGACCACGCACGCACCCTGGGAGTCATCCTCGACTCAACGCTCTCCATGGCCAGGCAAGTCAACGCAGTCTCATCCTCCTGCTTCAACACCCTCCGCATGCTTCGCAAGATCTACAGGTGGATCCCGACAGACACAAGAAGAACAGTCACCCAGGCCCTCGTCAGTAGCAGACTTGACTATGGGAACGCCCTCTACGCGGGAGCCCCGGCCAAGCTCATCAAGCGACTGCAACGCATACAAAACGCCTCCGCACGCCTGATCCTCGATGTACCACGCCACAGCCACATCACCCCCCACCTGAGGAACCTGCACTGGCTCCCCGTCGACAGGAGAATCTCCTTCAAACTCCTCATCCACGCACACAAGGCACTCCACAAGACTGGCCCAGCCTACCTCAACAGACGACTCCTCTTCTACGTCCCCAACCGCCAACTCCGCTCCGCCGACCTCTCCCTCGCCACCGTCCCTCGCATTCGAAGAACTACCACCGGCGGCAGATCCTTCTCCCACCTCGCCGCCAAGACCTGGAACACCCTTCGACTAAGCCTACGACAGACCCAAGACCTGCTGACCTTCAGGAGGCTACTCAAGACCTGGTTGTTCGACCAGTAGCAGCACCCCCCTTTTTGTCTCCCCAGCGCCTTGAGACCCTCGCGGGTAAGTAGCGCGCTTTACAAATTCTATGATTGATTGATTGATTGATTCTCCCTCATTTCAGTTCTATGTCTCCACCCTCTATCCACAGTGATGCAGTCAATACACTCCCAATGTGTAGGGAAGCTGTAACTACTCTCCATCATATCAGGCAAAATGCATCCCAATGGTCCATGCACTAAGACTTCCATCACACAAGAAGTCTTACTACTAAACACTTAGGGGCAGGTTTACTGAGGGCTTGTGTTGCCCTTGTGTCAAGCAAGGTGACGCAAGGCTAGACAAGCCCTTAAATGGGATTTACTAAGCCACGCAAGGTCACTCTGTGTGGCTCTGCGTGGCTTAGTAAATCCAGAGTAATACAAGGCAGTGCAAATCGCTGCCTTGTGTTACCCTGTGTTGAGAAGGCGTTCCATGGATGGTGCATGGGCGTTCTCATACATCCACCCATGGACTTTAATGCAATCCCAGGTTTACTAAGGTGGGTAAATCTGGGATTGTACACCTTCCCAAGTGAGGCTTATAGAGGAGAAATATCTGTATTGCTCCTCGTTACTTCCTATTTGTATGTGTGCTGCGTTCTGCAGCACACATAGAAAGAGGAATACGCCTCAAAGGATCGCATTTGAGCAGGCAGGTGCCCATTCCTGCACAAAAACAATCCTACTCATAATGCAGGCACTCTTGCACCATTGCCTGTGTTCGCGCTAGGCAGCACACAGTGCGCCAGTGCAGGTAGAGAGCAGAAATACATCATACCTTAGTAGATGTGGTGCATTTCTGGTTTCTTCCTGTCACGCAACACAACACAGCAAGTTGTCGTGCTGCCTTGCATTGTGTGACTTCTTAGTAAATCTACCCCATGCTACATACACACACTTGGAATGTCAGCGCAAAGATCCGGGGTCACACAGAATCCCTCTTTGCGCAATCTGAGACGATCTATCTGGAACCTCCATTACCCCCGCTTCTGCTCCTCAGGGCTTTCTTATGATCTTGAGCTTCCCTTTACTGATTGCCATATCCCTTTGACCCCTTTGTTAGCCATTAACCATTTTTTCCTGACTTCATCCATCTGAGTTTCTTAAACCCTTTTTGCCATCCTTCAGAGACCACACTCATTTTCATCCATCCTTCTTTAAACTCCTCTACCACGTTTCAGTCCCTATGCCCTCAGATCCACCCTCAGACTACTGTCCCAGTATCAGACTGTGACTTCTACACTTAGAGGACAGTGTGTAACAGTCCCAGCTTTTTATTCACTTTGCATGCTCTGATTTTTCAGCAAATACTTACCATTTCTATACATGGGCTGAGAGGTGGGGGTTTCTAGGGTTTGGCAGTATATGAAGCATGCATAAGAACCCTTTACAAAAGGGATATTCTAATGCATGTGGCCTAGACTCACATAGGTGTCCTCCTGCTCCTGGTCTTCAGCATTTACTTCCAGGTCCTGTTGTGGTTTTAGGCATTGGTCCTTCTCCTTGTCTTGGTCCATGTCCCCCTTTTCTGGGTTATTTTGTTTCTCCTGATCCTCATCCTGGCCCTTGACTAACTAGTTCTGATCACCCTGGTACTGGGTACCTGAATCTGGGGACACTAGCTGTTTTCCTTTCTAACCCTGGCCTTCCTGGCCCTGCTCCTGGCTCATCCTTGTATTAGCCCTTTCGGGGCCTCCTTATCATGACCATAGGACCAGGGCGCAGACTACGAAGTGGAGCAGAAACACCAGAACCTGGGGATAGTAGAACCAGGGTGAGGACGATCGGAAGGACCCGAACAGCCAGAGCCAGGAAGACTAAAGGGACTGGACTGGGATGTCCAGGAGGGCCAGACCAAAATGACGAGCCCCAGAAGAACCCCAACAAATAGAGCCAGGACATATGCCCCGGACCATTGGGTGCAGTGCCAAAAGGACCATGAGGTCAAGGCACAGGGCCAGTAGGACAAGGATGATCGAAAGCAGGAAAACAAGAGCTAAGATGGCAAGGCCTAAGAGGGCCAGGACACAAGAGGTCAGATAGACCGAGGGGACCAGCAGGACTAGGAACTGATGTACTGGGAATCAGATGAGCAGCGTGAGAAGAATCAGAAGGACCAGTTTAAATGGACCGGGTCAAGGGGATCAGAAAAGAAAGAGCTAGGAGAACGGGGCCTGAAAGGACCAGGATTGCCAGAAGGACCTGGCCGGATCAAGTCTAGTGGGCACAATACCAGTAAGAGAACACAGACTGTTAGGACCAGGAGTAGGAAGACCATTGCTAGTAAAACAAGATTGAGAGTGAGGAAGACTCGGAGAACAGTTCCTGAAGAATAAAGATGAGATGGCCAGGCAACCAGAGCCCAACAGGACAAGAGCTAAGAGGACAAGAGCAACGAGGATCAGTGGGACCACAACCAAGGGGAAAAGGAAGCTCAATTCACAGAGGTCTAGAGTATCAGGACCTGGCACACCATGACAAGCAGGACCAGGATGATGAGGAAAAGGAAGAGCAGGACAAGGCAGGCCAGGATGACAGGAGCCATGATGACCAAGCTGGGTGGCTAAGAACCGCTAAGAGCAGAATGGCCTGAACAAGGTGGATTAGGATAAAGTGGACATGTTAGTCCAAGATGACAATGAGCAGGAACACCAGGGTCAAGAGTATCATAACATTTTGGAGGAGGACCCGGAGATCTAGTAAGGTCAGGAGAAGGTGGTCTAAGGCCAATAAGACCAGGGAGCAGATGGGGGAGGATTAGGTGGACTTGGAGGTTAAAAATAAGGAGAACCAGGAACAGGGCTAAAAGGACCAGAGAGGTCAGAGCTAAGGGACCAGGACCTGAAGTTCCAAGTGGAGAAGGAGGGCTAAGAACTGGGGTAATAGGACCAGGCTGGTGTGGATCAGAGGAACCAGGACAACCAGAGCCAGAAGGACTAATGGAACCAAACCAGGACCAAAATGACAAGGCCTAGCCCAAGAGGACCTAATAAGGAGGACCAGGACCAGTGGAGGCAGTACCAGGTGGACCACAAGGACCAGAGCAAGAAGAATCAAGATGACCTAAACCAGGAAGACAAAGAGTGCCAGCCCTAGGAGAACCAGGACCACAGGGCTAGGTGGATGAACACCCAGAAGACCATAAGGATGAGGACCAGTAGTACCAGGATCAGGAGACCCAGGAAGGGCTAATACAAGGATGAGCCCAGAGCAGGGTCAGGAAGACCAGGGTCAGGAAGGATTACAATCAGGTCCCCCAGATTGAGGAAACCAGTACCAGGCTGACCCAAACTAGTTAGATCATGCTAGGATGAGGATCAGGAGAACTAAAACAATCCAGAAAAGGAAGACTTGGAACAGGATTAAGAGGAGGACCAACACCTAAAGGCACAGAAGGACCTGGAAGTGAAGGAAGAAGACTAGGAGCAGGCAGACACTTAGGTGAGCCTAGGCCACATGTATTAGGACATCTCTTGGTTCTTATTGATGTCTCTTATAGTGCCAACACATAGAAACCCACACCTCTTCAGCCCACATATAACTGTATAACTTACACACTGATCTCTGGGTGTAGAAGACACAGTCTGATGCTGGCACAGTAGACTGAGGGCGGAGCGGAGGGCACAGGGACTGACATTTGTCAAAAGAGTTTAAAGGTGGATGGATGAAAATGAGTGTGGTCTGTGAAGGATGGCAGAAAGGGTTTGAGAAGCTCAGATGGTTCAAGTCAGGAAAAATCGGTAATGGCCAACAAACGGGTCAAAGGGATATGGCGATCAGCAAAGGGAAGCTTAGGATCATAAGAAGGCTCTGATGAGCAGAAGAAGGGGTGATGGAGGCTCCAAATAGATTGTCTTAGATGGCTCAAAGAGGGATTCTGTGTGACCCTCAGATCTTTGCACTGACATTCCCTGTGTGTGCATGTGAGGTGAGTATGCAGCAAGTGGCTGATTTACTAAAAAGTAATGCAGTGCAAGGCAACAAGACAACTTGCTGAGTTGTTGTGACAAGAGAGCAGAAATTAGCTATACTATTAAGATATCGCATATTTCTGCTCTCTCCCTGCACTCGCGCACTGTGTGCTGCCTAATGCCAACACAGGCACCCTTCCACCATGGTACAAGAGTGCCTGCACTTCGAGTAGGATACTTTTTGTGCAAGAGGAGGCACCTTCCTGAATAAAAACAATCCGTTGAGGCATTTTTCTTCTTCTATGTGTGCTGAAGAATGAAACATGCATATAAAGAGGAAGTAACGAGAAGCAATACAGATATTTCACTTCATAACGCCTCACTTGGGAAGGCATACCATTTTGACGCAATCCCTGGTTTACTCACCTCAGTAAATCTGGGATTGCATCAAAATCCAAAGGTGGATTCATGAGAATGCCCATGCTCCACCCATGGAACACCTTCTCAACACAGGGGTAATGCAGGGCAGCGATTTGCGCTGGCTTGCATTACTCTGGATTTACTAAAGTCATGCAAGGTGGCTTTGCATGGCTTAGTAAATCGCATTTAAGGACTTGTGTTGCCTTGCTCCGCCTTGTTTGATGCAAGAGCAATACAAGCCCTTAGTAGATCTGCCTCTAAGTGAGTAGAAGTAAGACACCTTGTGTGATGAAAGTCTTAGTGGATGGACCAGTGGGATGCATTTAGCATGACGTGATCGAGAGTAGATACAGCTTACCTATACAGTAGGAGTGTTTTTACTGCATCCCTGTGGATAGAGGGTGGAGATTCAGAACTGAAGTGAAGGAGAATGGAGAAAAGGCTATCCTAAAAATCTCTGAGATCCTTTTTATCAGAGGACTGCTGATTGGTTATTCCTGAGGGACAACAAAGATAGACGGTAGAAGTAAGGGGTAGGTCATAGGTGTCTCTTGTTAAAGGTGTCAAAGTTTCTAAGCAGGGCTGCCTTTTTTGTCTCTGCCTGATGACTACTCAGAAATGCTGTTGACAGCCAGGTGCTGAGATCTCATGCTTCATTGTGTACTTGTGTTTGGATATTTCTGCTTGGAACCAGCAATATTGCTACTGCTGTGAGAGCTATCACCTAGCACCAAGGCTGTGTCCGAGCTACAGCCAGAAAATATTTGAAAGAGAAACAACTGAAATCAGTTTTGCAGCCTCAATAATAGAGCCACATCCCCTGTCTGGAAAATGAGTATTGAAGTGTGTCTGTGAAATAATAGATCAGTAGGTCACAAGAGAGGAGGTAACAAAATGTTTATTCAGAGTCTTATTTGTTACAATATTTGTAATAAAGGCAATGAATGAAAAATCTCTATGACTTTCTTTTCTTCTGTGTCTTTGATGTCTATATGTCTTTCTCTTATTTAATGGGAAAAAAAAGTCATTCATATTCCAATGACATTCAGTTCAATTAATTATAGTCCTTTTCCTTTGCTTATGGCTCCTCAACAGAATACTTCCTCTAATGGCCCGACAAAGTACAGGCCATCAAAGGAAGGAGTATAAATCATCATCCCTATTTAGAGTAAAACCTGGCTGTAAGGGACAGGAAAACAAATGACACCGTCACCCTGGGAGAAGTCTTCCAGTATGTGGGACCATTCGTCTTTTTGTTTTTCAAAAACAAACACCTGCTTTGAGAGTTTGTTTTTGAAAAACAAACATTTTTAAACGTTTTCCAGATGTCTATCATGTCTAACTGTACTGTCCTAACTCTAAAAAAGGTATCCTCTCTACGAAAGCAAATGATCACGGGTAAAGAGGAAAGAACATGTACTTCCACCGCACTCAGAGGTGGGAAGAGGAAAACCTCTTTTTTATATACAACCCCCACCCACTCTAGTAGTGGCATGCTTCATCATTAGGTTCACCCTGACTCCTAAAGGTCAGGGTGGGATCAACCGTATTCCAGGGAGCACTTTGAAGACAATTTGTTTTTATTGTTTGGGGGTTTTTTGGACCTCATCCCTATCAAGGCCCACCAAACACACAGATGATGCCCTACTTCCAACCACACCAAATTATTTTAGGGAGGGGTGGAAGGAGAGTCAGGCGAAGCAGAAGAGGAGGACAGAGGGTCCAATGGGAGACGAATGACGGAGAAGGAGTGAACACTCGCAGCCGCACATAGGAGAACCAGCAAGCAGGCCCGAGCTGCCAACAGACATAGTAGTCAATCTAACCACAGAAGAATTAACAACAACAGAAATTGCAGTACTCAACAAAGGCTTGGGGTTTGTCCCTACCACACAGATGGACAAGTTCAAAATACGATGGGAATTAGCAGAATACTTTTAGAAAATTCGCATTAAAGCATTATTTAATCAATCCCCATACAACAAAACCCACGATGGCCATACAAATTTGAAGAACAAATCAGGGTTCCAACCCCCACCTTCATCAATTCCACCGGCAGTACTAGCTTTTGAAGAGGCAGTCATAAAGGAGGTTGAAGAACTACATCCAAATAGAAAAACCTTCCAGAACCTTACCAGATAGGAGAGAGTGGCTCTGGACTCTCTTGGGAAGAAGTCCCACCTTGTAATAAAACCAGCAGATAAAGGAGGGCTATGGTTATCCAGAGCCAAAATGCCTACAGAGAGGCCTGCCTTACTCTTCTGCAAGATAGAAGGAATTATAAAATTCTGAAGACAGTCCCCACTCCTCGGCTGAACAATATAATCAAACAACTTACCGATGAAGTACTGGAGAATGAATGGATTACGAAGAAAGAACGGGACTTCCTGTTCGCCAAAGAACCACCCAGACTGCAATTTTACTCCCTACCAAAAATCCATAAAAACCAAAACCCTCCACCGGGCAGACCATTTTACTCCCTACCAAAAGTCCATAAAAACCAAAACCCTCCACTGGGCAGACCCATTGTGTCTGCCATTGGCTCCATTTTGGATCTATTATCACAATTTACGGAGTGGTCCCCCGTCCTCTGGTGAAAAATATTACATCATATGTACAAGATGCGAAACACCTCCTCAACATCCTGCAACACATGGACTACGATCCAATGACGGAAACCTTACTATATCTAGATGTCGAGGCACTTTACACCAGCATCCCACAAGAGGAAACTCTCTGAGTAATCAGCGACCTTCTGTTGGCACAAGACTGGGACTGCACAGCCCCGGCACATTTGATTATGCGACTAGCAAAACTAGCCCTTACTGAAAATTTCTTCAAATTCGAGGAGCTGACATACTTACAGTGCCACAGTAGATCAATGGGCAGTACATTCGCCCCTAGTTTAGCATGTTTGTATGTCAGCTGGTTCGAAGATAACAACATGTGGAACAATAACCTTTACAAGAATGAAATCTGCCTGTGGCAACGCTATATTGACAACATCTTTGTAATCTGTCATGGAACAGACACAAATATCACCGGCTTTCTCACCTGGCTTAACGGGAGAAATCCATTGCTTACATTTACTCTAACTGCGGACAGGAACAAGATATCCTTTCTGGATAAAACCATCATTGAAAAGGAGGGAAAACTAATTACAGGTCTATACTGAAAATTGACGGACTGCAACAGTATCCTACACTTCAACAGTGCCCATCCCAGAGCACTACGAGAAAATCTACCTGTAGGCCAATTCATGAGAATTCGATGGAACTGCACAGACCTTCAAGACTACAAAAAAGAAGCAGAGTCTCCTTCCAACAAGATGAGAGAAAAAGCCTATCCAGAGCGAGTGATCAAGAAGGCCCAAAAGAGAGCCCGAAACATCCCAAGAGAATCACTACTCAAAAATAACCCAAAAGGAGAGTCAGACTCGCTGATTTTTGGAGGAGCACTTACAATTCTGTCAGATAAGATCAAAAAAATCGTAATTAGACATTGGCGTATACGCTCCTCTAGCAAACGAAACATATCAAACCCTATGTTCTCCTTTAAAAGAAATAGCATAGGCGACAGACTAGTCCACAGTAAATCACAGCATGAAGAAAACCAACCACAAAATACTCTGTAGAGTCTACCCCAATTGAGAGGCCACTACCCCTGTGGCAACTGTACATCCTGCGCTCTCACCACGCATACACGCACAGTCGACCTAGGCTTGAAAAAAGCCTGGGAACAACGAACACATATTAAATGTAACAGCATTAATGTCGTGTATACAATCACATGACCCTGCGGCTTACGCTACATCGGCATGACAACCCGAAAAATTAAAACACGAATATGTGAACACAGAAGTACAATATGCTGTAAGAACAGTCAACTAAACTTACTGCACACTTCATGGAGAGCAACCACTCAGACAAAGACATACAGTGGTCCATTGTTGAGAAATTGACACCAGGCCACAACACCAGCAGAAGACTCTTGGAAAAGGAACAAAGATAGGTTTATAAACTACAGACGAATATATTGGAATTGAACGATGAAATCCCATGGCACCAACTAAACCTATAAATATTACACGTGCAAACTCATGAGCGGGACCCACCTGTCCAAAAAAAACGTTGCCACCCCCCATAAACAAAAGAGTAAGAAGTCAAAAGGTTTAAGGGAGTATGGTTAATCATTAAACCACAAGAGTAACCAAAAAAACAAATAGATTATACCTTAATACAACATGACACAATATTTACTGGGTGCCATGAAGAATATCATCAAAAGAAAAGAGTGTCTCTCAATTTATCTGAACATATTCTTTAGTATTATTTTTATTATGTATTTACATGAAGTCGCTTTTCCAATATCTAATTAAATGATGTATGATTATCTTCACTCACTATTAAAATCAGCATGTGAAGATAGCCTTTTTCAGTGTTATATACCATACAGCACTACAGATCCCATAAGGCAATCTACCCTTCATGTAAATACACATCTATTTATTGAGAACGTCCTACTCTCGGAACGATACCATAGAGCACATAGCACCCTAGATCTTTTTCCACTGACCCCCTCCAGTATCAGACATTATAGACATCACCATAAGAATATACACAACTGCAGCCAAGCATCACTGTAATAAAATCACAATCAACTGATCGTTACAGGGATGACATGGAGACGGGTCACGCAGACGTGATGACGTCATATACATCACATGACCGGAAACCCGGCGCTTGAACACCCATGCCGGGTTGTTAAAACGAGCTCCGCTCCGGCTACACACTACCAGCCAAGGGAGCGGTCTGGACATACAGGTTTGCCTGCGGGAAGGGACCCTTGGAGCAGTGAGTATTACCTTTCCATTTATCAAAAGAGGAGCAGATCACTGATGTCAACGCTACCAATTTTAATGATTACAACTACGGTGGCGTTCTCTCTCTAAGGCTCATTTTCCCTTTCTTTTACCTCCATTTCTAAACCAGAGTGTGAATACAGGGCCTACCCCCACCCTCGATAAGTATTTCTTGTTTACAGCTGGGGTAAGTTAAACGGGTGCATTAACCTAAATGCACTCAACACCGCCCATTTATAGATTTAAACTGCAATACATGAGCATGCATGTCACAACACTATAATCTCTAATGAGCACAGTTCTGCTATGTTACTGCATTATATATTTGTTTTATATACAATCCTTTGGTACCATGTTCTTTTTGTCTATGCAAAGTGATAAAATCTTGAAACTGACGAGACATTGATCTCAAAATAAAGCCCGAAATTCCGGTGTAAAATATGTTAAAAGCAATTATGAATTGCGAAGCCCGCGGGCTGAATGATAAAATTGATACAGGATATGATCAAAGTCAGAAGCTTGTTTCCAGTGATATGTTTTTGATTAAGAGTTGATGAGTGAAATGCGAACTTAATCAGTTTATTGTTTTATTTGTACTTTCTGTTCACAGGGTAATTCCCCAAACACAGCAAGTACTTTCTTTCATTTCTTGTTTGTTTGCATGCTTAAGCAGTTCTTTGGCACCATACATTCATATTTGTAACAATTGCAAGGTGACGTTACTGGGGGATCTCTTCTCTAGTACCGCTCTGACGAATACCCTGGACCCACATGGGCCAATTAAGTAGGGCAGAAACATGTTGGCGCATTTATATTAGGGTCATAGGACCACAATATCCTTATTGCCCCTTCCCATAGTTAGGTCTCGCCTACGCAGCGCGCATGCGTTGCATTGGAAAGAGACCTTTAGCCATGGACACAGCTTTGCGGGCAAAAACGTGCACGCGTTGCATTGCTTCCAATGGCAACGCGTGCACGTCTGGCGATTCCCTTGCGGGAGCGAGCGGCGCCATATGGTAGCAATTATCGCGCTCGCTCCCACAAGGGAAACGCTGCCTGCTCTCGGCCGCACTCACCCCCCACCCCCTACTTGCGCGCGCGCTTGTTTACTCTGTCATGCTCATTCAAGTGAAAAATAGAACTAGTGCTCTTTCTTCATTCACTGATCATCTGCTTTGAAAACATCTGGAGATTTTCAGAGTGGCATGTACATATTTTTGATCAAATACTGACATACGATGAAGAAACAGTTATGTATCCTATAACTTGCAGCAGAATAGGTTTTTGTACATGTGTCGGTTTCCGTGACGGTGTAATAGTTTGCACCCTGCTTAACTTCAGAAACCGTTTACTGTGTAATATTCCGCTTCCAGCGTGCTGCTGATTGTGGTCTTACAAGGCACTCGGTGTAACAGTGAGTGTGGGTAAACGGCTGGCCCATAACAAACGCTAGAACTCATTGAAATGGCAATAACTAGGTCATGTGAAGGAGGAGGTTGGCTTGGGTATCTAGTTACGCATTGTCCGTGCATCTGTGTCGAGTGAAAAGTGTGGGGCTGCACTTCGCAGAGGCCGCATGCCTGTCAGGAGAGGGAAACTGTGTTGCTGCACCTCACCAGAAGAGTCGTGACGCGTTGAAAAAAAACATGTCGGAAGATAGTGCCTTGAGAGGTATCCTACAAACTGATTTATGTGCAGTGAAGGATTGTGCTTTGTGTTTTATTTCAAAGCTAGGGTCCCCACTGTTGTATCAGACGCCTGCTAGGCTCCGGCAGAAGGCCCAGGTGCAGCAAACCAGTCCCATGGCAGTTGCTTCAGAGTTCCCAAAATAAAACACTCGGTGTTGTTTGTTTCCAAATATCCTGAAAGCATCTCTGACTCGAGCTCCAATCTGGTTGTGTTAAAAACTCCATGCAGCGGTCAGTAAGGGCCTTCATTGCTGGCAGCCCAGGACACACTAGACCGGCAAGGGCCAAACTCTTGCACTTTGTGGACTTACAGAAGCCCCAGCGTTCAGGGGAATGAGTATCCCAGCACCTCTCGCTCACCATCTCTTGAACTGGAATGTTGTCTTCTGGGGAGAGTTTACACGAGGTCTGATGGCAGACACTTGAGAGGGGAAGAGGGAGCCTCCCGTGGCCTCTGCCCGACCTGCCCAACTTATTTTTGTTCATTGTACCATGATTTCTAACTGCCATGGCTTGATTCGTCTGACGGACACCCGTCGCCCTGGCACTCATCGCCTCCTCTCCCCTGCTGTTCCTTTCCTCCCAATTCCCTGTCCTACCTGCTTGATCTGGAAATTGCTCAGGCCAGCAACCCACAATGCACCTTGGCGTGGTCCGGTGGAGAGACTTGCCTTTTGATGAAGCCAACTCCATCCACAAGCCTCTTTCCTCTGTCCCTCTACCATCTCCTTTCCCCTCCTGTTTTCTATGTGTTCTGTAAGTCCAAGTGCTCTGAGGTTACATAAAATGCTGTTCACAGAACTATCAAACGTACCAATTAGAACAACTCAATTCTATGTCAGGCTTGCAGACACGCTTCTTTTGTAAAGTCAAAGTGCAAAGAAAATATACAAGTGGGGCAGATTGTAAACTTGTCCACTGTGACTTGATTAACAAGAATCATTTAAATAAACACATTTTAGCCGTGGGTAGATCTCTAGCCCAGTCGGACCACATGAGCGCATTCTTCGCATTTGAGCGCTTGTTTGGAAGAGCTACTTCATCTAATATACCTAAACAGATTCCCATCTTGGAAACTTAAATAAACATTGTGCGCATCATGGATTCTTCACAAGTATTATTAATGTGCCAAGCCCAGTTCTCATTCTAGTGAACAGTTCCCTTTACAATAGTAAACAGTTGCTTTTACTAAATAATATCTAATTACCTCCTCAGGCCTAAATTGTGCACTTGAATTAAGATAAAAATGGATTACAAAATAGCCGTGGCAGCATGTTTCTATAAATAGTTTTTGCTTTTAAAATTATCATGTATGCACAAAACACATGGCATTGCCTTTGAGCAGGAGCTCACAGAGCCTGTACAATAGCCAGATGTCCCCTTTTAATCTGAATGAATGTTTGTTGTATCGAAATCAAAAAGCCTGGTAAAATCAAATGAGCTTTGCTTGTGATAAAATGTTCATGACTAGTGTTAGTTATCCCCATGCAACCTGTTTCCCACGTAATGACTTTAAGTAAGCTGGGGTTATGTCCACCTTTTAATCTCTCATAACTGTATTTTAAACACATACACATGCTAGCCTTCTTTATAAATGCACCATTTATCTGATAGCTGTTGATCCCAGTCATTTCCCTGTTGATGAGTAATGTCTTAAGACAACAGGCTATCTTGAATCTGGTGGAGTAGCGAGCACGGGACCCAGGTCTGGGCATAACCTTCCCACTTAGGGCGACAAATGTAACAAGCATTGGCATAGCCAATAGGTCTCGCCTTTGGGACCTTATAAGTATTTAATTATGCAGCACAATATCCTTGGTGCAACATCAACTGTTTCATGGCTAAACACTTATAATGTCCCAAAGGCGAGACCTATTGGCTATGCCAATGCTTGTTTTTTTATCTCCCCGCTCACCCCGCTAATAAAGGGATACCTAGAGTGAGAGGGCTTTTTATCTAAATGGAAAAAAAACCTCAAACAATAAAAACAAATTGTCTTCAAAGTGCTCCCTGGAATACGGTTGAGCCCACCCTGACCTTTAGGAGTCAGGGTGAACCCAATGATGAAGCATGCCACTACTAGAGTGGGTGAGGGTTGTATATAAAAAAAGAGATTTATCCTCTTCCCACCTCTGAGTGAGGTGGAAGTACATGTTCTTTCCTCTTTTCCCTTGATCATTTACTTTCGTAGAGAGGATACCTTTTTTTGAGTTAGGATTGTTCCAGTGGGAGAACGTATCCCCTCGCCTTTCATTTAGAAAGGATCTCTCCACCCTTTCCTGGTCTCTGTGGCACCCCCTCAGACCCTACTTGTTAGAAGTAACTGTACTGTCCTACGAATGTTTTATGCATAGACAGGTACCGCCATGATAGCAGTTACTGTGAATGTAGAGAGTTGTCCACAGGACCAGAGGACAACTCTAAATTTGGCAGGCAGAGGTCCCTCAGAGATATTGTCCTCTCCATCCTCGAAACTCGAAATCAGTCCCGTAGTTTTTCTTACTTCTGTTATGAGATTAGAATGAAGTTCCTCAATTATATTGTGTTGGTTACTTCAGAAGAGGCCCTATGCAATTGTTTGTATTTTGATAAAATCACCCTAAATATTAGATGGCTCAATGTTACAGGGATACAGCATTTCCATTTTTGGTTTTTGCTTTTACAAATCATTGTTTTCAGGCGTTTTAGTCTGATTTGTTTAATTGAACTAAACCAGAATTGATACTTCCAGAATGCACTCATTTGCTGCAGAAAAAGGTTGTTCTTATAACATGGAGCCTTTTGGTAACCCTACATTTGGACCTTGTACATTCCCATGGCTTTGTGAGTAAGAGCGAGTATATAGCTTTAGAAGAGTAAACAGCATCAACTAGTCTTGCACAGGTTGTAATCATCGTTATCATTAGTCACAACTGCAGGTAAATGTAAATGAGTAGGAGTATTTGTGGAGCACGAGACAGCTCCATAAAGGGCCTCCAAAGTCGCTATGTCTTGGCCCACAGTGTAATGGAGTGGCATTCTCTGTCATGTCTGTTAAAATAACTTCAAGCATTTCTGACCTTTAAACCTATAACTTAGTGCCTGCATCTAAGCCAGTTTTTGCACTAAGGGCCTTTTGTCACACAATTACAAGGTTTGTGACCACAAAAGTTCTTATCATTAAGTACAAAACTAGTTTTATGAGTTGGAATTTTTTTTAGACTAGTAAGAGAACTTTTGTGAGTGTTTCAAATTGGAGGGTTCATGAAAGAGGTTTCCTCCCTCCCCTTTCCAATTTGCAAAGAAATGTATTGATAGTTGGTGATAGAAATTGCTGTCGCAAACCATTGATTAGCTAACGACCCCCAAGTTGGGGTGGTAACTAATTTGCAAAGGGGAAGAAGCCCCCTTAGGACAGGATCTTGGCAGCCTTGGGAGGAGGGGGGGGGTAGTTTTCCAAAAATTGCCGGCCAAACAGTGCAGAATCTCTACTGTTTAGCCAGCAGCCAGATAAATGGTGACATTTTTCTGCTATCTGCACCGCTGCCAGCCAAACAGCGCAGAATCTCTACTATTCAGCCAGAAGCCGGGTAAATAATGATATTTTCCTGCTTTTTGTGCAGCTGACGGATGAAAAGTCAGAATCTCAACTTTATAAGCAGCAGCTGGGTAAATAGTGAAGTCTTTCTGCTATTTGCACAGCCGCCAGTCGCACAGTGAAGAATATCTACTGTTTAGCCAGCGGCAGGGTAAATGGTGAAATTTTTCTGCTACTTGCACGGCCGCCAGCCAATCAGTACAGAATTTCTACTACTTAGCTAGCGGCCGGGTAAATAGTGACTTTTTTCTGCTCTTTGCACAGCCGAACAGTGCAGAATCTTTATTATGCAGCCAGGGACACAGTAAATAGTGAAGTTTCTCTACTATTTTCAAGGACGCCGGGCAAATAATAAATAATTCACTATTTACCCGGCGACCGGGTAAATAGCGCTACCGTCTTTTACAGATAGGTATAACAAGGGCACCTGATGGGCACAACATAGGCGTAACAAAAAGGCATGCAAGAATACCAGGTTACTTCAAAGATTTATGGGGTTTTTAATAGTTCTGTCTATTGCCTTTTAGTAGCTTCAGAGCACTAGCAGGTGCAAGGTATAGTTTGTTTGTTGGAATGGGTGGTTAGCGTCTAGTCAGGGCCAGGTAAGTAGCTGCTACCTTTTTTCAAATAACATTATTTTAATGTTATTTTTTTTAAAAAGGAGTAGGGTTCAGGTAGAGGTAAAGGGTCATAAAAGGTGATTTTAAGGTCAAGGGGTGGGTAGAGGAAAAGGGGATAAAGGTGAATTTTGGGTTATGAGGTGGGCAGAGGTATAGGGAGATAGGGTGATTTTAGGGTTAGGGTTGGCTACAAGTAATAGGGGTAAGGGTGATTTTAGGGTTACAGGGTGGGTGGAGGTAAAGGGAGGTAAGAGTAATTTTAGAGTTAAGAGGTGGGTAGAAGTAGAGGCATAACAAAACCTTAGGGGGCACTACTGTATGGAATGGCGAGGAGACTGCAGTGCCCATACCCTTTCATTCACCAACCACCCTCTAGAAGTACTTAATTTTGCTGCCTGCATCACCATGACATCAGCAGGAGTTTTCGTGATACTTTTAGAGTCAAAGAGTAAAACGTTACACTTGTGGGATGAGCATGCTCTACATACATGCACACTGAGTTGAGTTCAGATTTTATATTTTATTATTATTGTTTTTATTAACATAATTGACCTTTAGGTGCTGAGTGTATGTTTCCCTCACTGACAATTAAGGGAGTAGGTTTGTAAGGGATGTGCAAATGTAAATTAAATCCAATCACAAAAGGGTGAAGAGTAAGCGGGTCACTTACATTTTGGCAGAGCGAGTTGATCTGCCACAAATTTGTCAAGTTCCCATTCTTCAAGACTGGCAGGTTCCCTTTCTAGTTAAGGGCTTATTCTGAGGGCCCGATTCTTGCACTGGTAATTCAACATCCTGGAGTTACTAATGCAATTGTTACCAGTAAATCTGGATGGCGAAGTTAATGGTTACTAAGGGTTGAGTCCTAGTCTGTCGGCAGTCTATCATATTTGGTGGTCTTTCCACTACAGGGTCCCTGCTGTCTGTACATCAGGGAGGTCAGCACATTTTTAGGTGGGTTTCCTGATGCAGACCCTGTCAGGGTGTGCCGTACCAGGCAGGGAAAATCAACATTGGCCTCCACTTTCAGGAGAACTCCCATTGTTTTTTTGTTTTTCAGAAATAAGTAGATGTGTTTCTAGTCACTGTCTGGGGAGGCGCAGCCAGCATTGATGACAAACCCATTCTGCACTGAGTGGGCAAGGGCGGGGTTTATGAGTAGGTATTTTTTATGACTGATCTAGAGCTATCTGAGGAGAAATGAGGAATAGAATTGACAACTTGTGACTGTGATATCAGGGGCAACAGTTGAACGACATCATTTAATCTATTACATTTTTTGCTATTTAGCTTTTACTTCAATATTTACTATTTACTTAACAATCGTGTTGTGATCACTGGCCCCACACAGATTTTCTTGCTTACTTCGAAAGGAATATGTAAATAGATGCTTCAAGGATAGGCTCCTGAATTGCATTTATTGGGGTTGAGATGGCATGACAATCTACCATGTGGGCATTCAATGGGAATATTTTTAAATGTCATTTGAATATCTCCCACATATTGGCCTTTTATACCAATTTATTCCTTTATCCTGCATAATCTCACTTATCTCTTAGGATTCTAAAGTAATTGATTAAGCACTATAAGATGGCACATTTATATTGTCACTCGCTGGTGAGGAATTATTTAAGAATCTAGCATTACCAGCTGTAAGTAGACCTGGTGTAGTGCTTAAGAAAGTGTTAGCAGGTCTTTTGGTCACTGTCCTAAAAGTATTTTGATAGGGAAATCTGGCATATCTCGAAGTTTGGAGGTGTGCTGTTTGCACTTGTATTCTGCACAGTCTTATAGCACTACCGGTGACTCTCCAATAGGTTTCGTGGGCATTGGCAGATTTGGTGTCTCTAAAATGCTGGTAGGGCTGGGGCAAAATAAGTTATATGTAGGAACCGTCTACAAGACATGGCTGCTTCGACTTCAACCCTACTGGCCTTTCAGACATAACAGCAGGATGTGAAAAACCTCTGGATTTCAATAAAGGTCAGTCTGCCTGGGATGAAAGTGGTTTCTCAGCTACTGATTCCAAGGCCTTCCCCTGTCGAATATTCCATGTTTTCTGATATATTTCACCGTAGGGCCTCTTACTGATAGAAGAGTGATTTGTTGTGCGCGTTGACACATTGCCCAGGGACCTCATGCCTATAAAGCAGGTAGGGAGGGGCATGTTAGGCCTTAAGAGTGATGTTAGGTATAAAGAAAGATGCAGTTAGAGAGCAAGGCTCCCTGTGTGTCCAAGACACTCTGTAACACGCACCCTGCATGTTTATCCTACAGGCAGAGCTTGTGTCATCTTTGAGCTTTGATACAGGTAAGCTGTTAACTCTTGTGTCTTTGTATCTTGTGGCCCAAGCGTAATCCCCCACAGCTTCTAATGCATTTTGTGTGAAAATCAAACTGTGCGCATGTAGCTGAGATGGGATCAGGGCTTCTTCTCTTCTAGTGAGAAGGTGTTGTTTCCTTACAGTGTAGAGCAGTGTTGTAGCAAGGGTGTCATGTCAAGGCCTAATGCAAGCAAAGCCTACCAGACTTTGCACTTTTTTCCATTCTCTCTGTCGTTCATATCTTCTACTTTTCCTCTTCCATCCTGTTGCTATCTTTCCATTATGCTTTTCAGATCTCCTTTGCCCTATTTCGCTTGCTGTCTCTGCTCTTGATTTATTTATTTTTTTTGAAAATATTTTTATTGGTTTTCACAACATAAACAACGTTGATTCATGACGTCTTACAGCATGAGACAACAGTGCTGGACAGGAAGATCGGCGTAATTTGGCCTGGGTGCCTTACACAAAACATCTGCGCAGGGTGCAATAAGGCACAGAGGTCAGCATTATCCTTGGTGCTTGCAGTGTTTAACCTGCTGCAGATCGCCATCATGGCCTAACTGGCGGTGAACAGAGGGGTCAGGGTGAGAGGCGGACCGGCTCGGTTATGGTGACAAGTTGTAGAGAGCGATGTGGGCATTGTGGTAAGGGTGGGCGAGTAGACATATGGGATTGTTCTAGATATGTGGGAGTGGGCAAAGGGATACTGCATGTAAATGTTAACTTGGGTATCCCCGGTTGGGGCGGTGTTTATAGTGTAAGTGAGGAGCGCATAGTGCATTTATGGGGGTAGATGATCGTTTTCCGCCTCCTGCTGGAAGTGTGTAAGTAGGGTGGCCCACCGAGGGAATATAGGGTGTCTGCGCAGCCATTGTTCTTCCTTGTGTCGGAGAGCGTCTTCTTCTGCCGCGCCCATGTGTGCATTGCTCCCCACCATGCATCCATTGGGGGGGATGGGGCGCAGTGCCACTGAAGTGAGTGTACGTTTGGCTAGTAGAAGTGCCAGGGCCGCAAAGCAGGTGCGTACTTTTTGTTGTTTCTTACGCTTAAATATGCCTAAGGAGCATGCTTCCCATGTGTGGATGTCTGGTAGCTCTGTGACCTCCTGTAGGGTGGTGTGGATCCCATGCCAATACCTTTGGAGGGCAGGACAGGACCACAGCATGTGCATGATGTCTGCTTCAGGAGCTCGGAAGCGTGGGCATTTGAACTGCGTCTCGGGGAAGTAACGGTATCCTTGAGCAAGAGTTAAATAGGCCCTATGAGGTACAAAGAATTGTATGTTTTTAAAACGCGAGTTGTGCAAGATCTTTTTGGGAAATTCGAGTGCCTGGTCCCATTCCTTGTCATTGTAGCACCCTTCAGAATTCATCCTCCCACTTCTGGTGCAGTGCTGTGAGGGAGTGGTCGTCAATTCACGAATGGACTTATATAGCCAGGTGACAAGGTGAGGACCGACGCCCATAGCTCGGATGGTCTGAAGTACTGGATGCTCGGCGGATTCCCCCTCTGAGATGTCCCAAAGGGTGTGACACGTGTGACTGAGCAGGTCATGCTCCTCAGCCAGTTGGTTGTAGAGGGGGAGATGGCCTTTGGCAAAGAGGTCACTCTTTGTAAGTACCGAGCGATCTGTTCAGACCATCAGTTCTCCGGCAGTGTAAAAACCCAAATTGCGGGGTACACCAACTAGAGGTAGATTTGGGGCATATAATGGGGTCTCCCGGAAGAGACGGTGCATCCTGGCCATGCATGTCTTTGCTGTTGCAACCTGCAAGGGCTAGAGAGATGTGGGCAGGGCTTTAAGAAGGTGCGAGAAGCTAGCTTAGTACATGGTGCTCACTTATGTAAGTGTAGCACCCTGCAGTAATCCAGACAACCCTTATGGTGATTTTAGTGGTCTTAGACAACCTTTGAAAGCTCTTTAAGTGGTAGCTGGGGAGAGCAGCCTTCAGGCTTAGTCCAGGAGGAGTGTAAAGCAGCCTGTTTTACCAGTACTTAATCTCATAGTATAGGTTAAGTGAAAAAGAACCACACAGTGTAGTTATAAAAATTATGTATTTATTATTTCCACTCACTATCACAATGAATTATCTCCTACCCGGAGATATAAACACAATGCACACAATAGTTTGTCAATAGAATACGTAAATAGCACAGAATACACATTGGTCCCCAGGGGGAGACCAAACCATATACTAAAATAGTGGAATGCGAACCACGACCTAAGCCGAGAATGGACCCAGAAGACATCGAAAAGCCACGGACCCAAGGAACCACCCAAGGTGAGTATCTAGGAACCCCACGGAGGTCGTGTGCAGAGTGGGAACAAGACCGCGTGCTCAATGTTAGTCAATAGGTAAGTTGCGGTTGCAATTTTAAAGAAGAAGGACCCTTCCCAGCGGACCCTGAAGAAACCCAGTGAAAGATGAAAGGTTGGAGAGTCACCCCATCCGTGGCTACCCCAGGAACCAGGATACCTACACCAGGGTAGCCTGGTGCATAGGTGTGAAGTGACGTCGGAAATCGCAGTAGACCACAATGGAGGACTTCAGAAAACATGCCGCTGGCGAAGAAGGTGAAAGTGTCCGGTGGAACCCAAAGGTGGATTCAAGATGAGAGGTACCTGCTAGCAGAGGGGACAGAGTCTATGCCACTCAGGAGTGACCAGGAGGCACAAAAGACGAATGCCTACCGATGTCGGAGATGCAGGAGAGTTGATGGTGCCCTTGAAGTTGCAGCTGTACGGACCAGGCGATGCACAGGAGGACCAGGAGCTGTGCATGAGCTGTCCCACGTTAGATGTCAAGAACCAAGGGGTCAGTGTCCGGCAGGGGCACCAACAAGCCTTGGCAACGGCAACCAACGTAGTTGAAGAAAAATGTGCAGTGTCGGGACAAGCAAGGTCCAAGTGACTCACCACGAGCAGGTAAGTCAGAGCAGGCCCTGAGCAAGCAGAGGATCCCACTGGAGCCAAAGAAGATCCTCGAGAGGACCCACGGGCCAAAGGCACAGGAGTCGCAAGAGGACCTCGAGCAGCACACCAAAGGATGAAGGCCCACGGTGCAAAGGATGCAATACAGACAAAGATCTTGGCTGCAGGAGATGCATGAGGTTGGAGCTTCTTGGAGCCCAAAGATCTCTGGAGGAGAGAGTCAACAAGCCTTGGCAACGGCAAGTCGACATGGTGGACAGGGGTCTGTTCCAGCGGTTCTGATGAGGGATACTGGCCTCAAACTCAGTGTGAAGACAGTGCAGGCCTCGAAAAAGTTGCAGAACCACCACCTGTGTTGCTGAGCCTTTCGGAGTCCATGGGAGCCCAGGATCAGCAGACCGGTCAGCTGTGTTGCGGTGCCTGCAGATGCAGGAGAGTGACTCCTTCACTCCAAGGTGGATTCCTTCGGGTGTCGTGGATGTCCACAGGCCCTGTGAAGAACCTGTATGGAACACAGGCACAGACATTGCAGCAGACTTGCAGGACGACGAGACCAGGAGCAGTCTGGGTTCCCAACGCGAAGTCCAGCGAGGTCCAGAGTGCCCAGGCGGTTGAAGTTGAAGTGGTATGTGATCTGAATCTTGTCCCATGACAAATCTAGGGACCCACCCACAGGTAAGCCCTTAAGTAACCTAAGGAAAGGTTTGGAATGATTCAGGGGTCCCTCCCAGAGGAGGGGCTGGACAGTGGGGAGGATACTCCCATGTCTTTTGTCCAGTTTCACGCCACAGCGGGAGCCAACCGCTCCCTGAACTGGTTTGGACTGGAGTATGCAAGGAGGGCGCCAAATGTGCCCTTCAAGCAGTCTGAGTGGCGCTGGCAAGAGCCCCCACCCTGTCCCAATGCACTCCTGTCTGGGAGGTGGTCACACCTCCCGGTGACAGGATACCTATTGTCCTGCCTTCCTCTGCTCGAGCTTGGCTCAGCAGAAGGAGGGCAGAATCGTGTCTCTGGTCGGCAGCAGCCATAGTTTGCTGTCCGGTTCTAGAAGACTGGTACCGGGAGCACTGAGGGCCTCCCGGAGGAGCTTTACAGTGCATGGAATCATACCTCCCACACCTTTTATGGTGTGGGGGTTTGATTCCAACATGTTTGATACCAAACACAACAGGGTTCGTTACAGCCAGTTTAGAGATGGTCATCGTGTAATGACGCTTGGCCACTCTATGTATCTTAATAGCTGATGCACTTACAACCTGGGAGAATGGACTCTGAAGGTTGTAGGGGTGTCCTGCTCATGCAGTGGCACTCTCACACTTAGAGCCGAGCACCCTGCCTGCAGGAATGGAAGGCCTGCCTTAGGGGTGACTTATAGGTTTTAAGTGCAGTGACCACAGATATAAGGAAACTTATATCTGTCGTAAGTGGTGCTAGCACCAGCTTACACAGCCTGCAATGGCAGGCCTGTAGTCACAATTTGAGTGGTCTCTCATGGGTGGCATAATACATGCTTCAGCCCATGGGAGACCCCTGGTGTACCTATGACTTGGGTACCTTAGTACCATATACTAGGGACTTATCAGGGTACACCAGTAGCCAATCTGGAGTGTACCTAAGTACTCACCATGTTCACTTAAGGGAAGAAGCACAGAGACTTGGGTCCTGATCAGTAGGATCCCAGTCAGACTAGTCAGTAAAACATAATGACACCAGCAAAAAGTGGGGGTGACCATGAAAGCAGATCCTACTTTCCTACAGAAGGAGAAAGCCCTGGATTGTGGATATCGACAGAGGCCTATGTTTGGTGCAGGCTTCACCCAGATGGTGCCCAGCCGTCCAGCGGAACAACCATTGGAGCTGCGCTGCAAGTAAGTATGCCTCGAAGAAGGGAGCACCCAAACCTCTCCATCCACCGTCAGCTGCAATTTGGCATGGGCAACTTGTCTACGCCTGGCACCCCAGATGAATGTGCAATGGAGAGAGTCCAGTTCCTGAAAGAAGGAGCATGGTGGAATAACTAGGAGTTTCGCGACATAATATAAAAGGCGGGGCAAAATAACCATCTTGGCTAAAGCGATTTTGCCTATAGGGGTGAGAAGAAAGGGCTGCCAGAAATGTACCTGAGTTCTAATTCCCACCAGGCCTTCGGAGGTTCTCCTCGTATAGGTCCTGGGTATTATGCTAGAGATAGACCCCCAGGTAACGGGTCACATGAGTATCCCAGTTGAGGTGGGTGTCGCCGATATATATGTCTCGTGGTTGTTGATCAGGGCTGAGTGGGTATACAGCTGATTTTGCCCAATTGACTCGGAGTCCAGCAGCTGTGGCGTAATCTGCTATAGTGTCTCGCAATGGGAGAAGGTCGGACGTTATATCTCATATGTATAGGAGCATGTCATCCACGTACAAGGACACAGCGTCGTCCTGTCCGCGAGTCGGATGCTCCACTCCTGACCCACCCTGCGCTGCCGCATGGCAAGGGACTCCATTATAAGCATGAAGGGTAGCGGAGAAAGTGGGCGTCCCAGTCCTGTACCACGGCCAACTGGGAAGGAGGCCGAGACGAGGCGACCCAGGCAGATCCTGGAGGTCATCTTGGAGTACAGTAATCTGGTGTAGGCTAGGAGTCTGGGCCCAATCCCCATAGGGGTAAGTGCTGTGAAGAGGTAGCGCCACGTTAGAGTATCACATGCCTTCTCCAAATCAAAAATGAGTCGGGCCGCTTGTGGGAACCGTCCCCTTACTTGGTCCCGTACGTGAAAGAGGTGACGGATATTCTGGGAGGTGTTACGGCCTGGAACCAAGCTATTTTGGTCCATGTGTACCAGTTCCAGGAGGATCTGGGTGAAAGTGTCAGCCAGGATTTTGCTCAAGATTTTATTGTCGGCCCGAGGATGGCTATGGGCCTATAAGATGTCAGCTGTATGGGGTCTCTATCCGGTTTAGGGAGTGTAGGAAAGTGCCCCTTTTTGAAAGGTTACCCCTAACTTTTTGAAAGATACCTGATGCCAACTTGATTGAATGTGTGCTGGGATCCTGCTAACCAGGCCCCAGCACCTGTGTTCCTTCCAAAACTGTACCTTTGTACCCACAATTGGCACATCCCTGGCCACAGGTAAGCCCCTTGTAAAAGGTACCATGGGTTCCAAGGGCACTGTGACCAAGGAAGGCCTCTAAGGGCTGCAGCACCTATTGTGCCACCCTAAGAGACCCTGCACCGTAACACAAACACACTGCCATTGCAGGCTGTATGTTTTGTTGCAGAGAAAAGTGAAGAGTCGACATGGCACATATCCCTGTGTGCCATGCCGGTCTCCTGTAGTTTGTCAATATTTCTTTGGGGATCGAAAAGACCCGAGTTTGAAAGAGGTAGATAATCCTTAGGAGAGGAGGACCGACATTTTGAGCGCTGCTATCTGCCCCTGGAGCAAAAGAGATTTGTGCTTTCAATTGTTCAGGTCTAGTTTCATGGACGTTTTAAGTCTCTGGAGGTTTATGTCTTTAGTTTTGTGCAGCGGGGATGGCAGGGCTAACCCCAGGTATTCTATATCAGAGGTGGCCCAGCGTATCGGGCGGACAGCTGCAGCTCTCCCGCTAGTTGGTCGGGAACAGAGATATTAAGGATCTCCAATTTTTTAAGGTTAATTTTAAACCTGCTGACCACCTGATAGTCTGTAAGTTCCTTCAGGATCTTGAGGAGCGAATGTCTGGGGTCCGTGAGGGAGGCCAGAACGATATCTGTAAACATGGTCAGTTTGATATTCTGTATCCCAAACCGGATACCCTGTTTCTGGGGGTTTGTTCTAATCTTATGGGTAAGCGGCTCCAAGTTGCTGCAAATAGGAGTGGGGACAACAGGCAGCCTTGCCATGTCAGTTGGATGCATGCCCTGGGGGAGCTATTTTCCACCAACAGCCATCTGCTGAAGGAGTCCCTGAAGCATATGCGGTGAATGACATCGCCCAGAAAGTCCCAATCTACCCGGTTGAAGGCTTTCTCAGCATCCAGGGAGACCAGGACTGACTGTATAGCCTTGTTCTATCTATGTCGATAAGATGTAACGCTATTTTGGTGTTATCGCTAGCTTGACATCCTTGGATTAATCCCGCTTGAGTTGGATGAATAAGATCCTTCATCACTGACTGCAGGCAAAGGGAGCTGATTTTAGTGAACATATTTACGTCAATAATGAAGAGGGATATCGGGCGATAGGAGCTGCATTGAATAGTGTTTTTTCCTAGCTTTAGAATGAGGGATATTATGAACTCTGTCATAAAGGGATTAACCTATCCTTCCTGTATCATTTCCAGGTATACTTTATGTATGAGTGGCAAGAGCGTGGGTGCAAAGCATTTGTAGAAGAATGCTGTGAAGCTGGCCCTGGGGCTTTTGCACTCTTGAGTTTTGCGATTGCCCCCAGAGGTTTATTTTCCATGAAGGGTCTCTCCAAGTTATCTCTGTCTCTTCTAGGCAGCATGGGGAGGTTCACCCCTTAAAGTACGCCTTTCTTGCCTGGGGGTTTGTCTGTTGGCGCATGTCACATAGTAAGACCGGAAACATTCCACCTTTTCTTGATCAAGTGTATGAAGCCTCCCATCTTGATTTCAGTGATGGTGTTGCAAGCTTGCCTAGCGCGTAGAAGATTAGCCAACAGCTTGCCCAATTAGTTGCCCTATTCATAAAACTTATTGTCTAGCTTCACCAAGTAGTATGCTGCCCTGTCCATCTCCAGTGTCCTACGCTGGCCTCGGGTCAAGAGGATTTTCCTCCAGACCTTCTGGGAGTGCATGCATTTATGCTCTCCCTCTAGTGCCTTTTTTCAGTCACAATGCCTCCACTATGAAACATCCCCTCAACACAGCTTTCAGGGCATCCCATTGTGTTGCTGACATTGTGTCTCCCATAGCAGTAAGCTTTATGTATTCCCTAATGCTGTTACTGATGTTGTTAACAGTAATTGGGGCTTTTAAGAGGGTGTCCAGTAGCCTCAGGACAGCCCTGGCCTAGGGGGGTCCAAGCTGGGTAAATGTGAGTAAGGACATCACTGGGCCGTGATTGGACAACGTCATCAGCTCTTGCTCCACTTCGGTCAGATTCATTAAAAGGCACTGCGTCTAATAGTAGTCTAAACGTACATATGTGTTATGGGCCACAGTAAAGTGAGATTAATCGCTCCCCAGTGGCTATCTATGTTGCCAGGCATCTATAAGGCCTATCTCCTCTAGCAGGGATCCACCTGCTGGGGATAGAAGCACCCAGTCCATACCATCCGTATCCACAGTGGGATCCCAGACCAAGTTAAAATCTCCCCCTATTATGATTGGGGCTAAGGACCATGCAGTCACTTTGCGTATGGTGTAGGTGAGGAAACACTCTTGGCCTTGGTTAATGTGCTACACCAATGCCACTGAAAGGGGCCACCCTCAAAGCGAGCCTGTCAGGGCCACCCATCGCCCCATTTTGTCTCTGCAGATCGACTCCACCATCAGTGGGCAGCGTCAATGAATCAATATCCCCACCCCACCTGTCTTTTTCTCTCCCGAAGAATAGTATTTCAGCGGGAAATGCTTGGCTCACATTTGAGGCCATTCGCGACACAGGAGGTGCATTTCTTGGACCACGGCTATATCCGTGAGAAGGTTGCAGAGCTCCTGTAGCACGGATCATCTGTTAAGGGGGTTGTTGAAGCCTCACACATTATATGAGGTTAGATGTATTGTGAGTGCCGGCATAGGTGTACCTTGTATGTAGACCTGCTTGTGTCTCTCCAGCTCTGACTATCTGTTGTGAAATGTGCTGACTGTCTGCCCACCTCCTTTTCTTCCCCCTAACCGCCCTACCCTAAGCCAACCAAACTTAAGAACAAAGGGTATCCCCCACCAGGGTTGCCCCACCATGTCCCTCTCCCAGTCGTATGTGGACTGGGCTGTCTTCATTTGGGTCAGATGCATAAGGCCTCTGTCAGCTCTGGCGGCGCCGTGTCTTCTTTCCCAGCGAAGGTGTCTATTGTCGGTAGTCCCTCATCTGGAAGACTGTTACCTGCATTTAATCGCAGTCGCAATGCCTGAATCTAGGATGCTGGCAGGCGCTCTACCGCTTCATTGCCAATGTCCCGCTGGGCAGACCTCGAGCATGTTCGAGGATGGGAAGCCCCCGCTCACACTCTGCACCTGTTTGAGCGCCACATTGCACACGGCCATGTGGTCTTCTTTACTTGGGGAACTCCGTCACGTGGTACCTGGGACCATTTTCCATATCGGGTTGCGGGGTCTCGAGAGTTCCTCCAGCCCAACCTAGTTGCCATCCATTTGTGTGATTCTGAAGATCTGGAAAGTTTCTGTAAGCAATTTAGTCGCCCACCGCTTGCCCCTCTATTCAAAGTGCAGGCAAAAGGAATGTCTCCATTGGTAGTGCATTTTATGTTCTCTGAGAAAGGTAGTGACTGGGCATAAGGCCCTTTGCTTAGCTAGTGTAATGGACACAGCTAGTGGGCATATCATTGAAGATTTGAAGGGAATCACTATTTGTCAATATAATGGTTGAAGCATACAAGGATGGCACATTTTGGGATAGTGGACCAGCTCTGTGCGCAAGATCAATGCATAGAGGTTCTGTGCCATTTTCCTCAAGAAGCATTTCCGCGAGGCCCTGGAAGTAGTGCTTAATATCTTTGCCTTCTTTCCCCGGAGGAACCCCTCTGATTCGCTTCATTAAAGCACCAGGATCTATTTTCCAGGTCTTGTTTCCCCTTACTGCATTTGAACCACTTGATCCTGTAGGTTGATCAAGCGAGCGCAGTATTCCTCAACATCCAGCCATCTCTCATCCTGGGCTGATTTTGGGGAGTTGACTCATTGACCCAATTGTTGAGGTCCAGCGGACCTCTGAGAGACTTTGTTTCAAGTCCGTTCGAACGGAGCCAATTTCCTTCATCTAGTCTGTAAGGATCTGGGTCATGAAGCTCTTGATCATTTTGTTGTCTTCTTTAACTGGCTCTGCGACAAAATTGGGATACTCGTTTGGGAGCATTTTCTGGAGCTTTCGCACAATCCCCATTGCATTGGTTGGCAGAGGAGCTCCTTGATGATGCTGTCTCATCTGGGTCTGGTGGAAGCCATGGTGCGCCCTGGCAGCCTACTTCGTTGAGCCTTGCATCCTAGTGTCTTTGGTGTGGCTCTAGACAGGGTCGTTAGGGCTCCTCACTGGCCCCAGTAACTAATAGCAAAAGACACACAATTGATGGACGGAATGCAGAACAAATCAAAACATTCACCCCCAGTCAAAAGATCTGGGTTAAATCCATCATTCTTTTGCTCACCATGCCACCCCAGTTTAGACCTGGCCATATGCAAATCAGTCTTGACCCTGTGCCTCATGGGAACAGTCCAGCCCGAACTGCCAAGCCAGGTCCTCCCTGGACCGGAAACAAGCATCCTAGGACCGGTTTCGGGGTTTCACCCCTCTTCAGCCAGGATAGCTTGATTCCAGTGGCACAGTGAGCCCAGGACCCACGTCTGGGCATACCTGGCGCACTTAGGGCGAGAAAGCAAAGACACACAATTGATGGACGGAATGCAGAACAAATCAAAACATTCACCCCCAGTCAAAAGATCCCAGTTTAGACCTGGCCATATGCAAATCAGTCTTGACCCTGTGCCTCATGGGAACAGTCCAGCCCGAACTGCCAAGCCAGGTCCTCCCTGGACCGGAAACAAGCATCCTAGGACCGGTTTCGGGGTTTCACCCTCTTCAGCCAGGATAGCTTGATTCCAGTGGCACAGTGAGCCCAGGACCCACGTCTGGGCATACCTGGCGCACTTAGGGCGAGAAAGCAAAAGACACACAATTGATGGACGGAATGCAGAACAAATCAAAACATTCACCCCCAGTCAAAAGATCTGGGTTAAATCCATCATTCTTTTGCTCACCATGCCACCCCAGTTTAGACCTGGCCATATGCAAATCAGTCTTGACCCTGTGCCTCATGGGAACAGTCCAGCCCGAACTGCCAAGCCAGGTCCTCCCTGGACCGGAAACAAGCATCCTAGGACCGGTTTCGGGGTTTCACCCCTCTTCAGCCAGGATAGCTTGATTCCAGTGGCACAGTGAGCCCAGGACCCACGTCTGGGCATACCTGGCGCACTTAGGGCGAGAAAGCAAAGACACACAATTGATGGACGGAATGCAGAACAAATCAAAACATTCACCCCCAGTCAAAAGATCTGGGTTAAATCCATCATTCTTTTGCTCACCATGCCACCCCAGTTTAGACCTGGCCATATGCAAATCAGTCTTGACCCTGTGCCTCATGGGAACAGTCCAGCCCGAACTGCCAAGCCAGGTCCTCCCTGGACCGGAAACAAGCATCCTAGGACCGGTTTCGGGGTTTCACCCTCTTCAGCCAGGATAGCTTGATTCCAGTGGCACAGTGAGCCCAGGACCCACGTCTGGGCATACCTGGCGCACTTAGGGCGAAAGCAAAAGACACACAATTGATGGACGGAATGCAGAACAAATCAAAACATTCACCCCCAGTCAAAAGATCTGGGTTAAATCCATCATTCTTTTGCTCACCATGCCACCCCAGTTTAGACCTGGCCATATGCAAATCAGTCTTGACCCTGTGCCTCATGGGAACAGTCCAGCCCGAACTGCCAAGCCAGGTCCTCCCTGGACCGGAAACAAGCATCCTAGGACCGGTTTCGGGGTTTCACCCTCTTCAGCCAGGATAGCTTGATTCCAGTGGCACAGTGAGCCCAGGACCCACGTCTGGGCATACCTGGCGCACTTAGGGCGAGAAAGCAAAAGACACACAATTGATGGACGGAATGCAGAACAAATCAAAACATTCACCCCAAGTCAAAAGATCTGGGTTAAATCCATCATTCTTTTGCTCACCATGCCACCCCAGTTTAGACCTGGCCATATGCAAATCAGTCTTGACCCTGTGCCTCATGGGAACAGTCCAGCCCGAACTGCCAAGCCAGGTCCTCCCTGGACCGGAAACAAGCATCCTAGGACCGGTTTCGGGGTTTCACCCCTCTTCAGCCAGGATAGCTTGATTCCAGTGGCACAGTGAGCCCAGGACCCACGTCTGGGCATACCTGGCGCACTTAGGGCGAGAAAGCAAAAGACACACAATTGATGGACGGAATGCAGAACAAATCAAAACATTCACCCCCAGTCAAAAGATCTGGGTTAAATCCATCATTCTTTTGCTCACCATGCCACCCCCTTTGGTATCGCTTTGTTCGCCCTAAGTTGGCAGGGTATGCCCAGACGTGGGTCCCTTGCTCACTTTGCCACTGGATTCAAGCTAGCCTGGCTGATGACAGCTGAATAGCCAGAAACCGGTCCCAGGATGCTTGTTTCCGGTCCAGGGAAGACATGGCTTGGCAGTTCGGGAAGGACTGTTCCCATGAGGCACAGGGTCAGACTGATTTGCATATGGCCATGTCTGAACTGGGGTGGTGGAGTGGGCTAAAGAATGATGATGGATTAAACCCAGATCAGTTGACTGGGGGTGAGTGTTTGATTTGCTCAAGCGCTCCGTCCATCATCCCCTTTGGTATCGCCCAGTAACTAATAGGCATCAGCTGAAGCTCCGGTGTCTCCAGACGGGCGAGGGGAATGACACAGGGTGAAGGAGGGGGCCTCCCGCTGTCCCAGGACGATCCCAGTGGTCCCCTGATTGTCGTTGCTTGTGGGGCGTAACACCTGTGCTCTCCAGTCCATATATCACAGCCCATCAACATACTGAGATAGCTGGTCCTGGGGTGATGGGGCCGGTAGGAGTACTTCCAGTATTCCCGTGCCTCAGAATCCCCGGGGGTCGTGTGAAAGGTGGACCCCAGGTGTCAGATGCCCTCAGTCCTGCCAGTTCCACCGCCATGAACACCGTAGCAAAGAGAAAACAAAGGGGCCCCTTCAGGGCCCCCTGGTGCCTCACAGCCTGTGGATGCACAAAGGGAGGCACACCATGTGCTCCCCTGTGTGCATAAACACCAGTTCCTGCACGGCATGGACTTTTGAGTCCATGCCGTGCAGGAACTGTTTTTGGCGTTTCCATTGTGGTGCCCATTTTCAGGGCACCACCGTGGGAACGTCAAAAACAAAGCCCATCAGACAGGAGGAAACTCCTAATCTGGCGCGTGGTCTGACCACGGCTTTGGCGGTGCAGCGGCAGGGCAGACCGGGCACTGCACCGCCAAAGTTGTAATCGGACTCTAAGAGTTTACATAACTACTGACTTTTTTTTTTTTTTTATATTTTTTTTTATTGAGCAGAGCCAAAAGGAAACAGCCAATTATTAACACATCACAACAAAAAAAAAAACAACAAAAAAAAAATATGTTTTTACTATACACAAACCACATCCTGATGACAAAAAAAAAAGACATCATAATTAAATTAACAATCAGCAAAATAATCCCAGACCCTCGAGAATTTCTTAATTGCCCCCACCCGTTTAGCATAAGCTTCCTCAAAACATTTTGTACGTTTCATTTTACTCAGCCATTTCTCAAACAAAGGTATTTCCAATGATCTCCAGTTTTGTAAAATCAATGAGCGGGCCACCAACATAGCGATAGCAAGAAAACGTCCCTGAGTTTCAGACAGTATAACCTCCCTAATACCTATGCCGAACAGAGCAGCTTCTGCTGAAGGTTTATAAGTCTTCTTAATTGCGCCACTAAAGTATACAAAAAATTTTTCCCAAAAAACTTTTAACTTAGGGCAAGAAAAAAAAATATGTCGCCATCCCCCTTCTGCCAAAGTACCACAACGAAAACAGCTATTTATCACCTCTGGATACATTTTACTTAATGCTTCTGGAGTGTAATATACCATCCAATTGGCAAAAAAGCCATTCTTTTATAATTAGCAGCTCTCAAAGCCTTATTACCTAAAGATGAAATTTTTGCCAGTCATGATAAGAAAAAGCACATTGTGTATGAGCTTCAACTTTCTCCAACATCTTTACCACCAAAGGAGATTCATCTTGAAAATTTAATAAACGGTACCAATTACCCACTCCAGATAATCTGGAAATATATAGTGCGGAAGCAATTTTACCAGGGGGATGTTAAAAATAAAATTATATTTTTTCAAAAATTAATAATTTGCATAAATTCAAAAAAGAAAGTTTATTGGGACCCCTACTTCTAGTCTGAACTTCTTCCCAGGTAATCAGCCTGCCCTGGATGGCCAATTGATACAAAGCCCCCAAACCAGAGTTATTCCATTTTTTCAATTGCGTAGAGTGAACATACAAGCCTAAATCTCGACACTCGATTAATTTCAAGGAAAAAAACCCGAGAAATCTCGTTGTTTAAAAACAATACGAAGTCGATTTGACAAATCTAATAATATTTTATATCGAGTTCTCTTTGGGAGTTTCGAAGTCTTTAAAAAGTAGGGAGTTGAGTTCCGGCCTCTTGGATCATCTTGCTGATAAAAAGTTATCAACCTGATAAGGTTTAGACAACAAACATGCTACATAATCAAAAAGTGATGCATCATAATATAAACGAATATTTGGGAGTGCCAGCCCACCTAGCTGAGAATCTAATTGCAGAATTGGCAACTTGACTCTAGCAGTCTTTTTATTCCACACAAATGATCTAATCATAGCATCAATCCCTTTAAAAAACTAACGTTCACCTTGATCGGAATATTTGTAAACAAAAAAATCAAAAGGGGTAAGATAGACATCTTAATTAATGCCACTCGTCCTATCAAAGTCAAAGGAAGATTAGACCATTTATTCAACAAATTCTGAATCTTAATACTGGTAGCTTCATAATTATTCTTAACCAGTTCCCCATATAGACCTGTAACATAAATTCCCAAATACCGAATGGGATCAGTTGTTCTTACTTGTTGTTTTAATTCTTCTGGAAGGCATGCCGGCCCGAATTTAACAATAAAATTTCAGTTTTGGAGGGATTCATTTTATAGCCCCTATTTGTTCGAATTTCATAAATTCCGCCAATGTAGACTGTAGATTTAACTTTTCTGGATCTAGGTATAAAATAGCGTCATCAGCGAAAAGTTTCAGTTTTGCCATTCCTTCAATGGGGGCTCTGATGTTACTATTAGCTCGTAATCTAATGGCGAGAGGTTCAATAAAAAAGTAAACAAAAGAGGTGATAAGGGACAACCTTGCCTAGTCCCACGATTTATCTTTATTAACCCTGCTTGATCCCCATTAACTATAATCTGAGCCTGTGCCCCCTGATAAATATTTTTAATCATGGTTATTATTGATGGTGGAAAACCAAACCTAGAAAGTGCATAAAATAATGAATCCCAATTAACTAAATCAAAGGCCTTTTCTGCGTCTACCATCATGATACAAGCAGGAGTCCTATTAATATTGAAAAAATCAAGAGCTTGAATCAAAAAACGGGTATTAGTCGACATCATTCGACCCGCAATAAACCCCGTTTGATCACCATGAATCACTTCCTTCGCTGCAGAAGTAAAGCGCAGTGCCCAAATCTTCATGAAAATTTTATAATCGGTATTCAATAAACTGATTGGACGATAAGAATTCAAGTTATTGGAGGGTTTACCCTTTTTACAAAACTAACTACTATCGCTTTTAAATTCAGAAGACACCACCCCACCCATTTTAATATAGTCGAATAACTTTGCCAAAAAGGGGTCAACTCCTTCACAAAACATTTATAAAGTTCAGCTCAGGAACCCATCTTCACCACAAGCTTTTGCTCCCGCCAAAGAATTAATAACTGCCGCTATCTCGGCTTCTGTAATTTTCATCTGCAGCGTCGTCACTAGATTCTGCGATATTTTAGGAACTTGAAGTGAAGCAAAATAATCCTCAATCAACTCAAAATTAACCGAATAATTAGTGGTATAAATTTGTTGAAAATGATTGAAAAATATTCGAGGAATTTCAGCTCGATCAGTAACTATTGTGTTGGATTGGGGATCCATTATTTCTACAATGCAGGCGGATTCTTGTCGAATCCTAGTTGACCAGGCAAGCATCTTACCCACCATTTGACTTTCTTCATAGACCTTCTGAGAATAAGTCTGGGAGCTATTTATTTCTTCTAGAATAAAAAAATCTCTTCAAGCCTTCCTAGCTTGTTCCAGCTGAGTTCGATTTAAAGAGCCCACCGAATTAGCAGCATGGGTTAATGACTGCTGGAGTTGTATTATTTTTTCTAAACGTTCCCTGGTTTTCTTAATGGTAGCAGCAATCATTTGACTACTGACTTGCCTTTTAGTTCACTAATGGCATTGTTGTTGGGGGAGCTAGCCGAGAATGTTTCTAAAAACTATTACTTTTAATATATATCTGCCTATGCAGTGATATAATCTGATGTACTAAAGTGAAACTTTTTTGCATGTTAAAGAAATACACTTTTATTCATTTTTAAAGATTTTATCATATTTATACATTATGGTTGTTGCATGACATACATACCAAACGTTTTCATGGATCGACTCGTGCACGGATACTTAGAGCAAAGCAAAAACTTTGGCGCAGCTCTGGCTCGGCTCGCCATATTAATTTAACTGTGCGCCCTTCTTGATTTGCATCTCAGGCTAAGTAAAAGGGTCTGAGATCACTTGATAATATGATTTGTAAAAGGCGAGGACTAGAAACATGTGGCCATGCCCTGAAATGACAACTATACCATCAACGATTCTCATATCAGAGACGAAGAAGAGTACATCCTGTGAAAATACATTTAAGATGAGTGATACTAATGCAGGGACTCCTGCCCATTCTGTTGAATGTGACCGTAGTCATGAGTTCCCAGGGAGCACTAGAAGCCCAGGAGGGATGGAGAGGGGGCGTAGCTTTAGCGGGGGAATTCGGGAAATGGCACCCCTCAAATTCATTCTTGAGTCTTAATTTATATTTTGGCAGAAATGGTACTCCGTCGCAGCGGCGACAGAGTACCCTTTCCACCAATATAATGGTCCGCCCTCCTGATTTAATTACTGTAGGCCTTTCGTGTACAGGCAGCGGAGACCACTTCGTCTCCACCGTGGTTACAACCCTCTAATGGGCTGACAGGGTAAGGGCAGTCAGAGGTTAGCCAGTATGTCCGCCCCCCTAATTTAGATGAGCAAGACATACAGGTCAGTTTTCACTACCTGACACCTCCAGGAAAACCCTGGCGGTAAGGGCAGTAAAGATTGCAAAATGTCCCTCTTGTCATGGGAAATAACTCCCATGGCGAGGGGGGAAATATATTTTGTTTAATTTTGAAAAACAAAATCCTGCATTAGGGTTTTGTTTTAAAAAAAATTTTTTAAAAAAAATTGTAACTTTGCCCTACGGCTCCGTTATGTTTGACGGAGTCATACAGCAAAGGCACAATATATTGGTGGGAATTGCCTTAATTGCCGTTAGTATCAATGTTTGTAATGTCAGCCGGCCCAAAGGACATTTCAAAATTTGGTCATTGGGACCTCCGCCAGGGTGACAGAGTAATTTACTTTGTCTCCCTGGTGGAGGATGGCCCGACTGCCATATTTTAACTCAGGTCCTTGGTTTGGTAGTTGGGTCTAGGGGCCCTGAGTTGACTCTACTCTGTCTATGTGGGTTTTTTGAATCATTCTCATTTCATCAAGATTTGTTAACTTGTTCATTTTGTGGATCACGTAAAACAATCAGAGAGAGAGGGTATTTTAAGGGGGTACTCCTAGTCCCCTAAGAATTAACTGAAAAAACAAATTGAAGGAGTATGCCCCAGAGAGCCAAAGGCTGCTACGGGAAGCGCCAATGAAGAAAATACCAAAGAAAATTTCTTTGGTTTAAAAAGACCCCTCACTCACCAACCTAGTTGGTGACATGCTTCATCATTGGGGTCCCACCCGAGCAGCCGAATGCCACTCGGGTGTGCTACGACACCTGATTACAGTGGAGCGGGTATTTTGAGTGAATCAGTGAAGTGGTGATCATAAAATTGTCTTTATTGTACTCCGTTACTTTTATTATGGAGCAAGTAAGACAAGGTTAAAAATAAGTTCATGAGGCAGATTTTTTAACTAAGTGTGATGAGAAAATTCCATATTTTTATACACTGCCTAAGATGCATAAGAACAGGGATCCACCTCCAGGCAGACCCATCGTGTCTGGAATAGGCTCTTTGTTAGAGCCCCTCTCTCGTTTTTGTGATTTTTTCTTCAAAACGATTGTACAAAAGACAACCACCTATTTACAAGACACTAAAAGTTTACTCAACCTTCTTAAAGAACTGACGGTTAATGAATCCACGATCTTGGTATCTTTTGATATCGAAAGTCTCTATACGAGTATCCCTCAGGATGATACTTTGGAGGTACTTAGAAAAGCCTTAGAACACAGTGACTGGCCTTTTAATACCCCAAAACAATTCATCCTCGAGTGCGCCACACTGGCATTGAAAAGGAACTATTTTGAGTATGAGGGAAAGCTATACCTCCAGATAGGAGGTACTTCTATGGGAAGTACCTTCGCTCCTAGTGTGGCTGGACTCTATGGGGTCGATTCCGATTCGGGCCGGAAATCTCTCCGACCGAGCCGGACCCGGAGAGATTTCCGACCGAATCGGACCCGTGCAGTCCGACCGAACGAGTACGATGCGTCCGTATGTTATCGGACTCGAGTCGGTCGGACTCCCATTGAAGTCAATGGGAGCCGGTCGTACAACGCGTGCGCGGGCTCCCATTGACTCAATGGGTGCGAGTCGGACAAGGCGCCCCCTACAGCGGGTGCGCGGCGAAGCGATTCGCGCCGTACACGCACAGGTAGGGGGACCCATGGGTCCCCCTGTGTGCGACTCGCGCGGCTACGCGTACAGGGGGTCCGACACGGACCCCAAAGTACGGCTCCGACAGCTCTTACGAGCCGGAGTGCGCGGCTCGGTCGGACTGCTCGCGGCGCGCATCGTACTCACCCGGCCGGGAAACGTCTCCATTGCGCGGTGCGAGTCGAGTCCGAGCGAGTCGGTCGGAGCGGTTCGAGCCGGGAGCGAGTCGGTCGGAGCGGTCGGGACGCCCGGACGAGTCGGTCGGCGATTTCGCATCGTACTCGCTCGGCCGGACCCGCGTACGGTTCGGTCGGGAAACAGGGCTCCGAATCGGATCCGGTAAAGCCGAATCCGATTCGGAGCCCTACCGGCCGAGATCGGAATCGGCCCCATAGTCTTTGATTTCGAGGAAAAACACATATTGAATGCGGTCAATTCCTTTGCACCTCACTTGGTCTTCTGGAAAAGATACATCGATGATGTTCTTGCCATTTGGCAAGGACCGAGTGACAGTCTTTTGGAGTTCATCGCATGGATTAACACCTGCGATAGGAACCTTAAGTTTACCCATTCATTCCACAATGAAATTATATTTCTCGACATTGTTATTACCAAAGAAAATGGGAAACTAGAAACTAGGACTTATCATAAACCGACGGCTAGAAACAATTTGCTTAGGTTCGAGAGCTTTCACCCTAGACCTTTGAGGGAGAATCTTCCGTACGGGCAGTACCTTAGACTGAGAAGGAACTGTAGTAAACTGTCGGATTACCGGAACCAAGCAGGTGACTTGTCTAACAAACTAATTGAGAGAGGTTACCCTGAAAAACTGATCACCACTTGTCAGAAACGCGCACGCAACCAACACAGAGATGCGTTGCTGGAAAATAAGGTGAACACTAACTCAAACATCCCCTTACTTGTGTCACTACATATAGTACCATCTCTAACCAGGTAACACGTGCTATTAATAAACACTGGAACATCATTAACACAGGGAACCTTAACTGGGCTAAACCTATGTTTTCATTCAAGAAGGCGAAAAGCCTTAAGGATACTCTGGTTTCCACTCGCCCTAGGACAAAGAAACAAGCAATGCAACCGACTGTCCTTAACGCTTGGGGTATGCCGAACATCACAGGCCATTTTCCATGTGGCAATTGTAGTGTGTGCCATCTGACCACAACTAGCAAGACTCTTAACTTGGAACCAGGCAAGATCTGGACTCAGAGGACGCACACAAACTGTAATAGCACCAATGTGGTCTACCTAATCACCTGCCCCTGCGAGTCTTCGTTATGTTGGCATGACTGGGAGAAAAGTTAAACAGCGAATTTGCGAGCATCGTAGCACCATTAGATGTAAGAAAATCACTACAAGATTGACTGAACAATATCTCCAAAGTAATCACACTACTAACGACTTAAGATGGACAATCATTGAAACTGTAAGACCCGGTGATCAGTCTAACAGATATCTGTTCGAAAGGGAACAGAGATGGGTCTATAGACTATCAACTCATAAAAACGGGTTGAATGATGGGATTCCGTGGAACACTGTTCTATCCAGATAGATAGATTGACATATAGATCTGCCTTTGTGGTATTTGTAATTAATCAGTAAAACCTTTTCCTGCACGGGTATCACATTGGCATGTCAGTGTACACTTACCATGTCAGTATACCCTATTAACAACATTATGAGTACTTTCTATGCTTTTATGGCATGATCATCTACCACTTTTCACATTCGCGAATATCACCTCCCTGTTGGCATTTATGATTACTTGCCACTTTATAAGGTCCATGTCTATATTGCCCTCTTTCTGTAGCGATTTCTTGTATGATAACTTTGTGACGACCCTCCTGTTTTTAGATTTAGTTCTATCGTTATCTGTACGATTAGACTACGTGTCACGCACATATGCCGATTTTCATAATATTGTGTTATGCCAATTTTTCCCCCTTGTTTCTACAGAGACAGTGATACCGGTCTCTTAAAACAGACAATCACTTTTTGACTCGCCCCCTTGGCTTTTTCTAAAGCCATTGCTTGCTTTTGATGTCATCACGTAGTACGCATCTCACCCGATCACGTGACACACCCGGAAGCCTCTGGGTTTGTTATAGACCGCGAGGACGCCGGTTTCACTATCCTCTGGTTTCCAGATGGGGTCACATCGCAGGTTTGAGTAGCGGATTGCATGACTTGATGAAGTGAGTACTCGGGTGGGCTCCGTTTTTCATCTATTCTAATGGAAGAGTTATACCATCATTAAATGTTTTATGCTTCTCCGCAGAGTTTGACTAAAGTCAGCATCCATCCCCATGGTAACCATGAGGCAAGACGTAATTTCGTCGTTGTGTAAGCCTCTGCCTTGATATCTCTTTCCCCAGTTTTTATTCAATTTTTCGTTTTACTGTAGTAATTAGAGTATATGTACTACGCTTTATCAAGAGGAACTTTTTCCTTGAACTTTTTCTTTGTTCTCGAATCTACTGGGTTAAATAGTACCTTGACAACTGGCACACCTTTGACAAGTGAGGTATGACACCACGCATTTGATGGGTTCACCTAGACACTTGTCGCTATGTATTGTTTGTCTCTGTCATGAGTGTGATCTCACACATTTTGGGTGCTAGATGAGCACTGACACCAGGCACATGCATTTTGATTACGGGAGCGACCTGTGTGCGAGATGCACGGATATGTTGATTCATGGATACATGATTAATTTGCTGCATGGTATCTATGTGCTTTTTTCTTTTCAGAATTTTTTTGTTTCCTTTCGTGAAGACTGAAAGGGTTTCCATCCTGTAAGTACACAGCATGGCATTTTAATTGTGACCGAGGGTTGGGTACACCTTAGCGTGTGTACACCGCCCGGGTCATAGGTCCTGATGAAAACCTAGTAATATACACTGTAGGTTGAAACATGTAGACCCACTTATTATTTTTCACTTTTTCACCACCAATAGTCTTTACCTGTGGACAAGTAGGTCCACTACGGTAATACTCTTGTGTACTTATTTTTAACTTTGTCTTACTTGCTCCATAATAAAAGTAACGGAGTACAATAAAGACAATTTTATGATCACCACTTCACTGATTCACTCAAAATACCCGCTCCACTGTAATCAGGGGTCGTAGCACACCCAGTGGCATTCGGCTGCTCGGGTGGGACCCTAATGATGAAGCATGTCACCAACTAGGTTGGTGAGTGAGGAGTCTTTTAAACCAAAGAAATTTTCTCTGGTATTTTCTTCATCGGCGCTTCCCGTAGCAGCCTTTGGCTCTCTGGGGCATACTCCTTCAATTTGTTTTTTCATTTTGTGGATCAGCATATAAAATTTATATAGTGACTGGTTTACCAAAAAGTGGTAAATCTACGCCCAGAAGCAGTGGCGGATGGTGACATTTGAAAGTGGTGAGGCATAAAACAATTGTCGCACTGCACTGCGGCGGGGGAGCGAGCGTAGCGAGCGAGCCCGAACCACCTATGGGGGGTTCGGGGGGGGTTCTCCCCCCTGAAAATTTTGAAAAAAGAGTGGGCAAATGGTGCATTTTCAAGCAAATTTGAGAAAGCAGGAAGGTGTCAACCACTCTGAGGTCTGATGACCCCGTCCAGTCCCCGGCCCGGCCCCTCCACACCCCACACCCCGTGGGTCCTACTAAGGTCACCCCTGTGATCTCTATTGCATTACACAAATCAAACGTGGGGACATTAAGAGACCGGTAATAACCTCTCTGATCTTGTCACTGCAGAGTATACCCCCGCACATCTGCTCAGGGGGGGCTTTCACCATAAACGGAGGCTTCACTGCCTAGCTTAGCATTGAAATCCCCGGCCAAAATCACATTCAGCCCACACCTCTGTGATTGCAACTCCCCTATAGAGCGGTCAAAAAAAAATAAAAAAGCAGGGCAAATTTGGGGTTGGAAGCAGCAGAGCCCATCAGCTATGTGGGATGACTCAGTACCAGGAGCGCACTGCATGTGGCAGATCAGAATAAAGGTTCATTGTGAACGCAGTGTGAATTTCTTTAAGTGGCACAGTGCTGGCTAAAATATTAATAGCGTTCTGAATCAGTTTAAGGGGTTTAATACAGTAAAGAAATATCTATTGACATAAACCACCATGTTCTAAACTTTACATTTTTAAATGAAAAAAATAAAAAACTTTTAGGTGATGGTTGTACTACACTTCGCAGTTGAAGAATAACAGGTAAAGAAATCAGGCCTTGCATTTGCTTATGTTGTGACGTCTCGTTTTAAATGTTGAAGGACCAAGAACTACACACCCATGCTTTTCACCCCTCGCATGATATAAACGTTTAATTGTGGTATGTAAAATCGCTTGAAGGAAAATCTCAGAAACACTAAAATATGCCCATAAACACACCGGGTACCACCTACGTGTAAAATAAAAATATAAATACACACCCCTGTAGGTCCCGCCCTGTCTATTCGGACATGCCTCGCCCTCTCAAAAAGTTTGTTTACAGAAATTTTACCTCACTGGTGAGACAACCATTTTGCCACCGATTTTGCCACCGATTTTACTCTTTATAGTGACTTAAATTAGCCACTGAAAGGTGTGACATTGCAACAAGTACCCCATTCAACATAAATAAAGTATGTGTGATATAGCATAGTCATTTCGCACGTGCACTGTTTACTACAGACAGTGAAAAAGGGAAGGAAGTGAAGCAAAACTGGTAAACTGTAGTGCGTCACGTGTTGAAATTACGGAAATTCGTTTCTTTTGCAGTTTTCCTGGTATGTCTGGGTGAAAACGAACCCTTGTTTACTACATCGCTGCCACGTATCCAGAGGACACAGGTGATCAGGAGAGGGGCTGCCACTTAAGAAAAGGGGTGTAAAAGGTGAGCAGTATGGGGGTCTTTTTGAGCCAAGAGGGGCCGTCCTTACCTCCGTTTTGATGCGGCTCACAAAGGAAAGTCTACTTCGCCTGGGAATTTGGTCGATACGTGACTTTTAAAGTTGTGTTTTCACCTTTATTTGCACTCAGACCTGCAGGCGGTGACACCATTGACTTTGGAGCAATCCGCATCAGCGCGCAAAGGCCAGCACCGCCAGCGGGGCCCTCTGACTGAGAGGAGCATGGCCCCTTCCTGAAATGGCAGAGAAATGACTTTTCCTTTGGCAAATATGTCAGGCAACATTACCCTCTGGCTCTGCTCCGTCATGTTGGCGCGCAGCGGCATGCTTTAGGGGGAGGGCTTGTTAGCAAGACGAGTGGTCCTGGGGTTAACGGCGAAGGGAGAAAGCACGGATAAGGAGGTTTAACGGAGCAAAGCCATCTGCAAGTTAATCAAGTAAACAGAATTGCGTCTCAGGCAGTTGCGGGCGGGTGGGTTCGGCGGGGGAGGGAAGTGGGACGGTCACGGTAATCAATATAAAATAAAAAACTTACCTTCCTCCGCGACCGCATCACGCTCCGCCGCCTCAGCTCCTGCTGCTCCTGGCGCGTTTTAGGCAGCCTCCCTCCTCCTGCTCCCCTAAGCCAATCACAACGCTGCAATGGCAGCGTTGTGATTGGTGTGGCGCAGCGGAGAGCGCCCCAGCCGGGCGCCAGTAGGGAGGCCATTTTCTCTATGTAGGCTGCGTGCAGCTTACATAGAGAAAATGGAGAGTGCGCATGACTGCTTTGGTCGCCCCTGGGGCCGACCAAACTGTCAGGGCCCATAACATTGGGCAAGCCACTCCCCCCCTGCCCTCGAGCAGGACCGCCCACCCGCCCGCCCCCAACCAGGCACTTCTGCTTTCTCGCAGTGCGAGAAGCAGAAACATAAAATGGTAGTTTTACCATTTTATGTTTCTGCTTCTCGCACTGCGAGCATGCAGTGGAGCCACGCCCCAATGGAGGAGCCGCCACTGCCCAGAAGTATTCATTGTATGGGTGTAAATGTACTACTTTTTGGAATTCACAAACATCAGCAGTAGTAGGCTTGCAAAGCTGTGCCCGTCTCAAGTTTCCATGTATATTACTGACAATCAAACATCCAAAAGGTGATGAGATAAATGAATGCAAATAGTCTAATCAGAGGCAATTACCCGGGATAGCATTCCAAGCCATCGTATTTTTGCCCACTGTGCCCAGACAGACAGAGCCCACTTAATGCAAAACAGTACTGAGCCTTTTCCTGTTGAAAACAGTCTATACCGAACCTTGGATGTCTCACCTTCCATATTGCAGCCCAATGCTTTTTTAGTTGGAAAATATGAGATTTACATCCCGAATTTTACCGACAAAGCTATGACCCTGTCTTTACTGCCCTTCATAAAGGGGAAATAAAACAGAAAAGATAGGTCTGCTTCATTGAACTTAGACACCAAATTACCAGTTGAGGATTTTTCTTTTGTTTTTCCGCCCATGGGGTTGTTCATAAGGGTTAGCTAGCAGAGTTGCCAAAGCAGCAATGTTGTTCTTCAGGTTCACAAGAAGTCCCTGGGTCAGGATATCAATCATTTCTTCCCTTTAAGCTGTGCCAGCCGGTTTTAGCGAGCAGGGGATTTCCATGGCACTCCCTGCAGTTGTTGATAGCGAGGTCCACCTGGATACATGTTGCCAACTCCCAAGCCTGTTCTAAACACGGCAGCTTCACAAGGACTTACAATCAAAAGCAGTTTGAAGGTGTGTCTCAAATGTAGATGAGGACACTAAGTGTACAAGAATTGGGACGTAGAGCTCCTTGTATCACCCATTTTCAGTTACTTCAAGCCCTTATGATGCCAAACAATACTGAATTTTATGTTCAACTTCATACTGGAGATGCAAAAAGGGTGAAAGCTCAGGCTGCTTAGTGGGTTAGTACATAATATTAAAATCAGACAAAGGTACACAGCGCTTGAAATTGTAGCTTTAATTGTTGGATATTTGTCATCACAAAAAATCTCCCTTCACAAATGCCATTCTTGCTTCAACAGGAATAGTGAAAGCACTGCTCTGGAGATTTTCAGCATTCCATCTGATGAAATCTGACATTTTATCTAGAATTCTCTTCCCAGCCCTGTCCCTCCTCTCATAATTCTGTTTGTACGTTTTGTTTTGGCTAATGAGTGAGATTTGGCTATGCTGAGTAAGAGGCAGGGTGGAGGGGGGCATGAGGTAATAGAATGACAGAGAAGTCAAAAGAATAGTATATGCAAGAGAGGTGAACCTGAGGGAGAAAGGAGGTAGAGGTGGGGTAGAGCCAGAGGTAAAGTAGGGATAGACATACTATAAAGAGAGAAAGAGGAGGTAATTAGATAGAACGATATAGAGAGGCATAATGAAGAAGGGGTAGGTAGAGACAGGGTAGAGGGATAGATAAGGTTTTAGAATGAGACAGAGAGGTAGATAAAGGTAAAGAGGGGGAAAGAAATGTACAGAGAAGGAGATGCATGGGGTGTACACGGGTGAGGTAAAGAGAGAATACGGTAGAATGAGAGGCGAATTAGAGAGAGAGATGCAGAGAGATAGACAGATGAGGTAATGAGGGACACAGATGTATGGGAGAGGAGTAGTGGTGAGGTAGAGAGAGGCGAATTGACAACTGAGATATGGAGAGAAAGAGAGAGGTCAGGTGAACAGGTAAAGCGAGTAGTAAAGGAGAGAAAAAGATAGTGAGAGAGACTAGGGAATGGCAGAAATTAGATGTAGAGAGAAAAGAGGTGAAGAAGAAAATGACAGTTGAGGTTGGTACAATGATGGAGAGAGAGAGAAAGGGTGAGATGGAGCGTGGTGAGGAAGATGGGGTAGAGAGGAAGAAAACGGATATATATACAGAGAAAGAGGGAGGTAGATAGAGATGGTGAGTTGAAATATACACAAGGTGGTACAACGAGTGAGTAGGTAATGATTTATAGACAAAAAAGGTTAAGGTAGGATCAGAGGTAGCGAGAAAGGAATAAGGTAGTGAGAAACAACTAAGGTAGTGAGCGAAGGTGGAGTAGAGAAAATAGAGTTAGAAAGTGAGAGAGAGGAGTTGAGGCAAATGAATAGTGTAGTAAATTGAGAGGTTAGGTTGTAGAACAGAGTGAAGGGAATATGAGGACTAGCAAGATGCCTCAGTGAGAGAGATGTAAGGCAGAGAGAGAGAAATGAGGTAGAGAGAGATATGGAGAAAAATGAGACAGAAATATAGGTGAGGCATAGAAAGAGGTAGTAGAGATAGACAGCTTTAAAACTTTTCCTACCTTGTATGTGTGCTGCACAGTGAAATAAAAACACTTCTCATTTTATCACCTCCTTTTAAATGGTGGTAACCTTTGCCGCAAAACCTTGTCTACTATTGTTTGTAGACAGGATTTTGCGTCAAAAGGCATAGGTGGTTGTATGGGAACGCCCATGTACCACCCCTGTAACGCCCCCTTGGCGCTAAGTAACGCAAAGATGTGCTTCACGCTGCTTTGCGTTACTTTTAGGGTACATTCCAGTGCAAAACAAGTTTAGTACTGGGAAGTAAATTGGGAAAAAACATTTTGTGCTGGTTACGTCACTTTTGTGACTCTAAGCCAGCGCAAATTGTTTGTAAATCTACCCCCAAGTCTGTTGAATCCGATACCCGCCGGTCAATCAGTGTGTTCATAGAATTCCGAGATTTTTCTGCATTTGGCGGTATTGGATTTACCTCACCCGGAAAACCATCCATAAAATCCGATTTTAATATCGGATTCATAAAAATTGTACTCCGTGATTATGTAACTAATGTTTGCTCATGCGCTGTTAATGGATTTTAACCCGGAAATACAGAAATCAGTATTTATGGACCCAGAATTAACCTTGAATGCACTTAAAAAACACAGGATGGAAACCGATAATTTTCCTGTGACAGCAGCAGATCACTGACTGGAAAATCCTTGCCGACAACCTTACATCCTTAGCAGAGATTCTACCGGAAGAATGTTTTCTTTAGTAGAAAGCCACATTTGTTTGGATTTTAAAAACAATTCATAAATTTTTCAGGTCTAGCATTTCGCCTTCCATTGTATGGCATTATAGAAGCTGTAGTCAATCAAGTTATATTAGATATGACTTTAAAACATGTGGACTGTCCATTTATGGAAACTTGTCTGCCACTAAGATACATTTATTTTATAAAAAGCGCCTTTTCAGAGTAGCATCACACACCGTTTATATGTTTATTGTGTGTTGTATTTTAGGATTGCAGAATAGCTGTTGTGAGGATTTGGGTCGAATTAATGCTACATGGGTGCTGTCCAAAACACCTATGACATTAAAGAATCCCCAATCCCATAAAAGGTTTCTTTCACACTGCTCGAGGATCACTGGAGAATTTAAAGTATTGTAGCACCCACCTCAGTAGAGTTTCTAGTAAGTGTTTTTCAGACTTTCCTGACGGTGGGCTGGGCCACGCCCCTCGCAGAGTACCCACATTGGCGCCTGTTGCTAGGAACAGAAGCACAGACAGTATCTTTATAAGAGATGAGATAACTGTCCACATACGATATTTGGATCCGGAGGGACTCCATTGCATTCAGCAGGTGCAGTATGGATTCCATACCCGGCCTATATGTGGTCAGGATATAGAGCAAAGTCTTGTGGAAAAGGATAATGATTTTGTGTGTTCAAAAATAACACACCCAGTTTAGATGGTAATAAACCAGAGTGGCATTACCGCTGAAAATGTGCAGTAAATACAATCCGCCCAACTTCATATAATGAGGGCTTAACCGTCATTGTCTGTTACATTGGACTCCTTGCTTCATATGACCCAGTCTGTCTTGGACCTGCTTATGTTCTGTCTTTGGAAGAAGCCAACAGCACGTTCATCCGGCTACATGTTTGTTGTAAACTCTAGGTCTGCATCCTCCTCCTATTTGACGTCATGGAACCTTCTTCTCTTCACATAGCACAAAGAACTTCAAAATCTGTGACTGCGGTATGAATTCAAGGTACTAGGAATTATCTCACACTTTTTATCATTAAGTTAACTCTTTATTCTGCCCCAAGGTTCCTCACTGGAGCAGAATAATGGAGTTAACCTGTAACTTTTCCCAGCCACAGGTTACTGTTTTAACAATACTGTAATTTCCTTCTCTGGTGACATTTCTCGCAGAAACTTTCTTTTTCTTTTGCAGCCTCAGGCTACTTTCAGTCCTACCTAACTCTCTGTTATGTGCAGAGAATTTTCTTAGCAAATTGTCTGCTTGGTGGCCAAACACACTCGACACTGTGGGCTGTGATAGACTTTCACGTCTGGTGATTATGGGGTGTGTACAGTAATCCCAAGTGTGGAGAGTGGATTTATGGCTATTTCATCCAAGCAGAAGCTCCGACATACTCTAGGCACTGGTGTTTGCCCTGCATTCATTTTGCTGTTTCTTTTTGTTCCTCCCACCTATCTTCTCTTACATGTTTTTTGCCACTCTTCTCTGTTCCTCAGGAAGAACGGCGGCCACCTTTTTTTTCTGACTGACTGCGACCCAGATGTAGGTGTGGATTTCTGGGATCCGCCTTGTTTTTTTTTGTTATATGGGGGTTGCACCTTCCGTGCTCCCATTCTTCTCTTTCCTTTATTTGCTGTGCCTCACCCTATACCCAATCTCTTGCCACCCTGCTGTACATTTCACCCCCTGCATCTGCTGCGTTGTTTGTGCAATGCATGTGGCAAAAAGTCCATCTGTAGAATGCACAATGCACAATGTGGCTTTGTTTTTCATATTTGTCGCGAGCCTGTGTAAACTTGTTCCGTGCATTTGTCGCGAGCCTGTGTAAACTTGTTCTGTGCAACCTTCGCTTGGAATCCATGGCGACAAGAGAAGTTGGGGTTTTAGACTGTATGTATTAATTAGTGTTGATGCAGCCCAATTTTGGCTACACCTGTACCCACTACAAATACATAACATGAACATGCACTTAGCACATGTTTCTCGTGTGGTCTAACAACATTAAAATAAGTGTTGCACTTGACATTACTACTAGAGTGAATTCACTGTAGGATTTATGAATTTACTTATACTGTGAACGTTAAACTGTAATAAATGATAGATTCTTTTGAAGACTTGGTGAATAAACCATCTTTACATAGTAAACATGTACTCACTATAAAAACAAAATAGATTCACCTAATGTGTGCCTTAATACATTAAATTACATTTACTGTTTAGATGATTGAATAGAAACCATCCTCACATATGTAGAATGTGATTACTCTAGAAACTACTTTGATTTATGTAATTTGTGCACTAATGTTTCATATATTGCCTTAAAATGTAGTTCCTAGGCACACTTACACATTTACATTTAATATAATACTGTATGCCACATGCAATAGGAATCTAATGTACTGACAATTTATATTTACTTGTGTCTGAAAGTGCACACGCATATTAAATGCGCACCATTAAATTAATACTTTAAGTATCCTTGAATAGGCCTGTTCCCCATGCTACAAAATACTGTTTTCCATTTTTCTGCTAACATATGTCTAGTGTGGGATTTTTTGCTAATGTTGCAGTCTACAACGTGAGAATGAATAAGGACAATGAATTCCCTGATGATGCAGTAAGAGGGATGTTGCCTAAGAGACTCTTGTGTTATAACCTAGTGTTCACACTATTGGAGATCAGATCTCTTCAGAACTCTATCAGAACCTTTCCAGACCCTTAGAGCACTTTTCCTTGGACTTTAAGAGGTTTAGATCTCTAGGACTCCTTTGATCCTTTCCTAAGTGTGGCTTAGGCTAACACTTACTTCCCTGACCGAAGAAGACTCTTGACCTAGCTTTCTTAATGCGGATACCTTCCTACTTAATTGGTCCTCACCCGTTCTATTTTTCCTTTATGCAATTTCCCTTATTTTTTAGATCCTTTAGGCTCTAGAATCATCCACATAACTTGGACTCTAATTTAGGTAATTTAGACTTACTCATGTACAGATGAGAAAACCTGAGACTCTTTTCTGAGCATCAGTTACTTTTGTTAATCTTTTGTATTGCTGTCACTGAACCTCCTTGTTTGCTTCATACTGGTACTCCTAAACGTCTTTAGGAGGTTGGGTTTCCCAGTTGTTATTCTGTATCGTTATAGCATGGTGCCAAGAATCATGTACCTTTGACTTCATTGCTAACTTGTAATACATCTTCTTAACCACAGCTACTGATTCCTGGGTCTTATTGTCTAGCCAAATGTGTTATACTGTTTATTGAAATTGATTGATGTAATGTTAACCGCGGCGCGAATTCCGCCGCGGTGCGGCGGTTTGAACGAGTGGGCGGGGCCGCGTCGGCCAACGGACGTGCACAGCACTACCGAGGTAGTGCTTGCGACGGCCGTTGGCCGACGGACGCAGCGAAGGGGTTAACTCCCATCACCTCTCAATCCGAAAATAAAAGGTCCATCGGAGGACAAGAGGCAAGGGAGTGGGCCCAGGGTGCTGGATCAGTGTCTTAATACAGGGAAATGTGAATCTCCCAGTGCTGAACAAACTGAAAGTATGTGCTATCTCTGGACTGGCATCAAGGACCAGACCAAGTGCTTTTGATGCTGCAAGATGCTTCTAAATGCAGATTCCTCACTTTTTGATTCCTTACCTTTTGAATTTCACCACGCACCAGACTGGATCTGAAACATTTTCATTGCAACATCTTCCGCACACCGGCATGTGGCACCTTTGAACTCTGCAGTGACATTGCTCCGCCCCGGGAAGTAGCAGCGAAGAGCTGTATATAGGTGTGACCCCTATGAGATAATGTCAGTTCCTTTCTTTCCATACCTTTGATGCGGACCTGGATCTCCGTTTCCAACTTTTGTCATTTTTCACCAATGCCAAAAAGACAGTGTTAAAGGGAAATGTATCCCCCTAAAACCACAGGCTTCAAACTGAGCCATGACTACACTAAGTAGATGTCAATCAAAGATCAACACAACACAAGGTCTGCCTGTGGTGTCTAGGATCCAAGAATGACTTGAAGTAATGCAACAAATGCTCCCTGATGCATCCAAAGGTGATCAGGAAGCAGGTGGCAAAACTCTACATCACCAAGCACAAATACGGAGATGCCCCTGCTCCAAGTCGCGGGCCTATTCCTCGTCCTGCTCCTGGTCGCCCTTGTCCTGTAAGTTGAAGATGATGACAAGTGCAAGAAGTCCTAAGTGGGACTCATGCCCACCTCACCACTGCTAAGATAAGTCATACAGTTTGCACTTCAAGGGCCCGCCTCCACTGAGCCTGTTCTAGGACTGGTTCCAGCACACTCCAAGTTCCCCGGACCATCGTCAACCCTGCAGCAACTAGAGTCCATTAGCCAGGCCCTTCTGCAACTTTTCAGGGTGATGCTGCCTCTCTCTGGAGCTATTTCGGACCCCAGGAAGCTGCAAGGGCCCCCAGTTGGACTTCTGTAGGCAGATCCAACCCCGGTGCTAACTGACACAGTGAGCCTCCGCTTAGGTCCCTGCCGGTGCTGACCCATGCCTCACCTTCTGGGCCACAGGCCTCATTGCTTAAAATCTCCCAGGCACCTGCCTCGACTTCCAAGGTGTCCACACTGGAACCGACTCTGAAGGCTTTTTCTGACCAGGAGCCAACCACGTCCCATGCTAGGCCTATGACTAGTGATGAGATTACCAAGGTGCAGTCCTAAACTTTGGATGAACCCTAGCCTCTACCTCGACGCCATTATTATTGTGGGTTGGCAGCCTTGTTAGATCAGATTCTGATGCCACTCATGGACTCCAAAATGTTTGGCATGACGAGGATAATGATGAGGAGGTGGATAATGTGTTCACCTCATTACACTGATGCTGGCCTCTATTTTGATGAGGAGAATAGTAGTAGCCTTCTCCAGAGGCAGACTCTGACACCAGGGATTACACTAAGGAGGTTGCCTCTTTTGAAGCAGTAGTAAGGAGAGCAGCAGAGGTGTTGGCCCTAAAGCTACCTACTTCAGAGACTAAAGCAAATCTAGTGACAGAAATCTTGCAGCCTGGGCCTGCTGCTTTAGAGCCAATACTGCCTTTTAACAAGTCCTTGACGGAAACCTTGATGGCAACTTGGCTTACGCCATATTCAACTTCCCCAGTAAGTTGGCCAGTAGCAAGGAGTTATAGGCCTCCCCACAAAGATTCTGCCTTTTTGACTCCGCACCTGACTCATGAGCGCTTGGTAGTGCAAGCCTGTACTAGCAAGGTGAAGTCCAACGCATTCCCATCTGAACTGCCAGGCAGAAAAGTGAAACATATTGACACATTTGGGAAAAGGGTCTTTTCTTCAGTTAGCATGTCCCTAAGGTCTCCGAGTGCTATCTTCTTGCTGGGACATTACATGCATGCGCTTTGGCATATAGCCAGCGAGATTTTGCCAGCCATCCCTGATAAATCCAGGAATGCCTTAGCTCAGGCAATCCAATATAGATAGGATGCAGCAAAATATTTCTTGAGTGCAGGCCTGGATACAACAGACTGCATAGGCCGAGCAATGGGCACCAGTATCATGATAAGGCAAAATGCTTGGATGCACTCATAGGATTTTCTGGTGATGTGCAAGAGTCCATTATAGATATGCTGTTCTTTTAAGCTGATTCAGGTCTTAATGGTCAACACAAGTGCTATGTGGTGCTGCAACAAGCAACGTGGTGTGGGATGTGTGGAATCATGTATTATGGCATTGTGCATCTGGATGTGGCTCGACCTTCAAGGGATCTCCCTAACAAAGGGATCGATGATCGCCAGGGAGGACGAGCTCAATAGACATCAGCTGGCAGACCAAAAAAGGCATTTTCATTCATAGGTGACCCCAGGCATTTTCGCCTGGTTGGCTATGCCTCGGTTTCACCATCATTGAGACTGTGTGGTGCCACAATTATTATCTATCTGAATTCCCACCAGGAGGTTCTCAGGGAGACCCATTCCAACTGCAGCAGGATGCATTTCTTGTATGCCTCTCTACCTCCGTATTTCCTGCCTTGTGTTCTGTGAAGATCAGGAAAGACCAGGCTCAGATCATCCTGATAGCTGCGGATTGGGCCAGGTGTATGTGGTGCCCCGTTCTGTTGAGCCGGAGTATTTCTACCCCCAATATGGCCACTTCCCAAGGCAGACTGTCTACAACTCTACACCTCCATGGTTGGAGATTGTGCAGCTTTGATTTGCCTGCTGAAGTATTGCATGTTATTCTTGTGGCTAAGTGTCCATCCTCCAAATCTATACATTCCGGTTGCTGAACAAAGTTTGTGGTCTGGAGACCGTCAATTTGACCGTCTGGAGGCCAACCAGTGGGATGTTTTGTTAGTCATTTATCGCTGTCCCAGCAAGGCTTTGCTTTGGGCACCATTAAAGGTTATTTGTCTGCATTTTTAACCTTTGATTTTCTTTAAAAGGTCTCACATACATGCTCTCACTGTAGCTTTCATTATGTCTCAGTGGAACCTTAATTTGGTCCTTATATTCTCAATATGCATGCCCTTTGAGCCCATGTACAATTGATCTCGGAGACTGCTAACCATCAAGATGGCATTGTCAACAGATGCTTTAGCATGCCTCACAGATTTTTTCGAGCTGGCTTTGACTTTAAACTACAACCTACTTCGAAATATACCTTATTTAACATGAAGTTATACTTGCACCACAAACTGCAGTGACACATAACAAACAGAATATGATATAATATCTCATTATTGTGGTTGATTACACTGATGTGCTTCACATTCAGTTTATTCTGCTCGTTGCGGAAAGCTACACCCATCAATAACACATAGGTTTTGGAAAATTGGGGCTAAGTGTACTTTATTGAATACCTTCCAGTATGAAAACTTATAGCAAACTGTCATATACATTTGATGATGTCATCAGTGATATCTTCGATGATGTCATTTGAGATGTCATGAGTGATGTCTTTTAACATGTCATGAGTGATGTAATATGTGAAGTTGTAAGCAGTGCATGGCGAGGGCACAAGTTATAGTTAGGTCATTAATCTATAACTCGTGAATTTCAGTGGTTTTTATTAATGTTAGTTTTTGTATTATTTCAATACCAGACTATATTGTCAATCTTTTCATATCGACTTTTCTTCCTTTAATTTATTCCATTACTGTTACAAAGAAAGAGAAAGATTGTTGAGAAAATTAGAGTGCAACGATGCAAACTACTTTAGCAACACATATGCATGCCTCAAACTCTGCAGACCGGCAGTTTGTATTCAGATGATTCTTTTTTCTGACCATAAGGTGTTTCGACAAAATATTGAATAGCAAATGTTGTGTCACGAATATTGGGATTGCAAAAATATCGTTGACAGGAATATCGAAGGTAAAAATATTATTTTAAGTGTCGTTTTTCATATCGTTGTAAAAAATTTCGATTTACAAAATATCGTGTTATGTAATATTGTTTGTAAGTGTTATTTTGTATGTAATTTATTGTAGTGTGTTTGATTCTATATGTTTATTATTTTTTCAACTGCATTTTCAGAAAGACAATTTATCAAGTATGGAATTGTTGAAATTTGTCTTTTTAGTTGTATTAATGCATAACAATGATGGATTTATGATTTTCTTTAGCAGCAGGATATTGAGTTTTTAGGGCACAAGGGTGGAGAGATTTTTAAAAAGTGTTTTTTTAATGTGAATTTAATATAATTATTTTAATGATATGCAAATTAATACTGGCATTTTTGTAAACATATTTTGTTACATTAATAATGAAAAATATATTAATATTACATTTAATAAAGTAAAATACTGTAACAAAAATACATTGTTTACATGTTATAATTTTTGTGATAAACAAATGATCATAAATAAAATATTTTAACATTTTTTATGTTGAAAGTTCGAATGTCATTGTAAAATATATATATATTTTTAAAAATACTTTAAAATTGGATTTATATCTTCTTTATTTTATGTCTGTTCATTTTGGATTATGATTGTTTATTTTATGGTTCAAAGTTTATGAATGGCAGTAAATATATTTAAAAAATATATTATGTTATGTTAATTTATCTTATAACATGCATGAATCACCTCCAGAGGGCTATCTCAGCGCAGCAGAGACCAACAAGCGAGGCAGCATTAGTGTTGGAATAGCTCGGTTTTTAGAAGTTTTCTGAGAAGAAGGTGATTAGTGCACTTCCGTATGTGAGTAGGAAGTTTAGTCCAGTAGCAAGGAGCCAAATAGGAGAAGGCACTGCCCTCGGAACGAGTTTTCCTGATTTAGGGCACAGTAAGAAATGACTTGCCCATCGATCTTAGAGGTCTGTCTGGCAGGTAAGGGATGAGTTTCTCTGCTAGGTATCTGGGTTCCTTGCCGTTTAGCGAATTATGCACTATACAGCAGATCTTGAAAGTGTTTCTCCTGCGCACTGGAAGCCAATGGAGTGAGCCCAAAAGGGGAGTAGAGGCTGATCTGGCCAGCATATTTTGGATAAGGCAGGTCGCTGTTTTTTTAACCACTTGGAGTTTATCAAGTAGAGGCTCATTTACGGCGGCTAGGAGAGCATTACAATAGTCCAGGTGACTGATCACCAAAGCCTGGACTAAGGTTTTGCGCATCGAAAGTGGGAGTAGAGGAATGACTCTTCGCAACAGACTCATCGTATGAAAGCAGGTGCCAGTGGTAGCCACTACCTTATCTTTCATCGTAAGAGTCTGGTCCAAGCGAACACCCAGGTTTTTTTACTGAGGATTTGGGGGTAGGTACAGCACCCAAATCCGTTGGCCACCAGTCAGGGGAACAGAGCAGTTGAGCTCTACCAAAGAGCATGAGCTCCATTTTGCTGGCATTTAGCAGGAGAAAATTCTCAGCCATCCAAGCCGAGATGGCTTTCATCCCGTCTGCAAAGCGTGCTTTCATAGTGGAAAGGTCTCTGTCAAAGGAGATCAAAAGTTGAGTATCGTCCGCATATGAAAGAGGTGTAAATCCGTAAGCTCTGATGGTTTGTGCAAGGGAGGCTACATATATATTAAATAGTGTAGGGCTGAGACATGCACCCGGAGGCACCTCCTTATTGAGTTCTATGGTGCGAGATCTAAAGATTGATGGTCTGGGTTCGTTGAGATAGGAAACTCATGAACCATTGTAGAGCTGTGCCACGGATGCCTATCTCCTCCAGTCTCTGGAGCAGTCTGGAATGAGATACTGTATCGAAAGCTGCTAAGCCAAGCGGCACTAACAGTGAAGCCTGATTTTCATCCTGAGAGCATCTGCTCCTATAGCGGTCACAGACTATATCAGTTTCAGTGCAATGCATTGGTCTAAACCCGGATTGGGAGGAGTCTAAGATCCCGTTGGACTCAAGGAACTCCATAAGTTGTCCATTAATGTGTCCTTCCAATAGTTTACTCATCAATGGGAGAAGCAAAATAGGGCGATAATTTGAAAGGTCTGAAGCTGGAAGATTTGTCTTCTTACGAATAGGAATGAGCTGGACGGCTTTCCAGTCTAACGAGACCTTACCAGAGCTTGTTGAAAGATTTAGTAATGAGCAAATTGCCCGGGGCAAGCTGATTAGATAGAGTAGATACTATCTTAGCTGGAATAATGTCTAGTGGAGAACCTGATTTTGCTGCCTTCAAGGCGTTACAAATGGAATCCGCCTAAGAAGTACCAAATTCTCTAGGGTGCAAGTGTTAGAGGCCTTGGAAAGAGAGTGTATGGATTCTGAGCTTATTAGGTTAATCGGGCTAGGAAAGTTATAATAGATCAGATTGAGTTTGTCTTTAAAGTGGTTTGCAATGGCATCGTATAAAGCTTGTGAAGGTAGGGTATCTGTTGAGCAAGCCTGTCGGTTGATGAAAGAATTGAGGACTTTATATAGCTCTTTGGAGGAGTTCCCAGCCTGTCCAAGTTGCAGTGAAATATATGCTTTGCGTGCGTTCCTAATATTGCCATGGTACTGTGCTAAGTTTTTTTTTTTAGAAACCTCTCTATCACAGGGGTTATGGGCTTGTCGCCATCGTCTCTACCGTTTTTTGCACTGGGCTTTTTCCTTGCGTAATTCTGGAGTATACCAGGGGGCATGTGGACCATATTTAGATGAAAGTTGGTTTTTCATCGGGGCTAGATTGTTAATAGCTGTTTTTAAGGACACGTGATAATCCACTAGTGCCTCTTCCACCTCTACAGCCTCCCCTATGATAGGAATAGTAAATTCCTTGGTGAAAGCGTCTGGTTGACTTTACACTATTGTCTCCTAAGATTTGGCTTAGGTTTATTTTTTGGATGTTCAGGTACACAAGCGGAAGCGATTTGAAATTCGATTAGTGAATGATCTGTTCACAAAAGGGGGCTCACAGGACACAAGGGGAGAATTAGTAAAAATCAAATCCAAGGTGCGGCCCGCAGTACGTGTGGGACCTTTGGCAATTTGTTTAAGACCTAGCGTGGACTGGTCGGCGAGGAGTACACTGCCTCTGTATTTAAGGGGTCTTCACTATGTACATTGAAGTCCCCTAGTAAAACAAGGTTTTTTGATGCCAGTGCGTGAATAGCAATAAGTTCCATGAGTTTGTGACCAAAGTCTCCAGTAGTTTGGGGGCGATATACAAGGGCTCCTTTCCAACTGACCTGGGGGGAGAGTTCCACCTTAAAGACAAATATCTCTGCCCATTCCTCAGAAAGGATCTCTATGACGGAGATTTTTAAAAATAAAGAGTCTTTAAAAATAATTGCGATTCCCCCACCCATTCTGCCTTCCCTATCCAATCTCAATATGGGGTAATTATTTGGAAGTGCGATCGCAATGGAGCTAGCAGTGGTAGGTTTTAGCCAGGTCTCTGTAAAAAATCCCAGATCAGGTGCTGTGGAGGTCACCATGTCCCAGATTTCAATCCCGTGTTTTGGTAATGATCTAACGTTGCATAGAAATGCCTTCCAGACCTCTGAGGGCAGAGGGAGGGAGTCAACAGTGGCATATAATGGTAGGTCATACCCAGGGGTTAGGGACTCATTAGGTAGGGTCAGAGGGTGTTTTCCTCCTTGGTTCAGCATAAGGCTTTGAAAATGACAATTTAAACAAGTTAAAGGACCTTCAAGGAGAGATGGAAAGCTACGTTTCAACAGGGTTCATAGGTGGTGGAGCCCTTAGCTTGGTTTCCTATGCAGATAAGGTCCTCCGCCGAATGTGTGATTTTAATTATACTGTCAATTTGTGGGGAGAGAGGAGCAGGGGTCCTGGCTCTAGGCGACGGTTGGGCATAGACGAGTGCAGACGGGCTTGTCTTTAACGCGCCTTAAGCGCGCAATCGTCGCGCGTCAGCGCTGACATCAAACTTAATATTAATTATGAATCGTGATACAAATATTATTTTATATGCTAATGTTTAAATATGAATATATAGGTTTGTAGTTTTGGTTAGTGTCTTTTTGTAATTAAATTTTAGTTTTTTTTTATAGATCAGTCAGTCATACATCTTTATTTGGTTCAAAGGAGTAAACAGGATAAATGTTAAAAAACACAATAAAATACAGGTCACGTTGCAAAGGCATAAAATAAAAATGAATACGTTTTACATCATTTCATTACAATAGAATACCATTTGATTAAGACAAGCCTGAGAAAACTAAAACCTCTAAATAGTCCATAAAAGGTCACATAAAGGGTCCGCCAAGTTACTCGGGTTGTCAGTCCAGACCAGAGTCAGATGAATTATCAGTCGGTTTTACTTGGGGCTGCGTAAAACCGTAATGTCAAAAAACATATAATTTGAGCAAAACCTATTATAATGAGCTACAAACATGAAACCTGTAAAAAGGAATCAATTATAAAGGATATATGATAAAGTTAAAAGGATCAATAATTAAAATGCAGTACAAAATTCACAATGTTAAAAATGCTGCAGTTATGTTGCGCCAATTCTATTTCTGGGAATTTCTGATTTTCAAAGTAATAGTAAAGCAACAATGTTTTGATTCTAGTCGTAAGATGGGATAAGCTGGTATTATAACTTCTGACCCCAAATGACAGCAGAATGGGTCATAAAAAAGACCTTCTGCACTGGGAATAAAGACTGAAGAAAAACATAAAATGTACAAGATATTGTTTTGCGATGCCATCACAGGGACAAAGGGGTAAACTGTGAAACCATGAACCCTGTTGGGGGTGAGCTACCAGAAAGTGGACCCTGCCTAATCTAAAATGGATAAGGTAGAACCTACATTCTATATTAGTGACCCAAAGGAGATAGCGTTCAACCCCCGCCTCTTGTTTGAAACCTAAAGAGCACAAAATTGAGGTTGAAAAATGTTGGTTGCAAAATCTCAACTGGGTACTATGATAGTATAAATATGTTTTCTGTTTCATCTTTTCCACTTCCGGTAGGTTCGTTTGGGGAAAAAAGAAATGGGGAAGATCTAGTTCCAAAAAAGATTTTCTTACGTACGACAACCAGCGGATGGCTTTAACTTTTTCTAATTTTAGGCAGTCCTTCAAAATCTCTTTTGTGAAGGAACAAAACCGGGAGGTCCAAACTTTAATCCACAGGAGCAAAGGGGCAGCTAGGACTGCATCTTCAAGAAAAGAAAGGCCAGATTCCAGATGGGTGATTAACCTGGCAGTGCTCCGGGGGGTAGCTAACAGCCTACACCCCATAGGTGCCCAGAGGGATGCACTTCGCCTTGTACAAGGCTATCAACTCCTGGATTGGTTTATGGCCTAATTTCTTTGAAAAACAGAATAGACCCTCTATTGCCCCCTCTATTTTACCTCCTCTCACTGTCAGGAGTCTCTCCCATTTTAAGTCAGAGGAGAACAAGATACCAAGATAATTAACATTTTGCGATCTAGTGATGGGAGTCCAAGCAACAGTATGTAAACGAGAAGGCGTCTTTTTGGGCCCACAAATCATGGTATAAATTTTGGCATGGCTGCTTTTCAGGTTTAAATCCCTCATAAAATCATTAAAAGTATCCAATAAAAGCTGAAGCCCATTCACAGTACGAGCTAAGATGACCATGTTGTCTGCATAAAGAGGCACAGGGACGACGCAGTCCCCAACCGGTGGGAGATCTTTGCCTCTTAAAATCAGTGTTTTCTCTATGGCGTTTATGTAAAACAGAAAAAGAAAATGTGCCAAGATACAGCCCTGCCTAACGCCTTTATTAGAGAAGAAGGGGGTTCAATCACCGTTGACATCAAAACGGATCCATGTCTTTGTTCCCTCGTGTAACCTACCCAAAAGGTCGATTAATGCTGGGTTTACTCCAGCTTTCCCCATCATTGTCCAGAGCTTCTCCATGTCGACCAGGTTGAAAGTGCTGGACAAATATTTTATAGATCAAAAATTATGTGTGGTATGGAGCATTGATATTTACTCTGTAGCGAGGAGCAAGATGGCGGCCGCTTGATTCGGCCGTAGGTGGCTCCCAACAAGGTGGCGGCAAGAAATACAATATGAAAGGAAGAGTTGGACGATAATAAACCCCCAGCAGACCAGAAGTTTGGCAGAACTCGGATGGGCTTTACCTTGGATCGCGGCAGTGGTAAAGCAGGCGGAATTGCTGATAGCCGGGTGCAGGTACTTGGAGAAGGAGCTTTTCTGCGCTTCAGCTCAGCGTGTCCCGGGCATACCTGCGGCTGTAATGGGACAAAAGACGATGGCGAGAGGAAGAGGCGCCACTCAACATACGGCACCCCAGATACACCATCAAACGACCATGCTCGATGCAGCCCCCGCCACAGCTCAGTCAGGACGCCGGCAGAAGACCCGGATTGAGAGTATCCCAGATGGGAAGGGGAGGGGCGCTGTCGCGCAGCCCCAGCCGCATCGGACCAGTGCCTCGGTGCTCGAGATGCTTAGGAGTGCTGGGAGCGGATCATCAACTATGGAATCTGTGCAGCAGACCGAAACCCCGGCTCAGGTAGGCGGTCAGTGTTCCACGCAGACCGGTAAGCTCATACTGGGCAGTGGGGAGTCTGGGGGCCCCGTGGAGGACGAGACTTTGAGGGGACAATGTACAGCTTTGCCCGTTGATTCCGAGTCTGGGACTGGGGAGAATACTTTGGCAATACAAACGTATCCTGAAGTTGGAATGAAAAACCCAGTCCAGGGGTCGGTAGTGGAATCCAGCAATGTAGTGTATGTAGAGGAGGCGGATAGTAATTTTAAATGGGCAGCTGCAGGGCTATCCTTTCAAGCACAGATTCAGGGGATGGAATCTGCTCAACCTGATCATCCTTATAGTAAAGGCGACCCAATAACTAAGGCTAAGGATACCGGTACTAGCAAGGCCACCAATAAAGGGCATATTGGACCAGCAGGGGAGCCTGAGCAGACACTTCCAAGCCAGGAGCTACGGGGAAAGCCAAAACATTATGGAAACTCCAAGAAATCAGGCGTACGTACTGAGAGGGTGCTGGACTCGGAGGCTATTGACTTTTTCTTTTCCCTTTCGGATGCTACTTGGTCTGATGTAGTGTCAGGCACAGGGTCCAATTCAGACTCAAGTGAGACAGAGAGCATACCAGGCACCAGCGGTATGGACTCCGTCGCCACAGCTCAGAAGACGCACACCAGAGTGGGCAGAACAGACAACCAGAGGCATAGGGACCTAAAGTGGGACTAATCCCCTGGGGAACAACTGGTTGGGAACAACAATAAGACCCCCGTTGACGGTCAGCCCACAATGCCCCCTACATTGGATTCCATTTTGCAGTGTGTAGTTGCGCACCGGGAAAAAGCCCGTCTGGAAAGTAGACGATCACAGACCGCAGCTCGTAAATTACAGGGGGCAGTAAGGAAAATTGCTAAAACCTGTAACGCCATCAGTGATCGGATGACGGATCTTGAAACAAGCCTCGAGATAGACATTGCAGGCACAACGGGCCAATCAGAAACTCACGAGGCGCAACTAATAGACATTCAGGGGAAGCTCGAGGACAATGAAAATCGTCAGAGACTAAATAATCTGCGGTTCTTGGGAATCCCTGAAGGGAAAGAGGGCTCGGACGCACGTATGTACATGGTTCAGTTGTTGCAGAACTCTTTCACGGAACTTGAAGGCTGGAACTGGTCGCACGAGATTCAAAGTGCGCATCGAGTCCCATTCGCCCTAAGTCAACCAGTTAACCCAGACGCCAAAACACGAGCACTTCTGGTGTATTTTGGAAATTTCCTGTTGAGACATAATATATTCGAAAAAGCTAGACCCGAGGCTCAGCGCTCTGGGATGGGTTCTCATTTTTCTCCAGACCGGACTTCTACCACATCACGGTCGAACGTCGATGGCGCCTACGACAAATGATTAAACCTTTTCAGGAGAAGGGGGCACAGGTCTTTCTCTTAAATCCGGCCCAGCTGAAAGTAATTTGGGGTGACCACACTAGATTTGTCACATCCGAGATCAAGGCAAAAAAATTCTTAACCTCAGGCGGGATATAACTGTCTATATGACTATATGATCTGGCGAAAATATGTATTGATTTTTTCTTCTCTCTCTAAACAACACTAGGAGAAACCAGGGGTGCACTAAGGTCCTCTAGTGGGCCATGACAGATGCGGGAGGGCAGAATTTAATCTAGGGGTGTTGGAGAAAAAGAAAAAAAAGGGGAAAAAAAAAAATGGGGCTGAGAATACTCATATTACTTATGTAACAGATAAAGGATTAGCCCTATGATGAGCAATATGTTCGGCCAAGTAAGGAAAAAATTTAATTAAAGTGATGGAGGGAGTAAGATAGAAGGGGGAAAAAAATAAAACGGCAAAGAAAAAGCGGTAAAATAAAAAAATAAGAATAAAAGAAAGGGGAAAAGTAAGAGAAGAAAGAAAATATTCATAAAATAGAGAAAAGAGAGAAGAGGGATAAAATATATATATATATATATATATATATATATATATATATATATATATATATATATATATATATATATATATATATATATAGGGTAGGGGACTAAAAGTTTACACTGCATTTGCTATTATTATCTATTATTGTCTGGAGGCAACCCAGGGGGTATGGGGGTACTAGAGAAGACACTTATATCATAACTTAAGCCACCACTTGGGAGGGGCACCACCGATCATCCTTCACAGACCGGCTCAGGTCTGTTTTTCCTCCGGATGGGTGGGGGCAGGCGGGGGAGGGTGCAGGGGGTGAGAGGAGGGGCAAGAGGGGAAGTGGGGGAGGGGGAGAGGGGGGGGGAGTAAAAACCCAGAAAGGCAGAATGTTTGTTGTATTCTAAGGAAGGAGGTAGGAAAAAGTGTGTATAAATGGTATGATATTCATCTTGGGTCCCTAAAAGGTTTTAGTGATGGGTAGGCTAACCATTTGTTCTGTAAATGTCGGGGGCCTAAATGATAGGGGGAAGAGAGGCAGGGTAAGTGAAGTACTTAGATCCCTGGGGGCAGATATTATCTGCCAACAAGAAGCTCATATCTCGTGGCAAAAGACAGGGCTCAACGTAATCCCAGGGTACATACAGGTAACTTGCTCATCCCAGTCCACCACGACCAGAGGTGTTGCAATTCATGTTTCTAATCGACTGCCACCCGTAAAACGAACACTATCAGATAAATGGGGTCGGTGGGCAATAGTTTAATTATCAAGTGGGCCAACAGTATGTACGGTGTACGGGTCGAATCTAGATGACCCTGGTTTGCTGGAGGAGCTAGAGTTAGCCTCTTGGCCTTCGCCCCTTATTATTTGTGGGGACTTCAATATTCATTTGGAGGCAAGGGGCCCCTTTATTAAGGAATATCGGGGGAGGAAGCCACAGGTGTTTAAAGCACTAGATGCTCTGATCACTAGTCATGGACTAGTGGATATGTGGTCCTCTAGGAAGCCAGGTGATTCAGGGTATACTTACTTTTCGTGCCCTCACAGGAAATACGTCAGGCTTGAGTACTTTTTTGTTTCCGCCTCCCTTATGGAGGGTGCTGATATCAGGAAGTTGCCAAAAGTCTTGTCGGATCACAACCCTCTGATGTTGGAAATAATGGTACAGAGGCATGAACGATCTTGTACAAAGTGGACCTTTGATAAGAAATTGTTGGTCACGGAGGGGTTCATAGAGCATATAAGGGGATGGACCCGACAGTTCTTTGATATAAATAGGTTTAGTGTCTCCAGAGAAATAGTGTGGGATACGTTTAAGGCGGGGCTAAGGGGGGAGTGTGCTAGCTTTGTAGGTAAACTTTGGGAACAGGCAGGAGTCAGTAGGATAGGTGATGTCATGGATCTGAACGGAATCATTACTTTTGCAGAACTTCAGGAGCAGTATAATCTTGACCCTAGATCATTTTTCAAGTAGGTCCAGATTAGGGAGACAATTAGACCTGTCGTATCACAGATTATTAGTTCGGATTGGATCCCGCTACTAGAAAGTTTTCTGTATAAACAATCTCGAACAAAGGATTTATATTCCATCCTGATAAGCGCCAATCCGGATGATTTAGTAAAAGTTGAAACCGCTTGGGCAGGCAAGTTGGAGAATCAGGATTTGGACTTAAGCAGGTCATTGACACTCTCGAAGAAGGTGTTTCTTTCTGCCAACTTAAAGGCCCAACCCTTCAAAACAGTGTTCAATCTGTTCTTTACCCCGGCAAAACTGTTTGCTTGGGGGAAAAGGGAAAATGATCATTGCCCAAGGTGTGGGCAGGGCCCCGCCGATCTGGCCCATATGTTTTGGGATTGCAATAAACTAAATCTACTGAAAAAGGGGATTGAAACCTTTTTGCATAAAGTGTTAAGACAGGATGTGTGTGTTTCACCAACCATGATGTTATTAGGCTGTGATGAGAAGGCACAGTTAGAACCAACTCAGGTATATTTTTGTTTTATTGCAACCGCAGTAGTCCGATTACTAATTGCATCAAAATGGAAGGATGCTGACCCTCCGACGTATCAAGCTTGGTATGCCAGACTGCTTCATGTATATAACATAGAGATGGCACTGAATAGATGTAAAGGCCGGAGGGCGAGGAGAAGGGGCAGGCAAATATGGGGTCCATTGATGGACTAGGTAGGGAGTATCGTATTTTCAAGCATCTCCTAACAATGCCGCTATAGGTCAGTATCCAACGTATAAGTAATACTGTACTGTGTAAAACATACTCCTCTTTTCCTTTTTGGGTCTTGTATGTTTATTTAAGGAACTATATGGTAGAACGGATGTATGAACCATTTATAATTTTGATTTGTGTATTTGTATACATCTACTGTTGTTCTTTTTTGTATTTGTGGTAAAAACTGCTTTTTCTGGGAAGAAATAATAAAAAATTTAAAAAAAGATATTTACTCTGTAGCACCTTGCATAAATGTTTTAGATTGCAGTGAAAATAGTAAATTTCACCAATTAGTCTCCAACACCATCCCCAAATTGGGTTCGATTGGAGTGGGAATAGTAAATTTCACTCCTTTAGTGTCAAACACCTTCCCCCAATTGGGGACAAAGAAGCATAGTGAAGAAGTGGTGGTACCTTGCTAGCTGTGTGAGGGAGGATTGATGTTGGTACACTGAGAGCCCACGTGACATGGAGCCGCAGTCGCGTAACTCTGCTTCGAGCACAGCAGACGTCGCAGCCCCAACTGGGGGCTTATTGGACTAACTGGGCCTGGCTGCCCTTCTTGCCTCCTCTCGCAGTCCCTGCACTGGCTGCTCTGAAGCGGATGAAGGCTGCATCGTGGGGGTAAGTTGTACGGACTCCCCACCTCACCAGCCGCCGATGGGCAATCCAGCTGTTTCTGCTCTAAGGCTCTCGGCTCTCCTGTGCGTGGCACAGACCTGCAGTCCAGGGGGCCGCTACAAGGAACAGGAGTGTGAAGCGGGGAGACAAGATGGGGCCCTGATATTTGTTACCTGGACTGGCCCTGAACCCTAGAAGCCAAAAGCCAGGCCGAAGCGAGCAAAGCAGTGCAGGGTTAAAGAGGAGCAGAGACAGGAGGTGAGACGGCTGCAGGTTGTGGGAGAAACAGTGTAGGTGGCAGGAGGCTGCAGGGCCCAGGGTTACAGAGCTTGGCAGTAAGGCAACTAGCACTAGGCTGCGGTACCATGTACGTCATGGAGGTGGCTGGCGTTAGGCAGGTGCGGTTTGTGCATGCTCTGGTGTCTCCCCTGCCTTGATCAGCCCCTTCCCCTGCCTCCTCTCCTCACCCCTCTTCGCCCCAGCCCTCAACCACCGCTAATCAGTAGCTGACAGATGGCTTCAGCCCGCTTTCGCCTCCTCAAGGAAAAGACTCAGAAAGTAAGCGCATTAGGAGCCCGCGCCCATCCACATCTGCCCCCAGTGGCATCAGCGCATCAACAATCCAGTAAGTGAAATGTGCACAAGAGGCTCTTCTCTTCTGAAAGCCTGCACAACAAGAGTATCAAGAGTAACGGATCAAATCAACCTTTAGCAAAAGAAAACTAGCTGAACTTCCCTCTCACAACCTTAGCAGCGCAACATCATTCTTGAGATCTCCTTCCTTAGGATTCAATCAGACCATGGAGAAACAAGTATCCCCTCCTGCAGGAATAAGGAAATACTGCAAAACAAAAAAAGATTCAATACCCAGACCCCGGGTGCTCCAGTCCCCTCCTTGGATTATAAGAAACAGAGGACAAACTGCAGCAGTATAACTCTAAACAAAATTTTGCTCTATCTATCGTGCATTACACCAGTCAAGATGATAAAATTTCTAACATTGCGGGTGGAAACCTCCTTCCTCAATTAGAGGAGGATGACCCTTGCCAACCCTTCATCCCAGTATGGGCCCCCACGCGCCTGCATAGAGGCTCTAAGCGGTAAACTAAAAAAGGGAACTTCTCCAAAAAGAGGTGCGGCCTTCATAGACATGAAGATTAAATACCAAGTTATAAATTCGGCGGCTGTGGGTCAGGTTACAAAACCTCTATGGCCCCTATCTCCTGAAATTAAAATAGTGTTGGTCGCAACGCTCAAGATCCCACAAGTGACTCAAGTATCGAAGGCAGAATTTTCCCAGTACACTGCGGAACTCCCTTCCTTTCACAATGCCAACAATGATCATGTCTTGATTGAGTGGGATACTGACATCTTTAGCTCCCCCAGTGTGCCCAACGGAAACCTAGTCCAAGCCACAAAACCTGCGACACACATCTCCATCCTGAGTTAACGCAACTATAGAAAAGCACTATATTGGGGATGAGGTCTAGATATGGAGCCCAGCGATCATTTTGCTCTTAGCTTGAAGTTTAAAGAGGCTTTGCTACAACGTCCTAATGCCACCAGTGACTGGAGGTTGTTTATCACAAGAGAGTTAGAGTCCAGATTCTCTTTAGCCGAATTTGAACCTTTCTGTTTAGAAGTAGGACAAAATGCACAAGATTGGTACGCTAGACTATCGAAACAACTGCTAGCCCAGTTTAAGCTAGTAAAAGGAGGCCCACACTCAAATAATAGCCTAAGAGGAAAGGGGAATACCTGGTATGACGATGAATGTTGGGAAGGTAGAAGGGTGGTAAACAGGAGCCACTGCTACTCAAAGCTAAGTCCAATGGATATTAGTTTCAGAACTGCAATGATAGTAGTGAAAACTGCTTACCAAAAATTATGTGCTCACAAAAGGAGAGCGTTCTGTAGGTTAAACTGGGAGGAAATGTTAGCGACCCTGGTTTACAGGGATAGCAAACAGTTTTGGCATCTAGTGAACTCGTCGCTTTATACAAAGGTGGAAATCCTGAGAATATATTAGTGGTGCAGGCCTGTTCTGAAGTGATCGCTAATGCTCAGACGGCAGTAGTGCTGTTGGAAATAATTTGTAATATGAAAGCTACTAGGGCAGGTGGTCCAGATGGTCTTCCATCTGTGATATTTAAAAAAGATCCAAGGAAATGGGGATCAATATTGAGCAGGATCTTCCAATGGGTAATATTGATTGGTTTCTTCCCCGAATCTTGAAAGGGAGCTATAGTGAAACCCATTCACAAAAAGTGCAAGATGGATTAGCCGGCTAATTATCGCCTGATTTCTCTTTTGGATATCCCATCCAACCTTTATGCCCAAACACTGTTAAAAAATCTAGCGGCCTGGGTCTTCGATACTGGGTTGATTCCAGCGGAGCAAAGAGGCTTTAGACTAAAGCACTCCATGATGGACCACTGTTTCACGCTGTGGTGAGTCGCAAACAAGTCAATGGAGTCAGTAGGTGGCCGTGCTGCTGTTTCATTGACTTTTGAGCGGCTTTCGACAGGGTGGACAGAGGCACGCTTTGGCGTAAACTACAGCAGTGGAAGATATCTGGAGTCCTGTTGGGCCTGGTTTATGAAGCTCCATAGTGGTAACTGGGTACAGATTGACCATGATGGGCATGGAGGCCAGACTAGGAAAATTCCGGTTGAGAACGGCTTGCGACAGGTGTGCGTTTTAGCACCTCTGCTGTTTAGTGTGTTCATTGCAGACCTTCTCCAGTCGTTACGAGAAACACAGTTTTTCACCAAAGGTTGGAGGTAGGCATATTAGTTGCCTCATGTACGCGGACGATCTGGTGGTGATGGACCTCACGCCTATAGTGCTGCAACGGAAACTGAGTGCCTAATGTCTTGAAAACAAATTAATGATAAGTGTTGACAAGACAAAAACAATGTTTTTTGCTAAGAGGAAAAGGAAATTTGGGTGGTTCCTAGGTGATGTATGTCTAGAGCAGGTTGGCGAGTACAAATATCTGGGTGTAACCTTTTCAGACGATTTGAGGTGGGATAAACAAATGGCTTCCGGGAGACTTGTTCTATCCACAGTAGTGAATGGCGTGAAAAGATTTGAGCCCAAGTTTGGGAGCCATACCTTTGAGCCACTAAGTAAAGTTATACAAGGTAAGCTAATCCCGCAGGCCCTTTATGAAGCAGAAGTGTAGGCTTTGGATAGGCGGGTATCATGGGAAGGTTTAGAAACTAATTCTTTGAAACTGGACCTTGAACTTCCTAAAAATACTATGATTCAAGCGGTAAGGAGGAAGTTGAGAACTGTAGCCTGGAGTGCCCTGGCGGATGCCAGAGCCTTGAGCTTCTATTTTTCTCTTAAAGATGGGACGCCTTGTGATAAATTGTCAGAGCAAATCTTACTAGAAATAATGTTAACGTACGACGATAAAAATAATCCTGTGGTAATAATGTTGAAGCATTTGGGGGACCCAGAAATGCGCACCGAAAGTGGGGAAGTGGCTCGGACCAACCTTATAAAGAGCACACTCAGACAAAGTGCTCTAGAAACTAGCTGTAGAGAGGATTTGCACTATCTTGAAACCAAGAGCTCAGTTATTCCCTACTTAAGCTCTCAGGAGAGCACAGGTCTATTCCCTTAGCTGTATAACATTCTGAACAAGTACCCACGTAAAGAAGTCTGGTATTTTAGGGTGGGAATCGACCCTGGGTGGCGTATCAAGGGATTAAGAATAGAAGTTTTCTAAGAATACTGGGCAGTGCCCCTGTAGGTGAGATAAGAAATATTCAGTGAGCCATATATTGATGGATTGTGCAATCTTGATGGTGGAAAGGATAAAGTTACTCCGACCTGTATTTAAAAAATATGGAATCCAAATGAGGGAAATGGGATTTGATACATGACCTTACGTTCCAAGATGTAGCTATAGCCATTGGCCAGTATTTGTGTAAACTCGCAAAGACACAGGCGATATTACCCCTTTTTTTAGGATCTTAACATAAGGTTGGCATGGGTGTGTTTTACTTAGTAAGGAAATCTCAATTGCAATGAGAGGATCTCCTAATAGGAATATGTTAGAAGTCGGAAAGTATGTCTTAAATTGAAGTAAAAGTAAGAGAGATCATTGAAGTTGCTATAAGCTGCTATTTACATTGCAATTTATGAATGCCGATAGGCGTAATATGAATTGCTTGTCATTGGTTAAAATCCTATCATGTTTTTTAAAAAGAGCTGTAAATATATGTGAAATCTTGGTGTGTGAACAATATTCAGTCATGTTATGGAGAAACTTTAATGATTATATGTATGTAATTGTATAAATTGTTAGTATTTGGGGTAGAAGGATATAATCATGAATTTTTGTTTTAGGCTATTTAACAAAATATTGTCTATTTTTTATAAATTGTGTGTATTTTTCTATAAGAATGTATTTCTTGGAAATAAAGTATTTTGATTTTTGACTACATCAGGGTTGAGAAGATCTTAACGTAATAGACCTGTTAAATCTTCCACCTACAGGCTCAAATGACCCATGGGCTACAGGTGGGAATCAAGTCAACAGCCCCCTTTAAGGCTACGATGCTCTCCAAAAACAGCAGAAGTAAACCTACAAAAGCAGATGAAACTCCAGGGTTCAAAGCACTGAGTTTGTGGTCTGCCATAGACAACACGTTAACAACTATGGGTCAGGCTGCCACTATCCACGCGGATAAATTGGACACACAAATACTAATTTTACAGTCACTGGCAAATTATGTCCAAGCCATTGACACTCCAATTAGAAAATTGAAACTCTCTCATTGTGAGAGCTCAACAACTGGTAGACAAACCACCCGCCACATGCTATTGCTCACTTCTCCAAGAAACATTTTTGGCAATGTCAGATCTAGGTAGAGTGTAAATCAAGTAATCTCTACCTTAGACCAAGACTCATCCCTGAAACAGTGGACAACTGCAGGGGAGCTCCCAGCCCAAGTATTGAACCCTCATTCAATTAGGCATCAGAAGAACATTCTTTGCAAACATCTGAACACTGGGGCCCCCTCTCTAAGGAAGACAATGATAATTCCGCAGTAAATAAATCTTTAAGCTCGAACACATGTGAACCATCCGCAAACAAGCTCTTGAAGAACAAAAAACATCTGAGGAAGTTAAATAAAAGACAAAAACAGCAGATGAAACTACACCAAAAGACTTACCCCATATTGAAAAACATATTGCAGGGGAAAAAGACAGTGAGTATATCCTCAATGAGAGAGAAGCCACTTGGTGATGGCAGCACCTCACCAGGTGGATTGCAACCTTCTCTTGAGGATTTAAACACCACCTCCAGTTGTGCAACAACCAAGATCACAGAGACCTCCGATCCGGGTGGCGCTGACATCTGCCACTTAGCATATATTCCAAAAACAACGATGACTGTCGTGGCCCAGACAGAGGAACTCATTGCCGGCTCAAGTATGCCTGCCTCAGGAACTAGGTTCAACTGCAAAAATATGGATACTGCCAAACAACGGATTGGAGAGGAGAAATTCACCTTTCAACACATTATGGAAGAATACAGCATGGATCAATTTCTCCAAAGTGTTCACCCAATCAAAATGGATGGCATGGATCAAATAACTTCTCTGACTGCTCATACCAAAACTAACCTCCAAACAATGGTCACACAATGTCCTGTAAAGCTGGTCATTAGATCTAATAACCCGTATTCCAGAGCCAGTCATGGATGGATTGATAGTGTGGGTTTCAACGTCTCGCCATCTGCAGCTCCCCAGCACCATGTCCCTCATGCAGGTATTCCAGATCACATTTCAGCTAGTGTGAGTTCAGGAGCATAGTCCGGAAAGGCAAACCGGGCCATTGCATTTGCCCCGGGAAGCACGATGCAGATTACCAGGAAGAAGAGAGCCTGGATGCAACTCTTATTTTTCATCCTGAATAAACTTCTCGTGGGTATGAAGATATTTTGATTAGAAACAACTAACTCAAATTGCTCTCAGCTCTCCCTGGCTTGGATACTCTTGACACCAAAGATATGGATTATATTGCATCTATTCCAGGGACAAAAGGCTGCCTGAAGGAGGCAACTAAAGTGCTGTTTCATGACCTTGAAATAGCAAGTCGTGTGGAAGGCCACTCCATGATTTTAGCAGAATGGGGGATCAGGATTAGTAAAGTATCAAAACCAAAATACCCATGTCTCTTGGCTAAGTCTAGTTACTATCGCTGGCAGCGGAAATCTATCCTCTGTTGCCCTAAAGGTCCACAAATTCCAAAATCTGGAATGGAGCCGATTCGGATCAAGAAAGAACATGCTGACAACAAAATAGCGTGCTGATTTGCCCCCAGTTCTCATTGAAATCTAACAAACCACTACACAAAGCAACAAAACACCATTATTAACAGCATTACTCCTTCCACGTTGAAGTGCGACTTGCAGTTTTGCTCATGGAACATCCGAGGCCTTACTTACCTGACAACCAATAATGATGTAATCGAAGAAATCAGTAAAAAGGACATTGTTTGCTTGCAAGAAACTTGGCAGTTGGCTACTTTTCCATAGCAAAATTTCCTCAAATTTCTTCTCAGGAGCGAACCTTCGGCCAAAGAGGGGCCACTCTTCTGGAGGAGTTTCCATCCTAACACACAAATGCCTGGAACTCAAGGTAAAAGTGCTCACTAGAAGTCTGGGTGCTTATATCTTTGTGATTGCAACTGCTCCAAATAAAGTCCACCGCAGTAAGGCACCCCCAATTGGCATTCGATGTATCTTCATAAATCCCAAACAGCTCAAGAAAAAAACAGCAATAGGCAAAGTCCTAACAACTATTAAATCCCTACGACATCAATATCTTGCAGCTACGTGGGTAATGGCGGGGAATATTAACATGTATTCACTAGGATCAGCGGAATCTGCCATATGGCAACAGGAGGAAGACATTGCCTGGTACATTTTGGAGATTGTCCTGGGGAAAATCAAGGACAAGGCCGCAGAAAAATTTGCCACTACTCTCAACTCACTGGGCCTCAACCCTGAATTGCAGAAGTGCCAGAGATCAACCGCAGTCTTGCACACACATTACAAGCTCCAGCTCTCCTTTAATTGACTATATCTAGGTTTCTGTGCAGGATTATACTCTGGCATAAAACTTCCAAGTCCAGCAAAGTCTGATTAGTGACCATGCAAGGCAAATCTGTACTCTCCCTAGGACATCCAATAGACTCACACAAACAATTGGCAACATAGAAGGTGTCTGCGAGCTACACTGAATAAAATGGTCTACAACTCCATCAACCATAACAAGCATTGGCATAGCCAATAGGTCTCGCCTTTGGAACCTTATAAGTGTTTAGCCATGCAACAGTTGATGTTGTTGCACCAAGGATATTGTGCTGCATAACTAAATACTTATAAGGTCCCAAAAGCGAGACCTATTGGCTATGCCAATGCTTGTTTGGTTTTGTCGAGTATATAAAAATATTAGATATTTTTCTAAACTAGTGTGGTGTCCTTTTGTAGTGCTTACACTGTATTACTGTTGGTTTTGTGCAAATGCTTTACACACTGCCTCCAAGATAAGCCTGACTGCTCGTGCCAAGCTACAAAGGGGGTGAGCAGGGGTTATTTTAGGAGTGTAACTCCCTAATCCTGACTAGAAGCAAGGATCCCTATTCGGACAAAGGTACCTACCTCTGTTAACTAGAGACCCCCATTTCTAACAAGGCTATGTTGCAATTACAGGTCAGCCGCAAAGTCTGCAGTGCTGGGGCCCCTCCCAGGCCGAGCCCAAGTACGTCCCGGTGCCCACTCTGTGGGGGGTGGGGGGGGCAAGTGTCCTCAAAGCGCCGCAGAAGAGCCAGATGTTGTGCCCGTCTTCGTGGCGGTGCAGCTTGTACTGCGCTAGAGGCACTTCTGGCTGGTGGCCTCGCCCAGTGCCAAGGAATTTGCATCGGGCATGGGGAGGTTGCACTGAGGCCTGATGACTGTGCATGGCTCCCTGCTCTCTGTCTTCAGGCAGGTTTTGGGGGTGACGGGTGTCATGGAGGAGGGGCCGTGACATGCCCCACTCGGATGGCTGTCAGGCTACGGTTTGCGGGAGGATAAGGCAGGGTGTCGGTTTGTGCGGAGCCGAGTTAGTTTGTGGACGCCATCTTCTGTGTCCAGACCTCGTCCACCTAGTACTTCATTCTTTATATAAAACCAATTTGATTGTAGCCAGAATAAACATTTGTCAAACGCCAACGTTTTTAATTTTCTTAGATCTTTAGGGCTACAAAATGTGCATAAACCATCATTCAGTATGTTTATGTAATTATAAATGTTTTATATACAAATGAAAAACCATAACCATATGAGAGTCATCAATTCTGGTGAAAAGCATGACCTTCATTGAGCACTGCAAGTCTCCGATATCCTATGATATCCATTAAGCATTAGGATCACAACAATTATTGTAGCAATAAATTATAAGCTGGTAGTCATTCCTTATGATAGACTCCTTTATCCACATCCAAATCTAATTGACATAAATAAATATAAAAAATGGGTATATTATTGTCGGGAATCCAACCCAAATACACTCCCATAACCTATTCTATACAATTAACTATTAAAAATAACAATACCTCATTGGTTCGTGTTGTATTTATTATCTCACACAGGAATTCTTCATGCTGCATACATTCAACAATCAAATGTTTTGATAATTCTATCCTAAGAAAACTGTAAATTAACAAGTATTATCATCCTCATTACATAACTACCACACTTCTCAAGAACCAAGGGTACACATTACATCATAGATCCCATATGCCTCATTCCTCCTAATAGAGGAAGAACATGCTGCACAAATTAATCCTGATGTAATGTATATACTAAAGAGATGTGTGTTCAGCTGAAAATATGGCAAACAACATATAAACTAGTGTATCATAATTCAGCCATTGCACTTCACGTAATAAAGGAAGAGCAGTCCTAAAGGTGGCAAAGAGGGCGCAGGCATATGTTCTATTTCTCCAAGAGACACAATTCCAAGGTAATAAAATTCCTTTCCTTGCCCGGTACGGCTACACCTATGCCTACCAAGGTGGTTTCACGATGGGGTCCTGGAGAGTAGCCATTCTGCTTAATAGGAGTGACCCCTTTGTCCCTCTTAAAGAGTAGCCAGACCAATGGGGTGGATACATAGCAGTCACTGGCCTTCCGTTCACATTGTTATTGTTAGTGTTCATGGGGCTTCCAGCTGTCCCGGGCTTGGACGCCGGAGAATTAAGAGAGGCTGGCAAAGTGAAGAGTTAGAGAGTTCGTCGACGGACGGAGGCAGGGCGTGCAGCAGGTAAATCGTGTGTCAGAGAGAGGCAGTGTATTGTCAGAGACACCTCACAAACGAAATGCTGTTCAGGTCTCCTGCTCAGTACCCTAACTGCCAGAGTGGTGGCGCCGCCCGAAAAGACCGGGTTCCTCGTCCCTTAAAAATGTAAAATGTAAGGCGGCAGCACCCTAGTGGCAGAGTTACGGTGCACTGGAGGGAGTGCTGCATGGGGCCACAGCACCGATGTCCGTGACGCACTGTACAGCCCGGGTGGCCCTCGTTGGCATATGTCCCCTCACCAGCACTGCTCCCGATCACGGGGGTCTTCCAGTTGGCTCGGGCCCGTGGCTGGTTTACGGGTAGGGGGGAGGTAAACCACAGAAGAGTAGGGAAGCCTGTCTGCGGACGGAAAACGGTATGTCCAGCAGGTAAGTTCTGTGCCAGAGGTGAGGTACCGGCAGCACCTCTTAACATGAAGGGTGGAACCCAGTGTCCTCGGTGGGCCGCGCTGTTTCCTCCAGGTTGGGTGATCTCCCCAGCATGCCTGAGCTGCAGTGCTGATATAATCGTTTAAGTTGCCGCACCCAGCAGTTACCGGTGTGCCCATGACTACGGTCGGAAACGAGGGACCTGGCGGGTCCAGCACACTCTGGACATCGGGAAGCCACGTCCTGTCTCTTTCCCTCTGATTGTGGCCGACCCTGTCCTTATGATAGTTGATTTGTACAATTGTTTGTGTTATTGTTACTTGGGATGCGTGAGATGTGACGTCTCTGCTAGACATGACACCTTATCAGTACTTAGCTGACCCGACGTGTAAGTACAAGAGTTGACTTGCCCGCCTCTCCGCTGTTTCTTGTTTCTTTGTTTTTGCACTCCCGGAAGCGGTGTCTCTGAATGTCCTCTAATATTACTCAGCATCGACCCTGCCAAGGTCCACCACCTGACTGTTGCCATTCATTCCTGGCAGAGTGCTTCACGCTAACTTTAAACAAGGACAACAATGGAGGAGCGGGGGCGAGCGCGGCAGCCTGCTCAGCTGACCACACGCTCGTGCGTCATGGCCTTTCCCGGCATGTGTTTCCAATTATCGCGCACGCGTCTGGGCACGATAATGGGAAACAGATGTCGGCCTCGCGGGTAACCGCCCGAAAAAGGCCATGACGCACGAGCGTCTGGTCAACTTTGAAAACCCCCTACATAATGCTTCGCCAGAAGCAGCGCTTGCGCGCTACTCTAGGCTCAACCTAAAAATGGAAGAACTGACGGATGCCCTGAGACTAGGGGCAAGGGAGCAAGTCACCCCACCCTTACATTGGGCTCGGTTTTTGGAACAGCTACTCCACAGGTTCGCTGGCAAAGAGAGTGTTGTGGGAAGCAGTCAAGCAAACAACCTCACCCCAGAGCTAAGAGCCCGAAAACAAGAACTGAATCAACTGTTGAGGACAGCTCGTAACAACATTCTCTACATCCCCATAGTGGAAGCGATTCGGAATACAAGGAAGTCCTCCGGAGCAAAAATATAGGAAATTGCCAGACTAAAAAAAAGAATCACTGTGGTCAGAACTTTATGATGCCACGAAAACAAAAAATTCAGCAAAATTTTGGAGATTGGTCCAGAAAAGATCAAACAAAAACAACAGAAAGGTCACTCTATCCATCTCAGCTTCAAAGTGGACTGAATATATTTCCAACCTATATAAAACAGCAGAGGTGGGGCAAGCCTCGAATTATTGCCAGTAGACAAACATGGCCATCTCCATGAAAATCTTGAGCAATGGAGCAAAGACAAGGCCAGAAAAGACAAGATAAAACGAATACTAGCGTTTCTTCGAACAGCTGGGGCACCCAGACCCAATGGCCTACCTACCCGAATATTTAAATCTGCACTTGAGGAATGGGCCTCCCTAGTAAGCCCTCTTTTTAAGAACTGTATCATGTCGAATGATGTGCGGGACAGCTGGAGAGGCTCCATACTAACTCCAATTCATAACAAGGTGCAAATGATTAACCAACTAACTTCAGGCTAATTGTTCTCCTTGACATTGATGGGAAATTATTCGCATAAATCCTGAATAATGAACTAGAGAAATGGACTAACTCAAAGGCCTTAATTCTAATCACTCAATCCGGCTTCAGCCGCAGCCATGGAACTGAAGACAACTTGATCATTGCAAAATTTTCGAATGCAAAAATGATATCTGGAGAGAGGAAAGGCAAGAACTACCACAAATGGCTCATGTGGATCTATACATGCCTCTCTACCAAGATCTGGGAAAAGCCTCGTATCTTTCCAGCCACATAAAACTAGCCTTTAAAAAATGACTCATGAGGCTCAGATGCAGACTAATACTTTTAAAAGCATACAAATTTGAGTGCTAAAAGGCTCCTCTGATCACCATAGTCGACTCTGCAACTTAAAGCAGGAATCTCTAATGCACATTGTTTGTCTTTGCCCTTGTCTAAAAAGTCTAAGATGCTGCTTGTTAAAGCCAATATTCTGTCTTTTGGGCATATATCAATGTAACCAGGCCATCACTGCATGCTTCAGTAGTGTGGAAGTACAGCTTTCAGCTATGTGTGTGAAATTCCTTAGGGAAGCCCTTAAGTTACTGGATCTGAGCCCTTCAGATAGTTAAAGGGGCAGTCTGTATGCTGTCACCGGACTCTAGCCTAAGAATAGCCCCTTAAGCCTGATGTTTTTGCCCTATGCACTTTATTCACTGTCCTGCAGCCTTATAATGAAACATTGGCTAGGACTAGTGGGGATTAGGTGCTTTTAGTCTAGGATGAGGGTGAGACAGACTTGATAGGCCCCTCAACATTGTATAAGGTATTCTTTGAACCTGGCTGCTTCGTAAGCCCAATGATACTGCACAAAGCAGTTTAAAAGATTTCCCACTTAGGTGTCGACCAGCACGAGACAGGGGTAGAATTCCATTTGTAATTGCAATCAGTATCTTTAGACTCTGACAGGCACTTGTAGTCTGACAAAAGTGCTCGGATCACTCTGTCATCTGTTTGGCCAGATGCCAGGACTGGCCCTCCGCCGACTTTAGCCCTTAGACCAAAATGTTACCCTAGGTGTACTGGCATCAATGGTGCTATTTGTCCAATTTTCATGTGTTTGTATATTTTAAAATTCAGCAGTTTCATCAGACTTTCAGATTATTTTAAAGCACATTGGTTTTTATGTTTTATCCTGAAAGTTGTTGATTGACTCCTTGGCAGAACTGTAACATATCATGATTTTACCCTGACAGGAAAAGATGTAATGACTAAGGGCCTTATTACGCCTTTGGCGGTCTTCCAGCGCCGTCGCCACCGTGTCGTCTGTTGGAGGACCGCCAAGGCCATGGTGCGTCTGCCCGCCGGATTAAGATTGTAATCCATGGCAGGTGAGTGGTGCAGCCGTGGTCTAAAGGTAGTGGTCTGTTAGGCTCATGGGAGAGCCTAACATGCTGACCGCCGATGTGCGAGCGCCAACTGTATGTTCCTGCACGGTGTGGCATGCATGCCACATTGTGCAGGAACTGGGGGTGCAAATCCAGGGGGGGACAACAGTTGCTCCACCTACATGCATCCCCAGGAGCAGCGTTGCCTCTCCGCCACCCTTTTCATGGCGGGCTCACCGCCATGAATGGGGCAGTGGAAAGCCAACCCATATTATGCTCGGCTGTGCCGCAGCACCACCGCCAGCATATTGCAGGTCCCTGACCGATCCTGGATCTCCAGCAAACACAACGGTCCTGTGGCAGTCTGACCACCACACTCCTAATACTGTGGGCAGGCCTGCAGTGTGGTGGTGGTCGAAAGGCCACTGCTAGTAAGGCAGTCCATCTACAACGATCCTATGGGCCTCTATACTCGTAATAAGTCCCTAAGTACTTGTACAATGCATTGTATTGGCAGATATATGCCTTGAATTGATTATTCGTAATACGAATAATTCTGCTCTGTTTTAACAAATTTTAATTGTTATGGTTTTAAATAATTAGAAATAATAAAATGTATCGATCTATCTTCCCCCAATTGGGTTAGATTGGAGTGTGAATAGTAAATGTCACCTCTTTAGTGTACCAACACCTTCCCCAAATTGGTATAGATTGGAGTCGGAATAGTAAATGTCACCCCTTTAGTTTTCAACACCTTCTCCAAATTGGTTTATATTGCAGCGGGAATAGTAAATGTTACCCTTTTAGTGTCCAACGCCTTCCCTAAATTGGTGTAGATTGGAGTGGGAATAGTAAATGTTACCCTTTTATTGTCCAACCCCTTCCCCAAATTGGTTTAAATTGGAGAAGGAATAGTAAATGTCATCCCCTTTAGTGTCCAGCACTTTCTTAAAAATGGTTTATGTTGGAGTGTGATTATACTCTGCAATCCATAGAACACTTAGGGGCCGATTCCGATACGGGCCGGAAAATCTCTCCGACCGAGCCGGACCCGGAGAGATTTCCGACCGAATCGGACCCTAGCAGTCCGACCGAACGAGTACGATGCGCACGTATGCTATCGGACTCGATTCGGTCGGACTCCCATTGAAGTCAATGGGAGCCAGTCGTACGACGCGTACACGGGCTCCCATTGACTCAATGGGCACGACGCGAACAAGGGCGCCCCTACAGCGTGTTCGCGTCTGTGCGGGTCGCACCGTACATGCACGTGTAGGGGGGACCCATGTGTCCCCCTGTGTGCGACTCGCACGCCTACGCTTCCAGGGGGTCCGACACGGACCCCCAAAGTGCGGCTCCGACAGCTCCTTGGAGCCGGGCTGCGCGAGTCGGTCGGAGCGGTCGAGGTGCGCATCGTACTTACCCGGCCGGGAAACGTCTCCATTGCGAGGTGCGCGTCGTCCCCGTGCGAGTCGGTCGGAGCGGTCGGGTCCTGCGAACGAGTCGGTCGGAGATTTCGCACACGCATCGTACTCGCTCTCCCGGACGCACGTACGACTCGGTCGGGAAATAGGGCTCCGAATCGGATCCGGTTAAGCCGAATCCGATTCGGTGCCCTACCGGCCGAGATCGGAATCGGCCCCTTAGTATGTTGCTGCCCAGCACTGCTTCCCCAAAGGCAAATCCTCCTAAGGCCCCTGTTCCTGCACCATGGCATAAGAATGTGCAAAGAAGCTGTGGCTTATATTTTCTCAACTGATGTCTCTATGGAACTAGCACAAATTGGCTAGTTCTTGGCAACAGTTGGAAGGTTACACAGGTCATATCAATGATGACCTCGCACACACACAAACAATGAGCTTGCAGACCTAAGGAATTGCAGACTCTATTCCCCAGGGACCATGTGACATTGCTTCTAGTGGCCTTTTTAACACCCCTTCTTATCCTAGCCGAATCCTAGCCTTGGAACACATTTGCACGCACATGCGACACACGCTGCATGCTGTGTTAGAAGACCACTCCTTGCCAGGGCCCACACTGCACGGTCTCAACCGTTTCTACTGCTCCTTTTATAGGCTGGCTGTTTTTAACTTGCTTTTATGAGAACTAATGCATTGGTTTGCTTTTACGACACTTTGCACTTTGAAATATATTTGCACCTACATACCAGAATGCTGTACCCTGGAGAAGCAGACCAATCCCTGTCAGGGTCAGCATTGCAATGCTTTAAATCGCTTTTACTGCGTTTTATCATATAGGCTGACTGTGTTTAAGTGTCTCTTTATGAGATAGCTTCATTGGTTCGATTGCACATCACATTGCACTTTGAAACGCACTTGCACCTTCTTATTGTGCATACTGTATTTTGTGCGCTATCCACAGATATTATGCACCCCAGCCGTGTGATAAGAGTCTTAGGGCTTGATTCCGAGATCAGCGGTCCAACTGTCGGACCGCCGTAATGTGAGTACACCGCCAGGCTGGCGATGTTGTGTCATGCTTTGGCTTATAGAGAGCCTCAAGCATATGCTCCACTCGCACGTCGGTGCACTGTGTACCATGCACCATGTTGTGCATGGCACACAGTGCACGCACAACAGTGCAAGCAGGGGGGGGGCACAACATGTGCCCAATGCATTTTGTCCAATTGGCAAAATCACCCTGGGGCCCTGTTTGGGGCCCCTTCCCTGCCTTTCCGCCAACCTTTTAATGGCGGGTCCCAGTCATGAAAAGCTCGGCGGTAAGGCAGGTCGTAATCTGCACCTTTCTTGCAACCTTTTCATGGTGGGCCCCTGCCATGAAAAGGTTGGCAGTATGGCAGGTCATAATCTGCACGGTGGTGCCCGCATTGGCACCGCCGCCAGAGACCGCTGCTTTCCCCATTGCCGCCCCGTTGGGATCCTGGTTCCTGGCGGTGGTCTTGCAGCGGTCTGACAGCCCTTCTTGTAATCGGGCGGTCGGACCAACGAGGAGGATGTGGTCAGACCACCACTGATGGGAATCAGGCCCTAAGTGTAATGACTGCAATAACAACAGCTTTGGGGCTACCTGCATCGAACGCTGCAATCTCATTGATGATATAATGCATTGTAAAGATTTTAGTATAATATGATTTTAACTTGTGGATTTTAAAAGATCTATTGTTTGTCTCTATGTTATATGATGGAACTGTAAAGATTTTAATTAATCATCCAAAAAACATATTCCTTGCTTGGTGTGTGACTACACTGTGAAATACTGTTTGCAATAAATAATTTTATATTTAAAATTACATATTTTTTATAGAATAAAGACAGCGCATGTTTCTAATGTTTTTGCGTTTTCAACATTTATTAAATGTATATTTTTACATTTTGAAAAAATATATATTTCAACTTAAAAATATAAATTTTTTAAAACATATATTCAACATTTTTAATTTATTTCCCATTTCTTTCCATGGGGAGATGGTCTTTTTTTAGTTTTATTCAGCAGCCTTTTTTATTTCACAGCTACCTTCTATTTAGTAATCTATTTGTGTAATTTGTAGTCTATTTTACGGGATCCAGGTTGCGATAAGGTGCTGCTGTTCGTCGGAACAGGTAAGTTCTTTTCAAAGGTTTTTTTAAATGGGTTTGAGGGTAGGAGAGGTGTTAGGGGGAGGTCTAGATGTTAGTTATAGTTTGTTTGTTTGAGATCCTCCTACTAGGTAGAGACTCACATCTTTGGGGCAGCAACTGGTGGCCTCCAAAGCTCGGCGCCCCACCTCTGCCGAAAACCGTCGTAAAAAATCTAGGCATTTGGGTTGATAGCGCCCTTTCTTTCGAGGACCACGCCAAGTCTGTGGCAGGGACCTGTTTTGGCTTGCTGCGCGGCCTTACACCCATACTGGATTTCTTTGACCCTCACACCCGCCAGCTGATTGTTCAAGCTACTGTTCTGGCCAGGCTGAACTATTGCAACAGTCTGCTGCTTGGCTCTAATCAGTCTGTGATTAAAAGGCTACAGTGCACTATGAACGCTGCAGCCCGCACGCTGTTTGCCCTACCTAGGCACTGCTCGGTCTCCGGCCTTCTGCGTCGCCTTCACTGGCTGCCGATAGAGCAAAGAATCCATTTTAAAGCACTTTGCTTTATGCACAAAATTCTTTCAACCTCAGGCCCTGCGATTCAGAATGATCTTTGCCGTCCCTACATCCCGACGCGTGCCCTACGCTCGGCCGACCTCCATCTGGCTCGCTCCTGTTCCTAGGTTCCACAGAACCAGAGCAGGAGGGCGTTCATTTAAGGTGCTTGCGCCGACCTTCTGGAATTCTCTGCCTCTTTTCATCAGAAGCACCTCCAACCTTCTAACCTTTAGAAGGGCGGTGAAGACCTGGCTTTTCTGTTGATCAGTAGCTCCCTCTCCCACTCTCCTTCCTGGCAAGCAGCGCTGGGACGTCCCTTTGCCGGGACAGCCATGCTCTTTACAAATCCATTAACATAACATAACATTAACATTTGTGGTTTTTGTACATTTAGTTGTAATAATAGTAGTGTTTTTCACTAGAGTGTAGTTTTGGGTTTTGTACACTGTTTTAGTAATGGCTGCACACGACTTAAACAATGTAATGGTTATAGCAAGTAGAAATTACTTTTCCATCCTCACCTTTAGAGGTAGAGGCTGTTGCACTACAATAGATTATATTTTTATATCATCTAGTTTGGGGGAGTCATCGCTGTATGGGAAAGTTGTCTCATCGCACTATGGAGACCACAACCCTGTTGAGGTAGTATTCCAACTACCTCGCAACCTAATTGCAAGATAAATTACGCAGCTAGAAACCTCCAATTGACCACTGACAATTTAAGATTGTATGGAGAGTCGAAGAACCTGCCCAACGTTTGTACAAAGTGGTTAAGGAGAACCCAATATTGATTTATGCTTGTTTAGTTGAGGTTGATACCGAACACCAAGTAACTGGTGCCTTTATCCAGCTTTGTCGTATTATAAGGGGGATGTTATTGGGACCTGTGCGCTCAGCCGATAATAAGCTCAGGTGGTTTGACAAAGTATGTTCTAAGGTTACGTAGGGTCCTTATGGCAAAACCCATAGACCCACAGGAAGTTACATCTCTACGTAAGGAATATAAAGTAGTTGCCACTAGGAGAAAGAGGGAAGTTCTAACTAAACAGTGGGACTCACTTGTGTCGGTGTCTAATACAAAGAACAGCAGACTTTTTGGTCTGCTGTATCTGATATAAGAAGCATGAGCCAGGCACTGACCCCGATTACTTGTCACATTACTGGTGAATCAAACAGGTACTTAGCAATGGTGATCATAATCTTTGCCTGTAGTGACGCCATATACATCATTATAGAACACGTAGAGGTGTTGAGTTGCACAAAAATAGAATTGATATGGGCACATAATAAAGAATCACAATTAGAAGTACGATATCTTTGCAGTGCCAATCAGAGCATATGTTTAAGTTGCGAAGAATTGATAATTTATGTTACATAGAACACAGCTTGGGCATTTATGAACTGTACATCATATTAGAACATTGGAATGTTGGGAGCTCCATTGAAAACAATGAAGTAGCTCCGGGCTTATAATGGCTGGTATAAGCCCGGAGCTCCAACAGTCCAATGTTTCTTTGTTCACAGCTGTGGCTGTGAACAAAGGCTTCAGGGAGCCAGTGGGGATTTCAATACCCTCGCGCTCCCTGAAGCCTTTGTTGTATTTGTTAGAACATTCTGCTTTCTAGTGGCCTTCGGCTCGGGCCTTTAATGCTGGAGCGGGCCTTTAATAGCCTTTATAGCGCGCTACGGCGGGCTATAAGGCTATATTAATGCGCATGGGTTTCCACTAAAATGTCACTAATAGGAACAACAAATCGGGCAATGTGTCACACCAATTTCACCGGATTTGAGGTGTAAATGGCTAGAAAATTAAGTGTCACATTAAAATGGAGTATATCTTCTGTATTTTTCTAGCCCTGAGAAAGTCGTGGGTTTATCCCCGTATGCAACTATACATGTGTTGGCTTTGTGGCTATGGACCAAAGAACTGGGCTTTGTGGCTAAGGACCAAAGAACTAAACAAAAAGATTGAAAGAATAAAAAGAAACCTGTGAAAATCTCAAACAAATATAAATGAACTTGCTGCATTCGATGTTAGCATGTGCTGAAGGCTAGGATTTTACCATTTCCTTCATAGACGCAACATTAAAAATATCAGGAAGGGTTCTGTACACAAAATTAAGGATTGGACAGGGGAGAAGCAAATTCTTTACCCCTGCCAATATGGATTCCGAAGTCAGGTTGGGACTATCGAACAGTGTTTAAATTTGACCTTTATTATGGGGAAGTATACTGTGGCCAGACAATGCACTATGGTTTGGCTTTTATGGATTTGACCGCAGTGTTTGATTCTGTAAATCGTTCAAAGCTGTGGTCTAACCTTCTTTCATGCGGGATGGATGAAGCACTGGTGCACTTTTTAGCGTACTTGGACAGGGTCATGAAGGCACGAGTCAGACTCAGCACTCATGGGGAGGTCTCTAATAATATAGGAGTCTTTCAAGGAGTAAGACAGGGGTGAGTTTTAGCCCCGCTTTTATTTATCTTATATACTAATAATCTCCACCCCAGCCTAATTACTATAACTCCTGATGTCCTAAAAGTCAAAGACTATCCCCTTCCTTCTCTTTGTATGCACACGAAGCTGTGTTGATGGTGCGCACTCCAAGAGCCTTGCGCCTCCTAGTACATGGATCTGTGGACTTTATGGGTGACTTAGACATGCACACAAATTATGCTGAATGTTACATCATGTCCTGTGACCCCAGAAAATGTCAGCTGGCCACTCTTGCCATTGGGAAGAGCAAATTAAAATACATTCACACTTTTATTTACCTAGGACTTACTTTTGATGCTACAGGTTCATGGTCAGTGCACATTACCCACTGCAGATCTAAAATGATTAAGACTCTTGCCACACCTTTTAGTTTACCTCAACCCAGGGGAAGGGGAGCTCTTATACCCCTGCTGCAAATTTACAAGATGCAGTGTGTCATGACAGCGACATTGGGCGCAAAGATCTGGAAAACTTCTAAATGCAACTCTATCCAGAATGAAGAAAATAGTTTCTGCAGAAAAGTCTTAGCGGTCCCCATCTCATCATCTCATTTTATTTGCCACAATGAACTGGGCCTTTCATATATAGAAGATTTTATTAAAGCCCGACCCTCCTTATTATGGTTAACAGTGTGGAAAAATAAGGAGGCTAGACTTACGAGAGATATTATTAAAGACTGTCTCAGTTGTGACAAGGGTCTCGCGATTCCCTGGTTAGCAGGAGTCGAGGCAAGACTTCGAAAGATTGGCTATCAGCATGTATTTTGGGAACCTGAGCACTCCATCGGTATTAAAAAACATCTTCAGCAAGCTTTGGATGATTTCACTCGCACTGAAAGAATGATCATGGAGACAAGGAATTCGACTGTGGTAACCTATCTTTAGATGGCAACAGATAGCCCAGTTACAAGATATCTGTTTGGACAAACAGGTCACTGGGGGCGCAGTTTATTGTTCCGATATAGGGCCGGAACAATAAAATACCTACTGTGCTTCCCTGTGGGTTTTCAAAGAAATCTTGATTTAACACCTTGCCCCTATGAAGGGAGATCTGGGCAAAAAACACTGCATTTCCTATTTTTTGGTGGGTTTTATTCAATGTACACTAAGCAGGTCTTCCTTCCCCTTTTAAAGAGACATAATATTATTGATTTCATGGTAGCTTTTAATATGGTATATCAACTTTCTGATGAAGAGGTACCTGTTTAAGTAGGCATGTTTTTGAGAATGGCAGTGCGAGCCCGTAGCTCTATGAATACCGATTAATCTGGATTAATTTATTATGCTGCTAAGAGTTGTGACTGTATTGAAGACAAAGATCCTTTTTAAAAGATTGGTTTAATACATTGCATAGTACAGTGTATTTATTTGTTTTTATTGTTTGTCTGTGCTTTTATGGATACTTTGTGTACCCGAATAAAGAACTTGAACTAGTAATGTATCATTATGTTATATTGTGTTATGTTACTTATTTTATGATGACCAATTGTAATGTATATGTTTTTTGGGAATGTAATGTGTTTTGCGGGTGTTGTTTATCTTTAAGGAAATCTCTTTTGCTTTATAATAAACCAATATTTGTAACTTTGATTTGCTTTTTTCTGGGTTTCATGGAGCATTTACATTTTGTAAAACACTTTTTCTGTTTTTTTTATGGTTTGGATTGTATTGTATTGGAATCTATCAGATTAGTTTTATTTTTGCTTTTTTGGTGCTTTTTTGAAAATATTTTTCCTGTTTTTGTGGGATTATTATTTTTTACTATGTGGATGAAGAAGATCTGTAGCTACAGAACAGTAAGTCATATTTATTTCGGATGGGAAATGTTATATTTTATTGTTTGTGTAAATATTATGTGATTGTTATTTGGAGATATGTGGTTTATGTGTTGCATTTATTTTTTGTGCTGGATCGAGGTTGTTCTTTGAGCTTTTTGGTTGGTACGGTTTACATTTTTCGTGTAAATAGTTTACATATTATTTTATTATCTCAGTCTTTTTTAACATTGGAGTTTTCTTTAATGTTTAGACTAATGTAATAAAATATATTTATTATTTATATAAAAAAGATTTGTGATTTTAGTTTAGATTTTGTCACAGTGTTTTGGGACTTTAATAGGTTACTATTTATTTTATAATATGTTTTTGGCTATTATTTTTAAATAATCTACTCCTTTGTTGTTTATGAAGACTTTGACCTTACATTGTAGCATGTTGTACATTCTTTTGGTTTGTTTGCTAAGGTTAGGTGCAATATGAGTAACAGATTGCTTCATTTGTAATTGTTGGTAGCGTTGCTCCTTTTGTAATGCTTCTACAAATTTATAGAGTGTAGGTTGTGTTCTGCCTAGTGAGGATTGGAAGGCATTATGCCATCCCTCCACTGCGTTGCTTGTTTTGGCTCCCTCTGCCAAGGTGCTGTCATAGATATTCCACCATGGAATTTGGAACTTGGGTTGGCGTCTGTGTTCAGAGCAATGCAGTCTCCCAACCTAAGTGTCTCCGAAATTATCCATTAAGGGGCTTAGTTTGTTTTCAGTTTGTTGGAGGAAAGGGCATTCCATAAATAAATTGTAGTGATTAGCTACCTCTATGAAAGGGGCATAGGCTAGTGCTATCATTTTTTTCTATTTCAAATGCAAATTGGATGTTTGTAGCATATTCTACACTGAGAGCAGATTGTTATAAGTTTCGCCATATGCTTTGATTAAAATTATAGTAAACTGCCTTACATGGCTGTGTAGGGGTACATTTTTAAAATGGTTTGAATCATGGTTTGTTTAGAGTCTATTATTTTTTGTGGGCAGTAGTTATTTGTTTTATGTGTCATTGTTAAATGTTCAGGTATTTGTATGTCGTGGTATATTCTAGAGGCAGAAGGAGTGTCGCTGGTGGCTTTTTTAGTTCATGCAATTAAACATTTTAAAGTGGATATAGGTGGTAGCTGGCTTGTGATGTGTTCGGGGACTTTAGGCAGTATATCTTTTAGAATTTTGTTGTGAGTTCCTGAGAGCTAGTCTTGCCTCTCTTATATCCTGAAATGTGTTCCTTACTTCTAATTCTGCCACATTTGTGGGGTGGTTGTGCTTTCCTACATGGATTCCAACATCATTAATTGTAGTGGTGGTGATAACCCCGCTCCGGAACTGTGATAAACTCAACAAAGTGGGTGGGTTGCGTAGCACTAGTAAATGGGAGCTTATTGGATTGGAGTCCCTAGGTGACGTCTGGAGAGGGCAGGCATATATCACGCTCGACACCCTACAAAGGGAATACGAGATGGGGAAAAGTGAATAGCTGTGATATATGCAGTTAGGACATGCACTACGTAACTATATCCGGGAGGGGGAGGAACTGGCAGAAGCGTCGCCTCTGGAAGACCGGTTATTAACGGAGGCCCTTGAGGAAAAGGCAATATCGCTAATATATAGGAAATTAGTAAATAATGCCCTGGACCCCCTGGGTCCCCTGAGAACATCGTGGGAAAACGATGTAGGCCACATTGAAGACGATGAGTGGATAGACACCATGCAGGGCCCCAGAGAAGTAGCGATAAGTTCCGGATTCTGTCTAATTCAACTGAAAATATTCCACAGAATATATAACCCCCAAACATTATTACATCGATTAGGTCATGTGAGTAATACACTGTGTCAGCGAGGGTGCGGACAGGAGGGTACCTATTATCATCTGTTGTGGGAATGTCTGGCAATACAAGACTATTGGAAGGCAGTAGGGGGAATTATGGCGGAGGTTGTAGGGGTGGAAGTCCCAATAGAACCAAAGTGGTTCCTGCTGTTGATCTCAGGAGACGAAACCTGGCCTAAACAATCAAAGTTAGGGCTGGCTCTGGCTGCAGTAGTGGCAAAACTGAATATTGCATGATATTGGGGGCCCCAACCTTGCACAATGTGGTAGACTGGGAAAATGATCTTGACTGGTGCAGGCAAGCAGAGTGTACAATTTATTTGAGCAGAGGATGCTCGAAGAAATGGGAAAAGATTTGGTGGAACTGGCAGGGTTATAGAGAGTTGTGAGAGGGTGGGGAGTGGAGCGAATCTGTTGCCTCTATATGTGGATTACTCATGCATTACCGAAACCTCTTAAATGTAAATCAGAAGATGCGTTCACTTGTATACTGAACTTCTGCTGTTTGAATACACTGCAATAAAAAGAATTTAAAAAAAATGTTTAGTGGTCCTCCCATAGCATGCAGTAGAATAATATTTGGTTCATTTCCGATTCACATCATCTGTTGATGCTCTTTCTTGTTTGTAGGTGTAGCCCATATGACTTAGGTACTGTATTACTTTGTGTGATGTTATATATTTGGCTCTCTCTTGCATTGTATCTAAAAGTAGTGTAATAGTATAAATATATACACTTTTTTTTAAAGTTTTTTTTTTTATTTATATATACAATTATGCAACTACTTACCTTTTATATGTACATGTATGTTCTTTTTAGATGTTTCACACTGTTCTGTAGCTGTTCCGTTGGTGGTATTCTAATGTGGAGCAGGTACTTTCTTTTCTGTTGGACGAAAAAAAGCATCAGTTTCATTCAAATTGTTTATTTGTAGGTAGTTTGTAAAGGTTGTCGTTAAGTTTATTTTTACTCGTTGTTGGGGTGAGTTTATATTTTTAAATAATTTATGTATATTTATTTTGTTATATCTTTTTGCTGGATTGTGATAGTTGTTTGTTTCTGGCAACTTATCACTTTTCAAAGTTGTAGTGTTTTCTTTTAGGAAGTACATGTAAAGAGATGTTTGAGAGTGTTTTGTTAATTATTTGCAATTTTACATTTTTAAGTTTACTTACAAGTGTGTTTTAGTTTGATAATGTTTTACTAACTTGGTTAGGTAGTTGTTGAGATAAATATATTTGTTCTATAAGGGTCTGGTAAGAGAATCCATCAGAGTTTCCTCATCTTGCAGCGTTTATCATTTTTGAAGTATTTAGTTGATAAAATTAGTGTGCCTTTTATATTGTTGATTTAATTGTTTGTCTGGTTTTATTGGTTAAGGTTGTTTATAGTTTGATTGTATTGGTTAGTTTAGTTTGATTTTTTTTATCAGTTATGTCCCTCTTTTGTAAACTCGAATTTAGGTTTCATTTATAATGTTTGATATATAATTTGACAGCTTTGAACATAATTGTATTAATGTATATATTTTTTGTTAATATTTAGGTTATTGTAAAAATGCTTGTAGTTAATGCAAGTATTATTTTGGTTGTACTGTTATGATTTTAGTTATATATTTTATTGGGTGAACTGTAAATATTTTGGCAATGTAATATATTTGTTTTTAGGTTTATTTTAAATAACAGTTTTACATAAAAAGTGCTTTGTTATAATTTTTCATGATAATGTCATTATTTTGGTGATATTATTGTAGTGGATATTGTGTAAATCGATATTTTTGACATATTATATGTTTAGTTAAAGGTGGGTGATGATGTTTTTGTTTAGAATATTTGTGTTTTCGATATAAGCAAACATTGATATTTTTAACAAAGATATTTGCTTTCCCGATATTTGTGGTTTTATAAGTTAAGTATAGGAAAGCAATATTTTTGTCAATGAGGTTTATTTTACAATATTTTTGTGTTTCAATATTATCTGCATCAATATCATGTCAGTGATGCGACCATTGGGCTCACGGTCTCCATGGGTCATAGTACTGACGTTTTCCAGGAATTAAGTAAATATAATTGAGCAACTATGATGAGAAGGTGAAGTGTGATGTGAGGTGCCATTACCACTTGCAATTGTGCCTAGTTATGGAAGTAGGAAATGAAAAATATAATTCTGCTAGCTTTGAATTGTGTCTCTGCTAATTAATAGGGCCCACAAGTAAGATGTGAAATTGCCTCAAGGTGTTTTGTGGTTCAAGGAATTTCTACATTTCTATTTTGTAATGATGTTCACTAGTAACTTCTTATTCAAATCTAAAATGAAGGGATGCAGGCATACCAAAGCTACACCAAGTGACAGGCTGGCGATCAACTCCTGGAAAGTAATGTTCATGTGAGTTTCTTCAGCCCCCAATAAAATTAGGAGATCTGTGGGACTCTCTGTGAACCCTACCTGGATGGCACATAAGGCAGCCTAGTCAAAATTGGCAGACAGAGATACTGGGCCAAATTCAGTATCAACATATACATATGGTGGTTAAGCAGCGAAGACATTCAAGCCCTCAGTCTGGAAATGTATATAGCAGATTGAATCAGATGTGTCACCTCATTATTGGCAATGTGAGGAGTGTTACCAGAGTGTCACTGTGGTATTAGCAGGCCAGTGGGATTCTGTTATAGGATAACCTCTACTGATGAATTTCTAAATATATTATGGCTGCTCCAGGAACCTAACACAATCTATACATACAGTCCCTCATGTGGCCATTGTATCAAGGACTACAATGAGACTGAGAGAAATATTGGTGTGGCATTGGGGTAGCATAAGCAAATGACCATGAGGCAGTTCAAATAGTTAATACTCAAGCATTGCAGTATCACAGCGGTTATAACCAAATCATAGCATAATTGAGGTCTTCCATAATCACAGGATACATATTATTTCAACCATTAGGTAGAACCATTTTATCTATTGGTTAGATTTGAGCTGTATTCTGCAATATGCCCGCCTTTGAGTCAGTTTCTTAAAACTCGGATTCACATCAATCCTTCATGGATTTTCGCGGCTGCTTCTAGAACTGTGCTTGGTTAGGGCAGGACCAACAAAGATGCAACTAATCATAGTCACTTCATTTGCACCTCTAACAAATTAATTCAGGGCTGCGATTGTCAGGGACTGTCCGGGACTATGTCGGGAACACAGTCAGGGACTTGGGCAAGGACTGGGAACGGGGTAGAAAACGTACACAGAGAGAGGAGTACAGCGCTGCCCAGGATCACACAGGAAGTCAGAAGAGAAAAGGGATCCAAAGGGGAAGCCTGTACAAAGGAACAAGATGGCTAAGACTCAGAAAGGAAGGGCACTCACAAGGCAATTTAGCATTCAGACTAAGTACACCCAGGACGGACGTGCAAGACATATATATAATACAACATTAACAATAAAGGGAATGTGGGGTAAAGCACTCAGGAGCTCCACATGGTAAGACTGAAGCTCAGTAAGTTCCTCACCCACAATTGCTGTTACAGATACTGACTGAAAATACCCACATATAGGATATGCATGCAAAGGCAGGGTCTGTGGAGCTGATACCTATGGTGATGTTATTACAGTAACTCAAAGACAATACTCACAGTGAACAAGAAACACCACCTAGGTAGTCAGCTGTGCCCACGGATCCTGGCGATCAAACAGGAACACACAAGGCAGTAACAGCAAAGGGGTAGAACTAAACACAAGCACAATAGACAAGGAGCTAGCAAGGAGGAGTGCTTAACAGGAAAGGAAGGAAATCACAGGGCACACTTGGCAGAAAGCAGGTAACAAACATACAAGGTAACAGAAGCAAGACAGCAGAAATAGAAAGACAGCAAACTAGAACTGGAACCAAGGAAATGGGAAGACAGGCAGGGACTGGAAAATGATATACAGAAGGGGAGGCTACAAGGGTATACTAGAATAGTGCAGGTTCAGGAATCAAGAAAACAAAGTAGCATAGAAGGCAGTGCTGGGGCAGGAACAAGAACTGAGCAAAAGCTCAGGAGTCAAAGTAGCACTGCAGGTAGTGCTAGTTCAGGAGAAGGGAAACTGCTGCAGGTCAGGAACAAGGAATGCTAAGGCTCCGGAGTCAAGGTAGCACTGCAGGCAGTGCTAGTTCAGGAGAAGGGAAACTGCTGCAGGTCAGGAACAAGGAATGCTAAGGCTCAGGAGTCAAGGTAGCACTGCAGGCAGTGCTAGTTCAGGAGAAGGGAAACTGCTGCAGGTCAGGAACAAGGAATGCTAAGGCTCAGGAGTCAAGGTAGCACTGCAGGCAGTGCTAGTTCAGGAACAAGGGAAACTGCTGCAGATCAGGAACAAGGAATGCTAAGGCTCAGGAGTCAAGGTAGCACTGCAGGCAGTACTGGTTCAAGGAAACAGGAAATAGCTACAGCTCAGGAAACAAGGAGTCAAGAGAGCACTGCAAGCAGTGCAAATCAGGAACAAGAAATAGCTGAAGCCCAGAAACAGGAACTATAGCTCAGGAACTCAGGAAACAAGGTAGCACTGCAGGCAGTGCTAATTCAGGTACAAGGAATAGCTATAGCTCAGGAACTCAGGAAACAAGGTAGCACTGCAGGCAGTGCTAATTCAGGTACAAGGAATAGCTATAGCTCAGGAACTCAGGAAACAAGATAGCACTGCAGGCAGTGCTAATTCAGGCACAATGAATAGCTATAGCTCAGGAATCAAGGAACAAGGATTAACTATAGCTCAGGAATCAAGGAATATCAAAAGCTCAGGAAACACTGGAAACAAGGATCGGCCTCACCGGTATACAGCTACAATGACCAACCCTGGGCTGAAGAAAGCTGGGGCTTAAAAGAGCTCACAGTAATCACATGCATCAGGTGTGAGCAGGCTAGCAGCAGCCAGCCACAGGTGAACTGAATTCCCCCACCCATCCTTGGCCTGCAGGGGTGGAGACAAAGCAGTGAGCAGGGGATTATAGGTAATGGAGTTTCCAGCATGAGCAGACTGGCTTCCACAAAACCCGGCATGGATTGGGAATGGATGTCAATTCTTAAATGATGTCCACATGCCTGGAAGTCAGGATATGCATACAGGGGAGTGTCTGGTAGCATATTAGAATACTGGAAAGCCCCTCAAGTCGGCCCCCTGGTGGTGGGCACGAGAGCACAGGGAGTGAATCGTGACAGTACACCCCCTCCAACGACCGGCTCCCGAAATCTGGGACTTGATTTAAAGCCTTTGCTGCTATGAAATAAGTCCATTTCCATCAGAGATGTAGTGCAAGATGCCAGAGGACTGCAGGAAAAATGTGATGTTCTGGAGGGTAGAATAATACGCTGTAAATTAACAGCAGTGTTGGAGGCAGGACCTGAAGAGTCCAAATCCAGCAAAGGGGGCTTAGAAGCTTGAATTAAAGGTGTTTGAAGTCCAGATGATGGCAGGCTAGAGTAGCACTCTGAAAATGAAAGCAGATTGACTGTAGGGTCAAAAGCATATAACAGATTGGCAGGAGGCACAGAGGTCAACGGCAAACTGGCTGAAGACAAAGGAGACAACGAAAAGCAGACCTGAGGCTCTGGCCCTGGATGAAAACATACAGAAGACTCACATGCAGGAGGCTCTGGAAGCAGGTATGCAGGAGACCCAGGCCCTTGAGGCTTACATGTTGAGAGTTTTGTCTCTGATGCTGGAGATTCAGTCTCTGAATGTATCCGTACTGAGACCTCTGAAGGCTGGCAAACTGGAAGCACAGGGTCAAAAAGTAGGCAAGATAGAGGCTCAAGGCCAGAAGGCAGGGAGCCTGGAAGCTCCGGTGCTGAAGGCAGGGAGCCTGGAAGCTCCGGTGCTGAAGGCAGGGAGCCTGGAAGCTCCGGTGCTGAAGGCAGGGAGCCTGGAAGCTCTGGTGCTGAAGGCAGGGAGCCTGGAAGCTCTGGTTCGGAAGGCAGGGAGCCTGGAAGCTCTGGTTCGGAAGGCAGGGAGCCTGGAAGCTCTGGTTCGGAAGTCAAACAGGCTGGAAGCTCTGGCTCTGAAGCCAGATAGGCTGGAAGTTCTGGCTCTGAAGTCAGATAGGCTGGAAGTTCTGGCTCTGAAGTCAGATAGGCTGGAAGTTCTGGCTCTGAAGTCAGATAGGCTGGAAGTTCTGGCTCTGAAGTCAGATAGGCTGGAAGTTCTGGCTCTGAAGTCAGACAGGCTGGAGACTCTGACTTAGTAGGCAGGTGAGCTGAGGGCTTGTGCTCTCAATGCAGGCAGTCTGGAGGCTCCGGTACTAATGGCAGGCAGGCTGCAGGCTCGGGCTCAGATGGCAGGCAGGCTGCAGGCTCGGACTCAGATGGCAGGCAGGCTGCAGGCTCGGGCTCAGATGGCAGGCAGGCTGCAGGCTCAGGCTCAGATGGCAGGCCGGTTGCAGGCTCGGGCTCAGATGGCAGGCAGGCTGTACACTGAAGTTCAGAAGGCAGTAGGCCAGCTGATGACTCTGGAGACTCCGAGAGCAGCAGGCCGGCTGAGGATTCTGGAGACTCCGAGAGCAGCAGGCCGGCTGAGGATTCTGGAGACTTTGCAAAAAGACAAGCTGATGACAGAGAGGCACAAGGATGATGGACTTTAAATTCTGGGAATGGCGATAGCCCGTGAACAGTAGATTCCCTATTGTCAATATTGAACTCTTCACAGTTCCTTGGCTCATTAAAACACACTGAAGGGCTTTCTTCAGGATGGCTAAGAATACTGCTCATCTTAGAGTCCCTTTACCATTTGGCAGTTCACATGTCTTAGTCAGAGGAAATAGGTCTGAGACTTCTTGGTCATGGGAGATTTGTTCAATTCCTTCTGCATTACAAGGTGGTACAGATGCATCAGAGCATAGAGTAATATTATGTCCTGACTTTTCAATATGTGGCATGCTTGAAGGCGAGAGAGCAATCAAGGGGTCAGGATTTTGTTCCTTCTCAGTGAGGAGGTTGGCTTCAGTCGCAGAAGTTAGACCAAGAGCATAGACTGAGTCAGAGGGTGTTGTCACATCAGGGATTATGTTGGGCACTGGTTCAGATTTTGTCTGTATGTCAATGGCCTGTCTATGGGTTATCTCTGAGATAGAACTGACCTCACTACTAGGAAAAGAAAGCAAAGAGATGTTTTTTGTTTTGCCTGGCATTTGGGGTTCCTGAAAAGTGGAGGGACACATCTCAGATGTAGTGCCTGGATGTAATTTAGCACTAGAAGACAAAACACCAGAGGAGTTAGAAAATTCAGACTTCAAACACATACTTTCATTAACTGCACAGTGAGAAAAGGTACTATGGCTTTTCTGCATGGAATCCGAGTGATCAGCCACAGTATTATTCACACAATTGCTGGACCAGCTCTGAGGTGAACGCAAAAGAGAGCGCAAGGCTTCATTCTCCATTTCTAAGGAGGCTAACATAGAGGTGGAAAAGTTGTTTTCTATAGGGGTTTTAGATTCCCACTTGACATGTGGGTTATAATTTTTTAACAGAGTCTGAAACATTTTATTCTCTCGTTGTAATGCAAGAATCTTAGATGTAATTATCTCCTGTGAAGACTGCAGATCTTTCTCTACAAGGACAGTGGTAGACTTGGCAACTTCACAACAAACAGAGCTATACCTTGGACTTTGTTCAAAGTGGCTATTAGCCACCTGTGTTCTAGTAGGTCTTTTCTCTCTTTTGTTAAACTGATTATTGTTTACTTTGAATGTGGTATTGTCACGGGGCAGAGGAACCAGGGGACTACAATGGACACCTGACCCACTGGTATGACGCGCCTGCTACAGACCAAACTCTTTTCTTACAGCAGCAGGAGGACTGGAGGCAACAATCCCCCCCCCTCGTGTGGAAGCACAGTGGACAAAGGATACTGTCCCTTTAACTGGGATGCGGAGTCACCTGCCTCCTCCCCTATCGATGACGCGGACTGGAGCCGGCCAATAAAGAGAACGGAGACCCGGAAGGAGGTGTGTTACACCACCGGAGGACGAGAGAACGCGGAGGAAGGAGAAGAACGGAGAGCAGCGGGAGTGACAGCGAGCGCCGAGGACGTCCGAGAAGGAGCGGAGACACTGCGAGAGCCAGGAGGCCACCGGAACCACGATTCACCCAGCCACGTTCCAGGAGGAGCGTGGCTTTCAGGAGGTACGAGGGCGGTTTGCGGGTTGGGTAGGGAGGCGGGGAGACCCGACGGCTAAGGGAGACAGTCCCTGCTTGATCCTTCTTGAGGTTTACTCCCCTCCCTGCACACACACTCCTTTTCCTAGACGTGCGGCACTGGATTGACGTGTTCCCCTTCACCACCCCCTCCCTCCTTTGCACCACAGTGCACATAACGCTCACGATATTTCCCCATTCCCTCCCTTTTTCCCCGAGAGCCACCGGAGGCCGGGAAGAGACTGGAAGGTCGGAGGACCAGGCAGCAGTTCCCCGAAGACGTCCACCGTCCAGAGGCGCCATTCAGGAGGAGAGAGTCACCTCAGCCCATCCTAACCCTAAGAAGAACTCTGGCTTCTAACAGGAGACGTGTACTCCATACAATAAAACCCTGTCTACACAAACCTGCGTCCCTGCCCCTTTCTTCGACCCCGCTACAACTGGTGTCAGAAGTGGGATCTACTGACTCCATCTGCACAACCGAGATGGACGCACTCATCCAACACCTTGTGAAGGGGCAGGAAAAACTGGGCTGGGCTGGAGAGCGGCAAATGAAGTCAGCCCAGGCGGACCGCGATGTATTTAAGGACACAATCACGGGCCAAATGGATGGTCTACAGAAAATGATGGCCGACCGGCCCTCTGCCTTGTTGCCTGAGCCCCGGGCGGTACATCATTCACCCTCGGGGATATCCCTACAAAAATACATGGCTGGTGAGGATCCAGACGCATTCCTGCTCAATTTTGAGCGAGCGGCCAGGGCTTGTGGGTGGCCTATGGAGAAGTGGCCGTTCTTCCTAGCCCCTCTATTGACGGGGGAGGCCCAGGCCACGTACCAGGTGGCCAACGCCACCGGAGACACCCCATATGAGGACATAAAAGCGATCATACTGGACCACTTGGGCCTAGACGCGGAGGCATACCGGGTGCGATTTCGGAAAGAGAAGGGTACCCCAGGGGAAAACCCCAAAACGCTGTTCTTCAGGCTCAAGATGGCAACGGATAAATGGTTGACCCCGACTGTGAGCTCCAAGGAGGACATCATGGATAAAATATACCTGGAGCAGTACTTGGACGCCCTCCCTTTTCACACACAAAAGTGGCTGCGTCAGCACACGCACCTGACAACCGAACAGGCCATTGAGATGGCTACTTCCTTTTCAAGGGCACAACCCCGACCCTCAATGTGGGACCTGGAGAAAACCAACCGCTTCAGCTCCCAGAAGAACGAAAGGAAATACCGCCCCGTCACCGAGCCCCTGAAAAACAGACCAATAAGAACTGATCTACCGAGTGTCAAGGGTCCCCAGTGTTTCGAATGCGGGGACTGGGGCCACATCGCCCGTCTCTGCCCCAGGAAGAGAACCACGGAGGAGCCCATGGACGCGGGTTTCATACCGAAGTCCATATTGTACACCGCGGAGATGGGGAGTGCGTTCCACGTAAGTGCACAGGTGAACGGGAGGATAGTAAAAGCCCTATTGGACTCTGGTTGTAGGCAGTCAGTGATACAGAGACTACTGGTACCTGATAGCCATCTACTGCCAGATACCACCGTGCACATCAGGTGCGTGCACGGTGATGTGAGGCCCTACCCCCTTGCTGCCATAACACTCACCCTAGCCAACGGGTTCTCATCACAGATTAGAGTGGGAGTGTTAGAGGGTCTCCCCGAGGAGCTAATACTCGGTACCGACATCCCTGATTTTCTAGCCCTGTTCCATCAGGCCGCTCTGGCCCTAGGTAGACAGACAGGTACCGCAAAGCAGGTAGACCATCCGATTCCAGCTCTCACAACAGCGGAACCATGGGTAGGAGACAAGAGCTTTAAGTTCGCCCAGGCCAATGACGCCACCCTGTTAAATGCCTGGGAGCAGGCACATGCCACCCAAGACAGACACCCCGTAACATATCCCAGGTTTATCATGAAGGAGGGACTGCTGTACAGACAGGCAGGACCCAACGAACCACACCAGCTCTTAGTCCCCCTTTCTTTCCGAGAACAGGTGCTTTTCTACGCTCACTCCCACCTCACCGCGGGGCATACCGGGGCTGAAAAAACCACCCAAAATGTAGTCCGACATTTCTATTGGCCAGGGATTTACCGAGATGTGAAGACCTATTGCCAGTCCTGCGAGGTCTGCCAAAAGAAAAATACACATAGACCCCCAGCGGTTCCCTTGCAACCCCTTCCCATAATTGGTACCCCATTTGAGCGCATAGGGATGGACCTGATCGGACCCCTGCCCCGTACAAAAAAAGGACACGTGTACGCCCTAGTCATGGTGGATTATGCAACCCGTTACCCCGAGGCGTTTCCCTTGCGAACGGCCACAACTCGTAACATCGCTGACAAACTGCTGGAGGTATTCTCTCGAGTTGGCTTTCCCAAGGAGATCCTAACGGATCAGGGCACCCCGTTCGTTTCACGCCTCATGAGGGAGGTCTGCAGACTCCTGGACCTGCGGCACATCAAGACGTCCGTATACCATCCTCAAACGGACGGGCTTGTGGAGCGGTATAACGGCACACTGAAGTCCACATTGAAGAAGATGCTGAACGTGAACGGGAAAGAGTGGGACCAGATTCTGCCCCTCGCCCTCTATGTGATCCGAGGGCAAGTGCAAAGCAGTCTAGGGTGTTCGGCATTTGAGATGCTGTATGGACGACAGCCGCGAAGCCTCATGGAGATAACCAAGGAAGCATGGGAAAGAGAGGAGGCAACAGAAACCAGGGGCATGCTCGAGTATGCCCGGGCCCTGAAAACGAAGATTGGGAAGCTCAGAGATTTAGCCTACTCCAACCTGGAAAGGAAGCAAGAAAAACAAAAGAGCTTCTACGACAGAGGAAAGAGATGGCGGACGCTTAGTCTACATGATTGGGTACTGGTTTTGCTTCCCTCCTCCTCGAAGAAATTCCAAGCTGAGTGGTTAGGTCCATACAAAATCATCGACATGGTCGGAAAAACCACTTATAGGGTACAAATAACGCCCAACCGTACCCAGTTATACCACATAAATCTTCTGAAGAAGTGGTTGGGCCCACCACCCAAAACGGCCCACCTCACGTTACCTGCTCTTTCTGCGAACCCCAGCACCCTAGGACACTTGGTGGTTAACGAAGAGCTCGATCCCGAAGAAAGGAGGACCCTAAAACAGACGCTGACCCCGTTTGCACCCCTCTTTTCGGACACTCCTGGAAGAACCACCCTGGCGGAGCATTGCATTGAAACATCAGTGGGGAAGATCGTCAAACAACGCCCCTTCAGGATCCCTGCCGCCAGAAGAGATGCCATCCAAAAAGAAGTAAAGGACATGTTGAGGATGGGGGTGATCAGGCCTTCAAAGAGCGAGTGGTCGTCCCCGATTGTGATGGTACCCAAGCCTGACGGAAGCCGACGGTTCTGTATGGACTTTCGGGCCCTTAACGAGATCTCCAGGTTCGATGCCTTCCCTATCCCTCGCATCGATGAACTGATAGAAAAACTCGGCGATGCTAGGTACATCACCACGTTGGATTTGACCAAGGGGTATTGGCAAGTACCCCTAAGAGAGGAAGACAGAAAAAAACGGCCTTCTCGACTCCCGACGGGCTATATGAGTTTACAGTGCTCCCGTTCGGGTTGCACGGCGCTCCTGCGACCTTCCAACGCCTGATGAACACAGTCCTGCAGGAGCACCAGTCTTTTTCGTCCGCATATTTAGATGACATTGTCGTATTCAGCTCGGACTGGAAGACACACCAGCAACATCTGCGGACCATTCTGAGTGCCCTACAAGATGCCGGACTACACGTGAATGCAAAAAAATCAAGAGTGGGGTACCAAAAGGTTAAATACCTAGGGTATGTTCTGGGACATGGGCTGATCGCCCCTCAAAACGAAAAGATCAAAGCCATAATGGAAACCCCTTTTCCCCGTACCAAACGGGAAATGCGAGCCTTTCTCGGCCTGATAGGGTATTACAGGCGTTTTATCCCCCAGTTTTCTGAGGTAGCTGCCCCTCTGACCGATACACTACGGAAGGACTTGGGTTCTCGGGCCCTATTACATCCCACTAACCCCATTATAGAGGCATTCCAGTCCCTGAAACGTACTATCACAACTAGTCCTGTTTTAGCCTCCCCTGATTTCACCAGGCCGTTCCTATTGCACACAGACGCCTCGAATCACGAGATAGGGGCGGTCCTCTCCCAAGAGTCACCTGAAGGGGTAGACCATCCTATTCTTTACATAAGTAGGAAGCTGTTTCTCAGGGAGGTGAAGTACTCGACCATCGAGAAAGAATGTTTGGCCGTGAAATGGGCTGTGGACAAACTTTGTTATTATTTAGAGGGCTCTCCCTTCACCCTATATACTGACCATGCCCCACTGAAATGGATGAGTCGCAACATGGCGAACAACCCCAGGGTCCTCCGCTGGTTCCTTTCTCTGCAGCCATTCTCCTTCGAGGTGAAGCACCGAAAGGGGGTGGACAATGGCAGTGCGGACTACCTGTCAAGGGTGTTCCCTCTCCCCGAGCGGGAGAATCCAGGGGAGGAGGTGTGTCACGGGGCAGAGGAACCAGGGGACTACAAGGTACACCTGACCCACTGGTATGACGCGCCTGCTACAGACCAAACTCTTTTCTTACAACAGCAGGAGGACTGGAGGCAACAATCCCCCCCCTCATGTGGAAGCACAGTGGACAAAGGATACTGTCCCTTTAACTGGGATGCGGAGTCACCTGCCTCCTCCCCTATCGATGACGCGGACTGGAGCCGGCCAATAAAGAGAACGGAGACCCGGAAGGAGGTGTGTTACACCACCGGAGGACGAGAGAACGCTGAGGAAGGAGAAGAACGGAGAGCAGCGGGAGTGACAGCGAGCGCCGAGGACGTCCGAGAAGGAGCGGAGACACTGCGAGAGCCAGGAGGCCACCGGAACCACGATTCGCCCAGCCACGTTCCAGGAGGAGCGTGGCTTTCAGAGGTACGAGGGCGGTGTGCGGGTTGGGTGGGGAGGCGGGGGAGACCCGACGGCTAAGGGAGACAGTCCCTGCTTGATCCTTCTTGAGGTTTACTCCCCTCCCTGCACACACACTCCTTTTCCTAGACGTGCGGCACTGGATTGACGTGTTCCCCTTCACCACCCCCTCCCTCCTTTGCACCACAGTGCACATAACGCTCACGATATTTCCCCATTCCCTCCCTTTTTCCCCGAGAGCCACCGGAGGCCGGGAAGAGACTGGAAGGTCGGAGGACCAGGCAGCAGTTCCCCGAAGACGTCCACCGTCCAGAGGCGCCATTCAGGAGGAGAGAGTCACCTCAGCCCATCCTAACCCTAAGAAGAACTCTGGCTTCTAACAGGAGACGTGTACTCCATACAATAAAACCCTGTCTACACAAACCTGCGTCCCTGCCCCTTTCTTCGACCCCGCTACAGGTATCTAACAAGGTCCCTTTAGTATCCGGGACTGTGCTCTTTACTGGACTACAAGAATGGGTAACATTATTTGAATGGAGACCAGAGGTTATAAAATGCATCTGCTCTTTCTTTGGTTGTGTGGTTGAATACTGTATTTTACAACCACTTACAGCAGACGTGCGAGATTCAGAATTCTTGTTCAGCAAACTGAGTAAGGTAGCATTCTCCTTATGCAATGCTGACACAGACATTGAATCTGGATCAGAATAGAAGATTAAGTCCGGATCTGGCAAAGAGGTGTTTGAGAGCCAATGAGTAAAATATTCAGAACGTAAATGTCCATTTCTCATAAGAGGATTCATTGTTTCAGGACAAGGGTGAACAAACTGTAAAATAGACACTAAGTGCCTCTCGTTGTTGGGCACTGGGGAATTGTCCTGCACAAACCTAAATGATGTACTGGTGTGTTTCTTTCTTAAACCTCTCATTAGGACACACCTTCAATATTTTCACACATAAATGTAACAGAAAAATGGTAGCTAACTGAACGCAAAGAAACCTCACAAGTAACCCTGGAAATGTGGGTTGGTCATTCTGTCAGGGACTGTCCGGGACTATGTCGGGAACACAGTCAGGGACTTGGGCAAGGACTGGGAACGGGGTAGAAAATGTACACAGAGAGAGGAGTACAGCGCTGCCCAGGATCACACAGGAAGTCAGAAGAGAAAAGGGATCCAAAGGGAAAGCCTGTACAAAGGAACAAGATGGCTAAGACTCAGAAAGGAAGGGCACTCACAAGGCAATTTAGCATTCAGACTAACTACACCCAGGATGGACATGCAAGACATATATATAATACAACATTAACAATAAAGGGAATGTGGGGTAAACCACTCAGGAGCTCCACACGGTAAGACTGAAGCTCAGTAAGTTCCTCACCCACAATTGCTATTACAGATACTGACTGAAAATACCCACATATAGGATATGCATGCAAAGGCAGGGTCTGTGGAGCTGATACCTATGGTGATGTTATTACAGTAACTCAAAGACAATACTCACAGTGAACAAGAAACACCACCTAGGTAGTCAGCTGTGCCCACGGATCCTGGCGATCAAACAGGAACACGCAAGGCAGTAACAGCAAAGGGGTAGAACTAAACACAAGCACAATGGACAAGGAGCTAGCAGGGAGGAGTGCTTAACAGGAAAGGAAGGAAATCACAGGGCACACTTGGCAGAAAGCAGGTAACAAACATACAAGGTAACAGAAGCAAGACAGCAGAAATAGAAAGACAGCAAACTAGAACTGGAACCAAGGAAATGGGAAGACAGGCAGGGACTGGAAAATGATATACAGGGGAGGCTACAAGGGTATACTAGAATAGTGCAGGTTCAGGAATCAAGAAAACAAAGTAGCATAGAAGGCAGTGCTGGGGCAGGAACAAGTATTGAGCAAAAGCTCAGGAGTCAAAGTAGCACTGCAGGTAGTGCTAGTTCAGGAGAAGGGAAACTGCTGCAGGTCAGGAACAAGGAATGCTAAGGCTCAGGAGTCAAGGAAGCACTGCAGGCAGTGCTAGTTCAGGAGAAGGGAAACTGCTGCAGGTCAGGAACAAGGAATGCTAAGGCTCAGGGGTCAAGGTAGCACTGCAGGCAGTGCTAGTTCAGGAGAAGGGAAACTGCTGCAGGTCAGGAACAAGGAATGCTAAGGCTCAGGAGTCAAGGTAGCACTGCAGGCAGTACTGGTTCAAGGAAACAAGAAATAGCTACAGCTCAGGAAACAAGGAGTCAAGAGAGCACTGCAAGCAGTGCAAATCAGGAACAAGAAATAGCTGAAGCCCAGGAACAGGAACAAAGAATAACTATAGCTCAGGAACTCAGGAAACAAGGTAGCACTGCAGGCAGTGCTAATTCAGGTACAAGGAATAGCTATAGCTCAGGAACTCAGGAAACAAGGTAGCACTGCAGGCAGTGCTAATTCAGGCACAAGGAATAGCTATAGCTCAGGAATCAAGGAACAAGGATTAACTATAGCTCAGGAATCAAGGAATATCAAAAGCTCAGGAAACACTGGAAACAAGGTTATCAAAAGCTCAGGAAACACTGGAAACAAGGATCAGTCTCACCGGTATACAGCTACAATGACCAACCCTGGGCTGAAGGGAGCTGGGGCTTAAAAGAGCTCACAGTAATCACATGCATCAGGTGTGAGCAGGCTAGCAGCAGCCAGCCACAGGTGAACTGAATTCCTCCACCCATCCTTGGTCTGTAGGGGTGGAGACAAAGCAGTGAGCAGGGGATTATAGGTAATGGAGTTACCAGCATGAGCAGACTGGCTTCCACAAAACCCGGCATGGATTGGGAATGGATGTCAATTCTTAAATGATGTCCACATGCCTGGAAGTCAGGATATGCATACAGGGGAGTGTCTGGAAGCATATTAGAATACTGGAAAGCCCCACAAGTCGGCCCCTGATGGTGGGCACGAGAGCACAGGGAGTGAATCGTGACAGCGATTTCCCATTTTGTTTTGATATGCAATATTTGAAAAAAACTGGACTTGAGGAGGGCTCCCCTGAGCAACTCTATTTTAGTGCTAATGCAGTCAGAGCTGAGAATAGGTGGTCGATGACTGCATTATACAGAGCAGAAATCAATCATCTACGGTGGCTTCATAAATAAAGGTATGAACATATAGTTGATGAGAGGATTTTATGAGGTGGTGGGTCTAAGTTGGACTTTAAACAGGGTAAAAATTAGCATTTTTAATGTTGAGAAAGGTAAAGGCCAAACTCAGTCTGCAGTTCCTCAAATAAACATCCGTGATCAAGTAACATACAGTGGTGATACCACAGTTGCATCCATATTTAGATGACCACACGTTCCCAGCTTTTTATGAATAAAGCACCATGCAAGTATCATGAAACGCACAATAAGATTCCGATCATTTGCCACTTTTTGGTTTTGCAGCACATCAGATGAACTTCCTTTCATGAAGACAGTTTTTTTTAAATTTCACCCAGATAGGTTGCGATTGCAGAAGTGTAACAACTGCATAAGATATCCACACTGGTGTGCAAATGACTATGTGCCCATGCACAGTAGCCTTTGTCCACCCCCTTGGGAAGAAGCATGAATTTTCAAGCCCTTCAACCTTGTTTTATCTCCATCCCAGACAAATCTCTTGCTTTTATCATCCAGTTTGGTCAAGAACTATTTAGGCATTTTAGAAGAAAACATGCCTAACACATACTTCAAATGTGGCATTACCTGTTCTCTGCCCTACAATGATACTTGGAGGCCAGACTATCAGCGAAAATCTGACAAAATTCTCAACCAATGTTATCCTCCACCATGACTTTATGATTTACTTCAGATTATAGGAAATCCAGGAGAACTGAAAGTTGCCTATCAACATTTTCCTAGAGGGCCTTGTCACATGTAGCACCTAAATCTTGGCTAAAAAGTAGTTGTGCTTGGATACCATTGTATCAAATAGGTGTTACCAGATGGAGAAGTCCATTAATGGAGTTTATTCCTTTACGAAAATATTATGTGCGAAGCCAGTTAGAGAACGTCTCACTATATAAGAGAGTAAATGTGTGGCGGTGGCATCTTACGGTGCTTGGGTATGGGGAATGCCCAATATACAAAGTAGCCAAAGAGTGGAAAATGCTTTTATGAAAATCTTTTAGCAGGTCCCCCAAGTTGATCTAAATATATTTGTCATTCCAAATTGGGGGCCCCATATACTACAGATAGGATCAAGATAGCCTCAATCTTACTCTGGCATTCTTTATGGTCGCGAGAGGAAACAGGTCTGAACAAATTAATACTCAGGGATAGTTTGACCTTTGAGCATGCCAAAGAGATTCCATGATTGGGATGCGTAAAACCATGCTGCGAAGAGATTGGCTGCCCGGATCTCTTCAACAAACCAGATTCCTGTAGAATGTTACCTAAGAGAAAGTTGAAATATCTTGCCCAGGCCAAGGCTCAGAGAACCAGATGGGAGCTCAAGAGCTCAAAGACGTGTTGTGGTTTACAATTGGATGTCCCATCAGGAGGGCCTGCAATTTTATTTTACCCTGGTTCAGAATGTTCAGCCTTGTTTTGTCTTGACCAGATTTAGTTTTGATCTGCTGCCACTGATGGTGGTTTATCCTGCAAATAGCCATTGCCTGTCAGGGCTTTCTCTGTGCCCTTGTGATGGTGTCTCACCCCAAACGAGCCTGCATGTATTCTGTTGTCCTTTTTATGATTAGCTTAGAAGAAAATTTGTCCTCCCCCTCTTTAAAATATTTAACATAAGACAGTGCAGACCAGCCTTATTATTGTTCCAACAATTGAGCAACCTCTCGGTCTGCTGTGCAATGACCCCTTACATATGGCAGATCTTGAAATTTAGGAAAGGCATGAGACTAGGACATCTTTAAATGAATTGTGTCTTGTATGCTTTAATTTTTTTAATCTGTATGTCTTATTGTGATGATTTATTCTTTGATATGCTATTTCGTTTTATGTGCTTTTATGTAACTGAAGAGTAACGAATAAAGATTTTATTGATTGATTGACTGATAGCTGGAGATCAGACTAGCAGAGAAAATCTGACAAAATTCTCAACCAAAGTTATCCTCTACCATGACTTTAAGACCTTGCTAACTAAAAGATTCATGAGACTAGGACATCTTTAAATGAATTGTGCCTTGTATGCTTTCATTTTTTTAATCTGTATGTCTTATTGTGATGATTTATTCTTTGATATGCTATTTCGTTTTATGTGCTTTTATGTAACTGAAGAGTAACGAATAAAGATTTTATTGATTGATTGACTGATAGCTGGAGAACAGACTAGCAGAGAAAATCTGACAAAATTCTCAAACAAAGTTATCCTCTAACATGACTGTAAGACCTTGCTAACTAAAAGATTCAAGTACTTCAGATTATAGGAAATCCAGGAGAAGTGAAAGTTACCGATCACCATTTTCCCAGAGGGCCTTGTCATACGTAGCACCAAACTCTTGGCCCAAAGGCTCTTTCATCCAAAAATGAATGTGTTCTCATGTAAAGCAACTGGTGCTATGTAAAGCGCTCTGATACCCGATACGGGTAAAGTTTGCGCTATATAAAACTCTGTAAAAAAAAAAAAAAAAAGAAGGGTGAGGACTGTGAAATTAGATCCATTAGTGCTGCAATACATGTCCAAGGTTGTGACGGCGTAACAAGAATATCATTAGCATATAAAATGAGTTTCTATTGACCCACAGCCTTTGATATCTCACATAAAGATTTATTCTGTCACAGTGCTGCTGCAAGAGGTTACAGCTGCAACACAAATAATTGGGGGAACAATGGGCAGCTCTATCTGGTACTCACAGTATCGGGAAATGATTGGATACAAGTCCCCAACAATTGATTTGTGCAGCTGGATTCAAATTATGTCTCAGCTCAGCTTGTTCTAGCAATCTAAAATGCACCCCATTCCACACAGCCAAAAGCTTTCTTGCCATTAAAACTAAAAACTACAATTTCATCATAATAATTTTCTAACTTGCCACAGGAGCTGCAGAAATGTCCTCATGTTGCCTCCAGTTTATCTAGCAAAATCTTGATGTTTGCATTGAGGAAAGAAATAAGCCTATAACTAGGACACAAGAGAAAGTATTTCTCCATTTTGGGTAGAAGGGTGATTACGGCACAATTAAAATCAGTCTAGATGTCACCTATGGATTCAGCATCTTTGAAGAGTCCTCCGAGCGTATGAAGATTTTTGCTTTGTGTATTTTGTAGAATTACATCAGGAGACCATCTCCCCCAGAGTTTTTTTCCAGGGGACACGTCCTCAATGGCTCTCTAACTTTCTTGCTCAGTACATTGCCTTCTAATCCAGTCTGGAGTTTCTCTGACGCCTTGGGAACTGTGCTCGCATTAGAAATGTTTCATCCACGTCTGTTGCTAAGTTGCAATCCAAATCAGGGACAATGCAAAATTGTTTTTAAAATACTCTCTTGATGTCTAATGGTTGTGTGATGGGTGTCGTGTGTTGGTTTTGTATGGCTGTTTTTAGTAGTCTGCCAGCCTTCTCACCATGGTCATAGTGACTCTATTTGAAGGCCCGGCGCGTAGAAGTTGCTACAGTGGAAGTCGGAACAAGAGGAAGATCATAAATAGCTGCGGCCAAGAACGAGATTGCCAACAAACTGAAGGCAACCAACCCAAAAGACAAGATAAAGAAAGCTTCAGACACCGTAGGTCTTTACTGCATTCAAGACCCGGCTGTGAACAACTGCACCACAGCGAGAAATGTGAATAAGGTATTAGATGTCCTACCAGAAAACAGTCCCGCCCTGATGAAGACCTTCATCTAAATAAAACGTTTTGGTCCAACCATCACGAAGGTCGAAACGCGTTGGCAACCATACACAAGGAGGTCAAGAGCAAACAAAGACAAAAACATGCCAACTGTTAGGCACCTTGAGCTGGAAAGCTAAAGCGCAAGTTAGAAGTGTGTAAACAGTCTCTGACCCCCGCAGGACCCAGGGAATAGCGTATATTGAGGACAAAAAAATAAATGTCCCAATAACAAACACAAATAAGTAGGACTACAAGAGTTATACTAAAAAATATTCAATGCGAAGTGACTGTATTTTTATCGTGTTTGATTGTAAAGATATGTGTGTGTTTATGTGAAATAATGTCTATTGTACTGTTAATGTTTTCATATATGTAAGGAATGTAAATATTGTGGATACTGCTTTTTGCTTTAAAGAAAACATCGAGGGTATGTTCCGAGATAATCGGTGATAGGAATCTTGAATCAAAAAAGTATACAAAAAAGAAAAAAATAAGTCAACCCAGAGTTAATTAAAAGGACGTCTGTGGTAAAAAGAAAAATCTAATTTATGGTGTTTGAGGCATTTGTTCTGTTTGAAATCTATTTGATCAATAGCGTATGCCACCTGGGAGGTGAAGTGTACATTTAGGTTGAATTCGGCTTTCTCCAGGTTCCTCAGCACTAACGCGGACGGAATTGTCAAGGGTCATCATTCGCTAACATTCAAAGCTCTCTGCGTAACTTTGTCTTTTCTTCGATCGAAAGCTGATTCTCACTTCATAGCATCTCTAATATACAATTTGCCGACTGCCCAAAGTACTTGTAGTGATTAGAACAAACACTGATTAACCAGCCCATGCACCTTTAGGGAACCAATGTAGCAGAAATGCAACATGCTGTTTCTCCAGAGGTTTCCTGGTTAGCCTCTGATCAGTGCCTGAAAAAGAGATCAATAAAGTTCTATGGGACCACATTTAGGGGTAGAGCAATGTCTACTTAGGGCTTGAGCCAGTACTGGGTTAAGTGCCAAGCATGCTATCAGCATTGTTGTTGGTCATGGAAGCGCACCTTTCTCCATAAGATTACTCCAATCGGGACTCAGTGATGGAGGAAACCAATATTCCACTGACATATAATCCTTTCCAAAAAAGGACAAAGGAGTATTGCAGTTGCCAGGTGTTCTTGAGTATCTCATTACACCAACATCATTCGCCCTAGGATCATGTGTGTCACTGCAGAGTGACGCAGCACTGAGTAGCTCTAGCAGAGATCATCCATCACTAGCGCAGCATAGTGTTTGCAAGGAGGCATTTATTTGACGAGAGATGGCTGACCTTTTGAAGAATAGCTCAGGATGTATATTAGGGTGTTTAGACAAATTATAGACTAAAAAATATCGTAATGCATAAATATTTTGTCAAGAATATCATGATGTCAACAATATTATTGACAGAAATATCAAAGGTACAAATATCATTTTAAGTATTGTTTTAATATCGTAAAAAATATAGTTTGGGAAAATACCGTTGTATATTATATCGTATTTTTTTAATAATGTATTTTTTTATTGTATGCTAATTTTTGTGCTAGCATGTGTTTTAAACTTTTTGTTATTTCCAAAATTTTAAGAAGTACATTTTATTATAAATGTGATTAATGTTTATTATTAATGTATAAGTACTTATGTTCTAGGAGCAGGATACTCTTTGTTTTAAATTTTTTTTAATTAGCATTTTGCAATAAATCCTGTACAATGAACAAACAACATCGTCAAAACATCTGGTAGATTATGGGGAAGGGAAGTTAAAAACAAGAGCCACATTAGGAGCAGTATATGAGACCTCGTCGCGTAAAGCAATCCATGACATATTCCTAGAAAATATAATTCATAGTAAATAGCATAGCCTTTACAAGATTATATCTTAGACATTCAAAGATCATTACAGGGCAGTTACAGAGACATGTAATATAGTCAAGAAGAAGGAGAGGTGGAGAGTGTTGGTAGCAAATATATCCAGTGAGTCACCTAGTTGGTGGGGGTTGAATCTGCACCTATGTGGGCAGTGGTGCTGTTTGGTCAGGTGTCTCCGAATCCAAAGCCCTTTTTCCTGAGCTGCAGCACAAGCCGCAGCAGAAAAAAGCATTTGACGACCGTCTGCATGGCGGTCCTATCCTAACCGGGCAGGTGGAACAGCCGACACATTATCGGATGGTCACCTGGCCAAAACGATGGCGGTCGGCGGTACGACCGACCATCATCGTAATAAGGGCCAATGTATTGTTAGTTTATATAATGTTAAGTTATGTGCTTTTTATAGATTAATTGTGATGTTTTTGTTACGTTTGGAGATAGTGTTTTTTGTGGGTGGGTATTCTATGTTATTTGACAGGTTTATGGACATTTTTTTTAAAGAAAATAATTTTGCTTTCTAATAAACCAATATTTTTAATTTTGATCTCCTTTGAATTTGTGGGCTTCCAGGGGCGATTCTTGTTTTAACATTTTTTCAGTTTTTTTATGGTTCCTTAAGAGTTTTGGATTGCTTTGTTGGATTTCAAACTGACCTGTTTTATATTTTTTGGGCTTTTTAAAAATAATCTTTCCTTTTTTGGTGAATAATATTTTTGACTATGTGGATATGGAGGAAGATTTGCAGCTCAGTAGGTTACATTCAAGTTATTTGTTGTGGGGTAAATTTAATATTTTATCATGTATGTGTATTTCATGTGATTGGTACTTGTATTACATTTTATGTGTTGGATTTAATTGTTTCCGCTTGATTTTTTGACTAATTAATATACATATTAATTTTATCCATCAGACTTATTTACAATTTATGTGTGTATGTTTTTACTGATGTATAAAAGTAATTTGTTTAATATTCAGTTAAAAATTATTTTAGGTATTCTGGTTTGGATTTATTGTTTGGTTTATTGGGTACTATGTAAAACACATGTTTTTTTATAATAAGGTTTTGGCTATTGATTCTAAGTAGTATATTACTTTGTTGTTAAGAAAGAGTTTTATTTTACATTGTAGCATGTTGTACATTCTATTGGTTTGTTTGCTAACTTTAGGTTTAATTTGGGTTACTGATTATTCCATTTGTAGTTGTTGGTAGCTTTGTTCTTTTTTGTAGGCCTCCTATTAATTTGTAGAGTGAAGGTTGTGTTTTACCTAGTGTAGATTGGAAGGCCAGCCTTCTACTGTGTTGTTGGTTTTGGCTTCTTGAACCATGGTGCTTTCATAGACATTCCACATGGTATTTGGAATTTGGGTTGACTTCTGTCCAGAGCAGTGTCGTCTGCCAAACCTAGGGGCCCATTACGATAACCGGCGGTAAAAAAAACGCTATCCTCCATAGCCTGAAAAGACCGCCCGCCTGCACCATGGGAATACCGACCGAGCAATTATTGATGACGCGAAGCAACCACCGCCCGCTGCAGAAAAAACACACAGAATACCGCCCGTCCATGTCAGAGTAGAAGATAATCCGTCCGCCACGGACGCAATACCGCCCGAAAACCCAAATACGACCGCTCCGACGAACTAGACACCGGCCGTCAAATTATGATCCCCCCGACATGAGCGCGGTAAACCAACATATTTCCCACCCGCCACGGTGAACAACAGAGATGAATAACTGACAAGGCGGAAGGCCTGGCGGCCACGTCCGTGCATGGAAATCATTGGCGGCCCAAAGAAATACACACAACACGGCCAACAAGTCCACACAGCAAACGACGCCAAAATACCCAGACACATAACCCATCCCAAAGACACATCCCCTGGCTAAACCAAAAAACCACAAATCCCAGGACACCACGCACAACACACCTGAAAACGACAGCCCATCATGACACACCCACATAGGTGAGTACAAAAGCAGCCCCTTCACAGACCACAATCCCTTGCACCACTACAAAGCCAAGACTACAGCAGAGAACCCAGAGAGCCACAAAGGAAAGCAGCATACCACACGCATGCACACATCACACTCATCACCAACAACACCAGCACCATCACCACCTAAACACCGGCACCACCAACCCCCTGCACATCACACACCACACACCACCACACCAGCACCACAAATACCAAACCACGCACCATGGCAACACAACGAATGCCTAAGTTCACTGCCACAGAGTTGACGGTCATGGTCGACGAGGTCATCAAGGTGCACCCACAAATCTATGGGAACCAGGTCCAACAGACACCAGTAGCCACCAGAAACAGAATGTGGAGCAGGATCATAGACCAGGTGAATGCAGTTGGGAATGTGCCACGCAACCGGGGGGAAATCACCAAGAGGTGGCAGGACCTGAAAAGCGTGGTCAGGAAGAAGGAGGCCAAGAACCGTGAGCTGGCTGACAGGACTGGTGGCGGAAATCCCGCGCCATTCAAGACCTTCAAGGCGTGGGAGGAGAAGGTGCGAGGCATTCTACATCCGGAGAGTCTCACCGGAATACCAGGGGGAGTGGAGGCTGGTAAGTACAAACAAATGTATACCAGCACACCGCAATGTACAGTCATGCACAACCACAATGCCATAACTCCGAGGGCCAAACACCCCCATATCCAGTACACAATACACAAGACATCCCTCACACATGCAACAGACACTGACACACACTCAGCCCATAGGCACCAACAAACAAAACCATGGGGGCATGTGTACAGTCAGCCAGCACGCACCACAACTCCCACCAGCTCCCCTTGTAGCCCAGATGCGCCGGAAGGAGCGCTCCCCACACCCATGTGTCAGCCATAGCTGCACAAACCAACAAGTAACAGGTAAGTAGCCTTATCACAAGGTCTGTGTATCGGAGGGGGGACTGCAGAAGTACAACCCCCACCAGGCCCCTAGTCCTACAGCGCAGCAAGATGGAGCACTCCCCACACCCATGTGTCAGCCATTGCAGTGCACACCGTCATCCCACAGGTAGATATGTTACCTGACAAGGAGGGGTGTCTGTGGATGGTAAACCATCACCACAACTCACAACACGGCCCCCACTCCCACAGACCAGCAAGATGGAGCACCCCTCCCTCCCATAACCATGTGGTAGCCATTGCATTGCTCCCTCCAAACCAACAAGTAGGTAGACTACTGTACAGGGCGGGGTGTCTGTAGGCATGAGGACTGTACTACGACTAACATTTGGGACATGTAGCACTGCTCCCTGTCAGAATCATGTGACTAATGTGCACACGGACATGAATTACAGAGTCATAGCCCACATGAGCCATCTCAAATACAGTAACACGTAAGGAGTCACGTCTGCATGCACAAGTCTCACTGGAGTACTGACCCATATGGCGTGCACTGTGCCAGTCATCACACACATCAGCAACACCATCCAAGTCTTGTCCATGTAGTCGTGTCTGCTTGTTCCGTTGACATCGTACAACATCACCCATGTAAGTCTATCTTGTCTCAATGTAACAGAGTGGAACCCCAGTAATGTCACATACACCACTGGACCCATGAACCACACAGCTACACAATGCACATTCAAAATCTCATCCATCACATCTTTCAGCCCCAGTGTCATGAGAGGTATATCATTTAAACAGTTGTCCCATATACAGTAGTTCAGCAAAGATTCCTGCCGATGACCAATAATGTGTCTGCTGTGTCTGAAGCGCACGTCACACTGTGAGTTACAACATACCAAATATAGTCAACACCCCAAGAGCACTGCATTGCTGCACATGGCTGAGGGAAGCACGCACACCAAGGAATTGTCCCATCTGCAATACGTTGTGTGGCACACAACCATTACTCACTCACTACAATGCTTGCAGTGTAATGTCCCTAAATGACAACTGTGAGCAGATATGCTGGGTAAGTCAGACATACACACACCTTTGTCTCTGTAGTGTCGTGTGGCCAAAACACATGTCCCCTTCTGCACCCATATGTCACAGTATGCACCACAGTACCATATTACAACTCTAAAGCGTTCATGGGGCTGTACCCCTTTTGCCATCTGCGTTTCTAAGCGTTGCATTTGAACCCCAAAAACATATATCACCTCAAAAGCGTTCATGGTGCTGTACCCCTTTTGCCATCTGCGTTTCTAAGCGTTGCATTTGAACCCCAAAAACATATATCACCTCAAAAGCGTTCATGGGGCTGTACCCCGTTCCCACCAAAGCCACAAAATGTAGGGGTACTGCAACACACACCAATTGGCATTTCAAATCCGTCCCATGCCATATGCACCCATCACACTATTCCATTACCTTGATCACGCACACACATTGTAGAGCCATACACACGCATCTGGGAAATCAGTGCACAACTGTGCACAAACTGTGCATGTCAGACATCTAACACAAACCTTGCAAGGTGCAACACAATAACCTTTCGTCTCCGCCCCACAGGTGACGAACAGCATGATGCTGGGGAGGGAGACAGCAGCCATCACAGCCAGTCCACAAGCCACCCACCCGGACTCACGGATGTGGAAAACCTGGACACCTCTACGGACGAGAACTCCCGACCAGGCACATCAGGTGTGGCAGGGCGCAACAGCTCCCCAGGACACCTCCTACCCACCAACCCATCTCCCAGGGCTGTTGACCAGACCCAGGCCCCTGCTGCCACGGTCATTGCGGCCACCACCACCACTGCAACCACCACCACCATCACCACCACCAGGGCCTCCCTGACCACTCACCCTGCGCAAGGGGTGGCACGTACCTCGACATCTACCCTGGGAGCCAGAACGAGGCCCCGGGTGACCAATGTGGCGAGTGGGGAGGTCGGTGGCAGCAGTTCAGGTGGGAGGAGCAGGGTCAGGCCAACGCCATCAGAGCCTGGGAGCCAAGCCCTGCTGCAAATCGCCAGAGTCCTTGGGGCCTATGAAGCGGCCCAGGGACAATGGGCCAGGTCAGCTTCCGACACGCGGGAAGTCCTTGGGGTGTTGAGGTCCATGGACGCCCACATGGGCCAACTTGTGGACCTCATGGGCCAGCTAGTGGTGGCGGTGAGGGCCCAATCAAGGCCAACCACACCACCTCCGCCACCACCTGCTGGGGCGCAGGGACGTGCAACATCCAGTTCCCCTGCGTCCACAGCGAGTGGGCAATCCTCAGCCACCACCAGCAGCCCACAAACACAACCCCCCCTCCCAAACGTGGAAGGGGCCGTCCGAAGAGGAAACAGGTGTCCAGAGATGACTTTGCACGCTCCAAACGCCAGTGAGTCAGCCAGCCACGGTGGCCATCCACTGCATTCACTTGGACTACCATCCTACCCCACACTGCCAGGTGAATGGCATGTCTCTGTCGGACTGCGGACCCAGAACAACATGGGTACACCTTGACCATCACGCGGACATGACCGTCAACTCATTGTACAGCATGCACCACTTTCTTGATCACCTTGCCCACAATAACATGTCACCTTTAAAATAAATACACCTGTATCACATTCTGTGTTATCTGCTCTGTTTATAATCAAGGATGCGCAACCGTCACCATGATCAGAAATGCATCTGTAGTGTGGTATGTCGATAGGCCAGGAGAGGCTGTAGGGACCTAGGGGTGAAAAACAGAACAAGAGTCCATTGAATGTGTGTGTCACACACTAATCACACAGTACTTGTCATCATGTTCAAGCAATGTACACACATCTCACAGAGCAACAGGGCACAATGCTACAGCCACTGTCAGTGGCATACTACCCTGGACATGGACCATTGCCACACAGCACTCAGTGAACAATAGGCCGCCGTGACAATGCACACATACACCTACACAACTACAGCGACATCAGCCGTCGTACATGGTCACTCACCGTCAAGTGAAGTAGCGGGCGATGAGCTGCTGACGCTCATTCACTGCTTCCTCCTCTCCACTGTCCTCGTCACTGGACACGGCTTGGCCTGCAGGCGGGGGCCTTGGCTGATCACCGTCATCCACTATCAGGGGGATCTGCCTGCGAATCGCAAGATTGTGCAGCATGCAGCATGCCACAACTATCTGGCACACCTTCTGTGGGGAGTATGCCAGTGCACCCCCGGTGCGGTCCAGGCATCTGAATCTGGACTTCAGGAGTCCAAAAGTCCGCTCTACCACACGTCTGGTCCTCCCATGTGCCTCATTGTATCTGACATCAGCTGGTGTCCGAGGATTGCGTAGTGGGCTCAGCAGCCAAGGCCCGTTAGGATATGCAGAGTCACCTGGGTGTGAGAAACACGGAGAAACGTTGCATTTCCAACAGGATACAAGACAGCATGTCACACCCAGCACGCTACACGAGTATGCATACTCACCAACAATCCATGCACGGTCCGGTTGCAGATTGGTCATCATACGTGGGAGGATGCTGTGGCGCATGATGTGCGAGTCATGGGTGGATCCTGGAAACTTCGCACACACGTGTGTGATGATCATGTCCGCCAGGCACACCATTTGCACAATCAGGGAGTGGAAATGTTTCCGGTTCCTGTAGATGTGCTCCATGGCCTGTGGTGCAACAAGGCCAACATGGGTGCAATCAATTGCACCAACAACGTGGGGGATGCGTCCAAGGGCATAGAAAGCACCCTTCACTGCCGCCAAATCACGAGCCCTGGGGAATCTGATGTACCGGTTCCTGTAGAGCATCATAGCTGACAGGACATCCCGTAGCACCATGCTGAACATGGGCTGGGACATCCCACCTCCACTGCCCACCGTGTGTTGAAAGGATCCGGTAGCGAAAAAATGCAGTGCAGCCATCACCTTAGCCGTGGGGGTGAATGCTGTAGGATACACCCTGCGAGGACGGAGGTGGGGTTCCAACATTGCACATAGGTGACGCAGGGTGGGTCGGTCCAGACGGAATTTCCTTATAACCTCCACATCCTCCATGTCTGCCAGCAATTGGTAGGGGCGATGTATGTTTGGTCTCCTCCTAGGACAGATAGAAGTGGACACATGTCAATGCAACACACCACATGGCATTTTCACATACACAAAACAAAGATCACTGACAAAGCAATAGAATCACAGAACAGCTGACAAGTAGGGACAGCACAGCTACATTACTCTTACACAGGTCCCCTTACCAATAGCAATGACCACTGACACAAACCATTGCTATGAGCATGCACATGGGGATTTAGGCCATAATAGCTTGAAAGGCATGATGATGATTTCAGACTGCATATGTGGGAAGCGGCAACACCACAGCAATATACCTAGCTGCTGTGCCTGACACCGCTTCCGAGGCTGGGTGAGTATGGAAAAACACCAACAACACAATGTACACAGGCTGAGCGGTACACCAATCGCAGCAGCTTGGACACGCTGAAACAGCCCCAGGGGGCTATATGAGTGTGGGAGGGTGACAGGCATTACCACAGCTTCCAGGGACTGCTGACTGGCATCCCTCAACAACACCTGCTGCTGCTGCCACCTGTCCACCTTCATGTCGACGACTCTGATGATATGTCCAGGTCCACTCACCAGCGAGGAGCTGGAGTTCCTGGATTCCGAGCTCCACGCACACTGCCCAAGGCTATTACTTGCAAAAGTCGTGTGTGTAAGACAACTACTGTGTGTGTGGGAGTGCATGTGGGGGACACACATGTCGTTGATCTGCAGCACTATGAGTCAGAGCCTGTGGGGTTCCAACATGCACTGCTTACCATGCTTACTACAGGTGGAAGGGGTATGTAGGCTCTCTGGCGCTTTCCCATGCATGTCCCTCCCGAGTGGTGGTACATGGCATTTTCATGTCAGACATCCAGTGACGCAGCCACTTGGCAATGCATGATTCAGGGCAGTTATTGCTTGTGTGAATGGCTGGCTGGGTCCCTGCTGGCCTTCTCAGTCTCGGCAGACCTGGGCTGCACATTGACCGCCCAATCCTAGAAGGAAACTACACTGACTGTACAGTGGGTTACATGTGTCATTAGTTCACAACTGTCAGGAAATGCGCAAACTCAGCCCTGTCGATTGAACACTCCAGGCCTTGTGATAGTGATGTGTGTGAGAGATAGTGGCACTGAATGTGACCTCCATTGCGGGGTGAGCCATTCACAGGGCGAGTACGTTGAGGGCTGCGCAGTGTTGGACACAGTGAGTCCACCCACAAAGATGTGTTGCCTTGTGATCTATGTGTTGGTCTACCTGACACTGGACAGTAGATGTGGGCAGACTACACATTGCTCAAAGTGCTGGCATCCTGCATGTGAATGGGATGGACAGGTACTGTGTACACACTCCCACCAGCATGCATTCACGTGTGGTGTACACATGCTGTTATGCCATGTCCGATACCTTCTTGGCTCTGTTACACATCTCTGAGTATTTTGGATGGGTCAGCATCATGCCACTGTGATTGGTGGATGTGGGTGATGATGAGAAGTGTATGAGTGATATTTCAACCCTCTTGTGTACCATCCCTGCAGTTGGAAGTCCTCCAGCCCAAGGCCTTGTGATGAGCCATTGCATCCAAGTTGATGCCTCTGTGTATGTGTAACCGACAGTGCAGCCAATTCCACAAAGGGTGTGACGTCATCTGCCGGATGTGCGACTACGTGGCGGAGACGAATCGGGGGATGCCCCCTCGTATTGTCAGGTTAGCACGGTGCTGCATTTCACCACTAATGGTCTGCTTCTTGACAGTCACACAGCCTGTGCCGGATGCACGTTTGTAGGGGCATCAGCAGCAAGCAGGTGTACAGTATTGTGGGATGGTGTCTTTTGCTGTGAGAGGCAGCATGTGTCCACAGCCTACCCATAATCTGGGTAATGTGATGTTTGTTGTGTGATGCAGTGGGTTGTAAGTGTACTCTGTGCTGGGTGCATCTGACATGCATATGCGATTCCTGAGGGTCAAGATGTAATTTGAGCACTCTGCATTGTCAATGCGTTCAGAGTCGTAGGCCTCAGGAACAGCCTGTAGTCTGCTGGAGTGGCAATTCCCATGTATGTTTGAGGCACTGTGCCTACTCTGATTTCGTTCTGACATATGTGTGCGATGCCTCACCTCATATTCCTGATACTTACACATCCGGCACACTGTGCAACAGTAGTTGTGCTCGTGCGATAGACAGGTGTATGGCATGGGCTCATGACCATTGTGGACTGTCATGTTGCAGTCTGTGTGAGTGGTGTCCCATTCTGCTCCATGCAGGTATGTCCTTGGCCTAATTACGTAGTGGTCATCCTTGCCACCATCAGGACAGTGGGTGTGCACACAGCGATTTGTGGCTATGGCCGCAGGGTGACACAGTCCGGGTGTTGTGCTATGTGCACAACACATGTGCCACTTATTAGCGGCTTCATTTCCTGTACGCCAGCCATTACGTGTTGATTGTGGTAGCTGTATACAATTGCACAGGTATCGTGCAACATGTGGATTTGGGAATGTTCTGTGCTGCCTCCCTTGCACATGTCTGTTTAATTGATGCCAAATGAGTGAGGCCACCTCGCTCTCCCTCATGTAGCATCTCCCGTGGGTGCTGAGGGACAGGGGACGGTCAACAGTGGTGAGGCATCGGATGAAGCAGCTGCACAGGAGCTGGGTGAGACAGATGTGACCGGCGCCTCGGAGGGGGCAGACGTGTGCTGGATGAATCACAGGCCGAGACGGCAATTGCTGCGTCATCTGAGGACAGAGGTCATGCATCCATGTTTGCTAGCACAGGGGACGTGTACTCTGGCTCCTCTGCAGCCACGCGGAGGCCAATGCCCGCCCTCCCATCTACTTCCACTGGTGCAACACGTGTCGGCACAAGGATGAAGGATTGAGTGTCCTTCACACCAGGCACAGCTGCCCCTGCACATGTGACCCCTGCTGCCCTCAGTGCTGGGTCTGTTGAGCTTGTGCGGCATCTCTGCGTGGGTAAGACAGCTCTCCTCAATGACTTCATTGCCCATGACATCACCTTGCCGCAGGTGACATAGTTCATGGAGGGCCTACATGTACGCGTGGGTGGGCTACACCAGACTGTCCAATGGTTGTCCCCCCCAGTCAAGGTGGGCCTTCAACTGGGCCACTCTCAGGCTGACATTCCTGACCCTTTCTCCACCCCCCTGGAAAGTGGCACATCTGACAACAGCAGGGCACAAGTCCTAACAAAAGAGGTGGTGGGACGCTGACGTCAGGACAGGAAGTGACGTCACGAAAGGTGGCTTGCACCATCAGACTCATTGCCTCCCCTCGCTCACCCCTTAGATGCGATTGCATCAGAGAAGCCAGCGCGTGAGCAGCAGCTCCAATCTCGCCCCAGAGAGGCCAAAGAGTGAATGTGTGGCTCCATTTGCTCCAGTTATCGAGCTCACGGTAATATAAGTGGGGGGACGCCGTCCACCCGCGTGGTACCCCGACTCGAGCCCTGGACAACAGTGACAATGCATGGCAGTCTCCGGAGTCCGGATACACCACATGCAACACACAGAAGCTGTAGCTGCCCTAGCGGGCCATGCCGCAAACACCATCCCAGACGAAAGGTAGTCACACCCCGGCACGCATAGTCATTACATCCGCTGCCATTGACAAGGGACCCATCGAGTGAGATATAGGCCTCAGGGTGACAGGCCTCCGAGCCATCCCCCGCCAACGAGTGTCATGCAACTCACACATTTCGCAAAGCCAATAGGACACTTTGCCTGCACACCAGGGCTCGAGTCGGGGCACCACGCGGGTGGACGGCGTCCCCCCACTTATATTACCGTGAGCTCGATAACTGGAGCAAATGGAGCCACACATTCACTCTTTGGCCTCTCTGGGGCGAGATTGGAGCTGCTGCTCACGCGCTGGCTTCTCTGATGCAATCGCATCTAAGGGGTGAGCGAGGGGAGGCAATGAGTCTGATGGTGCAAGCCACCTTTCGTGACGTCACTTCCTGTCGTGACGTCAGCGTCCCCCCACTTCTTATTTGGGACTTGTGCCCTGCTGCACACTGAGAATGTGTTGCCTGCGAGATGTGACCAGGAGCAGGGCGCCATGACCTCCCACCCACCAAGCTCCACTGCCATCCCGTGCCCTGGGTAGCCTGTGCAGGTGGACAATGTAGGGGGTACACCTGGAGGACAGGGGATGTAAGTGCCTTGGCAAGGGCCTGGCAGACGCACAGCAGTATCCAGCATGTCCCCAGAGGGAGGGCCAACGTCTACACCTGATGCAGCATTGATCGTGTGCCCGCCTGTTGTGCCCACACGAGTTCACATTCATCCCCAGACAGGTAGGCTTTCCAAATACCCAACACAGTGGAAATCTACCCCTCCGGGATCCTCCCCACACAGTCTGTTTCAACACTGCATGGGTGCACCTACCCGTGCCACCCACCCACCTGGGCCAAGCAGCCCTCCCGCTTCACATGCCACATGTGTGTCTTCCACAGTTGTGCTTCTCTCTCAGGGGCGGACCTCCAACTGTCCCGTAGCACACAGACAGCACCGAGTCGGACTGGCATCCTGTTTGAATGGTAGGCACCCTCACACAACTACCTGTGACACAGTGGTGGCTGTGCTGGCTATTGTGACTGCCATGGCAGTGTTGCTGGCCATGGCAGGGTACACTCACACACAATGCATACGCAGCTTTTCGTATCACTACTCTGCACATCGGACTGGCCACTGTCCCTGGTGTTGTACAATGTTGCCGCCTGTCTATGTAATCTGTGACTGGATGCTGTTGTTCCTGTAGTCGGTTGTGTCTGTGTAGTTGCTGATTGCAGTTGTTACTGTGTGTGCATAGTTAAGTGAGGCACATGCCGTGTATGGTACCTCAACAATTGCAATGTCTGGTCTCACATTCCTATGTGTTTTATACGTGGCTGGGACTTCACTTCTTTCAGACTCTGCTACTTGTGTGTGTGATGAAGACGTATGTCTGTGACACGGATTGTCTGCATGTATTTGGTGGTATTTCTGTGAAAATGTATACGTGTCATGTTTGCGTGCAGGCAAAGCACAGGGTGTGAGTCTAGCCACAGGAAGACAGGTAGCATGTGCAGAGTGTGCGGGTATGTGTGAGCTTACTTTCTGGGTGGCCAGCAGTGTAGGTGTATGTGAATCTTGTGATGAACATTGAGCCTGGGCACATGGCTTACTTTCAATGTGTGCATTTGGGAGGTGTAGGTGTGTGTGGTGTGAAGGGTGTGACTTTGGGGTAGTGTTGGTGTGTGTGTGTGCGCTCTGGCAATGTCGACTACACACATGTGTTACCCAGGGGCATGGTGGGTGTTTGTATCCGTGTTCAGGTCTGTGAATGTGAGCACATGTGTGTATTGTCTGTTGCACAGTGTGCAGTGTGTGGGTGTGTCCTTGCAGTTCAGGATGACTCCTACTTGATATGTATTGGCCATTGTGGGTCTGCAGGGTGTGTGAATGTCAAGATTGTGCCTTGTTTAATTGAGCATGTATGTGAATTTCTGCAGTTCGTACTCACTGTGCAGCCCTGCCCACCCACACTGATATCGTGTGTGTGTTTTGTCATGCATTGCTGTGGCATGCTTCTTGCGTGGCTCCTATATTTGCTTGATGAGTGTGATGTCAGACTGTGAAGGTAATTGTACACATATGTAGGACTGTGCTTTGTAGTGACCAGGCCGTCAGTGTTAATGTGATGATCTGTTGGGCCACGTCAGACTCTGACAAGCCAAGGCCCACGACCTCTGGTATTTCACTGGGTCCACTGTGGCAGCAACTCATATGCATTGACATCCAATGACACTTGACTACATGGTCATCTCACGACTCTCGTGTACTTCACACACTCTCATCCTCTCTCATTCGTACTTGTCTACGATCAATAATTCTACAGAGTCACATATTTGCTTCAAGGCATGTATTTGAACTTACTTCCTCTGTGATGCAGGATGTGGACACTACTGGCAGCGAAATGCATGTGGAGGATATACTTAGCATGATTACACATACAAAAGGGGGTACAGGTAGATGTGATTAGTTGTTGATTGTGGAATAAAGGCTTCAGAGTTACAAATGCCCTGCCCTTGCTATGCTAAAGTACATTTGCTCATTACTGAAGAGCTCTAGGCTTTGACACAGACAGTATTAATTTTGCCTACCAGACAGCTTGACATCATAGGCACAGTACATCTCAGTCCCATGGTACAGGATTACTACAATAGTGACTCCGACACACCTGCGTCAGAGGTGACATCAGAGCATGAGCCTACATGCATGCAGCAGCGTCTCACATGTTGTTGCGATATGGTGGCTACTGAACATGACACAATGACTGGAGCCATGTTGTAGGGGGTTGCATTTGTTGTCCATGCAAAAGTCCTGGCACGGAAGTACAGACGAAGGTGAGCTGACAGTTCTCACGTAATACAGCAGACAGATAAGTGTGCACTGACAGGAGCATGTGTTCAGGTGCGCAGAATACATATTATAGCATAGTTGTTCGTGCAGTATTGGCCATGTGGTTACTGTACACAAGTCCCATACCTCTGCCTCCCCCTGTTCATGCAGGGACACGGGATATGGTGAGGAACAGAGTGCATGTCCCGAAAATGTCAAGTGTCATGGCAGTGGAGTTGATGGTAAGGTGTTTGTTGCAGATTGCATGGTATAGTTGTTGCACAGCTAACTGCCCACTGCGTGCGGAAGCCAAGCATAGGTACGGTGTTGAACATGAATGTTCAATTGTGGGTATTGATTTGGGGACCCATGAATTGACAAGTTGTCAGGTATGCGATACCTTCCAGCAGAGCATCCCTCGCATTGGTGGTATACATGGATGACATCCAATGAAGCGGATGGTGGGTTGCAACGTGTTCATCGTAAGTTGTCCCTTGTAGAAGCCTGATGGGACATGTCGGATGACATTCGATGAAACTGTAATCCAGCATACGTTGTGCGGAGGCACACTGGTCCCATTGCAGTGTGTGTCCGATTGCAGCCACAAACGCCATGCCCCCATACACTGAACAGATCCTGTCGTGGGCGTCCAGGGGTGCAAACAGGTGTACCAAGTCCGCATTTGGACATGCCGGGTTGGAGAGACATAAATCCACAGGCCAGTGGTACGGGCACCTCCGACAGTAGAACACGGGGATGACGCAGCTGAACATTTCAATGCGGTAAGTTACTCGGTAACTTACATTCAGCATAGCCAGATTTGCACAGCCCACTATCTGTAGCAAGCTATCACTGTACAGCTGCATCTGTCTGGCGTAGCTGTGAAGCACTGGTGCAACAGCCATTTTGCTACAGGGTGATGTGATGGCGTGCTCCGGCTGCCTGTACAGTCTGCTGAGTGCAACCTCCGACGATGCTGGGAATTCTGGAATGGATGTTAGGCGGCAGGACTTTGGGTATGGCTTGGGAGGAGGACACAGGCCCTCATCCCACATGCTCCAATGAATGATCAAGGCCAGTGGTGTCTGACTCTTTCCTGATTACTTGCATTTGAGCCACAAGGAGCAGTGGTATAATTGTATTTTGTGGTATTATCTTTCTTTCATGTTAGGCGTTATCTGCCAGTGGAAGGTTTACTCAGCATGGCTATGTTTGGCTTCTTGTTGGTACAATGGCTCCATTCTCCTGCAGAATTTGTTGCAATGTGATTTCAGTGTAGGAATGGAAGGCCATTCAATGCTATCTGCTCTCCCGTGTGTGGGCGGGACACTCCGTTTCCGCTGTACATTGAGACTTCTGTGTGGGTGTAGTAATTGGGAACACCTGTTCTCAGGCAGCAGGGTTTTTCTCTTTTGTACATTGCATGGCTTGTTATTGCGTGCAGGATGGTATAGGTATTTTTGGATGGGACTGGCGTGCCTTTTGCGGACAATGTCCATTTTCTGCGCTGTTATGTAGCAGCCGCCGTGTGCTTCTCCATGTTTTGCACACAGGGGTGTGTCCTATTTTGACGTCACATTACTCCCCAGTTCGGGACACTTGTGTGACATCCAGTTGACAACTGTGAGTTGTCGGTTGGGGACATGATTGATGCAGGAGGGCCACGTGCCATGTGCCTTCAGGGTGGGGCTGGTGTGTGGGGTGTGTAGTTGTGGCCCTGTGGTGTTTGTGTGCAGCCCATGCGTGGCGCTGTCGTTGGCCTCTGCGTTGTGCGCATGTGTACGAGCGTCATCGCCGCTGCGCTGCGGTGCCGTGACGGGGACGTCACCTCCTGGTCCCGGGTAGTGGGTGCCCAGGATGTTGCGAGTTGTTTTTATTTTACAGGTGGGACATGTGTGGGTACAGTGGTGGATGTGTCCTGTCCCCACAGGGGTGTCTGGGGGGGCCATGTACAGTTTTTCTGCCCTTGCATTGTGTGCAGTGTTTGCGTGCCCTTGTTGTGTGTCTGCCTACCTGCGTCGTCGTTGCGCGTTCACTCCTAGGTGCTGCATCAGGTACAGCATTGGGATGGCCTGGAGAGCAGGATTCATGTCGGAGTAGGCCGGGTTTGTGTTTCTGTACTCAGCAATCTGGTTTCCGCCTCCTTTTCTCGTGCGGTCTCTTTTTGCAGGTGAGGCTGTTTGGTTGTGTCATCGTAATTTGTACGCCGGGCGGTACGTCATTTCGTCGGATGGTGTGTCTCCGTTAGCTCGCGCCGCTACGTAGACGGGCGCACTTTGATGGCGGGCGGCGTCGCGGGCTTACGGGCGGTATTTGGCTGACTTTTCACATCCTAATTTGGCGGGCGTGTGGGCAGTTGCTGGCGGACGGTAACTAGCGGTTTTTGCCTCCGACAGCACGGCGGTATTGTTTCCGCCCGCCATCGTAATGGACCCCCAAGTATCTTCAAAATAACCCATTAGGGGACTTAGTTTGTGCTAGTTGTTTTGGTAGAAAGGAATTTCTAGAAGTATGTTCTAGTGGTAAGCTACCACTGTGACAGGAACATAGGCTATGCTATAATTTTTTTTAAATTCAAGGGCCAATTGTCTGTTTGTTGCATATTCTGCACTTAGTGCAGATTGTTGGCATTGTCTCCATATAATTTGGTTAAAGTTGTAGTAACAGCTTGTATGCCTGTGTGTGGGTAAAGTTTAAGGGGCTTATTACGAGTACGGCGGTCCATAGGACCGCCATACTCACAGTGGCGGTCTGACCTGTTTAGAAAACTGTCCTGAAGAAGGTGTACATTTGTCTAGTCACCGAAACGCAGCGTCGACAACTTTGTTTTCTTCTAACTGTGATTGTAATCATAAGCGACATGAATTTGTAAATTTTAATGATGTATGGTTTTTAATATTGACTGTGTATATTTTTGCAAATAAATATTAATATTTTTGAATCTTTTTTGTCATTTGTTGCCCTTGACCCACTGCTTTTTAGTACTGTAGTATATTAGTAAAACTTTTTTTATATACTTTTGGCATAGCTATATGTACAAATTTTAATTGTTATTTTGATTTTCAGCATTGTGGTGATTTTTTAGTGTTTATTATCAAATGTGTAGGGACTCTTTTTTCTTGACTGTATCTACCCTGTCCCTTATTTAAATTGAAGGGTACCTCCCGTTTTTGATTTCTTGGTCTGACCACCGCCACACTGCAGGCCAGCAGTATTACGAGTATGGTGGTCAGACCGCCACAGGACCGCTGCGTCTGCCAGAGATCCAGGTTCCTGTGGTGGTCGTGCAGGGGTCAGGAGCAGGAATATGCTGGCTGTGCCGTTGCAGCACCGCCAAGCATATTTTGAGTTGCATGTCCACCGCACTTTTCATGGCGGTGAGCCTGCCATAGAAAGGGTGGCGGAAAGGCAACTAAGGGGGCCCTAACAGGGCCCCCATGCTGCTCCTTGGCCTGGGGTGTATGCAGGGGGGCACATGTCGTGACCCCCTGGAATTGCACTCCTGTTCCTGTATGGTGTGGGATGCATGCCACAATGTGCAGGAACATGCTGCAGGCGGTGTTATGGCAGGGGGTTCATGTTAGGCTCTTCTATGAGTCTAACAACCCACTGCCGTATGACCGCCACAGCACCGCCCGTCCACCATGAATCCCAATTGTAATCCGGCGGGCAGGTGGCCGTACCAAGGCTCTGGTGGTCTTCCTGCGGACGGCACAGTGGCGGCACCACAGGAGGACCGCCAAACTCATAATAAGGCCCTAAGTATAGTTTGAATCATGGTGTGTTCATAATCTATTATTATTGTATGTGGGGAGTAGATGTTTGTTTTAAATTTAGTGTGGTTTAGTTGTTCGTAGTAAGTGCTACTTTGTTTATTAGGTAGTAGGGCATATATGAATGGTATATTAGTGTTTTGATATTCATTATATATGTTGTATATCTGAATGGTGAATGGTTTGGGGCACATTTGGAATGTCCCGTCCATATGTCGGCTTAGTTTTGATAAATTATCTGTGGTAGAAAATATTATGATATGTTTATCATTGTTAAGGTTATCATCTAAGAGGAAGGGTTCTTCATTATGGATGGTGGTTAAGTGTTCAGAAATTTGAATATTTTGATATCTTCTAGGGGCAGGAGGGGTATCACTGGTGGCTTTTTTAAGAGCGTGCTATTAAGCGTTTTATTGTGGGTATAGCTGGTAGCTGCCCTGTGATAAATTCAGGGACTTTAGGAAGTATATGTTTTAGAATTTTAGTTGTGGGCTCTCGGGAGCTAGTGCTTGCCTCCCTTAAATCTTGTAGTATATACCTTACTTTGATTTTGGTAACATTTGAAGGGTGGTTGTGTTCCCTTTCATTAATAACGTCATCTTTTGTAGTGGTCCTCTCATAGCAAGCATTAGAGTAACATTTAGTACATTTCCAATTGATAGTTTCCATGTTGGTACTTTCCCAGCTGCAAGTGTAGACCATGTGAGAGAGTAATTGTTTCCCTTTCTGTGATGTGATGTATCTTGCTCTTTCTGTCATTATGTCTGAAAATAGTGTAATAATACAAAGAATTAAGGGGTCATCACAATGCCGGATTATGATGCATGCATTGTGTACTCTGACCAACCGTTGACAGATCGCCATCTCCGACAGCCTTTCTCCGACCGCAAAAATGGTGGTCAGAGAAAAACAGCAACCACAGGTTAGTGCAGGGATCTCCAACCGCCATCCAGATTACGATGTGGGTTTCTGACGACCCGACTGGTGGTGCGACCTATTGCCTCAAGTCGCCAGAAATGACAGTTTTGGGGTGCATACTCACCAAATTCCGCTTCTCCCCAGCAGTCCCCGCCATGGATCCCTTTCTCCAGGTCCCCCCCGACACCTGAGCAGCTGTACCCCAATGTCTACGACCTTGTGGGAGTGGGAATCCAGGTAAGTCCTTCTGCACTGTGTATCTTCATTGAATGGACTGTGCACATTCCGTCACACTCCAGCAATGGGGTACATGGAGCACAAGGCATATCCCCACATATGTCATGCATGTGTGTACAATTCACATGTTTTCTGTGATTTTGTATGCACTTGCAGCAACATACTCGGGGATATGTGCACCACCATAAAAGAGACCGCCGCGGTAGCAGTGGCTGCATCGTGATATACTGGAGGGGACTTGTAGGGGACTTGTATGCAATGTTTAACACTTGCACCCACCAGCCAGCTCATTCCCTTAAACATCGCTTGCATTTTCAAACAAAAGGATGCCTAACACTTCCACCCACCAGCCGCCTCGTTTCCTTAGGCATGCTTTTGTTTGAAAATGCACGCAATGTTTAAGGGATTGAGGCAGCTGGTTGGTGCAAGTGTTCGATATGCTTTTGTTTGAAAATCCACATGATGTTTAAGGGAATGAGCCGGCTGGTGGGTGCAAGTGTTAGGCATGCTTTTGTTTGAAAATGCACGCAATGTTTAACACTTGCACCCACCAGCCGGATCATTCCCTTACACATTGCTTGCATTTTCAATGCCAATAGCTCAAACATTTAGTAATGTGAGACCTATTGCATTGCAAGTTTTTGTTTCATTCCTATCTTCCTGCTTTGAAGGTACCATTCGTGTGCTCTTTATCAACTGCAGAAATACAAGCTGCCCACTCTGTTAGAACATCCCACCCCTGCCTGCATTGAAAGTCTAGAGGTGGCTGCTGGTCTAAAGATTTCTGAAGAAACAAATAACTTGAAATGCCTTCAGGATCACCACTGAGAAACCATGTGCATCATAGTAACTGGCTTTGACCCAATTCTTTAAGCTTCTCAACACTCTTGAGCTGAAGTTCTCTAATGAAAAGCCATGGTGTATTACTGCTCTGTAGTAGACATTTTTGGTATTTAATGTTTGCATCGAATACCCTTACCTTCTAAGCAAAGGGTTGTTGAAGACTTACATTCAGGATACTTTTTACTGTTAATTTTAAACATGTTTGTTTTGTGTTTACCCAGTTTGAAACCAAAGGGGGTTAATAGTTAGTTATCTCTCCACTGAACTACTACATTGGGCCTTCATTTATTTCTATTTCCTAATATCTCCTTTATTTATTGAATCCTTGATCTGCTTTACTGAGTTTTTGTTTTTTTCCTTTAAAGTTTATTGTTTGTGTCATTTTGGTGTAGAAATCTTGTAACTCAAGCTAAGCTACCAAGGCACTGACCAAAGCAAAGGTTACCCTCAATGTCACATGCTTATATCTGTGTGTGTGTATATGTATGTATGTATATATATATCTATCTATCTAGAAAGAAAGAAAGTAGCTACAGTTTGATTTCCCGCCGGGAGCTAGCTAGAATCACCACACTGGAAACTGTGGAATTCTGCAAAAGTCCTACATTTCATCATATACAAATTCCAATTGACAGATATTGATAAAGACAAAAGATTTTACCTTACAGGAGAAATTTGGAGTGAAACAGCCTATACTGAGCTCTGAGAGCCATGCCTTGCTGATGTTTGATTAGCTTTGTCTAGATAAAAGAATACATTCAGGGGTCGATTCCGATCTTGGCCGGTATGGCACCTAACACCATTCGCCCGGAAAAAACCCCAGCCGAATGCGTGTTTCCCGACCGATTCGAACAGTCGTCCGAACGAGCAAGTACGATGCGCATAACAGCACAAATTCCGAGCGAGCCGTACTTACCCATTCCAGCTCCTGTTCACCGCCCGAGCCGGATCCGTAAACGCCGAATCGAGTCGCACGGAAGCAAAAATACAGCACCTTCCGGCCGGACTAGTACGATGCGCTTTCCGTACGCGCCGAACCCGTCGCTACGTCCGGCACGTCAGAGCATCCGGGAGAGCCGCACATAAGCTCCGATTCGCGCCACAAGACGATCCACGGCTACGAGACGAACAAGCCAGCCACGAGTACGAGTCCAAGCAACGAGAAACACGAACGAGACGAACCAACCATGAATCCCATCGCGCAGGTCCTACCAATACTCTACATCTATTACCGGTACCGGTACGGACACGTACGGCGCAGACGGTAAGTCAAACACCCACTACACAACATATGTCACACACACATAGGGATGCAGAAATGACGTACACTAGCAACAGCAGAACCATAGGGGCGGGATGGTCATCACCAATGTCATACACACCCATAGGGTCCTGGATGCCTACCACTACCACCACACCACTCATGGGGGGCTGGATGCCTGTCACTACCACCACCCCTACTCATGGGGGGCTGGATGCCTACCACTACCACCACCCCTACTCATGGGGGGGCTGGATGCCTACCACTACTACCACCCCACTCATGGGGGCCGGGATGCCTACCACTACCACCACCCTACTCAGGGGGGGCTGGGTGCCTGTCACTACTACCATCCCCACTCATAGGGGAATGGATGCCTACCACTACTACCACCCCACTCATGGGGGCCTGGATGCCCACCACTACTACCACCCCTACTCATGGGGGGCTGGATGCCTACCACTACCACCACCCCTACTCATGGGGGGCTGGATGCCTACCACCAACACCCCCCTACCCATGGGGGGCTGGATGCCTACCACTACCACCATCCCTACTCAGGGGGGGCTGGATGCCTACCACCAACACCCCCCTACTCAGGGGGGGCTGGGTGCCTGTCACTACTACCATCCCCACTCATAGGGGGATGGATGCCTGTCACTACTACCATCCCCACTCATAGGGGGCTGGATGCCAACCACTACCACCACCCCTACTCATGGGGGGCTGGATGCCTGCCACCAACACCCCCCTACCCATGGGGGGCTGGATGCCTACCACTACCACCACCCCTACTCAGGGGGGGCTGGATGCCTACCACCAACACCCCCCTACTCAGGGGGGGCTGGGTGCCTGTCACTACCACCATCCCCACTCATAGGGGGATGGATGCCTGTCACTACTACCATCCCCACTCATAGGGGGATGGATGGCTACCACTACCACCACCCCTACTCATGGGGGGCTGGATGCCTACCACTACCACCACCCCTACTCATGGGGGGCTGGATGCCTACCACCAACACCCCCCTACCCATGGGGGGCTGGATGCCTACCACTACCACCACCCCTACTCATGGGGGGCTGGATGCCTACCACTACCACCACCCCTACTCATGGGGGGCTGGATGGCTACCACTACCACCACCCCTACTCAGGGGGGGCTGGATGCCTACCACCAACACCCCCCTACTCAGGGGGGGCTGGGTGCCTGTCACTACTACCATCCCCACTCATAGGGGGATGGATGCCTGTCACTACTACCATCCCCACTGATAGGGGGCTGGATGCCTACCACTACTACCACCCCACTCATGGGGGCCTGGATGCCCACCACTACTACCACCCCTACTCATGGGGGGCTGGATGCCTACCACTACCACCACCCCTACTCATGGGGGGCTGGATGCCTACCACTACCACCACCCCTACTCATGGGGGGCTGGATGGCTACCACTACCACCACCCCACTCATGGGGGCCTGGATGCCCACCACTACTACCATCCCTACTCAAGGGGCTGGGTGCCTGTCACTACTACCATCCCCACTCATAGGGGGATGGATGCCTACCACCAACACCACCCCTACTCATAGGACGGGTAATGCTTTACACAACCAGCATACTCCAACATAAGGAATGTAAGGAAAACACATCCCCCCAACACCATGACAAGCGTGTGTAGACTGTGTCAAATGCCTACAACACTGAACATGAAATTGAACATACAAAGTGACCCCCTATCACATGTGTCACACATAAATGTGCGTGGCCTCCACAATGCAAGCAGACCATGACCACAGTGGCAATGGGGTCTAAACCCCCATCATCACAGTGACCAAAAGGTAAGTGTGGGGTCCATAGCTGAAGCACATTTTGAACATTGTGGCAATGGGGTCTAAACCCCCATCATCACAGTGACCAAAAGGTAAGTGTGGGGTCCATAGCTCAAGCACATTTTGAACATTGTGGCAATGGGGTCGAAACCCCCATCATCACAGTGACCAAAATGTAAGTGTGGGGTCCATAGCTGAAGCACATTTTGAACATTGTGGCAATGGGGTCTAAACCCCCATCATCACAGTGACCAAATTGTAAGTCTGGGGTCCATAGCTGAGGCACATTTTGAACATTGTGGCAATGGGGTGTAACACCCTATCATCACAGTGACCAAATTGTAAGTGTTGTCATGGAAAAAGCTGCAAAAGCCAAACTGCATGGATTCTCCCTGGTCACAGAACAACAAACACATCAGTGGCATAGTAGTGCTTGTGTCCCATAGCAACATAGATTGGGTGAGGCAAACAGTGCAGTGCAAAGAAGACATACCTATGGCCATGTGCAGACAAACATCATCCATGGGGGCTGACACTGTCAACATTCATCAATAACACAATGACAGAAGTGACCATCATAATGCAGACCCACATATCTGCACCAATGGGCACACAAATGTAGATATCCTGTGGAGACTGTAGATGTGAGGTGAACAAATACCATACCATGCCAGCAATGGGACATACAAACCATGATCACTGTGCTGACTGATGACCTAGGAGTCCCAGGGACAGCAGGGGAAACACACCAAACAACATACAGCCAATGGCACACTAAAGATATGCCAATGCAGTGGTGCAGATGCACAAACATGCAGCCCCACACTGCATATCAGACACAACAGGTGAGGGGGTGGTGGTGCCAGTGTCCCCAGGCAACCACACAACACGTGAGGAGGCCTGAATCACAATTACACAGATGTGCATACAGTGCCACACAAAAGTAACTCATGGATCCGAATACCCTATGTGGACAATCGGGCATTGTCAGATGAGAGGGAGCCCAAATTACACATGTCACACAAGCCTGTAGGAACAGCAACTAACACAGCAAGACACAGACCCACCACAGCACCAACCCCAGGGTCCCCACATTGTGGTGACACTGGCCTGCATGATAATCCCACTCTGATGACAAAGCTAGATGTCGTTCACACTGTGAACCACAGTCATGTGTCCTGAGCAACAAACTACCATCACACCTACACAAGCACAAATCAATCATGACAGCCTGTCAGCCAAGGCAAATATGGAGGCAGGGGCCTAGCCGTGAAACAACTCTCATCTGCACACACTCAACACCACACACCTTGATCCCCACCAATGTGCAGCTGTGAAGCTCACATGCACTGGTGACATTGCACATGCCCCCATGACAATACCAGGGGTGGTGGTGGGAACTAAGGTGCAGACACCCATCACACATGGCCAGTCAACAAGACTCGGGAATGTCTGACACACTGCACAGTACGCCGTACATGGGCATGACGTCAATGCCACACCAACCAATGGGATCCCGGCCACAGTCACACACCAATGAAGAGGCCAAGGTCACCCACAAAGAACACACATAGACAACTACCAACATTGCAGCTCTGACGCTGAGGAGTGGCAGCAGTCACACACACAACGTGTCACAGTCACTTGAAAGCTAACACAAACTGTAAATGACATGACTGGTGTAACCAACAAGTGCCAAGGGGAATCCTGACTGTGTCTCATCTGCGTTTGCCCACAAACACAGCCCTGACAGCAAACACACCTATGGGTGACACCCTGATGACCAGTAATGTGCCATGCACCCACATCCCAGAGAAGCCAGGGAGAAGACTTTGGGGGAACATAGGTCAACTCAGCAAGCATCACAAACAGGAACATCACTAGGGATCCCAGCCTGCCTAGCAAAATGGAAGTGAACACACACAGACATGCTCACACAACACACACCTTGGGCTCAGGCAATGTCACAGAATTACACACTGCCATGTGGGGACTCCACTGCTGTGCAAGGAAAGCTGTGCCATACATAGTCCCAGTAGGGCTCTATCATGTCAGCAGAACACTTGGTCACTCAGTCAACAATTAGAACATAATGAAGGCTCACGTCATATCAGCCTGGGCATGGGAGTGTCACCGGAAACATCAGCACAGATCCAACACACATGTATAGCAAGTTGCACTGATAACACAGATGAGTCCCTCCCCATTGATGCCCAAACTTGCATGTCCAGTGGAGATGGTCACACGGTCAGGGAAAATAGACAAATAGAACAATGGCAAGCACAACAGATGTGCAGGGGTGTAACCCACAGATGTGAAATTGCAAATAAAAGTAGGGGATCCCATTGCCAAATCTTGAAAACATGACACCCTCATATTGCTGCAAAGGATTACATGGATACACAACAGGATAGGACACATTCCCCCTGGACCACATGGGGTCCTGCACAGTAACACCTCCTTATCCTGACATCAAAAATCACCATCACTGCAGCAAGGGCATGGTTAGCATCATCAACATCATGTACATCTGAAGCAAAACCACTAGAGAACGGAAAGTAGCTTTATTCCAGCATATGTGTGTGCAAAAGTGAAAGTTCAGAAAAATAACAAAGGCCAATGGCCAGTCCATCATCAGAGACCAAACAGGGTGACAGTGGCAGATGTCACCCTTAGCATGCCTGCACTGCTACACACCAGGCACATTCCCTTCGGAGGGGCATACGGGGGGTCCGGCCAGGCACCGCAGGGACAGGATCAGGGCTCACCAGAAGGAGGCAGGAAAGGGGTGGTGGGTGCTGGAGAGTCACTGACAGCTGCAGTGGAGGTATCTAACATGGTGTGTGCATTGGTCTGTGCAGATGCAGTGGACAGGTTCCCCACTGCAGACCCCAAGTCAGACGGGGTGGTAGTGGACTCCACTGCAGTGCCTATCTCCAGGGGAGTAGAATGGGGTTCAGGTAAGGTGGGCAGGACAGAGGGTGAGGACACGGTCTCCACACCAGTGGCTCAAACAAGCGCAGCGGGGGGTGTGGTGCTGGAAGAGCAAGTGGTAGGGGAGAAGGCCGGATCATTTTGGGGATGGTGTATCTGTGGGTGGGGGAACCTGGGGCAGGGTGTGGTGGGGGCACCTGTGGAGTGGGGGCCCGAGGGATGGAGGAAGGAGACTTGGTGGTTGTGCTGCAGGGCGGCGGAGGGGTCTTGCTCTTCCGGGACCGGGGGGACTTGCGGATGGGGGCCTCAGTCTGTCTGTGCCTGGGGGAGGGTGTCCGGGGGTGAGGGGCACTCCCCTCTGTGTGGGTGGACTTCCTCTTCCCCCTGTATGCAGGATCAGCTGGATTGGAGGGGAAGAGGCCGAGGTCACAGAGGAAGATCTGCTGTGTAGGTGGGGTTGCAGGTGAGGCAAGGGAAGGGGCCTTGGAGGGAGAGGTATCGGAGGACTGCGGAGTGACTGTGGATGCCTGTGTGTGTGTGTCTGTTCCCCATCCCCTGTGGGTGTGGTATCAGTCGCCTGAGGATGCCTGCGTGCACGTCTTGTTTTTGTAGTGGGTGTGTGTGTGCAGCTCGTGTCTGTGTGTTTGGGTGATTGTGCAGGTGTGCATGTGCTTGGGACAGGTAGGGTGCCAGGAAGTGTGGATGGGGCAGAGGTAGGAGGGGTGAGGGACTGTTGGAGGAGGGACACTGCTGCCGTCAGGGAGGAGTCCATGGACCTATTGCTCCTCTGTAGGGCAGACATGCCCGATGAGATGCCCTCCATAAACGACACCAGCTGTGTCAACAGAGTGGTGTGGGCATGGAGGACACTCAGCATTGCTGTCTGCCCTACATGGAGCTGGCGAAGTAGGTACACAGACTCCTCACTCAGGGCAGCAGGGGACACAGGGGCAGGGGCTGCGGTGCCTGGCACAAAGGAGACACGCTCCCGAACACGGGAGCCTCCACGGACCTCTGGAATGGGAGCCGATGGGAGGGCGGTGGTGGTGGCGGCGGGGACAGCAATACTAGCTGGGGTGTGGTGGCTGCTGACACCCGCCTCCACAAGGGAGTCATCCTCCGAGCTGCTGTGGTCCTCAGCTGAGGTGGATGCTGCTGAGGACTCCTCGGTGTGGCTCCCCTCGCCCTCCGTGCCACTGGGTCCCTCTGACCACTCATCGGCTGCTGACCCAGTCTGCCTCTGCGGCTCCTCCTGGTCCGTGGAGCTGTCCCCTCCTGTGGCCGTGGATGTATCTGCAAACAATTAGGCAAACAGACAAACATCAGTCACCTGCACTGACCGCACACACCACAGTGAGTACAGCACATAACAGAGCAAGCCCTGGCATCCTCAGTTGAACATTGCCAAAAGTGCACAGAGTAGGAGAAGCCAATTGTCAGTCTGATGGTCCACCATGGCACACACATCCCTCCTGGCCTTGCACCCATCTGTCTGGTGCCTGTCGGATGGCAATACCCGAGTGTGGACACATGCATCACCTACACAGTAGTTGGACATTGCAGAGAACACGGTGAAGCATGTGAACATGCACACATCACAACTCTTGCCACGGAGTCAGTACAGGTGTCCGGATAAAGGGATGGCCAGAGTCTATTTTGAAATGCATGTGTTGCATACCAGCACCAGACACCATGATGCACCCATGTCCTGATAGTCAATGCCACAATGGGGTGCATGTGGCACATGTCACTAACCTGCAGGATCACTCTTAGGGAGTTCAATGCCATGGCACAGGCATGCCTGCAAAGTCATACATCACAGTCTCCAGTCACATGGGCAGGGCAGCCAGCCAACAACAGTCTGCACTGTGTCACAATACTAGGTCATGGGGAATGCAAGTTCTGTAGCTGACAAGTGCACATGTCCATCCCCCACAAACCACATCATCTGCACTCTTATTAGTCCACGTCATACCAATTGGACATATGGGAGACATGAAACACAATGCTCGGAACCTGAGCACCTCACAATCTGCTGTGAATGGGAGACAGCTGCCTGTACTTCACATTCGCATACCCCAGTCTGCACAGTCAAGTGATCAGACACCTATATGTCACACATGTATTGTCTCCTATGGTCACATCTCCGGTGGCATGCTGAGCCCTAACCGATAAACAACCCAGTAGTCCTGACAACAAAGCCACAGCACAATGACACAGAGGCAGACACCTGAGGGAACATTCCACTGAGCACAACGTGTCAGCTGATACATGGGAGTGGTAGTACAGGGTGTATTGTATGGCCTGGAGTAGACATGACTGCCCTGCGCCACGTGTAAGAGGGATGAGCCCTGGACAGTAGGCAGGTGGCTAAGCATGTGTGACACACTTGATATACATACTCCAGAGGCCCAAACATTGTTCCCACCCGCAGCATGGGGGGGCGCCAAATACCCCAGGCACATGTGGTGAGCCAGATCAGCAATTGGACCACACATCAAAGTCACACGCAGATAACATGTCAGAACTCAGGCATTGTGTGAGCAATTGACCCACCCATGAAGCCCACCACAGAGTAACGGGAACAAATGCTGTCCCCCACCGTTAGCTAAGCAAAACGCAAGGACACAGTACCCAAGTGACACAATATCCTGACTGCAAGGGCCACACCTGGGTATCAGATGAGGAGTGGGCATGTTACAATTGAGGGACATGGCTCCTGGACCACAAGACTGATGTACTGTGGAAGTTTAACCAGGCCAGAGGAGGGCACATAGCATGTCAGACAAAGTTCACAGTGCAGTCATGGACTCACCCCCTCCTTGCTGCTGTCTGGCCTTCAGCTGCCCATCCAGGTCAGGGAAGACCACCACCAGGATCCGGAGCATGTGGGGGGTCAGGGTCCGGTGTCCGCCCCTCCTGCGAGGAGGCGACAGCTTCAGCTGGACCCTTGCAATCCTCCGGGTCCAGCCCCGAAGGTCCTGCCACCTCTTCTGGCAGTTGCGGATCCGGCGCTTGTAGACCCCCACGGATCTCACTGCCCGGACGATGGTCAGCCAGATCTCCTGCTTCTGGTGGGCATCAACCTGTGAGGATGACAAAGTGAAAAGGCCATCACTACACATGCAACATATCCATGCATCACACAGTTGGATATACATGTCTCAATCACAGGGGCCTATGATGTACACAGGTAGTGCAACTATGGCTATGAACAGTTGTCCATCAGTTACTAAATGGTATCATTGCCTGGGAAGTAAAACCTTGTTGGAATGCACTGTTATTGCACTACACCTGTTCAGTGCATGTGACTACACACTTTGGGGGGTGAACTACTCAGTGAGCATGCTGGCCAATGGTGTGCACACTGTAAGCCTTGCTAGTCAGACAACATGCACAATTAGTAAGGCAGTGGACAGCACACTCACCTGCTCCCCTGGTTTCCCATACAGCTTGCTGTACTCTGGAAGGAGGCTGTCCAGCAGGGCCTGGTTCTCCTCAGTGCTGAAGGCTGGGGCTCTCTCCAGAGTACGTGCCATTGCAGTAGCCAGAGGATGCAGAGACAGCAGCAGTGTTGGTGGCAGATGTCGTCCTGGAGCATGTAGTGCAGGCAAGTGAGCCCTCAGGGGAACAGCCAGCATTATATGTGTGCTCCAGAGGCAGATACTGTCCCATGGATCCAAAGTGATAGGTTCAAGTCGTTTGCATCTTCTGAATCTGGCCAATCCATGGAATGCATCACTTAGACACGCCCACAGCATCCTTCAAAAGTTCAACCTCATGACACCCATGTATTTGCAACATTGTTGTGGCTGGCCAACTTGAATTCACTGCATCAGACTCGTTAATGCTTAGAAAACGCGTCCATTGTCATGGCAGGCCCTAGCCAATGCGTGCGCACCGATCGGTGCATTGCTGTACAACGCGTATTTCAAATACAACGCGTACCCGCTCACATCATATGCAATGGCCAATGCGTGCACACCGATCGGTCCATTGCTGTACAACGCGTACCCGCACACAACAGATTCAATGGCCAGTGCGTGCACACCGATCGGTCCATTCTGTACAACACGTACCCGCACACAACAGATTCAATGGCCAGTGCGTGCACACCGATCGGTCCATTGCTGTACAACGCGTATTCCGGGAAACAACGCGTACCCGCTCACAACAGATTCAATGGCCAGTGCGTGCACACCGATCGGTCCATTGCTGTACGACGCGTCCCTGTACAGGTCACTCGCATATGTCACCATGCTTGTCACTGGTGGACGTATGCCAGTGACATATACTTGCCAGGGACTCAGGGGCACACCTACAACACCACAGCCTGTCCACACTGTATCCTAAGGCATGTAAGGCTGCATTACCTTATCTGTGTATGGGGGCAACATGTGGTTTTTGTGGTGGCACTTGGGGGCAGCCACTCCCAGGCTGTGCACGTGTTCATGGGGACAGGATCCTTTGTGTGTTGTGCACATGACCACTGTGATGTGCAACTGTTCATTACTGAGCATGTGGCATGGTCACATTTCCAGGTTGTGCATGTGTATGTCATGTCACATACCCCCAGAGTCCCATGTGTGAAGGTATGTACGTCACAGGGTGACCCATTGCCACAATAGTGATGGCCCTCCAGAGTCTGTGTGCATGTCGTGTTTCTGATGTCTCTGATTCCATGTGCACAATGGGAGACAGTCTCCACATCCACGTTGTTTGTGCATGGACTTTGATGTTGTGCGTGTGTGTGTCACAGACGTCCATGTCTGTCCTACGGAGGCAACAGGGGCCACTACCTGTGGGAGTCATGTTTGTTTTTCTGACGTGTACATGATACGCCATGTCATGCCAGTGTCCATGTGGCAAGACAGGGTCCCTGGGAATCTACCTGTCAATGAGCTGTGATGCCTGTGGCCCATCTGTCCAGACATGTCACTGTGGTGTGTGTTTGGAACGTGACACCAGTAAATGGGTACTGTGACACAGCCTAATGGTTTCCCATAGCACAACCTGGAACCTGTTGTCAACACATGTTGAACTGAGTTGTTAGATGACGTCCATGTAGGTGCCACATATGTCCATACAGAACGGCACACACATCAAGTACTTGTGTCTCGTAATGATGTATCATGTGATATTGAGTATGGTCAATGCCACATATGTGGGGTGACTGACAATCTTTCTTTGTTCACCTATGCACTGCAGGGCACCAGCTGTCCATAGACCATTCCCTGACCTTGCAACGATGGTGGAACGTGACAGCATCCGACGGTACTGCTTCACCAGGCAGCTGATTGATGATTTGGCCGTGCGCTTGGCCCCACATTTGCAACCTGGCCGGCCGTACCCTACAGCGCTGACCCCCAAGGTGAAGGTGATGGCAGCCCTACACTTCTTTGCCACCGGTACCTTTCAACACACTGTGGCGTCTGCTGGTGGGATGTCACAGACTATGTTCAGCCGTGTGCTACGCGATGTTTTGGAGGCTATGTTGAGATACCTGAACCAGTACATCTATTTCCCTAAACGTCACCAACTCACTGACGTCAAGAGTGACTTCTATGCCCTGGGGAGGATGCCGCATGTCATTGGCTCCATTGATGGGACACATGTGGCTTTGGTACCACCACAGGCACATGAGCAGGCATACAGGAACCGAAAACATTACCATTCGGTCAATGCTCTGGTGGTATGTCTTGCAGATATGTGCATCTCACACGTGTGTGCCGTTTCCCGGTTCTGCACACGATGCCTACGTGATGAGGAGTAGTCGCATCCCGAGGATGATGTCACAGATGCCGAACCAGCGTGCCTGGCTTGTCGGTGTGTACTGACTTTGTACCATTGTGTGTGTTCTGCGATGTAGTATTCCACCCTCTTTTCCAACTCGGCTAATGTGCAATTGCCTGTATGTAGGTGACTCGGGATACCCCAACATGCCATGGTTGCTGACGCCCCTCAGGAACCCTGTGACACCAGCCCAGATGCGCTACAATGAGGCACATGGTCGGACCAGGAGAGTGATCGAGCGGAGATTTGGTCTCCTGAAGAGCCGCTTTCGCTGCCTGGACAAGACAGGAGGGGTCCTCCCATATGCCCCAGCAAAAGTGTGCAAGATTGTCATCATCTGCTGCATGCTACACAACCTGGCAGTGCAGAAAGAGTTGCCTCTCATCCTGGATGACGATGACCAACATCCGCCACCTGCGGAGGATCCTGGCCTGGGCCACGATGCCAGTGATGGTGATGATGATGAGGGTGATGTCCGCACACAGCTCATCACCAACTTTTTCAGCTGAATGTGAGTATCCAGAGATGTCATGTCAATGATGTGGGTTTGCCTGATATATGTTGGTGGTGCTCTGGTGCTGTTTGAGTGTGGGCATGTGCTACTTGACTGTATGCGTGCAGCGATGTGTCCTTACAGGTAGTCTGTACTCCCCAACAGTGTTGACATGCTAACTTGGTTTTGTGTAGGTATCTTGTGACATGTATTGGGCATGAGTTCTGCAGTTCTGTCCTGTTCTTCAGTGCTTTTGACTGTGTGTCATGTCTGTCCTTCACAGGGTACTTTCGGAGTTGTTTGGTCAACTGTGATCCACCGACACCGTGATTCAACTTCCAGGGTGGAAGCTGTCGTTTCCCTACAGGTGATGTGCCACACACCCCTGGACCTTCTTTCTTCTACACTTGTTGACTGTGTGACCACTGCCACGTGGGATTACCTTGCATCTGTGGTGGAAACAACATGTTGCAAATGTGTAATAAACCTGTGCTTCACTTTGGGATGTGCGTTGTCTGTGGTCACACATCTGACTGACATTTGCTCACTGCACCTGTGGGCTAGTTGACACTGACTGTGAATAGGTGTGGTGTCTGTGCATTGCACTGTATTTCCTGGGAACATCAGTGTAGGCGATAAGTCAGATGGCCCTGGTGGGTATGTGTTGTGTAGCCCTAGTGGTGTGTCTCCCTCATATGTGTCACGTTGCCATGACTCACATGACGGTGCTGTACTTGCTGTAGCAGTTAGCATGCACAGTGTCATTTAGCAGATCATCATCTCCATGACAGAAACCACGTTGGAATGACAAGAGAGGCAAGTATGGTGTATTGGTGAGTTTATTTACATACATGTGTGAGTATGGTGCACAGGATGGTGGGTGCTGTACATTGGGATTGTAATCCAAAGTTCCCAGATGAGTTGGAAGTCTTGGTAGCAGAGATGTCCAGAGTAAAGTCAACAATCATGTGATACATTGGTCCAACTTAAACTCCCCATGTAATGTGGGAGATTTGGGTTGCATTCAACAGGGTGAACAGTTTGCACACAAAGGAGAATGTCCAGAACAGGTGTTGGGTTCCTGGGGGATGTGCGTGGCCATTGGCCTCTCAGTTTTCCTTCCTCGGACGACCCCTCTTCTTTGGTGGGGGACCCTCACGTGCAGGCTGCTGCGGTGCAGAGGACTCTCCGCCAGAGTCATCCTCCCTCCCTGTGGCAGTGTCTATTGTTGCAGCACCAGATGTTGTGGGCACACAGGGAGGTGTGGCCATGTTGTTGCTCATCTGGCGGAGGCATGTCAATATGTCCCTGTGCACCGCTGTCAGTTCTTGCAATGTGTCCCACTTGGACTCCATGCCAGACATGTGTGTCTCCACATGGGACATGTGTGTCTCCACACGGGACATGTGGGAGTCCAAGCGGGCATGATGGGCAGCCTGCTGCTGTTGTATGTCCTTGAGGATCCCCACTACCTGGCTGACCTCTCCGGTGCTAGTCTGGTACGCATCAGCAATGCGTGCCAGTTGTGGGTCATCATGCAGTCCAGACCCCTCTGCAAACAGCGACCTATGTCTCTCACTCCTCCCACCACCCCTGGCGACACGTGCAGGACCTGCGGTGGCACGCACAGGTGACCCTAGGCCCCCTTGGCGGTTGTTACTGGTGGTGTTGTCTGTTGCTCCGCGGTGGGCCTGGGTCTCTGTGCTGTTGTCATCGGTGCACCTTGGTCTGTCCGTGTGGGCGGGGGTGGTCTGTGTGTTGGCAGTTGGAGGAGGAGTGGGTGCAGGGGGTGCAGATGTTGGTCCTGCTGGTGCTGCATGATGACTCTCACCGGAGGGGCCAGGTAGTTCTTCACCATCCGAGGTGGGCAGAGGCTGTTCCACACCAGTGAGCTCAGTGTCCCCCGGAGCCTGGGACAGAGACTCCTCCTCGTCTGCTGCTGTGTCCCCATCATCACCTGTTTTTGGAAGAGAGACACAATGTATGTTATGTTTCTACAGGCATCAATGGTTCACACACCTGACAGATGTGACTGTACCTCTGGATGCGGGCCTGTACATTGCATTGTCCTAAGTTGTCAGAGTCAGAGGTTGATATTGGGGTTGCACATTGTCCTGCCAACCTGATGCATTTCAATGTGAATGTTGAGGTGTGTGCATGGCCAGCATTGGTTGTATTTGGTGGACATCCGGCCCTCCTTCTCCCCCCAGCCCAGCTATCCCACCATGAAGCATGCCACCCTTGCAGTGTGTGCAGGTTGACTCTCAGGATGTCAGTCAGTGGTGTCCTGCTGTTGGTTGGTGCACACTTCCCAGCAGGGCCTGGTACTCCCCACAACATAGGACCATTGTCAGACATCTTAGAAGTGGCTTTTCACTCCCTGTGAGGTGTGCATGCTTCAGTGTGAGCTTGCCGGGCCATGTGGGTGGGGGATGTTGAGCTGTGACTACCACTCCCATCATGCTATTGCCTACACCCCCCTTCCCAGCATGCCCATACTTCCTTCCTTTTGAGTGGACTTCACTGTGTGTGAGTGTGACAGCAATGGCAAGATGGCTGACAGTGTGGTCCTGTTGTTTGTTGGTGCCCAGTTCCCAGCAGCGCCTTGTGCTCCCCACAGCTGAGGCCAGTGTCAGACATCTTTGAGGTGGCTTTTCACTCCCTGTGAGGTGTGCATGCTTCAGTGTGAGCTTGCTGGGCCATGTGGGTGGGGGATGTTGAGCTGTGACTACCACTCCCATCATGCTATTGCCTACACCCCCCTTCCCAGCTTGCCCATACTTCCTTCCTTTTGACTCTGCTTCCCTGTGGGGTGGTGTACCTGTGCTGACAGGATGGCTGAGAGTGTTGTCCTGGCGTTAGTTTGGCTACATGTCCCAAAAGTGTCCCTGTTCTTCACACAGCATAACCCACGGTGGTGGTTCTTTGTGGGATATTTAATTGGAGTGTGAGGCAATACATTCTCCCAGGTGAGTTGTGTGGAGTTTGTGTTAAGGGTGTGTGTGAGAAAAGCTGCTGGTAACTATGGTCAGTGCTCCCACCATGGAACGTGCTTCCATTGCAGGGAGTGCAAGTTGTCTTTCAGGATGTCAGTCTGTGGTGTCCTGCTGTTGGTTGGTGCACAGTTCCCAGCAGGGCCTTGTGCTCCCCACAGCAGTATCCAGTGTCAGCCATCTTGTCAGTTGTTTTCCACTCCCTGTGATGTGAGCATGGTTCAGAGTGGTGTTGATGGGCCAAATGTGAAGGTGAGCAATATCTGTGCCTACAACTCCCATCATGCCATTGCCTACACCCCCTTCCCAGCTTGCCCATACTTCCTTCCGTTTGACTCTGCTTCCCTGTGGGGTGGTGTGCCTGTGCTGACAGGATGGCTGAGAGTCTTGTCCTGGCGTTAGTTTGGCTACATGTCCCAAAAGTGTCCCTGTGCTTCACACAGCATAACCCAGGGTGGTGGTTCTTTGTGGGATATTTAATTGGAGTGTGAGGCAATGCATTCTCCCAGGTGAGTTGTGTGGAGTTTGTGTTAAGGGTGTGTGTGAGAAAAGCTGCTGGTAACTATGGTCAGTGCTGTCAGTCCTCCTTCCCACCCAGCCAGATATCCCACCATGGAACGTGCTTCCATTGCAGGGAGTGCAAGTTGTCTTTCAGGATGTCAGTCAGTGGTGTCCTGCTGTTGGTTGGTGCACAGTTCCCAGCAGGGCCTTGTGCTCCCCACAGCAGTACCCAGTGTCAGCCATCTTGTCAGTTTTTTTCCACTCCCTGTGATGTGAGCATGGTTCAGAGTGGTGTTGATGGGCCAAATGTGAAGGTGAGCAATATCTGTGCCTACAACTCCCATCATGCCATTGCCTATACCCCCCTTCCCAGCATGCCCATACTTCCTTCCTTTTGGGTGGACTTCACTGTGTGTGAGTGTGACAGCAATGGCAAGATGGCTGACAGTGTGGTCCTGTTGTTTGTTGGTGCCCAGTTCCCAGCAGCGCCTTGTGCTCCCCACAGCTGAGGCCGGTGTCAGACATCTTTGAGGTGGATTTTCACTCCCTGTGAGGTGTGCATGGTTCAGTGTGAGCTTGCTGGGCCATGCAGGTGGGGGATGTTGAGCTGTGACGACCACTCCCATCATGCTATTGCCTACACCCCCCTTCCCAGCTTGCCCATACTTCCTTCCTTTTGACTCTGCTTCCCTGTGAGGTAGTGTGCCTGTGCTGACAGGATGGCTGACAGTGTTGTCCTGGCGTTAGTTTGGCTACAAGTCCCAATAGTGTCCCTGTGCTTCACACAGCATAACCCAGGGTGGTGGTTCTTTGTGGGATATTTAATTAGAGTGTGAGGCAATGCATTCTCCCAGGTGAGTTGTGTGGAGTTTGTGTTAAGGGTGTGTGTGAGAAAGGCTGCTGGTAACTATGGTCAGTGCTGTCAGTCCTCCTTCCCACCCAGCCAGATAGCCCACCATGGAACGTGCTTCCATTGCAGGGAGTGCAAGTTGTCTTTCAGGATGTCAGTCAGTGGTGTCCTGTTGTTTGTTGGTGCACAGTTCTCAGCAGGGCCTTGTGCTCCCCACAGCAGTACCCAGTGTCAGCCATCTTGTGAGTTTTTTTCCACTCCCTGTGATGTGAGCATGGTTCAGAGTGGTGTTGATGGGCCAATTGTGAGGGTGACCAATATCTGTGACTACAACTCCCATCATACTATTGGCTACACTGACTTGACCAGCATACACAGAATTCCTTCCTTTCAGTGAGCTTCCCTGTGAGGTGGTGTTCTAGTGGTGGCAAAATGTCTAACTGTGTTTGTTGGTTATATTTGTGCCACTGCCTTGCTGTATTTGTAGTTAGGTTTGTACATAGCATGACACAGTTACATATCACAATGAGATGGCATGTATTGTGTTTATCTGACTGACAGACAAATCTTGGGGTGATTGTCTTTTGGTTGCTGTGTATTTGCTAAGGGTGCATGGTTTGACTATCCCCTTGGCAGTGATGTGTGTGTATTGTCACACAATATTGTGTATATTAGTTGTGTACTCACCTGGCTCTGGGATGTTTGATAGTCCATATACGCTCACTGGTGGTAGGATGGCCCGCACCTTCTCCTCCCAGGGCCTGAGGTATACTGGTTTGGCAGGAGGGCCACTGCCGGTGTGCTGACTCAAGATATAATCCATCTTTAGTAGGTTCCTGACCCTCCTGCGCACATCATACCACCTATTCTGGATGTCTTCCTTTGTGCGCAAACATGGTGATTGTGCGTTGACCCTGTCGACGATCCTCTCCCACATCTTGGTTTTCTGCGACATGGGGGTCTGTTGGACCAATGTACCAAACAACTGGGGCTCTACCCTGAGGATCTCATCTACCATGACTTCCAATTCACTGTCTAGGAACTTTGGATTCTTCTTTGGGGGCATGGTGATGGGTGGTGGTGGTGATTGATGTGTGTGTGGGTGTGCAAGTGAGGGTGTGTGGGTGTAGGTTTTGCTGGGTGTATGTGAGGGTGCTATTTGTTGAGGTGCTAATGGTGTGTGGCTTGTGTGATGGATGAGCTGTGAGTGTGTCTGTGGTTGCTGTGTGATGGTGTTCTGTGCTGGCAGGTCAGTTGAGTTTGCAAAGGATCATGGTAGGGATTTGTGGCCTTTATATGGGTGGAGTTGGGGGTGTGTCCTTGTACCATGTTTTTTTCCCTGTATTTATTGGCTTTGTCATTGCTTGTTTGGCCCTTTTTTTTGTATTTTTCCCTTTGTATTTTTTGTGCATGTAGGAGACGTTCTTCTGACCGAGTGGGACGCTGCAGTTGTCTCGTGCGAGCTTCTCCGAGTCGTTCACGCTGTGTTTCTGCTAGGTTTTTTGTGCGGCGTACGCGTCGTTCTCCGAGTATTGGCTTCCTTTTGCTGCCTTTTGTATTCGTGTCGGTCGTACGGCTTGAGCTCCGTGCGACTCGGTCTGGTTTTCCACGCATTACATCGTACTGCGCGGGTCGGAGTTCGCGGGTACGTTTCGTTCGGGTTGATTCCTGGTGCGTGTCGGTCGGTTCGATTCGCGTGGTTTTCCGGCCGGATGGCTTGTTTCCGTGCGGTTCGGTCGTTCGGCTTGTGTTCCGTACGAGTCAGTCGTGATTCACATGCATTTCATCGTACTTCCCAGGTCGGGCGACGCCGGTACGTGTCGGTCAGATTAAATTCCCGTACCGAGTCGGTCGGTACGTTTTCCGGCCCGAATCGGAATCAGCCCCTCAGTCTTTTCTAGGCTGAAGCTAAGAATGTTAGCTGCCATCTGCTACTGAAGTTTTTGTTGACATGATCCGAATAGAAGAATATCTTTAATGGAAGCATTTTGTAAGTAAATTTGAGTATGCTCTGCATATTGCTAAATGGAGACACTGGCCCCTCTATCAAGACTCTAAGGGTTCCATGAACAATGTGGACTGTACAATGGAACTCTGAGGAAAGCCACATTATAAGAACAGGAGTGGGGAATAGTTCCTCATTCGAACTATTTGTTTATGATTGGACAGGAATGAGAGAAACCACTCTAAAAAATTGCCCTTGAAACCAATGCACATTTCAAGAAAATGAAAAAGGCTCTCGTGATTGAGTCTTTTGAAGGCTGACAAGAGGTCCACAAGGACAAGCATTACCGTTGTCTGATATACAGTGCATCTTAGCAAGTATTTTCATGGTGGTGGTTATGGTGCTGCAACCTATGAAGGACTAGGTTGAAATGCTTCCAATTTTAGTTTTCGATGAAGGAATTCAGCTGCTTTGAGACACTTTTATTAATCACTTTGCCAAGGTGAGGCCAGTTTGCGATAAGTCGATAACTGTTTGGTTGATTTCCCTCATCCATGGGACTTTTTTAGTATGGCAGTCAATAGGCCATTTTTAAAGATTTGAGGAAAATGCCATTTTGGAGTGAGAGTTTGTGTAGTTGGCAATAAAGGGAAATTTGGAGTATAGACCATGGGATGTCTCAGGGCATTAGGCCAATGTCACTCTCCAGTGACATTCTTAAGTGACTTTTCAAAATCAGCTTGGACCTAGAAAAAGAAAGAAGACCCCCTACCTGCCACAGGAGTTCTGCCTACAAATCCTTAATACGTTACTAGAAGTATGCTATCTAACTTGAATGTAAGCTCACCGGGACTGGGAGACATCCTTTACAACGCAGGCATTACAACGCAATGCCTTTACAACACAACTATTACAACGCAGGTACACTTACATCGTATGATTTTACAACGCATGCCATTACAACGCATATATAAGTACAATGCATGCTTTTACAACGCATTGGTAAGTATTGTATGGTAAGTGTTTGTTATATTTTTTGATAATGGATGTTAAATAATTTAAGTAATATTTATTTATAAAAGATAATTATTTATTTATAGTTTATTATTTTTAGGTATTGATATTGTTATTAAAGAGTTAATATGTTTGTTAATAATAATAAATATTTTATGGAATAGCTATAATTTTTGAGTATATTAATACTCATGTATGAATATTAATACTACTGTTTAATTTATTATGGAAGCATTTATAGAAGATATATTTTTTATTTTAAGATAAAAATAATGAATACTCAGGTATTAATTTAGTAATTAATTATTTAATATTGATGAAAATAAATGTTAACTTTATTTTAAGGTTTATGTTACATTTTATATAAATTAATAATCAGGTATTAATAATGTTTACAATTATTTATTTGTTATGTAAAAGTTATACAATATATTATTATAAACTAATAAAATATATTTAAATATTTTATATATAAAAATATATTGATAAAAATATAGGTAATGTTATGTTTAAATATTATTATTGTTAAGAATAAATGTTGAACAAAATATATATATTTAAATATAAAGTATATTTAAATTATTATTCATAAATGTTAAATAAATAAAACATATATACTTTAAAGTGTAAATTAACAAATAATGAATTTGCATTTTCTAATTTTAATAAACATAAATAAACATGTATAAAGAAATACAAAATAGGTAATTTTTTATTGATAATTTTATACATTTAGAATCATTGTAATACATTCTGAAAATAATATATAAAAATAGATTATACATGAACATATTTTATAAAAATATTTTTGTATTTTATTATGTAGAGAAACATTTTATAATAATTTTTTTTAAAAAGGTTCTCACGCTTTTCCATTGTTTTCAAAGAGAGAAAATGTCCTTTTTTCATTTTTACTAAAACATATGACGTTGACGCGTAGATGTAAGTTTCATCATTACGGAGATCGTCGCTGGAGAGAACAGAAGCAAGGGAGAGCTGCGTTAAGGTAAGACAAATTTACATCATTAAAATACATAGGGGCCGATTCCGATTCGGGCCGGAAATCTCTCCGACCGAGCCGGATCCGGAGAGATTTCCGACCGAGCCGGATTCCCGCAGTCCGACTGAGCGAGTACGATGCGGCCGTATGCTGCCCGACTCGATTCGGTCGGACTCCCATTTAAGTCAATGGGAGCCAGTCGTACAACGCGTACACGGGCTCCCATTGACTGAATGGGTACGTCGCGAACAGGGGGGTCCCCTACAGTGGTACGCGTCGGTGCGACTCGCACCGTACATACATGTTTAGGGGGGACCCTTGGGTCCCCCCTGTGTGCGACTCGTGCGGCTACGCGTGCAGGGGGGTCCGACACGGACCCCCGAAGTCCGGCTCCGACAGCTCTTTGGAGCCGGACGCTATGAGTCGGTTGGGCTGTTCGAAGCGCGCATCGTACTTGCTCGGTCGGGAAACGTCTCCATTGCGTGGTGCGAGCCGTGTCCGTACGAGTCGGTCGGAGCAGTTCGGACCCGGGAACGAGTCGGTCGGCGATTTCGCGTGCGCTCGCATCGTACTTGCTCGCTGGGACGACTGTATGAATCGGTCGGAAAAAAGGCCTCCGAATCGGATCCGGTAAAGCCGAATCCGATTCGGAGCCCTACCGGCCGAGATCGGAATCGGCCCCATAGTGTAGTGGTAATGTTTATTGTAAGGAGAGATGAGGGAGGTAGTTAGATGTAACAAATGTGTTTTATGTATTTTTGATGTGTGTTTACCAACTAATTTCCGCCATTACATGTTGCAGTAGTAGGCCCACGTCGGGTCTCTTTATTTTCACAAACTATTTTTGTTTCATTAAGTGGTTAATGGTATATATATTAAACACTTCATGAAACAAAAGTGTTTTGAAAGGTGTGCTTTTTAGTTTAGCGACGCGCTTTTTTATAAAAAATATATTTTTAAGATCGTTGCGGTTAGATGTATTTACAATGTTATTTAAAGTAAGATATTTTGGATGTGTTCATCATTATTTTTCTACAGGATTTTTGGGCCAGATGGATTGAATTTTTGGAATTTGTTGCATTTTTTCAAGGAAAAAAATATATTTTCGGGATTTTTTTATTGGGTCTCTTCATTTTTGATTTCTACAGATATCGAAATGGCATTGTATTTTGATCAGAATTGGATTGCAACGTTGGAATTTGTTGCGTTTTTTTAGCAATATCTTAATTTTTTCGGGATTTTTTTATTGGGTGCGTTTTTTAGATATGCACAGTTTTTAGTGTGCATATTAATATGTTTTTAATCGGTCTATGGATTTTTCGAAAGGATTCTCTATTTACTATGGATTTAAAAAAAAAAAAAGGACTCTTGGTGAAATAATGGATGGAATGTAAGAGTTGAAGAAAGAAAACATCTTAAGGTAAGGAGACCCGAGTTTTATTATTAATTTATAAATGTTTGGAAATAATCAATTGAATTAGTGGGAGTTGTTTTAGGGCAAAACAGACAAATAAAAATATTTTGTGTGTTAGAAATGTAGGATGTGAGCAAGATTTTCAAGGTAGTCTGAAGCCACTGTCAACGTCAACTGTTGAATTACGCCCAATAGTCTTTCAGACATTTCCTTAGTTCTGGTAGAAATACGTGGGTTCAGACTACCTGATAATGATTGCGACATTCGAATTTCTTGGAAACTTTGCTCCTTCTTCAAAATTTCCAAGAAATGATAGAAATTAGGATGAGGTTTGCCAATTGATTTGTTGAAGGAGTTGTGCCATCCCTCTATGGCATTGTTTGTTTTTGCTCCTCCCTCTAAGCAGGTCGAGTAACAATTCCACCACTCCACATGGAAACGTGGTCTCCTCCTGTGACCCGACCTGCTTAGATGGCCAATCCATGTGTCTTCAAAATAATTTAGTATAGGTGCCAATTTTTCTTCATTTGTTGTAAAATATTCTGATTCTGTAATTGAAGTGTAGTACTCGTCTACACTGTCAGGAGGAACAAAGCAAAGGGCAGTTAGTTTTTTAAGTTCAAACTGTAGTTTGCTATTTGATTATATAATCCTCAATTAAGGATGTTTTTTGTAGTTTTCGCCAATATGCCTGAGAAAAGTGAAAGAAACATCCTTGAATTTGGGTATCTGGGTATGTTTTTGTTATTGTATTAATCATAGTTAATTCAAAGTCAATTATTACTTTTCTCAGACTTTTGTTGGATGTTTTAGATTTTATCACTGTTAATAATTCAGTGTATGTTGAGGATTGTTTATCAGGAGTAAACTGTAAACTAAGGGAACTACTGTATTGTTAATGTATGCGTGAATAGTGTATATTTGGGTGAATGGATGGGCGTGCTTTTAAACGTTCCATCCATCATCCAAATATCACTGTTTTCTAATCTTATTAAATTATGGGGTGTGCTAAAGATTATTATTCTCTTTTGAGGGTTTTGGTTTTCATGCAATAGGAAAGGTTCATTAGAAAAAGTAACAGAGAGTTCAGGTGGAATTATTATATCAGAGTATGTTTGGGGTGTTACTCTTTGTGGGTTACTTGTCTGTTTTTGATGTTGAATAATTCTCAAATTAGGTATGGTGGGCATACTACTTGCAACATGTGGGGGGATGTGTTGGGATACCTCCCTTAAAACTGCACCACAGGTTTCATTGGAGGTGGATGCAATATCTTTAATTTCATTAATTCTTTCTCTAACTTCAATCTCCATTACAGAGGCAGAGTGGTTATGGTCTGTGGTCCTTAAAACAGTGTCACCAAGAGTAACCGCTCTGCCTGTGCAATGGGTTGAGTGATATTGCACACACCTCCAATGACACCTGGGTTCAGATAGTCTCTCCTTACAATAAACATACCCACTATGGTTTAGTAGTCTGTTCCCTCTTTTGGATTGGATGTACGTTGCTTCTTTGGATGGTGTTGCCATTTGTTTTCTGAAAAGAGAAGAAAGAAAGAAAATTTTTATTTATTTAAAATTTAGTGATATATACCTGTTTAGAGGGGAAATGACAGTATGTTTCATATAAGTATTTTCACAGTTTACAATGTATGTATTTTTAAAATCAGTTTTTTGTTTTCATTTTGATGTATCTCTATTTTTGTTGTATTTCAACATAAACAATCATGTTTTATTGGGAGGAAAAATATTTAATTAGTTGTATGGAAAAAAATATCAGTTTCTCTTACCTTTGAATTAGATGTTGTAATGTTCTTTTGGTTTGGAAAATTGATTGTGGTTTTCTGTGTTTCTGAAAATAAAAATAAATTTTGAGTTTTATTAGATATATATAGTTTAATTGTGAAGTTTGCTAGGGAGGGAAACATAGGGGCCTATTACGATGGCGGGCGGAGGCACCACCGCGGCGCTGGCGGTGCGGAAAAATGCAATTTACCGCGCGCCGGCAGCGGTCCTCACGCCCGTCATATTAGGATGGCCACACATTGCCCATTTCCCGCCCGCTGCGGTGCGACGCCGACCGCCATCAAAGTGCGCCCGCCACCGCGGCGTAGTGAGCCAATCACCACACACCGCCGTGCGGAATGACTTCCCGTACGCCGAAGATATCACGATGCCGGAAACATGGCAGCGGAACGCGACGGAGAAACCGCACAGCGAAAGACGGCGGAGACACCACAGCGGAGACAGAAAAGAGATACCATGGACACACCGCAATGGATCCTGCCCTACACGTCTTCCCGGTGCTGTACATGATACACCACCTGCAAGTCATCGTCCGCCGCGGACGCCACCGCAGGTACGTACAGACACAACAGTGCAAGTAACACAATACACAGCTCCAGGGTGGAAAAACTTCGCTTGGGAACACCACACACCCCTGTGGGGACAGGCACACAGCCATCACTGCACACACACATGTTCCACCTGTGACAAACACACATCGCCACATACTGCCCACCCATATACCGCCATCATGAACAAATGTCCCGGTCACGTCACCGCCGCGGTCAGTGTGCATGAAACCATGCACACAACGCAGAGCCCAGGGCCAGCGCATGCCAAGGGCACCGTACAAATCGCACAGAGCCACAACTCCATCCACAACACACCAGCTACCTCCCTGAAGGGACACAACATGTGCCTCCCAAGTGCCACTCCTGCACAACAACCACACAACTACAGCCACACCATGCCCCACGTCCCAACAACTGCATATACAGCCACAGCAGGACCCTTTGCACAGGAACACATAGCACAGAAGCCCAGTCCCCAGCCAACACACACACCACAACAACATCACACACAAGCCAAGAACACTGAGGCCAGGCACAAAATGTACACACACACAGATGAGGACCAAACACTTTACTGCACACACTACCTGACAAGTCACACACACACCACCCTGACTCACAGCTACATACACACATCACATGCCAGCAGTAATGGAGGACAACCAATAGGAAAGCCAAAGTGAGGTGCCCACAAATGGAAGGGCAGTGACACAACCATCAAGCATGTGTGATGCTCATGCAAGACAAGACACATGTGAGAAGACACACAGCCCATCACAGCACACATGGCTGACACAGTCAGTCAACACAAACCACGGTCACCCCAATGCAACAACTCCTGGAGACAGCAAGGACACCCATGTATAGGCACAGGGATGTAAGGAAGGCCCTGAACTCAAACACTGACCAGACACACATAGGCATCCAAATACTGGACAAGAGAATGTCTGCTGCACAACACACAGGGCCCAGTGACACACTACATGACAGCCAAGCACAAGTAGGATATGTCACACATACCTCCTCCCACAACAGCAACACACAATACTGCCATGTGCACAAAACACAACCACAGGGCTCAACAAGTACACATACAGGCACACCACTCCAGGGTGACACATGGCAGTAGTTGACAATGCAGGTGCACACACATCCCCAGTCACAACAAAGTCACCCCTTCACACCATACACTTGTCCACCACCCAAGTGCACACATTGGAAGTAAGCCATGGGACCTGGATATCTCCTCACCACAAGATGTCCATACACCGACACTGATTGGCACACAGAAAGGAAGCTCACACAGACCCCATGACCCTGGCCTGCCTGTAAGCCTGTGCCCAAACTCCCACCCTGTGCTGCCATTGCCCACAAACCGGACATGTGTCCACCATAGATAACATGAGCATAGAAGGAAGATGACAACAAGAATTCATTGCCAACCACCTGCACTGCACCCATAAGTATCACAGTCAGGTACAAATGAAGTGCCTCCCACCCCTGCAAAAAAAATGAAATGTGAGACAACCCATTGGCAATGTTGAAGTGGCATACTGAGCATGTGACACAGTAAACCATGCACACACAGAAACAACTTCATTCAGGAAGGACACTGACACAACTCACAGCAGGACCAACTGTGTTTATTCACAATTTGCATATTGAGACAACAAATTTGGGCAACAGCAAAGCCAGTGGGCATTTCAATATGCACAGTATTTACATGAGAAGCTGCACAGGCAGGGGGCAAACAGCAGTGAAACACAAGGCAAGTACAATGTGCAGAGTAGTTACATCAGAAGCTGCACAGGCAAGGGGCAAACAGCAGTGAACAGCAAGGCCAGTGGCCAGGACACAGTGCAGGTGAGGTACATGAGAAGCTGCACAGGCAAGGGGCAAACAGCAGTGAACAACAAGGCCAGTGGCCAGGACACAGTGCAGGTGAGGTACATGAGAAGCTGCACAGGCAAGGGGCACACAGCAGTGAACAGCAAGGCCAGTGGGCAGTCCAATGTGCAGATTAAGTCCATGAGAAGATGCACAGGCAGGGGGCACACAGCAGTGAACAGCAAGGCCAGTGGCCAGTCCAATGTGCAGATTAAGTCCATGAGAAGATGCACAGGCAGGGGGCACACAGCAGTGAACAGCAAGGCCAGTGGCCAGTCCAATGTGCAGATTAAGTCCATGAGAAGATGCACAGGCAGGGGGCACACAGCAGTGAACAACAAGGCCAGTGGCCAGGACACAGTGCAGGTGAGGTACATGAGAAGCTGCAAAGGCAAGGGGCAAACAGCAGTGAACAGCAAGGCCAGTGGCCAGGACACAGTGCAGGTGAGGTACATGAGAAGCTGCACAGGCAAGGGGCAAACAGCAGTGAACAACAAGGCCAGTGGCCAGGACACAGTGCAGGTGAGGTACATGAGAAGCTGCACAGGCAAGGGGCACACAGCACTGAACAGCAAGGCCAGTGGCCAGTCCAATGTGCAGATCAAGTCCATGAGAAGATGCACAGGCAGGGGGCACACAGCAGTGAACAGCAAGGCCAGTGGCCAGTCCAAAGTGCAGGTGAGGTACATGAGAAGCTGCACAGGCAAGGAGCACACAGCAGTGAACAGCAAGGCCAGTGGCCAGTCCAATGTGCAGATTAAGTCCATGAGAAGATGCACAGGCAGGGGGCACACAGCAGTGAACAGCAAGGCCAGTGGCCAGTCCAATATGCAGATTAAGTCCATGAGAAGATGCACAGGCAGGGGGCACACAGCAGTTAACAGCAAGGCCAGTGGCCAGTCCAATGTGCAGATTAAGTCCATGAGAAGATGCACAGGCAGGGGGCACACAGCAGTGAACAACAAGGCCAGTGGCCAGGACACAGTGCAGGTGAGGTACATCAGAAGCTGCACAGGCAAGGGGCAAACAGCAGTGAACAGCAAGGCCAGTGGCCAGGACACAGTGCAGGTGAGGTACATGAGAAGCTGCACAGCCAGGGAGCAAATAGCAGGGAATAACAAGGCCAGTGGCCAGGACACAGTGCAGGTGAGGTACATGAGAAGCTGCACAGGCAAGGGGCACACAGCACTGAACAACAAGGCAAAGACATTGTGCAGAGTAGTGACATCAGAAGCTACACAGGGAATGTATGCAACTCTACCATGCCATGCCCAGCAACAGAGTAATGGGCCTGACAATGGGCATCACACGCACTCCTGTGGACAGACAGGTGTGTGAGGGTGACCACCACTCAGATGGGGCTGTCTGTCGGACTTGGAGCTGACTGTGTGTTGTGGTCAGTTGGAGGGCTGCCCTGGGCAGTGGGAGTAACAACTGTGGAAGAGCCAACTGTGCTTGTGGGAGCTGGGGGGCTGCTTGGACCAGGTGGGGTGGTGGCCCGGGGAGGTGGACTCATGCCCTGGTGAGACACAGTGTGTGCCGGAGATTGTGGAGGGGTGCCTCTCCCCGTCTTGGGGATCCTGAAAGGCTTCCCTGTCTGGGGATTGAGGGGAACTGGGGCAGACACAACAGGTGACCCCACTACCAAAGCTGATTCTGGTGTGGATGTTGACCCTCCCTCTGGGGACATGCTCGATCCCGCTGTGCGCTTGCCTGGTGTTTGCCGCCGCCCTGCCTCCCTCTGTCCACCAGCTTTGCCCCCTACAGTGTCCTCCCGTGCTGGCTTCACAGGGCTTGGGATGGGATTGGAGGTCAAGGATGGATTATCCATGGGGCCCTCATCCTGTGTAATGTTTGCAGGCAACACCTTCTCAGTGGGTGTGGAAACTGTCTTTTTGCCTCTGCGAGACGTCTTTGGGACAGGGGAGTCTTTGGCGGGGGCGAGGAAGGTGAGGCCTGTGACCCTGATGCTTGTTTCTTTGCTTTGTGGCCCTTGCTGTCGCCTGATGGGCTTTTCTCTCTGCGCTCTGGGGTGGCCTTACTCTTATGTGGGGATGGTGTCTGCGGCCTAGTACGCTTGGGCTGCTGCTGCTCCTGTGTGCTGCGGGTTCTGTATCGGGACTTTGGGGTCCGTTGAGCATTGTCACTGTCGTCAGAGGTGCACAGTGACACGGGGCCGGACCGAGTGCTGGGAGCCGCTCCCTGACTATGTGCCTGTTGCAGGGCTGCTGTCACAGTTGATGACAAGGACTGCACAGACCGGTGTAGCCCACCTATGTCGGAATGTATGCCCTCCATGAAAGCTATAACCTGCCCCAACTTTTTGTCGTGCTCTTGGAAGGCATTGAGAAGTGCTGTCTGCCCCACACACAGCTGGCGCAATAGCTCGACTGCTTCTGCACGCAGGGCTGACATGGGCTGGGGCAGCTGTGCCTGGGGTGAAGGTGACTCTTCCCTTCCTACTCGTGCGGACACAGGCAGCACCAGTGGAGGTTGAAGGGAGGCTGGGCATTGGACGCTGTGTGGCGGAGGAGGAGGCCGAGTCCCCGTTCCCTGTACCCCCCAACATGGATGCGTCACCGCTGGCGTCAGATGAGGTAGAGCTTTGTGTCTCCGGCTGTGAATCCTCTAGCAGACTCCTGTCCCCCTCCTCGGCGCTGGTCACATCTGTGTCAGTCTGTTCCGGTCCGGCTGTTGCACTGGAAGCCTCACCACTGGTGTCCGTCCCCTCTCCCTCTGCACATACGGGAGCTGCTGCATAGGAGAGAGAAGTACTGTGAGATGAGTGGCATCAACAGAACTAACACGTGCCAATACATCTGCATCCTAGAAGAGGTGTGCAGCACATCGCATGCCACCCTGTGCACACATATATCTTGCCACCCAAAATATCAACCCAACGGTGCATGTCCGACACAAATCCTGCCATAAGTGCCCCAGGTGACTCACACAGCACACCATCCTGCTGTTGGCTCACATCAGACACAATGAACAATGTGGACGTACCCAGTACCTGAATAGATGACACTGGGGGCTCACAGTGCTGGAGAACCATCAGGTTCTTTTAAAAGACCCCTCACACACCAACCTAGTTCTTGTCATGCTTCATCATCGGGGTCCCAACCGGGTGGCCGAATGCCGCCCGGTTGTGCTACGACGCCTGATTACAGCGGAGCTGGTGTAGTGTGATAGTGTGATGAAGTGTGGTGCTAGATTAAAAATACCTCTGGGAATCCTTGCCTAGATATACAAAAATTATTTAATTGTGGCAGCCCGGGGTATGGGTAAAAACAGGGGGTAGACAACCATAGGAGTATAATGGCTCGCTGTTGTCAGGAAAGACGGTCTCACATGTTTCAGCCCCAGAAATAAATGTAGGGGGGCTTTCTTCAGGACCAGAGGTGAAAACAGTGAATAAAAAGTGAGTGGCAAAAATCAGGCCACGTGTCAACAAATAATCACAACCCACGCGCTAAGGTGGGGAGGAATAAAAAGAGGGTCGTAATTTGCGGCTCATGTGTGGAAACCTGTAAATAAGGAAAAAGAGACAGACAAAACATGTATAACAAAACACAAGCAATCATAAAATGCAATCTTTTAGTGTGTATGTGCCTGTCAGGATCCAGTTGGGAGGCACTGTAGTGAGTCCATACGGTGACCGCGTGTCTAAAAGTGCCGATGGAACAGAAGCATATGGCAAATTACACGGTACTATGAAAGATGCAGGTACAGGGAAAAGTTAAAACGTAGCGTGCTCATACTGCATGCTGAGACTATTCAAGGAAGAGCCCATAGGGCCCCTCGTGTGTGCAAATAACGATGATTCACCATTATGCATAATGTATAGCTGGACAGGCTATAAGGCTACGCCTGTGATTTGGAAAATACCATGTGCGGCTATGCATGCATTTGTTTGAATGGAAGCATATTTACACTCGGTTTCTGTGATGGCAGCTGATCGGGCCCGGGAGGGGGACCGGTAGTCCCAACACCTGGGAACAGGATGAGAATGAGTACTGAGCAAGGCAGGTGCGCTGCGTAAATGAGAAAGGATCCGGTACTATTGTGCCGGCGGGCTCGAGTAACGAGCGCTGGGGGCCAAGAGGTACTGGACAGCGCGGCAAGATCTTACTTGTGGGAGGCGGTGTGCCCTCGGTGCACCTAAGTCAGGCTCCGTGGGTCCCGGCTGCTAGCGTGTGGGGCCGGTGCATGGCAAGTATAAAGTCCCGGACCTGAATGCGTGCCGGGGAGGCGCAAGACTGGAGCGTTGAACACGGCGTCCAGCGCGCATGCGTGGGCGCCATCTTGGGTGTGAAAAAAGTCCCTGTGTGGTAAATAGGGGCCTGAAAGGGCACAAAGTAATATCTAAAGAGGCACACCAATGCCTGAAGAGAGGGGTACAAATGAGAAAACAGGGTATGGGTGAAAGGCTGGACGGGCGCACGTGGGACTGAACTGGCCACAAGTGGGGAAAAGTATAGTAGAAGATGGGCACAAAATAGTGCTAGTAGTTTGAAATGTAAAAAGAGGAAGACGAAATATACCTAATTGGGCTGTGAGGGAAAAGCAGGTCTCACCTGGAGGCGGAGGGTCATGCACAATAGACTAAATTGGCCATGATAGAAGAACTATGGCAATGAGGAGGTGCCCTGATGCCTAGTAAAGCCTCGATGTGAGGCAAGAGCGGGACGCAATTGGCGTTAGTGCACAGCCACAAAATGGCCTGTGCACACACACTGTCCCGATGTTGGCAAGGATGAACACCACAACATGGTGCACATCACCTACATGTATGGAGCAGTAGGGGACCACACAGACCACAACATACCAGCCCACAATGACCCTGCACACATGCCATCCACCATATCGAGTTCATGGGCACATCTACTGTTGCACATTGGCCTCAGATGTCTGACTGGCAGACATCTGAGGTCTGGAATAGCACGCATTCATTGAAACACATTCACAGTTGGCACACTGGCATTCCCATCCATCTGAATTCACACACTACCCCACACCAGAAGGTACCTGAAGGCCACAACTCCAAATGTAAGAGAGATGCACAGTGCTAAAACTGACTTCATGAAGCACCGTTTGGGCAAATGCATGGCACATACACCCAGCACAGAGGCCACTCACAAAACATTGCACCACACAACCAACGTCACACAGCTGACAATTTGCACACTCTATAGACACATGCACCCACTCCCAGCCAAAGGCAGCCTGCAACACATACTCACCCCTGGCTTGCTGCTGATGCTCCTTCAGTTGTCTGTCCAGCTCAGGTTGTGTGACAGCCAGGATGCGGGCCATTAGTGGTGTCATGCTGCGCCTAGCCAACCTGCCAGTCCGAGGGAGCAGCCCCAGCGTCATCTCGGCCACGTTCTTGCTCAGCCGGCAGATGTCGTCCCACCTTTATGACAGTGGGTGCGCCTTCGGTTTGACACACCCAGATCTCGGACTCTGGAGGCAATGGCCCTCCACACGGCTTTACGCTGGTGGACCTTCAGCTGCAGGCATGGGAGACAAGAGGGGTGAGGTTCCAGTGACACAGTGCACAATGACAACACAACGAAAATGCAGTAGCACGACAGTGACTCATCCAAAACTCCAGCTACAACTGTAACAGAGCCAACAATTGCTGTGAACATGGTACATTGTCATTGGTCAGTCCGACGTACAGGCATGCATGTTCGATGGTGGACACAGTACCTCCACATCCCATTCACATGCAGGATACCAACACAGCCAGCAACATGTAGTCTGGCCGCAGCTACTGTCTGCAGTTACCTACAACTACACATAGAGAAGATAGCAATACATGTGTCTTGTTGTTGGACTCACTGTGTCCAACACTGCGCAGACCTACGTGTCCTAGCCCTGTGAAAGCCTCACTGTGTCCTGGAACTCACATAGAGTGACAACAACTGTCATACACACACCCTTCTCCCATGGCTGCTCCTGTGCAATCTACATGGCAGAGATGGGACTTAGATGAAGAGGCGTGAACCAAACACACATGGAACACACTGTACATGCAGTGATGTGGACATGTGGCATTCGGCGGGGACTGTGCAGGGCAGGTGGACTGACACTGAGTGGGTAAATTGGGAGCAACACAGCCATTCACACAAACGATAACTGGCCAGACTCCTGCATCACCAAAATGCAGCTGCACTCTATGGCTGACACTACAGAACATGTCCCTCCACTCAGGATAGGCATGCAGGGTAACGTGTGAAAGAGCCCACCAAGCCCTTCCCGCTGTAGTAAACATGATAGGCAGTGCATGTCAGAGCCCCACAACCACTGACACATACCGAAGCACCTCCACCTCACGTGTGCCCACCCTGCACCCTCACTCACAGTCTGGGAGACTTACCACGACATTAGCTATATTAGTATAACTCATAATACTCTTCATCCATCTCAATACGGCTTTAGAGCAGGACATAGTACGGAGTTAGCCTTGATTAAATCTATAGAGGAGGTAAGGGAAGCACTGGACTGTGGAGGTAAGGCTATGCTGGTCATGTTAGATCTGTCAGCAGCTTCGACACGGTCCATCACGAGGTTTTGATGGACCGTTTGTCGGAAGTAGGAGTACAAGGTACAGCCTGGCGCCTCCTGCAATCCTTTTTATCCGAAAGAACACAAACAGTGGACCTAGACAATAACAAATCCAAGCCTTTTTGCCTTCCCTGTGGGGTTCCCCAGGGATCCTCTCTGAGTCCAACACTTTTCAATATCTACGTGAGATCACTGGCAGACCTGATAAATTCATTTGGTTTCCAACTCACCTCCTACGCCGATGACACTCAAATAGTGCTATCATTTAAAGATGGGGAGGAAAAAGAAACAGGAGTGCGTTTCCGTGTCTGTATGAAGGCTATAGCAGGTTGGATGTTGAATAACTGCTTAAAACTAAACTCAAGCAAAACCGTGGTTATCGTATTTGGAAATAACCCACACCTCTGGACACCGGATTGGTGGCCAGCCGACCTGGGTACTTGCCCCTCCCCCACCCTGAAAGCTAAAAACCTGGGGGTATTAATAGACAACAGACTGACATTCTGTGATCATATAAACTCAGTGGTGTCGGCATGCTTTCTGATATTAAGAATTCTAAGGAAAATAAAGCCCTATTTATGGGAAGGAGATCTCAGGACTGTGGTGACGATGCTTGTTATGGCACGCTTGGATTATTGCAATGGTCTTTATCTGAACGCCCAAAATCAGGATATTAATAGACTACAGATTGCCCAGAACGCCGCTGCAAGGCTGTTGTCAGGGACCCCTAAATTTGTCTCGGTGAAAAAAGAATTAATTCAGCTACACTGGCTTCCAGTGAAACAGAGGGTACGTTTCAAGGCCCTCTGCACAGCCTATAAAGCCCTTAACGGAATAGGCCCAGACCATTTGAAACAAAGGCTTAAATGGTATGTTCCTGGCAGGACTCATCGGTCCACAGGAGGAAAAAATGTCCAAGTTCCCTCCTTTAAAAAAGCGAGTTGGGGAGGCAGGAGCTTTATTACCTGTACCTCCAAGGCCTGGAACGACCTGCCGTTCCACCTGAGGAACTCCGCAGAACTCCTTTCCTTTAGAAGGGGGCTGAAGACCTGGTTGTTCACCCAGTGACCGCCCTCTCCGTCAACCTTCAGGCAGTACATAGCGCCAGGACACCTCTGGGTAATCGTTGCGCTCTATAAATCCAATTAACATTAACATTAGGGCCGCCATAAAGCCTTGGGTACTGTGCAAGCACCCCGTCTACCAGGACCCCAAGCTCCTCGCTGGTGAAAGGACTGGCACGGATCTTCTGAGTCCTCAACATCACAATGGACATGTGGCAGCAGCAGCAGGTGCAGGGTGGCAGCCAGCAGTCCCTTGAGGCAGCAGCAGCAGGTGCAGGGTGGCAGCCAGCAGTCCCTTGAGGCAGCAGCAGCAGGTGAGGGTTGTCAGTCAGCAGTCCCTGGTAGCTGTGGGAATGTGGTGCACCCTCCCACACATATATAGGCCCCTGGGGCTGTGTCAGTGGTCCCAGGGTGCTGCAATTGGTGTACCAGGTCTGCCTCATTCAAATACATCCAATGTCCGCCTCCGCGGTGGCGGTGCACGCCTACCGCGATTTTCAAACTCGCATCAGGCTACCGCGAGGCTGCTTCCCATTGGCTGCAAGGGCATGGTCCATGGCGGTGACACACCGTAGGGGCCAGGTGCGCGCTACCGCGCTGGTGCATCTTTTGAATGCCTCCAGTGACCGCCTCCGCGGGGGTGGTGCACGCCTACCGCGATTTTCAAACTCGCATCAGGCAACCGCGAGGCTGCTTCCCATTGGCTGCAAGGGCATGGTCCATGGCGGTGACACACCTCAGGGGCCAGGCGGTAGGCACCGCCATATGTCTGGCAGACAGTGCCTGGAGTGACCGTGATTTGGGTAGCGGTGCATGGTGACCGCTATTGTCACATACATATCTGGTGGTGTCTCCCGCAATCGTGCATGGGTTATGGGCGGTGACACACCTCAGGGGCCAGGCGGTAGGCACCGCCATATGTCTGGCAGACAGTGCCTGGAGTGACCGTGATTTGGGTAGCGGTGCATGGTGACTGCTATTGTCACATACATATCTGGCGGTGACTCCCGCAATCGTGCATGGGTTATGGGCGGTGACACACCTCAGGCGGTAGGCACCGCCATATGTCTGGCAGACAGTGCCTGGAGTGACCGTGATTTGGGTAGTGGTGCATGGTGACCGCTATTGTCAAATACATATCTGGCGGTGTCTCCCGCAATCGTGCATGGGTTATGGGCGGTGACACACCTCAGGGGCCAGGCGGTAGGCACCGCCATATGTCTGGCAGACAGTGCCTGGAGTGACCGTGATTTGGGTAGCGGTGCATGGTGACCGCTATTGTGACATACATATCTGGCGGTGTCTCCCACAATCGTGCATGGGTTATGGGCAGTGACACACCTCAGGGGCCAGGCGGTAGGCACCGCCATATGTCTGGCAGACAGTGCCTGGAGTGAGTGTTAATGGAGTTGTGGAGTAGCTGTGCTGCACCTAACGTGTCCTCCAGCTCTCTGCATAGGCCAACATGCCCAGTGTCTCAACAATTGAAGGGTCCTCATGAGGGCAAATGCACAAAAGGGTCATGTCACTCCACGTCACCAACACATACCATATATGGGTCGCCAATACATTGCATGGGCACATACACTCGCACATGTCACATGTGCTGTGTAATGAAATGTAGACTGTCCAGTTAATGTGTTGCATAGCATATGGAGATAATGGTCAATGTCTGTGTGTGCAATGTAACGCACAATGTCGTCTCATTGACTGAACTAGGGGCATCAGCAACTGGCACATTGTCCAATGCACATGCACACACGTGTCCCCCACGCTCAGCCGGTGGTCAGTGTGTAGTTGATGTGTGCCATGTGCAACCTGTGTTGGGAGGTGTATCAGGGCCAGCAACATGGTGTGTTCGGGTAGTATTGCAATTATTAACATATGCTGGGGGTCATACTCACAGGTATGCACACATATCTGTTAGTATATCACACTGTGCATGCGAATGAGCCGGAGGGGTGCACAGATAATTGCTGCTGGTAAGGGGACAGGTGTACGAGTAGTGTGCCTGATGTGTACCTACTTGTGAAGTGCCCTGTCGGTTAATGGTGCATGTTGTAAGACTTGGGAATGTGTCTGTAGAAACAATTGATGTGATGCACATTTCATGTTCTTCTGCATTGACATCTGTGCACTTTGATCTGTCCTAGGAGGAGGAGGCCCAATATCCATCGTCCGTTCACAGTCCTGGCAGACATGGAAAATGAGGATATAATCCGCAAATTCAGGCTGGACCGACAAACCCTGCAGAACCTATGTGCCATGTTGGAGCCCCACCTGCAGCCACGTCGGACATATCCAACAGCTTTCACCGCAACATCTAAGGTGATGGCATGCCTGCATTTCTTTGCAACAGGCTCATTCCAGCACACGGTCGCAAGTGCAGGCGGGATGTCACAGCCGATGTTCAGCATGGTGCTGAGGGATGTCCTATCGGCCATGATGCTCTACAAAGACAGGTATATCCATTTTCCCAGGGGGCCTGAGTTGGTGGCTGTGAAGGGCGATTTCTATGCCCTTGGACATATCCCCCTTGTCATTGGTACAATTGATTGCACACATGTTGGGCTTGTGCCACCACAGGCACATGAACAGGTTTACCGCAATAGGAAGCATTCACACTCTGTAAATGTTCAAGTGGTGTGCCTGGCGGACATGATCATCTCACACGTGTGTGCCAAGTTTCCCGGCTCAGCCCATGATGCCCACATCTTGCGCAGCAGCATCGTTCCTCAGCTGATGGCCAATCTGCTTCCGGAGCGTGCATGGCTTGTGGGTGAGTATGCATAGTGGATTAGAGTGGTGTGTGTGTGACATGCTGTCGTGTGGCATTTTGGGACTGCAAAGTAAATCTGTGTCTCTCACACCCAGGTGACTCGGCATATCCGAACCACCCGTGGTTGCTGAGCCCATTGCGGAATCCCGTCACGCCAGCTGATGTGCGATACAATGATGCCCATGGGAGGACATGGCGTGTGATAGAACGGACATTTGGTCTCCTAAAATCAAGATTTCGGTGCCTGGACCGTACTGGAGGTGCCCTTATGTACTCGCCAGGGAAGGTGTGTCAGATAGTGGTGGCATGCTGCATGCTCCACAACCTGGCCATTCGCAAGGCAATACCCCTGATCCTGGATGACGATGATGAGCAGCCAAGGCCCCCGCCTGCAAATCAACCCGGATCCAGTGACAAGGGCAGTGGAGAGGAGGACGGGGTCGACATGAGTCTACAGCTCATCACCCGCTACTTCACTTGAAGGTGAGTGACGATGTAGAAGGGACAAAATGGGCTGATGGTGTTGCAGTTGCTGTGTGGGTGTATGTGAGCTTGCTGACTGAAGCTTTGTGTTGACTCATTGCTGCCTGCCAATGTATGTGTGATTGGTTAGTGTGATACAGAATGTCTCTATGGTGACTGTTGCTCTGTGTAAAGTTTGTAGATGTGAGTACCTTGTTGACAAGTGTTGGGTGATGTGTGCGATGCCACACCCATACAAGTGACTCTTGTTCTGCGGTTTTCCCTAGGTCCCTTCAGCATCTCACTGCCTACCTACATTCCATTCCCCCTGGACCATGTCCTACACGGTGGAGGTTGCACATCCTGTATTAAAGACGGAGCAGACACAACAACATGTGTGTAAGGTGTATTTATTTACAATTGTGACATGCGAGGGTGGAGAAAATGTGAAGGGGGAATTGAAGAAGTGAGTTGACAGTCATGGTAGATGAGATACTTGAGTAGTCCCCACAATGATGTGGAGACCCAGTCCAACAGATAGATGCCATTCACATGGCAGTGTGGTGAAGGATAGTCCAAAAGGTCAATGCAGTGGTGCAGTGGTCTGCCATCATAGCTGGCTCGGGGACTAGCGTTTGGCAGGTGCTTTGGCACGTGAGTCCCCTGGCCTTTCCTTGGACGGCCCCTTTGCGCTTGACTGGAGGGGCCACTGCTGCAGGGACAGTGGTGTCTGAGGACTCACCCCCTCTGTGGACGCAGGGGGGATGATGAAGTGTCATCCTGCTGCCCAACAGGGGGAGGCAGAGGGGTAGAATGTTGCGCTGGCCTGTCCCTCAGAACCACCACTAGCTGCCCCAAGAGGTCCACAATCTGTCCCATGCGTGTGTCCATGGACCTCCGCAGCAGGAGGTGCTCCCGAGATTCTTCCTCTAACCGGCCCATTCGTCCCTGGGCCTGTTGGTAGGCCCCAAGGACTCTGTCGATGTGGCCCAGGGCTTCCGTCCCAGGATCAGTCCTCCTCTGCATGACCCTGTCCCGACCACCTGCACTGCTGCCACGGTCCTGTCCGGTCCTCACATTGGCCCGCTGCATCCTCTCCCTGGCCTCCGCAGTCAATGTAGTGGGCTGCTCAACCCCTGGGGCAGGGAGGGTGTTGCGGCCAGCTGTGGTGGTGGTGGTGGTGGTGGTAGTGGTTGACACACAGGCCGTGACAGCAGCTGTCAGAGGATGGTCAGGGGCTGCAGCTGATGTGGTTGGGGGGACAATGGGTGCCTGGGACTGGTTGCGGCCTGCCACACCAGATGGGCCAGCGAAGAGCTCCTCATCCAAGGAATCCAGGGAGTCCTCATCCTGTTGTCTCTGTTCCGGGGGGGGGGGGACTGGCTCTGCAGGGTGGTGTCATCCTCTGCAGTGAGTTCTTGGTCACCTGTGGGTCAGATGAGAAATGGTCATTGTGTTGCACCCAGCAAAGTTTGTGTTAGCAGTGTTATATCAACTGTTTGTACATCCAGCAGTTGTTCACTGTACAATATTTGCATTGACCGACATCCAGTGATGCATTACAAGCGGTTGTGGTACATGCATTACTTGTCCATATTGGGAGTTTTCAAGACATGACATGCACAATATATTTCTTTTTACATTGACAGTCTCATGTTGGCATCCAGTTATTGATCAATCATATGTCATCCATTTATGCGTATGTGTCACTTGTTGAGCCCTTGCAGCGGTTTACTCTGCACATTGAGTGAACATTGTAGTTTCATGCATACCTTTTCAATGTGGTGTACATATCTGTATTTGCAATTCCAGACATGCTTAAGTTGGCTTTAATTAGATCCAAGGTGGTCTGGACCACTGCTACTGTCAGATGGCATGTAGTGGTGTGCATGGGTGTGCATGGTTGTGCTCGGAGTTCCATCTACATGTGTTTCAGACTTTCACACTTTGGTTGATGTCACAGTTTCATTTTCTTAGGTGTGTGCACACTATAGTTGCCAATGCTATCTGGGTGTGTAGTTGTGCATTGAGAGGCCTGGTGTCCTATGCCAACATGTTTTTTTAAATGCATATCTGGCTGCATGTTGTGGCTGTTGATATGTAGTGTTTGCTGTTTTTTCCTTGTATTTGAGAGACCTCTCTGTGTGTGTATGATGATGGCTTCCATCTTGGTCCAGTGTGGGACAAGTCAGCATGATATGTCCACATGCCAGTTCTTTTGAAGTGTACATTGCAATGACTGACACATGCATGTTGGTGCCAGGAAGTAATGGGTCTTGTGTGCTGGCGGTCAGGTGGGCCCGTGTGAGTTGTTGTGCAAGCTTCCCACCCCCACACACCCCGACCTGTGAGATGCGGTTACCTACCTGTGAGTTGGGTGGGTAGCATACATTGCCTGCCACATGATTCTTATTGGGGGGTGTAGTGTCCCATCCTCCATAGTGGTGGAACAGCATGCATGTTGCGTTTTGTGGGACGGATAGCCAAACACACTACACCGTCTCACTGTGAAGATGGCTAACTACCGTTTGAGGTGGAGGTGAGCAATGACATGGCTATGTGACTTGGTAGAAATCTTTGGATGGAATGTGCGTGTGGTGAGCATAATGTGTGTGTGGCTTTTTGTACCCATTGATTTCAGATTACATTTGGTCATGGGGTATAGACCCCCATCACTGTTGTCCCACCTATCTGGCTGTGGGGTTCAGTCCCCCAACATTTGAAGGTAGAATAGGGCATGGGGTATAGCCCCCCCATCACTGTTGTCCCACCTATCTGGCTGTGGGGTTCACTCCCCCGACATTTGAAGGCACAATAGGGCAAGGGGTATAGTCTCGTAGCACAGTGGTGACATACAGCAGGGTGAACATCTCACCCAGCATACATTTCCACACTGTCATGGTTTCATGGTATTTGGGGACCTGAGAACATGAGCACAGTACTGGTGAAGCAGTTGTTCCAGAGCATCCATACACTGACATGTTGTGGTCAACAGTGGTGTGTGTGTGAGATGTACTCAGCCCTGTGCAGACAATGTGTGCTTTTGGGGCCAGACTATACCAGCACTGTTCAGACAGACAGTGTGAGATGTGAACATTGTCAATGCATACACACATTGGTGGTCCAAACAAGACACCTTTGACAATTTTATTCAGACAAGGTGCTGTTCTGCAATTCAGTGCAGCACTGTGGTAGCTGGGTGTGTTGCAAGACATTTGGGATGTGCTTAGTTTTGCATTGTGAGTCCCAGCTGCTGTGTAGTTTTTGGGTACAGTGCACTTCCACTGTTTACATTGCAACACTGTGGTATGACATGGGTGATTTGCACTTTGCAAAAAAAAAGGCCAGACACTGCTGCAGGGCAGCATGATTGTTGTTAGTGTTGCAGTGTGTGAAGCCTGGCACAGTGTACACAATGTGGGTCAATTTTGAACAGAGACTTGTGCATGGTGACTACAACACAACTGTTTTGCATTATTTGTGTCGGTGACTGTGGACTAAGTGGCATGGTGTCATGTGCGGCTGCACAGACGTCACATGCCTATGAGTGGGACAAGTGCTCCATCCTGCTCAGCTGTGGTCCAAGGGGCCTGGTGGGAGTTGTAGTGCAGGCCTCCCTATTCCACAGACACCTCCCTGTAAAGATGGCTACCTACCTGTTAGGTGAGGGTGAAGCACACAATGACTGAGGCATGCTTCTGGGTGGGACAAGTGCTCCATCGTGCTCAGCTGTGGGCCAAGGGGGCCTGGTGGGAGTTGTAGTGCAGGCTTCCCATCACCCACCCACCTCCCTGTAGGGATGGCTACCTACCTGTTAGGTTCAGGTGAGCAATGCTATGGTTGGCACATGGGTTGGGGTGGAGGGCTACATCTTGCGCGGCTGTAGGACAAGGGGGCCTGGTGGGAGTTGTAGTGCAGGCCTCCCTATTCCACAGACACCTCCCTGTAAAGATGGCTAACTACCTGTTAGGTGAGGGTGAAGCACACAATGACTGAGGCATGCTTCTGGGTGGGACAAGTGCTCCATCCTGCTCAGCTGTGGGCCAAGGGGGCCTGGTGGGAGTTGTAGTGCAGGCTTCCCAAACACCCACCCACCTCCCTGTAGGGATGGCTACCTACCTGTTAGGTTCAGGTGAGCAATGCTATGGTTGGCACATGGGTTGGGGTGGAGGGCTACATCTTGCGCAGCTGTAGGACAAGGGGGCCTGGTGGGAGTTGTAGTGCAGGCCTCCCTATTCCACAGACACCTCCCTGTAAAGATGGCTACCTACCTGTTAGGTGAGGGTGAAGCACACAATGGCTGAGGCATGCTTCTGGGTGGGGGGAGGGCTCCTTCCTGCTCAGCTGTGGGACAAGGGGCCGTGGTGGGAGTTGTAGTGCTGGCAGCATGTACACATGTACACATGTACCCATGGTGATGTTGCTAGCTACCTTTGGGGGGCTTCAGGGGGAGTGTCTGTTGAATCTGTGAGAGATGTGTTGGGGGGAGTGTTGTGCACATGAATATATTTGTACCTAGGAGCTATTACTTTGTAGTAGTGCAAGACAGTACATTTGTGTGATGTTAGGCATTTGTTTGTACTTTCCACTCCCCCGGGTATTCCTGAGAGACTCTCTGGATGTAGAATGCCAAGCACCTTCTCCCATTCAGTGAATGTTTTGAGTGGAACGGGAGGGCCACTGCCTGTCCTGTGAGCCAGCTCATGGTTCTTGGCTCTCTTCTTTTTGACCACTGCCTTCAGATCGTGCCACCTCTTCACGATTTCATCTCTATTGCGTGGCACGGTCCCTACTGCATTTACCTTCTCTACTATCCTTCTCCACATTAGCGTTCTTGTTGCTAGTGGTGTCTGTTGGACTTGGTTACCAAACAATTGTGGTTCTACCCTGATTATCTCATCAACCATGACCCTCAACTCACTCTCAGTGAATTTGGGCATTCTCTGTGGTAACATGGTGTGTGATGTGTCAAGGTGTTTAAGGTGCAGGTTTGGAAGTGGTAGTGGTGGTTGTGATGTGCATGGTGTGTGCTGTGCAAAGGTGTTAGAGGTGCAGGTGTGGAAGTGGTGGTGGTGGTGGTGATGTGTGTGTGTTGTGCAGATTTGCCTCTCCTGTCATCTGTGGTGGATGTCCCCTCAGTTGTGGAGTTTTGCAAAGGATTGTGGTCTGTTGGGGACTGGATTTATACTGGTGTCTATGGGTGTGTCAGGATGGGGTATTGGTAGCAGGTGTGGTGTGTGTGTGAACCTGGGATTTGTAGTTTTTGAGTTTCCCATGGGGGTGTGTCTTTGGGCTGTGTTAGGTATTTTTGGGTGCATGCCTTGTTTGGTTGGTGCACTTTGTGGCCATGTTGTGTGATTTTCTCGCGACCGCCATTTTTTAACGGAGCTTCCGCAGCGGTGGCTCGGCTACGGCGCTTCCGCCGTCTCACTGATTCATCAATGTTGTCGACCGCGGCGGGCGGTAACAGCGCACTGCACCGCGGGGATGTCGGGAATATCATAATTTCGATGGCGGTGTCTCCGCTGTGGTTGCGGTCGTTTGGGCTGTTTCCGCTGCGAGACCGACCGCCACGGACGGGTTTGGGCCTTCTCCGCAGGCGAACGGCGGTTTCTCGGGTCTCCTTTCCGCCGCGGTTGGATTTTTACCGCCGAAGATCATAATCTAGCCGTCGGTTTTACCGCAGTAGCGGCGGGCGGTGATTTCCCGCTACCATGGCGGTCGGTTGTTTTTCCGTCCGCCATCGTAATGACCTCCATAGTTATTTATTTTTGTTGGCTTTTGTTTTTGGAATCTTACCTTAATAACATTTTATAGGTTGTTTCTTCCTTTTAATTATGATTTTGAGTTGTTTTGTGGTCTGAAAAAGATTAAAGAAAATTAATGTTAGTATGTTAAAAATATGTTACATAATTTCTCTGAAATATAATAGCATATTTTTGGTTAAGGAACAATATATTCATTTTTTATAATTCTATAAAATTTATTTATTTAATTCCAAGAGATACATTTGTGTTTACTTGTCAACATTTCTTATTCAAGTATAAGCAATGTATTTACCTGCTATATTTCTTTTTCTGTGGGGAAAAAAAGAATATTTTCTGGATAATAATTTAAGTACAATTTAAAATGTAAAAAATTATTGATGTGGAAATTACCTTGTTATGGTTTGCTTTCTTCTTATTGTTTGAAGGATTGAAAGCGGGAAAAAAATGAACATTGTTTATAATTTGTGTTGATGATGTTTATAATATTGTGTCTTTTGTGTTTGTATGTTTTCTCATTTATTTGCTTCTTTTTGGTTGGTTATATTTAAGAGAATTACCTTGGTATATGATTTTGCTGACGTTAAGTGGATCTTGAGATTTCGTAGTCCAAATGTGGTTTGTTTTTTATGTATTTTGTAGTAAGCTGTTGATAGAAGAAAAAAACAATTAGAGTCGGAATAGTAATTTTAATGTATTACTATTATGTATGTTTCTTGAAAGAAGCACCTTTTGGAGTTTGAATATTTATTTTAATGACATCACTGTCCAGCATTTTCTCTGAGGCAACAAAATTTTGGAGTAGGAATAGTAATTTTAACATACTAGTATCCTGCACATTTTCTGAATCAAACACCTTTTGGAGTTGGAATAGTTATTTTAACCTAAGCACTATCCAGCATTTTCTGTGAGGCAAGCATCTTTTGGAGTTGGAATAGTTATTTTAACTTAAAGACTATCCAGCATTTTGTCTCAGGTAAGCTTCTTTTGGAGTTGGAATAGTTATTTTAACCTAAGCACTATTCAGAATTTTCTCTTAGGCAAGCATCTTTTGGAGTTGGAATAGTTATTTTAACCTAAACACTATCCAGCATTTTCTGTGAGGCAAGCACCCTTTGGAGTAGGAATATTTATTTTAACTTAAACACTATCCAGCCTTTTCTGTGAGGCAAGCACCCTTTGGAGTAGGAATAGTAATTTTAACATACTAGTGTCCTGCACATTTTCAGAATCAAGCATCTTTTGCAGTTGGAATAGTTCTTTTAACTTAAAAACTATCCAGCATTTTCTCTCAGGCAAGCATTTTTTGGAGTTGGAATAGTTATTTTAATTTAAAGACTATCTAGCATTTTCTCTCAGGTAAGTTTCTTTTAGAGTTGGAAAAGTTATTTTAACCTAAGCACTATCCAGCATTTTCTCTTACGCAAGCATCTTTTGGAGTTGGAATAGTTATTTTAACCTAAACACTATCCAGCATTTTCTGTGAGGCAAGCACCATTTGGAGTAGGAATAGTAATTTTAACATATTACTATCCTGCACATTCTCTGAATCAAGCACCTTTTGGAGTTGGAATAGTTATTTTACCTAAACACTATCCAGCATTTTCTCTCAGGCAAGCATCTTTTGGAGTTGGAATAGTTATTTTAACTTAAAGACTATCCAGCATTTTGTCTCAGGTAAGCTTCTTTTGGAGTTGGAATAGTTATTTTAACCTAAGCACTATTCAGAATTTTCTCTTACGCAAGCACCCTTTGGAGTAGGAATAGTAATTTTAATATACTAATATCCTGCACATTTTCTGAATGAAACACCTTTTGGAGTTGGAATAGTTATTTTAACCTATACACTATCCAGCATTTTCTCTCAGGCAAGCTTCTTTTGGAGTTGGAATAGTTATTTTAACCTAAACACTATCCAGCATTTTCTATTAAGCAAGCATCTTTTGGAGTTGAAATAGTTATTTTAACTTAAACACTATCCAGCCTTTTCTGTGAGGCAAGCATCCTTTGGAGTAGGAATAGTAATTTTAACATACTATTGTCCTGCACATTTTCAGAATCAAGCACCTTTTGGATTTGGAATAGTTATTTTAACCTAAACACTATCCAGCATTTTCTCTCAGGCAAGCATCTTTTGGAGTTGGAATAGTTATTTTAACTTAAAGACTATCTAGCATTTTCTCTCAGGTAAGCTTCTTTTGGAGTTGGAATAGTTATTTTAACCTAAGCACTATCCAGCATTTTCTCTTAGGCAAGCATTTTTTGGAGTTGGAACGAATAGTTATTTTTACCTAAACACTATCGAGCATTTTCTGTGAGGCAAGCACCCTTTGGAGTAGGAATAGTAATTTTAACATATTACTATCCTGCACATTTTCAGAATTAAGCACCTTTTGGAGTTGGAATAGTTATTTTAACCTAAACACTATCCAGCATTTTCTCTTAGGCAAGCTTCTTTTGGAGTTGGAATAGTTATTTTAATCTAAACACTATCCAGCATTTTCTGTGAGGTAAGCACCCTTTGGAGTAGGAATAGTTATTTTAACTTAAACACTATCCAGCATTTTCTGTGAGGCAAGCATCCTTTGGAGTAGGAATAGTAATTTTAATATACTGCACATTTTCTGAGTCAAACACCTTTTGGAGTTGGAATAATTATTTTAACCTAAACACTATCCAGCATTTTCTATTAAGCAAACACCTTTTGGAGTTGGGATAGTTATTTTAACCTAAACACTATCCAGCATTTTCTCTTAGGCAAGCATCTTTTGGAGTTGAAATAGTTATTTTAACCTAAACACTATCCAGCATTTTCTGTGAGGCAACCATCCTTTGGAGTAGGAATAGTTATTTTAACTTAAACACTATCGAGCCTTTTCTGTGAGGCAAGCACCCTTTGGAGTAGGAATAGTAATTTTAACATACTAGTGTCCTGCACATTTTCAGAATCAAGCACCTTTTGGATTTGGAATAGTTATTTTAACCTAAACACTATCCAGCATTTTCTCTCAGGCAAGCATCTTTTGGAGTTGGAATAGTTATTTTAACTTAAAGACTATCTAGCATTTTCTCTCAGGTAAGCTTCTTTGGAGTTGGAATAGTTATTTTAACCTAAGCACTATCCAGCATTTTCTCTTAGGCAAGCATTTTTGGAGTTGGAACGAATAGTTATTTTTACCTAAACACTATCCAGCATTTTCTGTGAGGCAAGCACCCTTTGGAGTAGGAATAGTAATTTTAACATATTACTATCCTGCACATTTTCAGAATTAAGCACCTTTTGGAGTTGGAATAGTTATTTTAACCTAAACACTATCCAGCATTTTCTCTTCGGCAAGCTTCTTTTGGAGTTGGAATAGTTATTTTAATCTAAACACTATCCAGCATTTTCTGTGAGGTAAGCACCCTTTGGAGTAGGAATAGTTATTTTAACTTAAACACTATCCAGCCTTTTCTGTGAGGCAAGCACCCTTTGGAGTAGGAATAGTAATTTTAACATACTAGTGTCCTGCACATTTTCAGAATCAAGCACCTTTTGCAGTTGGAATAGTTCTTTTAACTTAAAAACTATCCAGCATTTTCTCTCAGGCAAGCATTTTTTGGAGTTGGAATAGTTATTTTAACTTAAAGACTATCTAGCATTTTCTCTCAGGTAAGCTTCTTTTGGAGTTGGAATAGTTATTTTAACCTAAGCACTATCCAGCATTTTCTCTTAGGCAAGCATTTTTGGAGTTGGAACGAATAGTTATTTTTACCTAAACACTATCCAGCATTTTCTGTGAGGCAAGCACCCTTTGGAGTAGGAATAGTAATTTTAACATATTACTATCCTGCACATTTTCAGAATTAAGCACCTTTTGGAGTTGGAATAGTTATTTTAACCTAAACACTATCCAGCATTTTCTCTTCGGCAAGCTTCTTTTGGAGTTGGAATAGTTATTTTAATCTAAACACTATCCAGCATTTTCTGTGAGGTAAGCACCCTTTGGAGTAGGAATAGTTATTTTAACTTAAACACTATCCAGCCTTTTCTGTGAGGCAAGCACCCTTTGGAGTAGGAATAGTAATTTTAACATACTAGTGTCCTGCACATTTTCAGAATCAAGCACCTTTTGGATTTGGAATAGTTATTTTAACCTAAACACTATACAGCATTTTCTCTCAGGCAAGCATCTTTTGGAGTTGGAATAGTTATTTTAACTTAAAGACTATCTAGCATTTTCTCTCAGGTAAGCTTCTTTTGGAGTTGGAATAGTTATTTTAACCTAAGCACTATCCAGCATTTTCTCTTAGGCAAGCATTTTTTGGAGTTGGAACGAATAGTTATTTTTACCTAAACACTATCCAGCATTTTCTGTGAGGCAAGCACCCTTTGGAGTAGGAATAGTAATTTTAACATATTACTATCCTGCACATTTTCAGAATTAAGCACCTTTTAGAGTTGGAATAGTTATTTTAACCTAAACACTATCCAGCATTTTCTCTTAGGCAAGCTTCTTTTGGAGTTGGAATAGTTATTTTAATCTAAACACTATCCAGCATTTTCTGTGAGGTAAGCACCCTTTGGAGTAGGAATAGTTATTTTAACTTAAACACTATTCAGCATTTTCTGTGAGGCAACCATCCTTTGGAGTAGGAATAGTTATTTTTACCTAAACACTATCCAGCATTTTCTGTGAGGCAAGCACCCTTTGGAGTAGGAATAGTAATTTTAACATACTAGTGTCCTGCACATTTTCAGAATCAAGCACCTTTTGGATTTGGAATAGTTATTTTAACCTAAACACTATCCAGCATTTTCTCTCAGGCAAGCATCTTTTGGAGTTGGAATAGTTATTTTAACTTAAAGACTATCTAGCATTTTCTCTCAGGTAAGCTTCTTTTGGAGTTGGAATAGTTATTTTAACCTAAGCACTATCCAGCATTTTCTCTTGGCAAGCATTTTTTGGAGTTGGAATAGTTATTTTTACCTAAACACTATCGAGCATTTTCTGTGAGGCAAGCACCCTTTGGAGTAGGAATAGTAATTTTAACATATTACTATCCTGCACATTTTCAGAATTAAACACCTTTTGGAGTTGGAATAGTTATTTTAACCTAAACACTATCCAGCATTTTCTCTTAGGCAAGCTTCTTTTGGAGTTGGAATAGTTATTTTAATCTAAACACTATCCAGCATTTTCTGTGAGGTAAGCACGCTTTGGAGTAGGAATAGTTATTTTAACTTAAACACTATCCAGCATTTTCTGTGAGGCAAGCACCCTTTGGAGTAGGAATAGTAATTTTAATATACTGCACATTTTCTGAGTCAAACACCTTTTGCAGTTGGAATAATTATTTTAATCTAAATACTATCCAGCATTTTCTCATAGGCAAGCTTCTTTTGGAGTTGGAATAGTTATTTTAACCTAAACACTATCCAGCATTTTCTCTTAGCCAAGCATGTTTTGGAGTTGGAATAGTTATTTTAACCTTAACACTATCCAGCATTTTCTCTCAGTCAAGCATCTTTTGGAGTTGGAATAGTTATTTTAACCTAAACACTATCCAGCATTTTCTGTGAGGCAAGCACCCTTTGGAGTAGGAATATTAATTTTAATATACTAATATACTGCACATTTTCTGAGTCAAACACCTTTTGGAGTTGGAATAATGATTTTAATCTCAATACTATCCAGCATTTTCTCATAGGCAAGCTTCTTTTGGAGTTGGAATAGTTATTTTAACCTAAGCACTATTCAGAATTTTCTCTTAGGCAAGCATCTTTTGGAGTTGGAATAGTTATTTTAACCTAAACACTATCCAGCATTTTCTGTGAGGCAAGCACCCTTTGGAGTAGGAATATTTATTTTAACTTAAACGCTATCCAGCCTTTTCTGTGAGGCAAGCACCCTTTGGAGTAGGAATAGTAATTTTAACATATTACTATCCTGCACATTTTCAGAATCAAGCATCTTTTGCAGTTGGAATAGTTCTTTTAACTTAAAAACTATCCAGCATTTTCTCTCAGGCAAGCATCTTTTGGAGTTGGAATAGTTATTTTAATTTAAAGACTATCTAGCATTTTCTCTCAGGTAAGTTTCTTTTAGAGTTGGAAACGTTATTTTAACCTAAGCACTATCCAGCATTTTCTCTTACGCAAGCATCTTTTGGAGTTGGAATAGTTATTTTAACCTAAACACTATCCAGCATTTTCTGTGAGGCAAGCATCCTTTGGAGTAGGAATAGTTATTTTAACTTAAACACTATCCAGCCTTTTCTGTGAGGCAAGCACCCTTTGGAGTAGGAATAGTAATTTTAACATACTAGTGTCCTGCACATTTTCTGAATCAAGCACCTTTTGGAGTTGCAATGGTTATTTTAACCTAAACACTATCCAGCCTTTTCTGTGAGGCAAGCACCCTTTGGAGTAGGAATAGTAATTTTAATATACTAATATCCTGCACATTTTCTGAATGAAACACCTTTTGGAGTTGGAATAGTTATTTTAACCTATACACTATCCAGCATTTTCTCTCAGGCAAGCTTCTTTTGGAGTTGGAATAGTTATTTTAACCTAAACACTATCCAGCATTTTCTATTAAGCAAGCATCTTTTGGAGTTGAAATAGTTATTTTAACCTAAACACTATCCAGCATTTTCTGTGAGGCAACCATCCTTTGGAGTAGGAATAGTTATTTTAACTTAAACACTATCCAGCCTTTTCTGTGAGGCAAGCACCCTTTGGAGTAGGAATAGTAATTTTAACATACTAGTGTCCTGCACATTTTCAGAATCAAGCACCTTTTGGATTTGGAATAGTTATTTTAACCTAAACACTATCCAGCATTTTCTCTCAGGCAAGCATCTTTTGGAGTTGGAATAGTTATTTTAACTTAAAGACTATCTAGCATTTTCTCTCAGGTAAGCTTCTTTTGGAGTTGGAATAGTTATTTTAACCTAAGCACTATCCAGCATTTTCTCTTAGGCAAGCATTTTTGGGAGTTGGAACGAATAGTTATTTTTACCTAAACACTATCCAGCATTTTCTGTGAGGCAAGCACCCTTTGGAGTAAGAATAGTAATTTTAACATATTACTATCCTGCACATTTTCAGAATTAAGCACCTTTTGGAGTTGGAATAGTTATTTTAACCTAAACACTATCCAGCATTTTCTCTTAGGCAAGCTTCTTTTGGAGTTGGAATAGTTATTTTAATCTAAACACTATCCAGCATTTTCTGTGAGGTAAGCACCCTTTGGAGTAGGAATAGTTATTTTAACTTAAACACTATCCAGCCTTTTCTGTGAGGCAAGCACCCTTTGGAGTAGGAATAGTAATTTTAACATACTAGTGTCCTGCACATTTTCAGAATCAAGCACCTTTTGGATTTGGAATAGTTATTTTAACCTAAACACTATACAGCATTTTCTCTCAGGCAAGCATCTTTTGGAGTTGGAATAGTTATTTTAACTTAAAGACTATCTAGCATTTTCTCTCAGGTAAGCTTCTTTTGGAGTTGGAATAGTTATTTTAACCTAAGCACTATCCAGCATTTTCTCTTAGGCAAGCATTTTTTGGAGTTGGAACGAATAGTTATTTTTACCTAAACACTATCCAGCATTTTCTGTGAGGCAAGCACCCTTTGGAGTAGGAATAGTAATTTTAACATATTACTATCCTGCACATTTTCAGAATTAAACACCTTTTGGAGTTGGAATAGTTATTTTAACCTAAACACTATCCAGCATTTTCTCTTAGGCAAGCTTCTTTTGGAGTTGGAATAGTTATTTTAATCTAAACACTATCCAGCATTTTCTGTGAGGTAAGCACCCTTTGGAGTAGGAATAGTTATTTTAACTTAAACACTATCCAGCATTTTCTGTGAGGCAAGCACCCTTTGGAGTAGGAATAGTAATTTTAATATACTGCACATTTTCTGAGTCAAACACCTTTTGCAGTTGGAATAATTATTTTAATCTAAATACTATCCAGCATTTTCTCATAGGCAAGCTTCTTTTGGAGTTGGAATAGTTATTTTAACCTAAACACTATCCAGCATTTTCTCTTAGCCAAGCATGTTTTGGAGTTGGAATAGTTATTTTAACCTTAACACTATCCAGCATTTTCTCTCAGTCAAGCATCTTTTGGAGTTGGAATAGTTATTTTAACCTAAACACTATCCAGCATTTTCTGTGAGGCAAGCACCCTTTGGAGTAGGAATATTAATTTTAATATACTAATATACTGCACATTTTCTGAGTCAAACACCTTTTGGAGTTGGAATAATTATTTTAATCTCAATACTATCCAGCATTTTCTCATAGGCAAGCTTCTTTTGGAGTTGGAATAGTTATTTTAACCTAAGCACTATTCAGAATTTTCTCTTAGGCAAGCATCTTTTGGAGTTGGAATAGTTATTTTAACCTAAACACTATCCAGCATTTTCTGTGAGGCAAGCACCCTTTGGAGTAGGAATATTTATTTTAACTTAAACGCTATCCAGCCTTTTCTGTGAGGCAAGCACCCTTTGGAGTAGGAATAGTAATTTTAACATATTACTATCCTGCACATTTTCAGAATCAAGCATCTTTTGCAGTTGGAATAGTTCTTTTAACTTAAAAACTATCCAGCATTTTCTCTCAGGCAAGCATCTTTTGGAGTTGGAATAGTTATTTTAATTTAAAGACTATCTAGCATTTTCTCTCAGGTAAGTTTCTTTTAGAGTTGGAAACGTTATTTTAACCTAAGCACTATCCAGCATTTTCTCTTACGCAAGCATCTTTTGGAGTTGGAATAGTTATTTTAACCTAAACACTATCCAGCATTTTCTGTGAGGCAAGCATCCTTTGGAGTAGGAATAGTTATTTTAACTTAAACACTATCCAGCCTTTTCTGTGAGGCAAGCACCCTTTGGAGTAGGAATAGTAATTTTAATATACTAATATCCTGCACATTTTCTGAATGAAACACCTTTTGGAGTTGGAATAGTTATTTTAACCTATACACTATCCAGCATTTTCTGTGAGGCAAGCACCCTTTGGAGTAGGAATAGTAATTTTAATATACTAATATCCTGCACATTTTCTGAATGAAACACCTTTTGGAGTTGGAATAGTTATTTTAACCTATACACTATCCAGCATTTTCTCTCAGGCAAGCTTCTTTTGGAGTTGGAATAGTTATTTTAACCTAAACACTATCCAGCATTTTCTATTAAGCAAGCATCTTTTGGAGTTGAAATAGTTATTTTAACCTAAACACTATCCAGCATTTTCTGTGAGGCAACCATCCTTTGGAGTAGGAATAGTTATTTTAACTTAAACACTATCCAGCCTTTTCTGTGAGGCAAGCACCCTTTGGAGTAGGAATAGTAATTTTAATATACTAATATCCTGCACATTTTCTGAATGAAACACCTTTTGGAGTTGGAATAGTTATTTTAACCTATACACTATCCAGCATTTTCTCTCAGGCAAGCTTCTTTTGGAGTTGGAATAGTTATTTTAACCTAAACACTATCCAGCCTTTTCTGTGAGGCAAGCACTCCTTTGGAGTAGGAATAGTAATTTTAACATATTACTATCCTGCACATTTTCAGAATCAAGCATCTTTTGCAGTTGGAATAGTTCTTTTAACTTAAAAACTATCCAGCATTTTCTCTCAGGCAAGCATCTTTTGGAGTTGGAATAGTTATTTTAATTTAAAGACTATCTAGCATTTTCTCTCAGGTAAGTTTCTTTTAGAGTTGGAAACGTTATTTTAACCTAAGCACTATCCAGCATTTTCTCTTACGCAAGCATCTTTTGGAGTTGGAATAGTTATTTTAACCTAAACACTATCCAGCATTTTCTGTGAGGCAAGCATCCTTTGGAGTAGGAATAGTTATTTTAACTTAAACACTATCCAGCCTTTTCTGTGAGGCAAGCACCCTTTGGAGTAGGAATAGTAATTTTAATATACTAATATCCTGCACATTTTCTGAATGAAACACCTTTTGGAGTTGGAATAGTTATTTTAACCTATACACTATCCAGCATTTTCTGTGAGGCAAGCACCCTTTGGAGTAGGAATAGTAATTTTAATATACTAATATCCTGCACATTTTCTGAATGAAACACCTTTTGGAGTTGGAATAGTTATTTTAACCTATACACTATCCAGCATTTTCTCTCAGGCAAGCTTCTTTTGGAGTTGGAATAGTTATTTTAACCTAAACACTATCCAGCATTTTCTATTAAGCAAGCATCTTTTGGAGTTGAAATAGTTATTTTAACCTAAACACTATCCAGCATTTTCTGTGAGGCAACCATCCTTTGGAGTAGGAATAGTTATTTTAACTTAAACACTATCCAGCCTTTTCTGTGAGGCAAGCACCCTTTGGAGTAGGAATAGTAATTTTAATATACTAATATCCTGCACATTTTCTGAATGAAACACCTTTTGGAGTTGGAATAGTTATTTTAACCTATACACTATCCAGCATTTTCTCTCAGGCAAGCTTCTTTTGGAGTTGGAATAGTTATTTTAACCTAAACACTATCCAGCATTTTCTCTTAGGCAAGCATTTTTGGGAGTTGGAACGAATAGTTATTTTTACCTAAACACTATCCAGCATTTTCTGTGAGGCAAGCATCCTTTGGAGTAGGAATAGTAATTTTAACATATTACTATCCTGCACATTTTCAGAATTAAGCACCTTTTGGAGTTGGAATAGTTATTTTAACCTAAACACTATCCAGCATTTTCTCTCAGGCAAGCATCTTTTGGAGTTGGAATAGTTATTTTAACTTAAAGACTATCTAGCATTTTCTCTCAGGTAAGCTTCTTTTGGAGTTGGAATAGTTATTTTAACCTAAGCACTATCCAGCATTTTCTCTTAGGCAAGCATTTTTGGGAGTTGGAACGAATAGTTATTTTTACCTAAACACTATCCAGCATTTTCTGTGAGGCAAGCATCCTTTGGAGTAGGAATAGTAATTTTAACATATTACTATCCTGCACATTTTCAGGAATAGTAATTTTAACATATTACTATCCTGCACATTTTCAGAATTAAGCACCTTTTGGAGTTGGAATAGTTATTTTAACCTAAACACTATCCAGCATTTTCTCTTAGGCAAGCTTCTTTTGGAGTTGGAATAGTTATTTTAATCTAAACACTATCCAGCATTTTCTGTGAGGTAAGCACCCTTTGGAGTAGGAATAGTTATTTTAACTTAAACACTATCCAGCCTTTTCTGTGAGGCAAGCACCCTTTGGAGTAGGAATAGTAATTTTAATATACTGCACATTTTCTGAGTCAAACACCTTTTGCAGTTGGAATAATTATTTTAATCTAAATACTATCCAGCATTTTCTCATAGGCAAGCTTCTTTTGGAGTTGGAATAGTTATTTTAACCTAAACACTATCCAGCATTTTCTCTTAGCCAAGCATGTTTTGGAGTTGGAATAGTTATTTTAACCTTAACACTATCCAGCATTTTCTCTCACCCAAGCATCTTTTGGAGTTGGAATAGTTATTTTAACCTAAACACTAGCCAGCATTTTCTGTGAGGCAAGCACCCTTTGGAGTAGGAATATTAATTTTAATATACTAATATACTGCACATTTTCTGAGTCAAACACCTTTTGGAGTTGGAATAATTATTTTAATCTCAATACTATCCAGCATTTTCTCATAGGCAAGCTTCTTTTGGAGTTGGAATAGTTATTTTAACCTAAACACTATCCAGCATTTTCTCTCAGGTAAGCTTCTTTTGGAGTTGGAATAGTTATTTTAACCTAAGCACTATCCAGCATTTTCTCTTAGGCAAGCATTTTTTGGAGTTGGAACGAATAGTAATTTTAACTAAACACTATCCAGCATTTTCTGTGAGGCAAGCACCCTTTGGAGTAGGAATAGTAATTTTAACATATTACTATCCTGCACATTTTAAGAATTAAGCACCTTTTGGAGTTGGAATAGTTATTTTAACCTAAACACTATCCAGCATTTTCTCTTAGGGCAAGCTTCTTTTGGAGTTGGAATAGTTATTTTAATCTAAACACTATCCAGCATTTTCTGTGAGGTAAGCACCCTTTGGAGTAGGAATAGTTATTTTAACTTAAACACTATCCAGCCTTTTCTGTGCGGCAAGCACCCTTTGGAGTAGGAATAGTAATTTTAACATACTGTGTCCTGCACATTTTCAGAATCAAGCACCTTTTGGATTTGGAATAGTTATTTTAACCTAAACACTATCCAGCATTTTCTCTCAGGCAAGCATCTTTTGGAGTTGGAATAGTTATTTTAACTTAAAGACTATCTAGCATTTTCTCTCAGGTAAGCTTCTTTTGGAGTTGGAATAGTTATTTTAACCTAAGCACTATCCAGCATTTTCTCTTAGGCAAGCATTTTTTGGAGTTGGAACGAATAGTAATTTTAACTAAACACTATCCAGCATTTTCTGTGAGGCAAGCACCCTTTGGAGTAGGAATAGTAATTTTAATATACTGCACATTTTCTGAGTCAAACACCTTTTGCAGTTGGAATAATTATTTTAATCTAAATACTATCCAGCATTTTCTCATAGGCAAGCTTCTTTTGGAGTTGGAATAGTTATTTTAACCTAAACACTATCCAGCATTTTCTCTTAGCCAAGCATGTTTTGGAGTTGGAATAGTTATTTTAACCTTAACACTATCCAGCATTTTCTCTCACCCAAGCATCTTTTGGAGTTGGAATAGTTATTTTAACCTAAACACTAGCCAGCATTTTCTGTGAGGCAAGCACCCTTTGGAGTAGGAATATTAATTTTAATATACTAATATACTGCACATTTTCTGAGTCAAACACCTTTTGGAGTTGGAATAATTATTTTAATCTCAATACTATCCAGCATTTTCTCATAGGCAAGCTTCTTTTGGAGTTGGAATAGTTATTTTAACCTAAACACTATCCAGCATTTTCTCTTAGGCAAGCATGTTTTGGAGTTGGAATAGTTATTTTAACCTTAACACTATCCAGCATTTTCTCTCAGTCAAGCATCCTTTGGAGTTGGAACAGTTATTTTAACCTAAACACTATCCAGCATTTTTCTGTGAGGCAAGAACCCTTTGGAGTAGGAATAGTAATTTTGTAATACTACTGTCCTGCACATTTTCAGAATCAAGCACCTTTTGGAGTTGCAATAGTTATTTTAACCTAAACACTATCCAGCATTTTCTGTGAGGCAAGCACCTTTTGGAGTAGGAATAGTAATTTTAATATACTGCACATTTTCTGAGTCAAACACCTTTTGCAGTTGGAATAATTATTTTAATATAAATACTATCCAGCATTTTCTCATAGGCAAGCTTCTTTTGGAGTTGGAATAGTTATTTTAACCTAAACACTATCCAGCATTTTCTCTTAGGCAAGCATGTTTTGGAGTTGGAATAGTTATTTTAACCTAAACACTATCCAGCATTTTCTGTGAGGCAACCATCCTTTGGAGTAGGAATAGTTATTTTAACTTAAACACTATCCAGCCTTTTCTGTGCGGCAAGCACCCTTTGGAGTAGGAATAGTAATTTTAACATACTGTGTCCTGCACATTTTCAGAATCAAGCACCTTTTGGATTTGGAATAGTTATTTTAACCTAAACACTATCCAGCATTTTCTCTCAGGCAAGCATCTTTTGGAGTTGGAATAGTTATTTTAACTTAAAGACTATCTAGCATTTTCTCTCAGGTAAGCTTCTTTTGGAGTTGGAATAGTTATTTTAACCTAAGCACTATCCAGCATTTTCTCTTAGGCAAGCATTTTTTGGAGTTGGAACGAATAGTAATTTTAACTAAACACTATCCAGCATTTTCTGTGAGGCAAGCACCCTTTGGAGTAGGAATAGTAATTTTAACATATTACTATCCTGCACATTTTCAGAATTAAGCACCTTTTGGAGTTGGAATAGTTATTTTAACCTAAACACTATCCAGCATTTTCTCTTAGGCAAGCTTCTTTTGGAGTTGGAATAGTTATTTTAATCTAAACACTATCCAGCATTTTCTGTGAGGTAAGCACCCTTTGGAGTAGGAATAGTTATTTTAACTTAAACACTATCCAGCCTTTTCTGTGCGGCAAGCACCCTTTGGAGTAGGAATAGTAATTTTAACATACTGTGTCCTGCACATTTTCAGAATCAAGCACCTTTTGGATTTGGAATAGTTATTTTAACCTAAACACTATCCAGCATTTTCTCTCAGGCAAGCATCTTTTGGAGTTGGAATAGTTATTTTAACTTAAAGACTATCTAGCATTTTCTCTCAGGTAAGCTTCTTTTGGAGTTGGAATAGTTATTTTAACCTAAGCACTATCCAGCATTTTCTCTTAGGCAAGCATTTTTTGGAGTTGGAACGAATAGTAATTTTAACTAAACACTATCCAGCATTTTCTGTGAGGCAAGCACCCTTTGGAGTAGGAATAGTAATTTTAACATATTACTATCCTGCACATTTTCAGAATTAAGCACCTTTTGGAGTTGGAATAGTTATTTTAACCTAAACACTATCCAGCATTTTCTCTTAGGCAAGCTTCTTTTGGAGTTGGAATAGTTATTTTAATCTAAACACTATCCAGCATTTTCTGTGAGGTAAGCACCCTTTGGAGTAGGAATAGTTATTTTAACTTAAACACTATCCAGCCTTTTCTGTGCGGCAAGCACCCTTTGGAGTAGGAATAGTAATTTTAACATACTGTGTCCTGCACATTTTCAGAATCAAGCACCTTTTGGATTTGGAATAGTTATTTTAACCTAAACACTATCCAGCATTTTCTCTCAGGCAAGCATCTTTTGGAGTTGGAATAGTTATTTTAACTTAAAGACTATCTAGCATTTTCTCTCAGGTAAGCTTCTTTTGGAGTTGGAATAGTTATTTTAACCTAAGCACTATCCAGCATTTTCTCTTAGGCAAGCATTTTTTGGAGTTGGAACGAATAGTAATTTTAACTAAACACTATCCAGCATTTTCTGTGAGGCAAGCACCCTTTGGAGTAGGAATAGTAATTTTAACATATTACTATCCTGCACATTTTCAGAATTAAGCACCTTTTGGATTTGGAATAGTTATTTTAACCTAAACACTATCCAGCATTTTCTCTTAGGCAAGCTTCTTTTGGAGTTGGAATAGTTATTTTAATCTAAACACTATCCAGCATTTTCTGTGAGGTAAGCACCCTTTGGAGTAGGAATAGTTATTTTAACTTAAACACTATCCAGCCTTTTCTGTGAGGCAACCATCCTTTGGAGTAGGAATAGTTATTTTTACCTAAACACTATCCAGCATTTTCTGTGAGGCAAGCACCCTTTGGAGTAGGAATAGTAATTTTAACATACTAGTGTCCTGCACATTTTCAGAATCAAGCACCTTTTGGATTTGGAATAGTTATTTTAACCTAAACACTATCCAGCATTTTCTCTCAGGCAAGCATCTTTTGGAGTTGGAATAGTTATTTTAACTTAAAGACTATCTAGCATTTTCTCTCAGGTAAGCTTCTTTTGGAGTTGGAATAGTTATTTTAACCCAAGCACTATCCAGCATTTTCTCTTGGGCAAGCATTTTTTGGAGTTGGAGTAGGTTTTTTTACCTAAACACTATCGAGCATTTTATGTGAGGCAAGCACCCTTTGGAGTAGGAATAGTAATTTTAACATATTACTATCCTGCACATTTTCAGAATTAAACACCTTTTGGAGTTGGAATAGTTATTTTAACCTAAACACTATCCAGCATTTTCTCTTAGGCAAGCTTCTTTTGGAGTTGGAATAGTTATTTTAATCTAAACACTATCCAGCATTTTCTGTGAGGTAAGCACCCTTTGGAGTAGGAATAGTTATTTTAACTTAAACACTATCCAGCATTTTCTGTGAGGCAAGCACCCTTTGGAGTAGGAATATTAATTTTAATATACTGCACATTTTCTGAGTCAAACACCTTTTGGAGTTGGAATAATTATTTTAACCTAAACACTATCCAGCATTTTCTCATAGGCAAGCTTCTTTTGGAGTTGGGATAGTTATTTTAACCTAAACACTATCCAGCATTTTCTCTTAGGCAAGCATGTTTTGGAGTTGCAATAGTTATTTTAACCTAAACACTATCCAGCATTTTCTGTGAGGCAACCATCCTTTGGAGTAGGAATAGTTATTTTAACTTAAACACTATCCAGCCTTTTCTGTGAGGCAAGCACCCTTTGGAGTAGGAATAGTAATTTTAACATACTAGTGTCCTGCATATTTTCAGAATCAAGCACCTTTTGGATTTGGAATAGTTATTTTAACCTAAACACTATCCAGCATTTTCTCTCAGGCAAGCATCTTTTGGAGTTGGAATAGTTATTTTAACTTAAAGACTATCTAGCATTTTCTCTCAGGTAAGCTTCTTTTGGAGTTGGAATAGTTATTTTAACCTAAGCACTATCCTGCATTTTCTCTTAGGCAAGCATTTTTTGGAGTTGGAACGAATAGTTATTTTTACCTAAACACTATCCAGCATTTTCTGTGAGGCAAGCACCCTTTGGAGTAAGAATAGTCATTTTAACATATTACTATCCTGCACATTTTCAGAATTAAGCACCTTTTGGAGTTGGAATAGTTATTTTAACCTAAACACTATCCAGCATTTTCTCTTAGGCAAGCTTCTTTTGGAGTTGGAATAGTTATTTTAATCTAAACACTATCCAGCATTTTCTGTGAGGTAAGCACCCTTTGGAGTATGAATAGTTATTTTAACTTAAACACTATCCAGCCTTTTCTGTGAGGCAAGCACCCTTTGGAGTAGGAATAGTAATTTTAACATACTAGTGTCCTGCACATTTTCAGAATCAAGCACCTTTTGGATTTGGAATAGTTATTTTAACCTAAACACTATCCAGCATTTTCTCTCAGGCAAGCATCTTTTGGAGTTGGAATAGTTATTTTAACTTAAAGACTATCTAGCATTTTCTCTCAGGTAAGCTTCTTTTGGAGTTGGAAAAGTTATTTTAACCTAAGCACTATCCAGCATTTTCTCTTGGGCAAGCATTTTTTGGAGTTGGAATAGTTATTTTTACCTAAACACTATCGAGCATTTTCTGTGAGGCAAGCACCCTTTGGAGTAGGAATAGTAATTTTAACATATTACTATCCTGCACATTTTCAGAATTAAACACCTTTTGGAGTTGGAATAGTTATTTTAACCTAAACACTATCCAGCATTTTCTCTTAGGCAAGCTTCTTTTGGAGTTGGAATAGTTATTTTAATCTAAACACTATCCAGCATTTTCTGTGAGGTAAGCACCCTTTGGAGTAGGAATAGTTATTTTAACTTAAACACTATCCAGCATTTTCTGTGAGGCAAGCACCCTTTGGAGTAGGAATAGTAATTTTAATATACTGCACATTTTCTGAGTCAAACACCTTTTGCAGTTGGAATAATTATTTTAATCTAAATACTATCCAGCATTTTCTCATAGGCAAGCTTTTTTTGGAGTTGGAATAGTTATTTTAACCTAAACACTATCCAGCATTTTCTCTTAGGCAAGCATGTTTTGGAGTTGGAATAGTTATTTTAACCTTAACACTATCCAGCATTTTCTCTCAGTCAAGCATCTTTTGGAGTTGGAATAGTTATTTTAACCTAAACACTATCCAGCATTTTCGGTGAGGCAAGCACCCTTTGGAGTAGGAATAGTAATTTTAATATACTAATATACTGCACATTTTCAGAATCAACGACCTTTTGGAGTTGCAATAGTTATTTTAACCTAAACACTATCCAGCATTTTCTGTGAGGCAAGCACCCTTTGGAGTAGGAATAGTAATTTTAATATACTGCACATTTTCTGAGTCAAACACCTTTTGCAGTTGGAATAATTATTTTAATATAAATACTATCCAGCATTTTCTCATAGGCAAGCTTCTTTTGGAGTTGGAATAGTTATTTTAACCTAAACACTATCCAGCATTTTCTCTTAGGCAAGCTTCTTTTGGAGTTGGAATAGTTATTTTAACCTAAACACTATCCAGCATTTTCTCTTAGGCAAGCATGTTTTGGAGTTGGAATAGTTATTTTAACCTAAACACTATCCAGCATTTTCTCTTAGGCAAGCATGTTTTGGAGTTGGAATAGTTATTTTAACCTAAACACTATCCAGCATTTTTCTGTGAGGCAAGCACCCTTTGGAGTAGGAATAGTAATTTTGATATACTAGTATCCTGCATATTTTCAGAAGCTAACACATTTTGGAGTTGGAATAGTTATTTTAAACTAAACACTATCCAGCATTTTCGGTGAGGCAAGCACCCTTTGGAGTAGGAATAGTAATTTTAATATACTAATATACTGCACATTTTCAGAATCAACGACCTTTTGGAGTTGCAATAGTTATTTTAACCTAAACACTATCCAGCATTTTCTGTGAGGCAAGCACCCTTTGGAGTAGGAATAGTAATTTTAATATACTGCACATTTTCTGAGTCAAACACCTTTTGCAGTTGGAATAATTATTTTAATATAAATACTATCCAGCATTTTCTCATAGGCAAGCTTCTTTTGGAGTTGGAATAGTTATTTTAACCTAAACACTATCCAGCATTTTCTCTTAGGCAAGCTTCTTTTGGAGTTGGAATAGTTATTTTAACCTAAACACTATCCAGCATTTTCTCTTAGGCAAGCATGTTTTGGAGTTGGAATAGTTATTTTAACCTAAACACTATCCAGCATTTTCTCTTAGGCAAGCATGTTTTGGAGTTGGAATAGTTATTTTAACCTAAACACTATCCAGCATTTTTCTGTGAGGCAAGCACTCTTTGGAGTAGGAATAGTAATTTTGATATACTAGTATCCTGCATATTTTCAGAAGCTAACACATTTTGGAGTTGGAATAGTTATTTTAAACTAAACACTATCCAGCATTTTCGGTGAGGCAAGCACACTTTGCAGTAGTAATAGTAATTTTAATATACTACTATCCTGCACATTTTCAGAATCAAGCACCTTTTGGAGTTGCAATAGTTATTTTAACCTAAACACTATCCAGCATTTTCTGTTAGGTAAGCATGTTTTGAATTTGAAATAGTTATTTTAACATTAACACTAGCCAGCATTTTTTAACAGGCAAGCACCTTTTGTAGTCTGCAGAGTAATTTTTAAATATCACTATACTGCATTTTTGCTGAAAACAATAAGTTTTGGAGGTACAATAGTAATTTAAAGATAACAATATTGTGTATTTTCTTAGAGGAAAGTAGGCTAATTATTAGCAATAGTTTTTTAAACATAACACTATTTAGATTTTTTTAAAACAAAGCAAGTTTTGGAGTTAGAATATTAATTTAAATAAAACGATCATCTAGTATTTTAAAGGATGAGAATACTTTTAGGTGTAAGAATAGTAATTTTAATCTTGCAGTATCCTGCACTTTACTTGTGGAAACCATGTTTTTGAATTAATATATTCTTTTAAAGTTGTACTCTATTAAATTTTTTGGAGGGAAACATTATTTTAACGTGGAATATATTTTGTAAAGTGAATAATAATAATTATTTTTGTTGGTGAAGTCTCGTTTGTTTTAGAATTATTTAGTATAAAACCACTATTATACATATGTTTAGAAACAAGAAAAAAAATATGTTGTCACTTACTTTATCTATATATTGATCCAAATAGAGTATTTAGCAAAGTTTGTTGGAGGTTGTAAAGTTTTGTAACAAACTGAAGAAAAAAAAAATGTTTGATTTTAGTTTATTTGCGTCTCTACAAATTATTAAGTAGCTATACATTTCTATAGTTTGTACTTACTTCGAGTTTTAGATGGCTTTCTTCGACGATTAGATTTTGGAGTGTGTAATCCCACGTGCAGTCTCTGGTAATCAGGTAACTACAGTTATTAAAATGGTGGACGGCTCCTTTTATAGGTTTTGTTGTCTTGAACATTATTTGAAAGTAAAATATGTTTTGTGTATGATTTTTATTTGTGTTTAAAGGTGTGTGAGAATGTAAATAATTATTTCGTTATGTTAGTTTTCGTAACTTTTTATTTTTGTATGTTATAACATCCGTTTTGGCTATTTCCGGGTTAAAGTAATTTCACTGAAAAAGTTGTAGGACTTTTCTTTTCCGGATTTTTAAAACAGAAGTTTTCGTTTTTTTATATTAGTTGTGTATTATACTGTTTTTGTTATTTGAAACTTTACGATTTATTAATAGTAGTTTAATTTGTGTAATTAAGTGTATTAATGTTTGTGTATTTGTTTTGTGTTTAGATTATATATTTTTGAAAATGTTGTTAAAATTTGTTTTGTTAAAATGTCGTATATAAATTAGTTTTTATTAATTTAAGTTTGATATTTAATTTGTGTTTTATACATTTTAGTAATGTTTTATAAAATTATAAAAAATAAAATCATCCCTGAAAAAGTACTTGAGTATTAATTTTATTACCCGAGTATTTTTTTTTCCAATGAGTAATTTTATTAAATATAGTGTTATAAAATAGTATCTGTTGTAGCAATAATTTTAATAAATGTATATAAATTTTATTTTTTTATTTATTAATATTATACGTGAGTATTAATTTTAGTACTCGAGTATTAATTTGAATGTTTATGTATTCATTTCCAATATCCACGTTTTAATACACTTCCCCACCCAAAACCCCTATTTTCCCTGCATCCCGCTCCAGAGGTTTATTATACTAAAAAAATATATATCTAGCGCTGTAAAAGTGTGCGTTGTTGTAGTATGCGTTGTAATGGATCATTCAATATATTATACTACAGTTGCGTTGTAATGGTATGCGTTGTAAAATCTTGCGATGTAATGTAAGTTGCGCTGTAAAAGTTGCATTGTAAAAGCATGTGTTGTATTTGTTTGCGTTGTAACATCATATATTCACTGGGACTAGATGGATAACTTGCTGCTGCAAGTGAATTTCCTGGACACGCTTACAGTGGAGCTAGAGTGGCTAGGAGCCTGGTAAATGACTGCCTACCTAGCAACCTAATTCCAGTCATGGGTTTCACTGCACTGCTGAGAGACGTGGAGATTAGTACCAGTTTTAGGAAGCCCCTTAAACTCTTCGTAAGAAGACAGGAGTCATTTAGATCCATCCATCGCAAGTGCTTGAGAATTCTGGACCCTGCTGAAGTTCCAGCGCATCAGGGTCTGTGAGGCCCCTTTATAGAGGCATCTTCCAGGTCCAAAGTAAATGACTTCACCCTAGATATATAGAGTATATATAATGGTAGCTGTTTAATATGATCCAATATTGCCATCAAGGGGTTCTGGTGAAATAAAATAAACATGTGTCCCAAGGTAGAGCAGTTATAAATGTCAGCAAAACCCTGAGATGGCAATATAGGACAATGTTACCCATTATGTATTTTTCATATTACGTGTCTGTTTTAGCATAGTTATCTTGAAAAAGCATTTTTTTTTTTTTTTACAAATTACAGCTAACAGTGGGCACTAATTACAATTAGAATATTTAGATTTACCTTTCATGAATAAATTGTTGATAAAGCAACCCACAATGGTGAAGGCCAAAGGATTCATAAGATTTTGTGGCAGTTGCATTTGCCACCTAATTCTGGATTTAATAGTTTTACTGCATAATTTGCTACATTAGAAAAAAATATTGTTTCTATTTACAATTAATGAAAATAATACTGCCAGAGAATGTGCCTTATAAGTTGCATTTTTTTGCCGCATACATAAAAAACCTTTCCTTATAATTTGATCCTCCATGCTGCATAATCCTTGTAGGCCAGTCAATGGTGAAGCTCTGCAGAGTGGTTTGGGGGTGCTGTCAATCCGTGAATCTGTTCACCATGAACAATATGGGTCTTTAGACTAATGCATAAACTAGTGCGTTTGTGCAATAAAAGTACCCAAACATGTAATAATTACACACACACACATACCCACATGTAAAACAAACTAAACCATTCATAAACCTTAGAGACTTCCACTCGGTGGTTCAATTTCGAGTGTTCTCTCGCATTGACTTTTGAAATATAGCCTTGATAGCATTCCCAGAACCCTCTATGACATCTTAAAGCTGGTCTAGAGCCAGCCGCGAGGCCTACTGTTTGGCAAGGTAAAGCCATCTGTGTGTTGAAAGCTCTTCATCGGCTTGTGAGCGAAGCTGAAATGAGTTTAAAATTGGAGTGCCTTATTTATCTTAAGCATTAAATAGAACTGTCCTCTTCCTTGAAGACTGCAGATGGAAAATAAATCCTTAGAAATTAAGATAATCTGAGAGTGGAAAGTAGGAAATTCAGGTTTCAACAGATTGTGTCTCCGGTTTTTTAGTTCTGGGGAGTTTCTAAGCTGTGGAACGCTTTTCTTGATGAACTACTGTGTCAAGAAAATGTGAAAACAATCTTGTTCAACTACTTTCTTTTTAACACCTCACCCTTATTTCATGTGTAAATTTCTGTCTTCCTGTAATCCATAACAATCTATAGTAGTCTTTTGAGTATGGGGGTGTGCCGATGGGTTTTCGCAGGCCCGCGCCTCTGCCCTCCAAATGAAAGAATGTCCCCTGTACCTAGGGAGCCCCGCTGTGACAGTGGGGATTTTATTGACAAAAGTGATTCTACCAGTGCATCCGAAGTGCATGTTTGGCTGGGTGAGAGGGCAACCGATTTACAGCTGTTCTGTTCTCACCCAGGCCAAACTCTAAATGTGCCCCTTTCTATTTATTTTTTACCAAGACAAACTCTTCTCTTCTGTTTAGTGTCCTCTTGCTTAATGAAGATGTACTTTGAATTGTAAACAGAATTTAAAGCCTGATGTACGTAATTTCCATTCTCAAAAAGTGTTTGCAAATTAGGCATCAATGTTTTGTGAAGGGAAAATAATTTTGTAAAATGACCTATGTACTAATAGATCAGTTCACAAACTTCCAGATCGTATTTGTTCGAAATTAGACCTACATCAACAATAATCATGAGTTAGTTTGCAAATTGCAACTCACTGTGATTGGATGCTATCACTGGGATGGTGGCATGCTGGGGTCAGCAGACCACCATATTTGTGATAGCATATAAATATAGTAAGCCTTTTTAGGTCGAGCCTAGCGCAGCGCGCATGCGCTGCTCTATGGGAGGCTTCTTGTGAGCACTCTAAACTTCTCCGTGTGGCTCAGACTCCTCCCACACATTAGATTGGCCTTTGTGTGTGTCTTTCAATAATGAAAGCACGCAAATGGCCAAAGGCGGGTGCATGTCCCACCTCTTCTCCAAAGGTTCACTCCCACGGCGTTTTGCTCTAGGGAGTGAGCAGCAGCGCGCAGGGTGGCAGCTGCATTCCTCTCTCGTCGTGGATCAGGTTACTAATTAAACACAGCGTTGTCGCTTTCACTTTAGCGGCCACACTTGTTGTTTTGTGTGGGCTTGTCTTCCTTACAGCGCGCGCGTTCGGTCAACTAGCTGCATTGTGTGGCACGTAGTTGTGCGTTTAAAAGTTGTAGGTAGAGGACCAGAAATCCAAACATGCAAAGTGCTGCTGTTTAAAAGCCAGGATCTGCTGAAAGCCTCAAGCATGCCCCGCAACTGCTTGGGAGCGATGTAGCCAGACATGTGCATTATACATGCAACTCGAACATATATCGATGGAAATATTAGAAAAATCTCACGTCCACCTTACAAGATTGCTGATCTGAGCTGTGAAATGCCACTAATAGTTTACATTGGTACGCAACAAGTAAACCAGTCACATTTACTTCTTTCACCCTAAGCAAAAATTCGAGGAAGTTTTACCTGTTGTTGGGGGACCTTCTGCCCATCGCAGACGCTTTGTTTTTCTTTCCAGAGTAATCGCTGACAAAGGGCAGAACTGAAGCATAGCCATGTTCTGCTTCTAGAGGATGGAGCAGAGAGCAACCATCACCAACCACAGACTTTTTGAAGTTTTACCCTACTCTCTGATGCACTCTTCTCGCTTCGGCATTCACTGCCCTGGAACATTCCTGGTTTGTAATAAGCAGAGGCCGCGAGGGCCTTTGGGACAGTACGGGGGCATCTGCTTCTACATTTTTCCGACTGAGAGGCCACCAAGTGCTGATGCACACGTCTAGAGTGGACGCCATTGGCGAGGCTAGCTTACGTGCAAACCATAGCAGTAAATACACCATGATTAAAAACAGCATGTTAATCACGCATCGCAGCAGATGTTCCCTGGTTTCCCTCCCACGCAAGCAGACTGTGTAGATGTTTATTTCTAAGCTGTGGCAGCGTTTCTTACACATTCGCACAAATGCACGATAATGCCTGGTCGTTTATTCAAACAATGCCATGCTTAATATTGGTCGGTAGAGCAATAAAACTTTTAACAGGATACTAAGAATTTTTTTTTTTCACAACGGCTACTCTCTACCCCTCCCCCCGCGGGGTGGAGTACTGTACTGTACAGTTTAGCGAGTCAGCGGGCACGAGCATAACCTGCCATAAAGGTCACGTGCACACTCTGATCTGCAACCATGACGTACGGTCTACTGCATGCGCAGGTAACATTCTGCATTCTTTATTTTGTCTTTTCCTGTGGCGACGCAGTGAAGTAGACAACATAATTGCCACGTTTGAATACGTTTAAGCAAAGGAGACAGGTGGGTTGGAGACCCGAAATAGTACACAGGTTCTCAAATGTGGGGCCTCGCAGGAAATCATGCCTACATCTTGGCAACACTAGACTGCTAGACTTCTGCTAGACAGCTGGTTCCTAAAGTCTGAACACTAATCATAGGTGAGCCCTGTACTCTGTGTCCCGCTGTTAGTGACTGGAAACTGTGATTACCAGGTAGCACTTTGTTCAGCCCTCCTATTCAAGAGATATGTATGAACTGTAAAAATGCCACTTGTATTTTTTGTTATAACTTTTCAACATGCTGCACAGCAGGCACGCTGCTCTATGACAGCTTAAAAACATTGGAAAAACAAATAGTTCTGGCTAAACACTTATAAGGTCCCAAAGGCGAGACCTATTGGCTATGCCAATGCTTGTTTGTTAAATGCTGCCCCTTTTCCTTAAAGGAAACAGGGCTGCATTTAAAAAGAAGTGTCTTTTTAAGTTTGTTTGAGAGTTGCAAGTAGTTCCCTGGATCACTACCTGCTCCCCGGCAAATTTATTTTTACAATAACAAAGGAAAAAGGACCCCAGAGGTACCCCTTCCCGTTTGTTACCACCACGATTTGGGCGCCAGTAACTTTTCAATGTTTTGATTACGATTGGAAAACATTGATACATGCCATCACAAAACTGTATTTGGAAGGGACGCCCTAAACACGACCTTTCCAAATAGAGATTTGTTATTCTTTTGAAAACCCATTTTGAGATTCATTAACATGTTACCGAATCACAAAATGGGTTTAGTGGATTTGTAAAAAAAAAGCCATTTTGCAGTTGCAAACCCTGTGATTTTACAAATTGCAGGCTTTGCGGCAACAAAATGACTTTGTACATCAGGCCCTTAGTTTCTTTATAGTTGTCAATATGTGAAGAGCACTAACATCTTTTTACAAGAATAGAACACCACTATAAAAAAAGTTAAATACAAGGTTAATAAACTAGTTGTCTTGTGGTCCTCCCTTCCTTGTAGACCTGGGGCCCCAATATTTTCCGGAGTTCTTTGCAATAGTTAAAGCCATTATTGAATTTTTTCACAACAGAGATGTAGCTCCTCTCCTCCAACTCCATGCAGTACTCTCGATGTCACTGTATTACCTTTTTTTTTAATTGGATTTTTAGTAACATATACCACAGTACAGTACAAAAATAGATCGTTTTCACACACAGTAGGATCAGCTGGGTATTGTGGTCCTTTCCTGGCCCTGATCCCACAGGCTGGAAGGCTGGCAGAGTCCTGGCGTCCTGGCGATGGCGGGCCTCCTTGTCCTACGCAGGCGGAAGGTGGAGTCAGGGAGCCAATCGAGAAGCCCTCAAGGAGGAGAAAAGGAGATCACCAGTCACGGAGAAGAGAGAACGGAAGAGGAGGATTGTGGGAGTGGCAATAAGAACCCAGACGATGCGTAGAGCGAGGAGCCCGTGTTCGAGTGGCTGGAGAGTTCAGAGAGCAACTGCCCAGGCGAACCAAGGACCGAAGACCCTGGAACCAACGAGACTCCTGAGGAATGGATTGAGGAGTGGTGGACTCCTACAGAGGATGCTCACAAGCCGCCGCAACTCCAGGGAGTTGTGGCAGACGCAGTACGTGGGTCAGAGAGGGAACTGAACGGGGGTGGGTCGGGTTGATTACGGTGATACGGGGAGGCAGGGTAAAGGAATGGGGAACTATCTCTGTGTTATTTTTTATTGTTTATTCACTACTTTCTCCTGCATTTCAGCTCTTGCTTTTACCCTTGGGCATGTACGGGCAGTAACCCAAATTTGCTTACATCTTTTTGTTATTACCGCCGGGGAAACGATATACTGGTATAAAAGGGCGGGACTAAAAATCCGTTGTCAGTACTTCAGACAACTGAAGATATCTATCCACTAAATAAACAAGCATTTGCAATGCAAATTGGTCTCGCATTTGTGAGAGTTAGAGGTATTGGTGTTGTAAATAACAATGTCTTTTTCCTACCAAAGGAATGAAAAAAAATGGAAACAGAAAGGATGCTAGAGAAAGGAGGCAAATGAAATGGAGAGGGAACGAATATGGGGAAAGAGGACAACTGGGGGGAAAATAAAATAAAGGGGAAAATGGAAATGGCAAATAAAGACAGAATGATGAAAAAGAGAAGTAAAGAAAGAAAAAATGTCCAAAGATTAACGAAGTAAAGAAAGCAGGAAATAGAGACGAACAAATAGAAACAGGAGAAGAAAATAACAAATGAAAGCAGAGCAAAACAGAAAAATGCAAGGTGGATGAAATGGATCAGAAAGGCATGGTTTGCCAATCCATGTTTCTAGTTTCCATGAAATCCCCCTTCGCAGATCAACGAAACATGTGTTAAGATTGTGCAAGCTGTAGGGAAAGCAGCCAATGCACAAACTCCGCATAATAGAAAATTATTAACTTAAAGGCTTAAAATGTATCCAGTTCCCCCTCCCTTAGGTCATTTATTGCAATAACTGAGTCAGGTGTGGAGCTACCAACTGGCAGCACAAAAAAACAAACTGCCATCTATTGAGTTCTATCCTGCACATTAAGCCATGCAGATTGGTAATGTCTTTGGCGATAGCATTTTAGAGTCGCAGAAAGCACGATTTGGCGATCAGAATGTTGAAAATAAAGTGTTCAAATAAAGACATCTGATCATTATTTTTTAACGTGCGCGCCATGATATTGCACGTTCACTGTGCTGTGTAATACACTCCACAGTCTTCCTTGGCTAGGTCTGTGCTGCACAAATACTGTAAATAAAATACAACGAGTGCGCTTGTGCACTGTCAGGGACCTGGCCAAAGAGGACAGAAATGAGCTGAAACTGGATCATAAATTCAAAGGTGTTCCGAACCGGGGCCTCCAAAATCCGTTTGGCCCTGGACCCCCAAAACCCTTCAAATGTCCATGTTAAAGAGGGATATTTTAATTGGAGCAAATCTCCCCACCACACGTGTTGCGAGGAGCTGCACATGTGCTAGCAACAAATCTGCAATACTTCTGTTCATTGCCATCAACGGGAAGACGCTGTGCACTTTTGAGTTTTCATTTATGGACATTGTTCATTCTTTAATAGTTCTCCATTTGCATTACATTTGAAATTCACAAAATGCCCATGAATGCTTACTTGATGGGCCACGGTATTCATAAAATACGTCGAGGCACAGGTAACCTGCTCTATCAAGTGGATGGGAGAAATGTGATGATAATGTGGCATTCTTATTATTGAGAGGCAAAGTAAAAAACTGGTCCATGGTCAGTCAAAGTTAATCAAAATGAATCTCCTTCAGACAACAGCTATGTAATCGTTGTTGTTACTTTGAGTTGTCTATGGCGTGGACTAGATGTAGAAAAGGAATTAGGAAAAAGGCAGCAATTAATGGAAAAATAATACATCCAGCAAATAGAAATAGTGGCAATAAAAATGAGATGGGTTTGCCCACATTTTGTTACTGCTTGCTACCCGAGGGCTTTGTTGTCATCGCTGATGCCTTGAATCTAATTACACACACTGCTGTGGGGGCCGAGAGTGTGTGTAAACAACAGGAGAGGAGATATGGCCCTTCAGAGCTGGGCCAGCATCGGCCATACATCTAGTGATTCTTGGCAAATGAATTAATCTTGCAATGCCTAAAAAAAACGAGTTTGAGCTATTGGCATTGTAAATGACAATGCCTTTTATTTATGTTTTGGTTTATAAAACAAATATAAAAGGCATTGTCATTTACAATACCAATAGCTTAAACTCTCGCAAATGCGAGACGTTTTGCATTGCAAATGCTTGTTCCCTTTGCCACAGTTTTTCCATTGTTCTCTTCCCCCTTCATTCACCCTTGTGTGTTTTTCACTCTCTTGCTCTGGGTCAAAGTCTGATGAAGAAAAGTAAGTCCTGGTTCTCAGAAATGCGTTTCGGTGGCCACCACCTGCAACCACTGTGTCAAATTAAGCACCGTCCTGCTGCCTCTCAAAGTGCACCCTTCCTGAAAGCCTCATGAGAGGCGCACTCTCTCCCAATGCATCGCAGGGTGTGATAGGGCCACTGAGGCTTGCTTATCCTGCTCCACCCTGTGATGAGGTGCGAAAGGGTGGACTGCCCATGGGCGCACGCGTGATCCGTGCAGGGCCGCGGGTCCGTGCATCCGACACTCTCCCCAGGCTTGTCATGTCTAGACGTGTGTCTGCCACATACACACTCGACTCCCCTCAGCACCGACATATCGGAGATTTAAATACAGGCCACACACCTCGCTGGCATCCCCCTGGCCCCTGTGCCCCTCTCCGCGTCCATTCACTTGCTTTTGGAGGGGGTGGGGGGAGGGTGAATGCCTCCCTCCTCTTCATCACGAAAAAAGGCCGGACAAGTTACATATTGCTCGTACTCATAGCACCCCACGTCAGGTTTCTTCCCATAGGCTGTGCTCACATACACACAGATAAACACACAGGCAAGGGCACACACCTCCATACACCCCTCCCCTTCCACGGGCTCGTGTCTGCCAGCTCTGGTGAGCGTTATCATCGGATCCATGCATTAACCTTCTGTTAATGACCTGCCAGGAACGTCTAACACGATCCATGCTGCTGACATTAAATACTTTTTACGCACAGATGCGCAACTTGTGCGCTCATGTAGTTGAACTATTAGGCTGAAACGTTAGACTTTCCTGGTACTTTCAATTACGAGCCCTGTTATATGCACTCTTTTACACTTCTTTTACACACACGCACATCATCATCTTCAGTTTTCGCCTTAGATGTAATCTGTGGGTGACGCCTTGCACCCCATCGGTCATTACGCTCAGTTAATGCCCTCCAAAAACTTCCCAGCACAGTCCCACTTGGATGCACTCTTTTACACTATGTTTACACGCGCAAACACAGTTACACACAATTGTGTCTCACATCAGAGGCACGCACACAGTGAAGAGTATGTGCACACAAATATGTGTGCTTGTGTATACGCCCCCGCCCCTGTCCTGTTGCCTCTGTCTATTTAGCGCCTAGCTAAGGTGAAGCTTTGCGCCCTCCGGTCATTAAGCTCAGTTAATGCCCTTCAAGAACTTCCCAGCACAGTCCCACTTGGGTCCACTCTTTTACACTATTTTTACACGTGCAAACACAGTTACACGTGTCTCACACCACACAGGCGCGCACACAGTGGAGAGTGTGCACACACAAGTATGTGTGCTTGTGTATACGGACACCCCTGTCCGATTGCCTCCGTCTACTTAGCGCCTAGATGAGTGAAGCTTTGCGCCCGCCGGTCATTGTTAATAGTTAATGCCTTGCAAGGATGTCCCAGCGCACTTTCCTGCACACCTTTCCTGCTCTACAAAAGAACTCTAAAATGAGAGCCAGTTCTGGTCAGGGATAAAAGCTTCATGTGTACAAAGCGCAAGCAATAAAAACAAGGATATTTTGTTGTTACAGGGGGACGGTTTTGCAGCATGCTGCAAAAATCGGCCCCCAATAACAAAAGCGCAGCAGCAGTGTTTTCCATGGCCCCCCCGGGGGGGGCGGTCCTACGTAATTGCCCAGGCTGGTTGCGGTCCCAGACAGTCCGGTCCTGCCTACCACCCCATATGTAATGCCTTGTTCACTCTTCTGAACTATCACACCTTACACTAACTTGCAGTGAGGCAACTTGTCTGTTGCCGTTAAGTTTTTCCAATCTTCTAACTAGAAAGGGATCCTGGTTATCATTACGTTTCTTTCACAAATTGCCCACAGTAGCTATAATTGTGCATAATGTGAAAATGCAAATAGCTTTCATGTGACATATGTGCAAATGCAAATTGCACACAGGAAATTTGAAAGCTACTTTCAAAATTAGCCTTTTGTACATGCATAGACAAAAAGAATACTCTTTAGATGGCGAAACTGTTGTATTATTGTGCACAGTTGCACGCCAAGAAAATCTCTAATTAAATTTGTATCTCCTAACCACGCCTGTCCTTAGCCACGCCTCAATCCCCGCCCTCTGTTAAAGATGGTGAGTACCTGCACTTATTTTTTTCCATTTGAAGCCCTACTTCACACCACTGTCAAGCACTCTGGAGTAACCGAACAGAGACACCCAGCATCGTAGAAAATCGCCTATTCATTTTTAGCCTTGGTGTGGTAGATCAGTGGGTTGATGTGCGTTCTGCAGAGATGTGTGTTTACCCTTGAGGACACATGCTTCAAGGTGCATAAAAAAGCGCAAAAAAGCGTTTGTGCGCCCGTGATCTGTGAACAACCGGTACCGTCAAAGTCAAATCACGGCGAGGACGCCTCAGCCGGTCTTTTTTCTGGGGTCTAAAAATGAATACAGTCGTAGCTTATACACATTTGGTTTTTAATCGGGCGGTGTCTCTTTAAATTGGCCGGCAACAAAGAGAAAACAAAAAAATGGATAGCTTCTCCTGTGTTGGGGGCGCGGCGCGGGTGGCGCGTTAACGTTTCTGTCAGAGAGGAGATTTGTGAGGATCTTGGAAGGCGGAGGGGGGGGACGTGTGGTCAGCTGATGGCTGTTCGGGCACCAAGGGCTTATGGCGCTAAAGCTGCATGAGTGATACATTTTAAGCAGAGCAGTCACAAGCGAGGAGCAGATGGGTACTACTGCTTTTGCCCCAGGTTCTAGCCTTCAGGAGGCCCCCAGTGGCTAGCATTGCTACACAGAACAACCCGGAGTTATTTTCCCTGCTCCGCACGAGAAAAACTGTGCGATGGCAGAGGTCTGATGCAGCATGACAAAGATTGTGCGATGGCAGAGGTCTGATGCACTCATGGCGTCACACAGAGAGCATTTGATCCCGCTTGCGCCCTCAGTTTTGCTCTTTTTGGTTTAATCGATGTCTTTAAATTGGATAAGAATTTACAGAGCTTAGAAATGACAGAAGTGTCGTACGTAGTACTATATAAAACAAGAGAGGAGCGGGGGCGAGCGAGCGCGGCAGCCTGCAGAGCTGACCAGACGCTCGTGCGTCGTGGCCTTTTGCCTGCGATTACACGCACGGCAGGCATGTGTTTCCAATTATCGCGCCCGCGTCGGGGCACGATAATGGGAAACAGATGTCGGCCCTGCGCGCGTAACCGCAGGAAAAAGGCCATGACGCACGAGCGTCTGGTCAGCTTTTGAAATCCCCTAACAATAAGTCTCGCGCTGCGCGAGCAGTGCTTCGCACTGCAACACTAAGCGCGAGACCTAAAAAGGGTAGCTACAGTCCACCTGGTCTGCTTTTTTTTTTTTTCCCAAACTAGCAGTCCCAGGAGGAAGCAGGGAACAACTAGATGACTAATCAATTTTGAAGGCTCTTTTTTTTCCCTTCATCCTTTTTACCCTTCCCACCTTAATCCTAGTTTCACTACATTACAAATAGTCAGGGCTCGCACAGTTCCAGGGGTGTGGTGAAGGTATCTATCCTGACAAAATCTAAAGGAAGTACATTTACTTACAGCTACCCTCTTGTTCTTTTACTTTTAGCCTCTAGGTGACACCCCCCTGGGTGATGTGGATGTCCTAGAAGGAGCGAGAAGAAAGAAAAAGTTGAAAGAGACTATCTTCTCTGCGATTAAACATCCAGACAACACCCTTAAACTGTCATACCAATAAAATACGCCATCATTAAGAAACAGATTCAGCCTCCTCGCTTCTTTTCCCCCCATCATTCCCACACTAGTGCATGCGTATTATCTTTGACTGTACCATGGTGAAAACATAAAAACATAAACAACTGGAAACTACCCCGCCACCCACTTTAGCAACCCAAATTCGGTGAAGACTTCAGCATACCAACCTCCATTAATAGATCAGAAACAATTACATCAGTAGTATGAATTATTGTCATCAGTATCAACAGAAACAAAAGGAGGGGGCATTTGGGGTGCGCCCATGTGGGGGGATCGCCAGGGCTCCATCAGCCTGCCATTGGCCAGGAGGTCGCTAGGAATATTTATATACTGGCCACTAAGGGGCCGATTCCGATTCAGGCCGGAAATCTCCCCGACCGAGCCGGACCCGGGGAGATTTCCGACCGAACCGGACTCTAGCAGCCCGACCGAACGAGTACGATGCGGCCGTATGCTATCGGACTCGATTCGGTCGGACTCCCATTGAAGTCAATGGAAGCCGGTCGTACAACGCGTACACGGGCTCCCATTGACTCAATGGGTACGTTGCGAACAAGGGCGCCCCCTACAGCGGGTACGCGTCAGTGCAACTCGCGCCGTACATGCATGTGTAGGGGGGACCCATGGGTCCCCCCTGTGTGCGACTCGCGCGGCTACGCGTGCAGGGGGGTCCGACACGGACCCCCGAAGTCCGGCTCCGACTGCTCTTTGGAGCCGGACGGCGCGAGTCGGTCGGACTGTTCGAGGCGCGCATCGTACTTGCTCGGTCGGGTAACCTCACCATTGCGTGGTGCGAGTCGTGTCCGTACGAGTCGGTCGGAGCGGTTCGGACCCGCGAACGAGTCGGTCGGCGATATCGCGTACGCTCGCATTGTACTTGCTCGCCCGGACGCATGTACGAATCGGTCGGAAACAAGGCCTCCGAATCGGATCCGGTAAAGCCGAATCCGATTCGGTGCCCTACCGGCCGAGATCGGAATCGGCCCCTGAATGTTATGTCATAGGGGATATCAGGGTTCCCAGTGCTAAGTCCTGGGATAATATATTCCCGCCACTGCTCAGGGCGCTCACAGTAAACCAGTGTGTAACCTCATATTGCCTATACTAGCAAATTGAGCGGCCCTGTCAGAGATTTGCCGCCAACTTCATGGCGCCTGCATTTATGCAGTGAAGGCGCGAATTTTCCTTGGTGTACCCTGGGTACGAAAACTATGCTATAACATGTTACCAATGCCGATATGGTATTGAGCTGTATCGTTCAGGGATATTGGTAGTTCAGTCATCCCGGTCCTCTAAATCTGATGTAGTCTTTTCACTACATGGGGAATGTAGAGTTTTGACAAATGACAGTGCTGCCTTGGGAGTTGTCAACATTTTTTGTGACCTACTGTGGTCCACTTGCAGTCTGGCTGGGTATAGCATAGCGCATTTGATCCCTAGCTGCTCCAACTTCTTTTTTACTGGAGTAAATTCCCTGCACGCCGCCTGTACTGCTATCGTGAAGTCCGGAAAGAACTCTACAGTATTACTTTGATATTGAATGTCGCCCTTCTATCCCTGTAATTGAGAACTCTGGCAATGATTAGTCACGCTTTCGTCCCTGGGGGAGGTCTTTTTGCCAGAGATCTGTGGGTGCGCTCTACTACCAACATGGTGAAGAGATTCTCTGCACCAAATATAGCTCGAAGCCTATCTTCCACAAAGTGCTCCATGGGCCTGTGTTTGTAGATTCCGGTATTCCTGTAATTCTCAGGTTTCTTGAAGCGGGATCGCGCTTCCAGGTCTTCATTTTTGGCCTGTATCACCGCCAATACCGTTTCCATATTTAGGCACCTTGATGTGACAGATTGCAGGTCATCCTTCGCATTAGATATTCGTTGCTCTGCAGTTGTTATACGCGTAGTTTGTTTTTCCAACTTGGCTACCATGTGATCTATACGAAGATTTCGAGAGTCTATCTTCCCATCTATAGATTGCAGACTTTGCTGCATGGCAATTGTGTTCTCCTGGGTTGTTGTGCCGGCACAGATTCAGACTGAGAATTAGTTAGTCGCCAAGTTTCGAAAGTGAGATGCGGCTGGTTTCTATCTGTCTTACCAATCATGGGGACAGGTGTGCAGGCGGTTAATAATCGGGAGGGAACAACTTGGTTTCTGAATCTGATTGCTTCTGTCTAGGTATCTCTCAGTAAATGCCTCTTAGGCCTACACTTTCTCCAACTGTATCAATAAAACCCAGATGTCAGTACTATCCAGCGCATCACAAAAAATATCTCTCCTTAGGGTTCATGGGATCCAGACAATGCCAAGACAATGTTATGCAGCACTCAAACAGATTTGCCCACTCGTGCTTAGTATTGCTCTATGCGTATTAATCCTCTGCACTTAGGTAGCCTCCCATGGAGGCTATATAGGGAACCTGTCACGGTGCAGGCACACAACATCTCCTCACCAAGGAGCAGAAAAAATGTTCAGCATGTGTAGCCTACCCCAGCGTAGATCAAATATAATGGCAGCGATCTGATTTCTCACTTATGGCGTTGTAGGTCTTTACGTTGTGTCCACGCTTATGTCACCAAGAACTGTGCAGCCTCTCAAACCAGGCCTGACCACTTGCTTTCCTTTGTCCTTACAGTTTGTACTGTGCCCAATCAGTCAGTCTCTCGTGTTCGACGTGCTCCTAGCAGGGAGGTGCTCCTAGGTGGCAAATTATCTTCCGTGCCAGTGCACTCCTCATCAGTCCCGCACCAGGGCACTCTCCACGCCTCTATCGCTCCCTGCTTCGCAGTCCTCCACTCTGTTCCTGACAGGCCAGCCAGGGGTCCCACACTCATACAGCACTCTTTAGTCTCCGCAGGCATAGTTGGAAGTTTCTCACCTGGAGCTGTAATGTTACAGGCAGTTATACATTGTGAGACTGTGTATTGACCATTGACTCCATTTTACTTTAACTATATTTTGTGAGCACGGTTTCATCTTGTGTCTGTCTGACCATGCCTTTCAGCTGCGAACGCAGGCAGGCCCAGGTTACTAATGTGCACAGGTTGTTTATGTTTCTCACTTCACCGAGCGAGAGAGATAAGCTGCTAGAACATACAGTGTGGGATGCGTACAGTGTCCAAGGATGAGAATGTGAAGAATTCTGCCTGAGAACTCTCATCAGGGTCTGGCCAGCTCCGTTGAGTAAGCAGAGGATGAAGCCAGCACCTACAGTGCAGATGAAGGGAGGGGAGCTTCTAGAAGTCTCTTTCCGTGTTAGTAAAAAGTATAAAGACAGAGACCTCTTGGCGCTTTGACAGGAACTCACCTGTGGAGCGGACGTGCTGCCCAGGGCCTTCTTTGTGTGCCTGGTTGAGATCTCCTGCCGGAGACTGCCAACGGGTTCCCCAGTTGTGATAGCGAGGATGATGCCAAACAGACAGCCAGTAAAGTATTCAAAGTTCTAATTACTTATTCTTGTGTATATACATTTACTACATGCATTTATTTTACATGTATATTATTGCCCCTTGATATATGGGAACTTGCTGCAATAAATATTCCCCTTTTACTTTGCAAATGGGTGTTGAGCTTTGTTCACATTGTATTTTGGTATTCTAAAGTGTGTAGAGTCCTATTTTGAAGAGCGTTCACAGTATTTTGAAGTCTTGCCCAGGTGCTCTGAAGAATAAAAGCATGACATTTTGGCGTAGTCGGCAGTATATGAAGTGAAAGGGGCAGAATGTTTGGCAGAAAAAGGAAAATTGATAAAGCAGGTTCCCATAAAGCAAATGAAATACTAGGATGGGAATTAATTCCATATAATCAGCTTTGCTTGTGAGTGGTCACATTGTGCTGGGTTGAGTGAGAATTGGAGTGCATGTATGTCTGGTGGTCAGCCAGAAGATGTATTAGTTTGCTTGCAAAAAGTGCCAATTGAAAAAGGAAAAGAGTTCTGTACGTTGGGTCGAAAAGGCTGGATCCTCTTAAATGCTTATAGGAAAATGCATGAAAAATGTATTCAGTTAGAAAAGTAGCGTGAAGTAATGGAAAAACAGTTAGTTGAAGCCAAGAATACTTCTGTAATGCTGTCATATCAGAATAAATTGTTGCAAGATAAGCTGGAAACTTATCAGCTTGTGGCTGCAAAAGTGGCGGTGCGTGTGGCGCAATATAAGTGGAAAAAGCGGAGCGGAAGAGTTAATAAGAGAAAGGTGCATTTGGCTATTGCTAAGGCTGGTTTAAATTGGAATCCAGAGGAGTGGGATGGTAACATATGGGATTCATCAGAGTTTTCATCAGATTCTGTAGGAGAGTGTTCTTAGGATATTAGTCAGATATTAGTCAGAATGAGACGGAGGGTCGGAAAACCAACCGAGCACAGCCAATATACTGGCGAAAGTTACAGCAACATCCACAAAATCCACAGGGGGTTGTGCTGGATTCCTTAGAGGAATTCACACAGCATGAGATTGGTGATATCATAGACAGATTCCGACAGAGGTCGGGTGAAACATTGATTGCAGCAGTGGGGGCAGAGATGAGGAGATTCCTGAAGATTATTAGAGAGTTTATCCGGATTTGACATGGGGGAAAGTGCGCAGGGTGAATTTAGATTAGGGAAGTGGCCAAGCTGCGATGCAGGAGTGGGCTCGCAAGAATAACAGACCCCATGCTAGGGTTGAGAATTATTGGAAGAATGGGAACATCCGAAATGTGCGAGCCCTAGTGGATACCGGAGCAGAGGCCTCTTTAATACATGGAAACCCCCAAAAATTCAAAGGTCAGTATTTTACAATTACAGGTTTGGGTGGAAAGAGAACACCAGCAGTACAAACTACAGTCTATATGAGAATCAAGAGCCACCCAAAAAGAGAATACACTGTCTTGATAGTGCCCATTCTCGAGTACATCATTCGAATTGACATCCTAAAAGGCATGACTCTGTATTTAGAGGATGGATGTTATCAGTTTGGATCAAAAAGGTACATCTCAATTTCCACCACAAGAGTTGGTCATTTAAAGATTCCTCTAGTGAAGGTGCCCCAAGCTACTAAGATAGTTCATATGAAACAGTACATAATTCTGGGAGGGCATGAGGAGATCAGTGAGACCATACGAGACTTGACAGAGGTAGGAGTGGTGATTCCAATCACTACCGCCTGGAATAACCCCGTGTGGCCTGTGCACAAAAGTGATAATAGTTGGTGCATGGTAGTTGATTATCGTGAATTGAACAAGCATACTCCTCCTCTGACTGCCACTGTCCCAGATACGATTACCTTAATTGAGAAAATACAGAAACACACTGGGACGTTAAATGCGACTATTGACATGGCCAATGCTTTTCTCACTATACCGATTGCCCCCGAGAACCAAGAACAATTCAGTTTGCTTTCTCCTGGAATGGTAGGCAATTTACATTTCAATGACTCCCCCAAGGGTATTTGCATAGTCCTACCACCTATCACCAGCTGGTGGCGGAGCTCTTGGATGAGGTATCAGTCATTCCCGGGGTGTAGCTTTGCCATTACATTGAAGATGTGATGATACACGGAGAGACACAAGAACAAGTGCAGCTCCAACTGGACAGGATTGTGGAACACTTGCAGAATAAAGGGTGGATGATAAATCCCGCAAAGGTACAGGGACCCTCTCAAAATGTGAAATTTTTGTGTATCCAATGGCATCAGAGACATAGAGAAGTGGTGCCGAAAGTGAGACAAAAGATTAAAGATCAAAGCTGTCCACAAGAGAATCAATCTTGTTATCAATTGCGGTGAGAGATTGTTTAAGGTCGCAGAACATTTCTCGGATATCTGGTTCAGTAGAGGCTGCGCCACCCAGGTCCGAGCCCGGCTGGCCATCCTCCGCGGAGGGGGTGGTCCGGGCGGGCCTGCACTGCTCGAAGACCAGTTTCGCCTGTTTGGTGTCAGCCTACCTCATTCCGCCGATGCGCCCCCAAGCCCAGCCGGGCCACACTATTGCACCCGGAGGGGCCTTCAATCTCTGGTCCCCAGTCGCCTCGAGCAAAGGGACTGCCGGATCGGGCCTAGCTCCCTGCGGCCAGAGGCACACCCGCAGACCAAGGGCACCGCAACCCTTTATTGCTTCACGGGAGCAGCAAGATCGTCACAGGCCGGATTCACTCCAACTCCGATTGGGGACACATGCCTCTCACACCTGCACCCCGCTCTCAACCAGCCGATACGGCGATTATGCACCCGAAGTCATGGACACCGGGCCCAGCGGAGTGAGGCAGAGATTACCGTCCGCTAGGTTGTAGCTCTCCCGCAGGGCTGTGGAATGAATTACCCTCCGTCCTCCCCGCCCCGGGGGCCGCACGGCACACTGGAGGGAGCGGCCAGAGGGTGCTGTGAACTAGTGCCTCGAGCAGCCCCTTAATCAAATGTGTGGGTATGGCGCAGTGTGTATAGTCGTCTGGATGTTAGTGCTCTGGCCTCAGTATGCTGGTAACTGCTCCCCAGTCCTCTCCTCTGCTCGCTCTAAGGCCAGTCTTTGGGGCCCTTACATTTCCAGGGCACCTCCATGCGTCCCTGCGTCGAAGGTAAACACTGTGGGGCCGATTCCGATCTCGGCCGGTAGGGCTCCGAATCGGATTCGGCTTAACCGGATCCGATTCGGAGCCCTATTTCCCGACCGAATCGTACGCGCGTCCGGGCGAGCGAGTACGATGCGTATTCGCCGACCGACTCGTCCGGGCATCCCGACCGCTCCGACCGACTCGTTCCCGGGTCTAACCGCACCGACCGACTCGCTCGGACTCGACTCGCACCGCGCAATGGAGACGTTCCCCGGCTGGGTAAGTACGATGCGCGCCGCGAGCAGTCCGACCGAGCCGCGCACTCCGGCTCGAAAGAGCTGTCGGATCCGTACTTTGGGGGTCCGTGTCGGACCCCCCTGTACGCGTAGCCACGCGAGTCGCACACAGGGGGACCCATGGGTCCCCCTACCTGTGCGTGTACGGCGCGAATCGCTTCGCCGCGTACACGCTGTAGGGGCGCACTTGTCCGCATCGCACCCATTGAGTCAATGGGAGCCCGCGTTCGCGTTGTACGACAGGCTCCCATTGACTTCAATGGGAGTCCGACCGACTCGAGTCCGATGGCATACGTGCGCATCGTACTCGTTCGGTCGGACTGCACGGGTCCGATTCGGCCGGAAATCTCTCCGGGTCCGGCTCGGTCGGAGAGATTTCCGGCCCGAATCGGAATCGGCCCCTGAGTCTCTGAGAGACAGCCTGGGAGGGGGAAAGACAACCACCATCTGGGCTGCTGATATCTCAGTCCTCCAGGGCCCCCCCCCATGTAGATGGCCTCTAATCTTTGGACAGGGCTGCAACGCACCACCTTGCAGGCTAGGCCTCCTGACTCACAGTAGGCTCTGTCAGTGCCGCATCGTCTCAGCCAGGCAGTTCGCGCAGGCAGGCCAGCCAGAACGGAGCACACACGGGAACTCAAGCACAGCTCCCCGCTCTCCCGCTGCAGTCGCACCGGCACAGGCCTACCTACTTCAAGGGGCCTTCCTGTCGCCCTCAGCAATGGCTGCGGGCCCTCCTCTGCTCCACACTCCTCCGGCCAGATGGTTCTTGACTCCGCAGCCGCACAGCAGTTTTCTCGATGCGGACCGCCACTGCAGGAAGGAGCCGCTCACGAGGCTGCGCTCAAGGTGGGTGCAGGGCGGGCGCCTCCCCTCAGACAGAGAGCTCCGCCACGCCGCACCGCTTAGCTAAGCCGCACCGCCGTCCAGCCAGGTTGCAACTCGTTGCTGGGGCTTCGCCGGCCTCAAAACAAGCATCATTCAGGTAGTCAGTCTCTACAGGGTTCCCCACATACAATTGCAGGTGATGATGCTGACAGCGGAAGGTGGTGGATAAATTGTGGATTTTCTGCCCCGCCAGCAGAGCCTCTCCAGATGGCGGCCATCTTTATTCCAGTCCCTCTAGCGCCCCCCAGATATATATAGCTTTGATTGAAACCGGGTTTGGAATACAGATTCCCCCGGAGAATTTAGGATTGATTTACCCTCGATCCGGGCTTGCCTAAAAGGCATCCAAATTTTGGGAGGGGTAATCGACTCTGATTACGAAGGAGGGATAAAAGTGATACTGTTGAACAGTGGAGACACTGATTTAGTAGTGCAACCCGGAGATCGAGTGGCTCAGATTATCATCATGCCAGTTTATGGAGGAATTGTTAGGAAGGGGACTGCCCCAGCCCTTCTTACTATACGAGAAAAGGGAGGGTTCGGCTCCACTGGTAAGAACCCAGAAGCCAAAGTATGGATCGAATCCCCAAATAACCCTCCTGAACCATCTGAAATCATAGCTACAGGAAAAGACGACATCCTAGTTGTAATGAGACCTGGAGAACAGAAATGGGAACATGTGCCTGCTGATAAATGTTATCTGCGAGAATGATCATACTTGTTTGTTCTCTGTTCTTCTAGATCAGAGCATGGCGTGTTTATGCCCCGATTGCACTGTTTGGAGTGTATTTGGGCGTGTCCGGAGGGAACAAGGAGGGTCCAGGGATGCCCACAGCCAAGGACTCAACCGCCAGTATCAAATGACAACATTATTACAGCAGCCGGAGAAGTTGTGGAACTATTTGGCACAAAATGTGCTCAACATATTACATTTCTGTATGCAGAACATCAAGCACCCTCTACGTTATCTCTACCTGTTTAGTTGCAATACCTACTACTGTTGACGTTCTGTTACACGTCTTTAATACTATCAATGCTGATGAGGTGGCGGAGGAGATCGATGTCAGAACCCACCTCTGTTTATACGAGTATTGTAGGTTTTGCGCTGAGATAACAGGAAATCTGTGGAAAGATATGACTCAGATCATAACATACAATATCTCTGTTGGAGATGTTTGTTAAAATCTTAATATGATCCAGCTAAAATAGACTGTTAAAATGCTTTATTCTTGCCTCTCCACCATTCGGAACTCATCTGGCCCGTCTTCAAGCCATGCCGTTACTCACACCGCGGCCATCTTGGGCCTATAGGACTGCACCCAGCGGGTCTGCCAATACTCACTGTTGGGCGCTTCACAGAGTGGTTTTCCGCAGTTTTTTGGGGCAATCAGGTGCACTGTATCTTCCTGTACATTTTGTCCTTAAGTACAGGGCCGGATGGCCGCCAATAAGTAGGATTATGAGCGGATATTGAGTCCCAGCTGGCAGAGCTGCACTAGACTGCGGCCATCTTGCCATGGGCTCTCCAGCGCCCCCACTGTATTACCTTTAAACACATTACTATCCCCTCCAAAGAGCCTCCGCTGCATATCCCGTACACAGTCAGACAGTTGCCCGCGATGCAATGATAGCGGGCGGACTTCCTGCATCTGGCATGGCGCTGCCAGTTGGTACAAGACTTTTGGGCACAGGTGGTGACGGATTTGCAGAGGACTACACACTTACCACTAGACTGCACACCATTACCCTGCTTGTCAGGTCAAGCTAGACAGCGCATGCGCTGTCTCTTCGAGACCTGCTGTAATCAGTCTGTGGGCCTCAAGTCCATCCCCTTTCTTGGCATTGCTTTTCATTTGTCTGTGTCAGTATCCTTTAAAAATCCCTGCTTGTTAGTAGTCAGTTCTGCCTCTTTGTCCCTCCTTTCTCTCTTCTATTCCTCCCACAGAGCAGTACTGTCTCATTCTTCTATGGTTCTTTATCTGTTCTTTGGGGGACTATTTTTTTCTTGGTTTCCTGCTCTGTTATTGTTTGCCTGTGTTGAGCTGCAGCGCCCTAACTGCTTATATTTAAATATAGCATTCCTCCCTCCCACCTCCTCTTAATGCCACAGTTGTGTTCCTGCCGCCTTCTGCCCCATTGCTTGTTTTTTTAATAATTGTGGACATACTTTATCAGCGCTGCACCAGTTTCACGAGCGCAGTGCTGGTTTTGTTTTCATTCTCCTGTCTTTTCCTCTACTCCCTCACCCCAATCTCTCTGCTCTCCCTCTCCCTACCCCGCCCTTTCAATCAGTCACGGGGTTCCAGCCTGGCCTGCCTCACAGCAGAACAGCGGAGCCAGGGGGAGGGAAAGGGAGGGTTGATTACAAGCTGTATTCTTGTCTTTTAAAGCAAAAAATCTCCTGGGCCTGATGTTCACAACTTACACTTACAATTTATTGCTGCCCTAAAGCATCTAGCTGGTTGCACCTTAGCATGTGCTCCAGGTTTTTAATAAATCATAGCTATAAGTAGAAGCCTGCGCACACTGGATGTTTCATGCATTTGTTCTGAGATTTTAATTTTGCCGGGTCTTGTATGGGGAATTCAGTGGTGGTCTGTATGCTTTTGCATGATTCTGTGGGTTGTTACCATCTTTGTCGTGTTCATTAAGTTTAACAGTTTGCATGTTTGGACATCTTGAGCTTGTTTTCCGCTTGTGCTCGATGCCATTGATGCTTCCCAGAACGCCGCCGCAAGACTGGTCCTCAACCTGCCAAAACACTGCCACATCTCCCAGCACCTGTGCACACTCCACTGGCTCCCTGTTGAGGCGAGAATCACCTTCAAGATGCTCACCCACGCACACAAGGCCCTCCACGGCACCGGACCAGCATACCTGAACAGCCGACTCAAATTCCACGCACCCCAAAGGACCCTACGATCAGCCCAGCTCTCCTACGCCGTTGTCCCCCGCACCAGAAAGACCAGATCGGGAGGCCGCTCCTTCTCCTTCCTCGCGGCCAAAGCATGGAACGCCCTTCCGCTCCACCTCAGACAGACAACATCGCTCCCCATCTTCGCAAGAAACCTCAAAACCTGGCTCTTCGACAGACCCCTTCCTTGATGGATGGAACCTGCACCCCCCCCACCCCTAGCGCCTTGAGACCCTTACGGGTGAGTAGTCGCGCTTTAACAAACCCCTGATTGATTGATTGATTCCCCCGTCCTTATGTTAAACTGATTGATAGGTCTGTGAAGCCTCGGTGCATGCCGTGGCCAATGTTTAAAATATATGGCTCTTCACTCGCTCTCTCTCTCCTGTAACTTCTCCCCCCTCCCTCCCCACCCGCCCCACCCCAAACCAGCCAAATGGCCCTCACATCTGAACGCTCCATTTGTAATTGTATTTATATAGCGCTTACTACCCCTGACGAGGCGTCGAAGCGCTCAAGGCGTTCTTAAATCTCTTTCAAAATATGCTTCTCAACCTTCTCCTTTATCCAAACAAAGTGGTAGAAACACTCTGACAGTGAGATGTGATATTGAGACAAGTCCGAAATAGCTTAAAGACTGAAGCCGGTTCTTAAAGTACTGCAGACGTCTCTCCCAAACCATAGCACAAGCTCTGGCACAAATAACTGACTCTGGCAGTTCCCTTGAGTGAAAACCAAGCATTTCTCGCACTTTGATAAGTGCTTTTAAAGGACATAACATAACGTTTCACTGCGTAAATAGCAGGTAGAAAGGTCATCCCATCAACCCCTCTAGAATGTTTTGCTTGTGGTGTTTTAACGACAAATAAAAAGGTGCAGAAAAATACATTTTCATTCGCAAGTCTGATCTAAAGGGGATAGTTTACAAACCAGACGTGTATGAGGATTTGTAACAGATTAGTGGCTGAGAGGTTTCCTGAACGATATTAATATAATGGTTTCTTTGGAACCAATGGATCTCTATCTAACAGGCAGAATGATAGCTGAATAACTAGAAGGTTTAACCAGGGAACCAATTACACTGCTTTGTGTTACTGCTAATACTGTTTATGCACATTTTCACTGTTTTGGTATTTCTCCTTATGCAGTTGAAGTACAATTCTTTAATGTATTTCTGAATTTGATATTTCCTTTCGAACCAATTGTTTCACTAACGCCACTCCACGCAACACAAATTCACTCTACGCAGATGTACTCCATACAACTTGACTTCACCCTATCCAACCCAACCCACTTCGCTCCACGCAACGCCACTTCGCTCCATTCAAACACACTCCACGCAACCGCAAGCCCACTCCAATCTACACAACTGCATTCTACGCCACACCACTCTACTCTAAGCAATGCCACTCCACGCAACACCACTCAGTACAATGTCACTCAATAAAAAGCCACGCCACCCTGCTCTACGCAACCCCACTTCATGCAACGCCACTCCATTCCACGCCACTCCACGCCGCTGCACTCCACACACCACTCTACGCAATGCCACTCCATGCAACACCACTCTGCCACACCACTCTACGTAACTGCACTCCATGCAACTGCACTCCACTCTACCCCACTCCACTCTACACAACTGCACTCCACGCAACTGCACTCTACATCACACCACTCTAATCTACGCAATGCCACTCCACGCAACACCACTCAGTACAATGTCACTCCATGCAATGCCATCCCGCATATGCAACGCCACTCTATTTTACGCAACACCACTCCACGCAACAAAATCCACTCTGCTTTACTCCACTCAACTCCAGGCCACTCTGCTTTACTCCACTCTGCTTCGCTCCACTCACCACCACTCTGCTTTACCCCACTCAACTCCACTCTGCTTTACTCCACTCAACGCCACTCTGCTTTACTCCATTCCACTCTGCTTTACTCCACTCCATTCCGCTTTACTCCACTCTACTCAACGCCGCTCTGCTTTACTCCACTACATGCCACTCTGCTTTAACCCACTACACTGTGCTTTACTATACTACACTCAGCACCACTCTGCTTTACCCCACTCCACTCAACGCCACTCTGCTTCACTCAACTCTGTTTTACTCCACGCTACTCTGCTTTACTCCACTCAACACCACTCTGCTTGACTCCACTAAATGCCACTCTGCTTTACTCCACTCTATGCCATTCTGCTTTATTCCATTCAATGCCACTCTGCTTTACTCCATGCCACTCTGCTTTACTACACTCTACTGTTTTACTCCACTCACTCTGCTCTACTCCACTCAACGCCACTGTGCTTTACTTCACTCAACACCAATCTGCTTTACTCCATTCTGCTCTGATTTACTCCACTCTGCTTTACTCCACGCCACTCTGCTTTACTCCACGCCACTCAACGCCACTCTGCTGTACTCCACGCCACTCTGCTTTACTCCACGCCACTCTGCTTTAATCCAGGCCACTCTGCTTTAATCCAGGCCACTCTGCTTTACTCCACGCCACTCCACTATGCTTTACTCCACGCCATTCCACTCTGCTTTACTCCAAGCCACTCTGCTTTACTCCACATCACTCTGCTTTACCCACTCCACTGGGCTTTACTCCAAGCCACTCAGCTTTACTCCACGCCACTCAGCTTTACTCCACTCCACTCCACTCTGCTCCACTCCACTTTACTCCACTCCATTTTACTCCACTCAGCTCTACTCCACGCCGCTTTACTCCACACCACTCGGCTTTATTCCACACCACTCAGCTATACTCCAAGCCACCCGGCTTTACTCCATGCCACTCAGCTTTACTCCACTCCACTCTGCTCCACTACGCTTTACTCCACTCCACTCAACGCCATTCTGCTTTACTCCACGGCACTCTGCTTTATTCCATTTTACTCCACTCAATGCCACTCTGCTTTACTCCACTCCATTCTGCTTTACTCCACTCTGCTTTACTCCACTCTGCTTTAATTCACGCCACTCTGCTATACTCCACACCACGCTGCTTTATTCTGCTTTACTCCACTCAACGCCACTCTGCTTTACTCCACACCACTCTGCTTTACTCCACACCACTCTGCTTTACTCCACGCCGCTCCGTTTCACGCCCCACTCTGCTTTACGCCACTCCACGCCACTCCACTCCATGCAACTACACTCCATGCAACTACACTCCATGCAACTACACTCCACGCCACCACACTCCACTCTACGCCACACCACTCAGCTATACGCAATGCCACTACACGCAACACCACTCAATATAATGCCAATCCATGCAACAACACTCTACTCTACTCTGCGCCACTTCACTCTACGCCACTCCACGCAGCGCCACTCCACACCACTCCATACAACGCCACTCCATGCAACTGCACTCCACTCTGCGCCACACCACTCAATGCAGCGCCACTCACGCAATGCCACTTCTGGCAATGTCATGCCACTCTACACAACACCACTCTACTCAACCCCACTCCTCTCCACACAATGCCATTCTGCTCTATGCAACCCCACTCCAACCAACTGCACTCCAAACAATGCTACACAACTGCACTCCACTTTACACCGCTCCACTCAACGCTACACCACTCTACTCTACACAACGCCACTCCACGCAGCACCACTCAAAACAAGCCAATCCATGTAACGACACTCTACTCTGCGCCACTTCACTCTACGCCACCCCACACAGCGCCACTCCACGCCACTCCATACAACGCCACTCCACACAACTGCACTCCACTCTATACAATTCCACCCCACTCTGCACAACTGCACTCCACTCTGCGCCACACCACTCAATGCAGCGCCACTCACGCAATGCCACTTCTGGCAATGTCATGCCACTCTACACAACACCACTCTACTCAACCCGACTCCTCTCCACACAATGCCATTCTGCTCTATGCAACCCCACTCCAACCAACTGCACTCCAAACAATGCTACACAACTGCACTCCACTTTACACCGCTCCACTCAACGCTACACCACTCTACTCTACAAAATGCCACTCCACGCAGCACCACTCAAAACAATGCCAATCCATACAACCACACCATGCAACATAATTACAATCCACATAATACCACTCAACACCACAGAATACAACTCCACCTAATTACATACTACTCAATACCAAATAAATACACCCCACATAAATCCACTCTATACCACATAGCCATCCACATAAAAACACTCCACACCATGCCACATAATTCAACTCAACATAATTCCACTCTATACCACACTGTTCCATGCCACACTATTCAACTCCACACAAATCCATTCCACGCCACCTAATTAAAAAAAAAAACAAATAACATTATTCCACCCCACAACACAGTTCCACTGCACAGCACATATATCCAATTTATAACACATAACTCATCATACCATAAAATTCAACAGCACACCACATAATTAAACTCCACTACATAACACTTCACAACACAAAATACCATTCATCATAATAACACTCCATTGTACACAATCCCACTACAAATAATTCTAATACACTCCAAACACATAATTACTATCCACATAATACAATTGCACACCATGCCCCATAATTCATCTACACAAATCCACTCTACACCACACAATTTCATGCCACACTATGCCACAACGAACAATTCAAATCCAACCCAGAAAATCCCATTACACGCCACATATATCCACTCCAATCCATAACATATAGGTAACAGACATTTACATTTACATTGCCAATAGCTCTAACTCTCTTTCTTTTTTTTAACACCAAAACACACAGATCTGAAGCTTAGTTCCTACCTATTTCTTCTTTTTCGTCACCAAATACGTAAACCTATCCACACAGTTCCACACCACACAATTCAACTCCACACATTTGCAATCCACACCACATAATTCGACACCAAACGACATAACACAAATCAACAACACAATTACACAACACACCACATACATCTAATCCACACCACACAATTACACATTGTGCCACAAAATTCAACAGCACACCACATAATTAAACTCCACTGCATACCACTCCACAACACAAAATACCATTCCACATAATTACACTCCATAACCCACAATCCCACTCCACATAATTCCAGTACACTCAATACCACATATTTACTATCCATATAATTCTACAGCACACCATGCCACATAATTCCAGTACACAAATCCAATCCACGCCACACCACACAATTCCATGCCACACAATTACACAACTAACTATTCCAATCCAACACACATAATTCCACTACACAATACATTCATACATTCTATAACACATAGGTAAAAGACATTGCCATTTACAATGCCAATAGCTCTAACTCAAACAAATGTGAGAAAGATTGCAACGCCAATAGCTTAAACTTTCATTAATGCCAGACCTATTGCATTGCAACTGCTTGTTGGGATATGTCTGCAGGCCCAAAAGGCGTAAAATGTCTTACAAATGTCTGCAATTGGCGCTAGCCCAGGCCAAACACAGAGTATCTATCATCTGGATAGGTCAGAGTGCCCCCAGGGTTGAGCAATGGTATAGAGATTTACAGGAGTGGGCACTGGCTGAGAAAGTGCACATGAAACTGAGCAGACTTGATGAAAAACTGGAGGACGATATCCAGGCATGGAGGGATGTGTGTGATGTGTTCTTAGACCCACAGGCGGGAATGGCGTCGAATGACAGTGATGATACGGATAACAGTATGGATGAGGATATTGATCAGGGTGAAGGAGGGGACTGTCCCTAGTTGTACGTAGTCTGCACGATAGTGCGAGCTTGGTGTGTCACTAGGTAATGGGGTGTGCTGGAGATGATGCAATCGAAAGTTGATTAGCTACCTATTTGTGCACCTTATCAAGCTTCATGCTGTACTGTACAGAGTCCTAACATTACTGCTGCTGTTTGTTACGAAAACTGAAAAATAAAGGTTTAAAAAAAAAACACATTCCTATCCCCTCTGAAACCGCCCAACTCCCATGGATTATCTGATTATTCCCAGCGTAGTCCTTAAATTGGACAATAGACTACATGTTAGAGAGGGCATTATTTGAGGCCATAGGAATTCCCAACCCAACAAACAGGTAGATTCATTTGAATTTTAATCTTCTGCATCCTCCACAAGGCATGGCTTATAATATTTCAATCAATCAATCAATCAGGGGAATTGAAAGCGCGCTACTCACCCGTGAGGGTCTCAAGGCGCTGAGGGGGGTGGGGGGTACGCAGTTCTGTCTAGCCGAACAGCCAGGTCTTGAGGGTCTTCCTGAAGGTGTTCAGGGAGGGGGCGTGTCTGATGTCCGCCGGTAGTTCGTTCCAGGTCTTGGCCGCGATGTGAAAGAAGGATCTTCCGCCTGCTCTGGCTCTGTGGATGCGCAGGGTTTTGGCCAGTGCAAGGTTGGAAGATCGGAGGTTTCTTTTGGGTACGTGGAAGTTGATTCTGTCGTTGAGGTATTTGGGTCCGTTGTTGTGTAGGCATTTGTAGGCGTGAGTGAGGATCTTGAAGGTGACTCTTTTCTCCACGGGGAGCCAGTGAAGTCTTCGTAGGTGTTGGCTGATGTGTTCGTGCCGGGGGATGCCGAGGACGAGTCTGGCGGCGGTGTTCTGTATTGTCTGGAGTTTGCGGAGTAGGGACTTGTTGATGCCGGCGTAGTGTGCGTTTCCATAGTCTAGTCTGCTGGTGATGAGTGCGTGGGTGACTGTCTTCCTTGACTCGGGGGGGATCCATTTGAAGGTCATGCGGAGGGTGTTAAAGCAGCTGGAGGTGACGGCGTTGACCTGTCGGTTCATGGTGAGTGATGAGTCGAGCACGATGCAGAGGTTTTTGGCGTGGTCTGAGGGGGTGGATGGGCTCCCGAGGGCGGTCGGCCACCAGGTGTTGTCTCATGCTGAAGGGGTGGTTCCAAGGACGAGGACTTCTGCCTTCTCGGCATTGAGCTTTAGGCAGCTGTTGGTCATCCAAACTGCAACGTCTTGCATTCCTTTCTGGAAGTTGAGTTTGGTGGCAGTGGGGTCTTTGGTGAGGGAGAGGATGAGCTGGGTGTCATTGGCCACTTAGCTGGTAGGTCCATTAATATGTGAAAAAGGGCTTAAGGCTCTCGCCTTCCGCAAAATTCATCAGAAGCACATTAGCCATTATGCTGTGTCCTCAGGAGATATTCCATATTTTAAAAGCATATAAAATAAAATTGATAGGTCAAGTTTGACTGTATATTTGACCCTTTCAGACCAATCTGCCAATAGCTTTTGAATTTGAGCTCATTAGCTGTACCCAAAGTCTAATACATAAATATTCTAAGTTTTTATATTAAGACCAGTACCTAGATGATACCTTTTAGCTGTATGAAATTTCAGGAATTAGAATGTTTCTTCCACAACCTTACACAAATTCAATTGTGATAAACGGCGGGCGTTGCATTTACTGCTGTCTTCCACTGGCCTCTGAATTAACAAGTGTGTCCCATTTGCTGTTAGCCTAGTGTCCCTGTATGATCAAGGGCTACAAAGAGAGATGAGGCCCACCTTTATTACTTCTGAAAAGCATATGTCAGAAGTCTGCACAACTGGCCTTAATCACAGCAGAAGTAAAAAAAGAAATGCCCAAAAGTCGAAACTGAAAAGAAACATTGAATTACATGACCATTTGGGACAGCAACTGGTATCCTTTGAAAATATCCAGTGTCCTGGGCATCGATCACCTGGACCCTACTGGCTTATTTATCAAACTTGGCATGCAACCTTTAGTGGAGGTCACTGACACCCTAAACACATTCTTGACTAGAGTCAGTTGCCCTGTTCATTTTGTGTGCACGCATTTTTTATTTTTGGGGCATTTGTCCAGTTTTTCAGTCATCTGGACTCAAACTTAGAGTTGTGTTTCCTTTGACCCCACTGTGCTGGTGAGAACTGTAACAAAGAATCGGATCCAGACATTATAACCAGCTTAATGCATGATAGAACTCTTTCTGGCACCTTTGTCCCAATAACTAAAGCAAGAGAATACTTCAATAGTAATTCAATTGTGTTGTAGAGTTTGAAAGAATAGCTGAGCAGCCCTGAAAGTTTCCCCACAAGATAGCATTGGCCCTAGAGTGATGTCAGTTTAGTGCTTTACAGTCATGCAGTATAATTGTTTTTGGGGACAGAGCTCTGCCCCAGAAGGCTCAGGAATCTTCTGTTATTCGGTGGTGTTCCTTAACCGTAACTTCCCTACTTCCCTATGTGCAAATAAACGATTCTTTTCAAGCGTCTCACTAGGCATTGACTTCTTTGAGAATAATCATTTGCGTCATGCAGGTTCTGAGGTCACACATTCTACCATCTTCTGAATATTCAGTTACAGCTCATCCCGACTATCTTTGAAAACTCAAGAATTCAGGGGTACACTGAAAAACCGAAATGCATTAGTATCAGTGGCAGAGGAACACTGGTGGCAAACAACAGCACCCAACATGGATGATGCCAATTAACTTCTGATTGCCCCAGGACTTGAAGAAAAGACCTGACGTGTTAAGCAAAGCTGTACTGGTGGCCGATTGGGGAGTTTACACTCCACGACCAGCAATATTTGGCCTTTCCCCTGAGATGATACCTCATGAGATGGCTGTGATTTTTGTTGTTGAACTCTTGCCTGTATTCAAGCTTTCTCATTTGAGCTTCCTCGTCTATCCTTTCTATAACTTTCTTTTTCCCCTTTCTCTCCTGGTTGCCTTCATTCAGTTTAACTCTTCTGTGATTGTATGTGCTTTCCTATCCCTGTTATATATTCTCACTCCTGCTTGTTGATACCATGTACCTGTACAGACAACAGTCTCTCAGAAAATATCTAGAAAACTAGGCACCATTGACATGCCCATCATTCAGAGCTCATGAATGACATTCGTACACAGATTTGACCTCATTCTGCCCTACTTTTTACCCACTTTTGTTATCTATAAAAGTGCCACTTTCTTGTTGCATCTTCATCAAGTAAGGCCAAAAGAGGGCGCTCTTGCAACTTTGGCTAGTTAAGAGTCGATGCCCCAATGACCCTGGCACTAGGCGTAAAGTGCCTATGGGCCAAAGTTAAGGTACTGTTAGAGCAACACCAGATCCTCTCACTATACAAAAAGACAAAACCATTGGCTTGTGTTTGTCAATCCTTCCTATATTTTGGGATGAAATATATCTCCGACTATCACAACTAGACTGTATGTTAAAAGCTCATATTTTGTTGAGCCTTGCCTGAATAAGGATATTGTCCAAAATGGCCTGCAATGAAAAATATTTTGTGTGCTCTCTGAGTCAAATATGTTTGGAAATACATTACATTGTTTTTCACATGGAGATTTAATGCCTGTTTTCTATGATTTTCATTGTTTGATTGGATCTAGTATTTGCTTTGTACTTCTATATATACGTTGAGCGAAGCAAAGTAAAAATCATTTTGACCATCATAATAGTCTATATATCTGTCATGACTGCAATATTGCACTATAAATAGAGACATCTTTTTTTGAAAAAATAATAATGTATTATGAAGTCCCTTGGAAACGTACCAGTATCATAAATGTGTTTTGAATTGCCCAATTCTCTTTATTTCTGTTACACTAGTGGCACTGCCCAAAACATAAAAATATGATAACTTTGAACATGTTTCTGCTTGCAGGTTAAAGCAGCCCTTATAGACAGTTTAATACCAACCTTTTTTCCAAGAGTGAGAGTTTCGCTGCTGGGGTTCTTCCCCAATGTCTGTTTTTTTCTTCTCTTTGTTTAATAATGGGACTATATGATATATTTTATAGCATAATTGTCCAAACTTTCTGGCCAAAGAGCCATTTGTTTTAAGATTAGTTACAAAAGAGAAATTAATGAAATATTCCAGTGCTTTAGGTTCTGACCAGGTACTCAGGAGCATAATTGTTCTGGAGCAGCAAATCATATAAGAATGAGCCTGTAGGAAATGGATGTGTTGCACCTCTATGCCTGCTTACGGGCCTCAATATGCTGCAAATTCCTTAACTCATCCAGCCTGCAAGCAGCCGCTTGCCATTGTGCCTAAAAGGGCGCCTTGTACCCCGCATGGCTAGTTCTGCACTGGCTGTCAAACCCACACCAAAAGTGCATCGTTTCATCCAAGTTTGATAAAGACACATTTATATAGTGCACATGCCATCAGGGTACACTTATAACCACAAGCATGTTATCGTTTTACAACACTGTTCGCCGATGTCGCTTCCACAATACAGAAGAAACCCCATAGGAAAACCTTTGGCAGTCATGGGCACAATAAGTTATAGAATGCTTGCTTTTCTAAATGTTTACCATGAGAAAACTCATAGGAAAGGCGGCGAGGGGCTGCACATGTATGGTTATCGGATTTTCATAGACCTAGATAAAGGAGATAGATAAAGAACAATAAGATGACCATCAACATTAGAGACTTCAATGTGGTCGCTGCTATCGAAGACAAGGCTCCAGTCAATCATTCCCCAAGTCAAAGATTGTTGAACATGCATTACCAAACACTTCCCCAGCCACCCACCAAACCATAGTCCTTGGACTAGGCTCAATCTGTAAGTATCAAGTTTATGTTTAAAATAGTATGCAAGTAATATGAGACAATATAAAAACTAATACCTAAAAGGTACATATTATAAGATAATACTTATTACAATCTCAGATACATGTACCTTAAAAGTAAAAGCTAATAATCAATTGAGAAATAACCAAAAGTGATAAAATAGCAGAGAGAAACTATAATTGTAAATTTTAAATTAATGCAATATTTAGACATTCCTTTCTAAACAATAACAGTTTAATCATACATGCATAGAACTATATTCATCTACTAGTTTCTAATTTCCAGAACAATTGAAATTAATGTGTTTTGCTAGATATTCCGGTTATAGATAAATTTGAACTGTGTCCAGTGAAAGCTATCCAAGACCACATTGTGTGACTATATTGAGTTTACAGCAAACACATGATTTCTATTTACCAATAGAACAAGATTCTGAGTTTTCAATGAGCACGTCCTCAGTTCCCAGTAAGCATTTCATCCCTATCTTCCACTGTGATGTACACAAAAACCATCCTTTCTCCAGTAAGCACACAATCCTCAGATTCTAGTACTATTTTATCCATAGTTTTGAATAACGATGTCCTCCCTTGTTAGAAAAAGGGTTTCTGGCTTGCAGAGATATGCACCCTGTCCAAGCAGGAACCACAATCCTAGTCAGGGTAAGTCAGAAACACACTTTAGATTAACCTGTGCTCGCCCTCAGATAGCTTGGCACAGGGCAGTCAGGCTTAACTTAAGAGGCAATGAGTAAAGTATTTGTGCAACACCTCAGAACAGTGACACAGTGAAAATACCACAAAAAGACTCCACACCACTTTAGAAAAACAAATTACTATTTTATAAATAAAACAAGACCAAAAGGACAAAAATCCAACCAGAAGAAGTCGAGATATGAATTTTTAAAGATTAAAAGCAAAATAGCACTTAGAAGCAAATAGCACTCAAAGAGTTAATTGGTCACGCTGTACCGAGACAAAGTCAAAAGTTCAGTCTGGCTGCGATGGAGTGCACGCCGGCCACAGGGTCCGCTGAGCAAAAGCACCTTAATCCTTGTCACAGCACGAAATGCGGGGTGCAGTCGAGCTGAGCGTCGATGATCCCCACGTAGTTGAGAGGATGCACCAGATTTCTACACGCAGTAGAGGCAATGCGTTGGTTCTGTGGACGAAGCACCGATTCCAGAGTGCAGCGGTTCCAAATGCGATGCACCAGGTTAATCCACGCTGGAGGGGCGATGCATCGATCTTCTCCACAGTGGCAGTGATGCGTTGGTTCCGAAGTGGTGATTCCGGAGGCAATGAAACGGTCCCAGTCCACGCAGCAGTGATGATGCGACGATCCGATCTCACAGCAGGCGTTGCGTCTGTTCCGCTTGGTGCAGCGGCGTCGATGTGCAGGTTCTTGTCAGATGCACCACTTTAAATGCACTTCCAGGGGCCATGGACAGGATTGGCACCACTTGGCAGAGTCAGACTTATAGCAAACAAAGTCCAGGTGCTGAGTTGAAGAAAAGAGGCGAAGTCTTTGATATCATTGTGACTTTAGAAACAGAAAGCAAGCCAACAAGCCCTTGGAGATTACTTAGGTTCTAGGATGTAGAGATGCAGGCCCAGTCCTTCTCACTCCCAGGCAAGAAGCAGCAGGCAGCAGACTAACACAGCAAAACAGTTCAGCAAAGTGGCAGTCCCTCCTACTGCAAAGCAGTCCTTCTTCCTGGTAGAATTTCCTCAGTTCCAGAAGTGATCTGATCTGATGATGTCAGAGGCCCAGTACGTATACCCAGGTGGGCCTTTGAAATAGGGAGACTTCAAAGAGATGCTTAGAAGTGCACAAGACCCTGCCTTTCCTGCCCTGACACCAGTCTCACTCCAGGGGGGTATGCAACCCTTTGTGTGGGGACAGGACACAGCCCTTTTCAGGTGTAAAGTGGCAGCTCCTCCCTCCATCCTGCTCAGGATGACCCATCAACATGCAGATGGCCACTCAGTCACACCTACCCTTCCTTTGTGTGTGACTGTCTAGAGGGAATGGAGGAAGCCAGCTGTCGCCCATCCCAGATGTGTATTTTAGAGACAGGCAGAAGGCACCAAATGGTTTAAGTAAGAAAATGCCAACTTTCTAAAAGTGCAAAAAGAACAATTGATGGACAGAATGTTGAACAAGGTCAAACATTCACCCCAGTACAGAGATCTGGGCCTAAATCCATAGTTTTTTTGCTCACCATGCCATTCCAGTTTGAACCCAGCCATATGCAAATCAGTCTTGACCCTGTGCCCAATGGGAACAGTCCAGCCCGAACTGCCAGGCCAGGTCCTCCCTGGACTGGAAACAAGCATCCTAGGACCGGTTTCGGGGTTTCACCCCTCTTCAGCCAGGATAGCTTGATTCCAGTGGCATGGAGAGCACGGGACCCACGTCTGGGCATACCCGTCCCACTCGGGGTGACAAATGCAAAAACAACAGTTGATGGACAGAATGCAGAACAATGTCATACATTCACCCCAGTACAGAGATCTGGGCCTAAATCCATCGTTTTTTTGCTCACCATGCCATTCCAGTTTAAACCCAGCCATATGCAAATCAGTCTTGACCCTGCTCCCTATAGGAACAGTCCAGCCCGAACTGCCAGGCCAGGTTTCCCCTGGACCTGAAACAAGCCTCCTAGGACCGGTTTCGGGGCTTCACCCTCATCAGCTACGATAACTTGACTCCAGTGGCATGGAGCACATGGGACCCACGTCTGGGCGTACCCATCCCACTTGGGGTGACAAATGCAAAAAGAATTGATGGACAGAATGTTGAACAATGTCAAACATTCACCCCAGTACAGAGATCTGGGCCTAAATCTATCGTTTTTTTGCTCCCCATGCCATTCCAGTTTGAACCCAGCCATATGCAAATCAGTCTTGACCCTGCTCCCTATGGGAACAGTCCAGCCCGAACTGCCAGGCCCTCCCTGGACCAGAAACAAGCCTCCTAGGACCGGTTTCCGGGTTTCTCCCATCATCAGCCAGGATAGTTTGACTCCAGTGGCATGGAGAGCACGGCACCAACGTCTGAGCATACCCGTCCCACTCGGGGTGACAAATGCAAAAAGAAGAATTGATGGACAGAATGTTGAACAATGTCAAACATTCACCCCAGTACAGGGATCTGGGCCTAAATCCAAGGTATTTTTGTTCCCCATGCCATTCCAGTTTAAACCCAGCCATATGCAAATTAGTCTTGACCCTGCTCCCTATGGGAACAGTCCAGCCTGAACTGCCAGGCCAGGTTCTCCCTCTTTGGATGCTGTCCCTGCCTTTTGCTGCCCCCAGCAACTGGCTCCCACCGGTTCTGGCCCCCACTTTGGGTGGGAGAATCGGCGGGAAATACAAACTAGGAAGAGGGGTGTGCCCACCTTTGCCAATCCCACTCCTAAGGTTGGGCAGGCGAGGTGAAGCACACATCTCAGTCCCCTCCATTTTGAAGATGAGGGGACTCAGCCAATTAGGAAGAGACTCATGCCTCCTCCCACTGGAGGGTGGCATAATAGGGAATATACCCACCCCAAGGAAGGGACCCATTGGTACCTACCTGCATACCCCTTTAATGCCCCTAAATTTAGTATTTAGGGGCGACCCTGAATCTTGCTGACCCAGGAAGGAGAAGAGGACACCAACTGCCATGGCCCCAGCCCTACCGCCTGTCCCATCTACGACCTGCCTACAGCAAGAACCCCGGCGAGTCTAGCAGCCAGCAACCCCCAGATCCCGTAGGACCTGCCCTGAGACCTTCCCAGAGACTGTCTCTTGTGAGCACTGGATTTGCTCAACCAAAGACTCACCTCCAGAATCCGGATTCCTTCGACTCCGCGATTCTGCACCACTCTGCACCAGACTCTCATGGCCCGAGTTTGAGTGGCCCAACACCCCAAGGAGTTCTTCCCAGCAATCCTGACCTGGGATCTGGTGATCCCCGGCCTCCCTCAAGACTCCCGATACCGCCAGCAGCCTCAACCTGAAGGGTCCCCTCGACCACAACTGGAGCTGGTAAGAAAACCAGACGCCAGAATACACCCCTGCACACGACACCCCACGGCCTTGGGTGGCCCAACCGACAGTGTCCAGGCATCCCCCAAGATCCCAACATACCTCTCCAGCCGGTGGTCAACTTCAGGAAGTCTCCCTGCCTGTGTCTGCTGCATCTTTTCGAAACCCAAGGTCTCCATGGGCAAGCACAGGGCCCCCGACGTCCGATTTGCACCCTACACCCAGCCGCCCGAGTGCTGCAGGTGGTGAATCTCCTGTGCTGGTCGTTGGCCCCTGCAGTGCTGACCTTACCCCTAGGAGCTTTGCTCCCACACCCAAGTGGCCTGCCAGTCAGAAGTCCCTAAGCAAAGGCCCCCTTAAGCCACATTGGCTAACATTGGGCCCCCGCACTCTGCACCCGGCAGCCCCAGTGCCGCTGGTGGTGCAACTTGAGTGCCTATCTAGACCTTGGGGAACCTTGGCCCTAACCCTCAAAGCTCACCCTCGTGAGTAGATTACTTACTTATTATTATTATTTATTATTATTTAATTTTATAAGGCGCACAGCTACCCGGAGGTTTCCCGGCGCCATCAGATACGGGCAGAGTGAAAGAAGACTATTGATTGAATAACCACGTTTTTAAGCGTTTGCGGAAATTCGTATAGATGGTTTCATTCCGAAGAGACGTAGGGAGTGAGTTCCACAGAGTAGGGCCCAGGCAAGAGAAGGACCGGCCGCCTATGCGCGACAGTCTGGTCCTAGGAACCAAAAATTTAGCCTGAGTGGAAGAGCGAAGAAGGCGCGGTGGAAGGTAGGGATGGACTAAGGCGTTCAAATATTGTGGTGCTGTACCAGATTTGATTTTATGCATATAGCTCAGGGCCTTGAATTTGATGCGGTTCTCCACCCTAAGCCAGTGAAGATCGATTACCATTTTTCTCCCATAAGAACGAACCCATGTTATAAGATTTTGGGCCTAAAAATGTTCTAAGTGTGGAACTGTTAATGTGTGGAGAAAAGTGAACTCAATTGTAAAGCATAAAAAGTCGTACTTACCTTATATGTAGATATCCTAAGGTGTGGTATCTAGGGATACCACCCCCAGTACTCAATGTAATCCAAAGTGACCCAAATTTAAAAGTGATACAAACCTGTAACAATTGTAATTTCATATCTGTTTTTTTTATACTTACCTCATTTGTCTGGATTCTGTCTCTAAGTATGTGCATCAGTCCTTGATTGAGTGAATACAATAAATGCTTAACACAACCTCTGGAAAGCCTAACTACTCGCCCAGACTACCACAAAGAGAGCTGTTAGTACTTACCTAATTTAGCCTCTGCTATACCTCTGGGGGCTTCCTGGACTCTGTACACACTATACCTTACTTTGGTATAGTATATACAGAGCCAGCTTCCTACAGCTATGAAAAGAGTAAGAAGCACAGAAAGAGGCGAAGATTAGAAAGAAAGAAATGGATTGAAAGAGTACAATTGTGGTAAATGAGCAGGCAAGAGAAAGGAGTACCGTAAGTGAGTGGAAGAGAGATCAAGAAAATACAGACTGCGAAAAAGTGAACAAAAAGAATGAGAAGTAGTGAGATCAAGAGTAGGGAAAAGGTGAGAAGTAGAGAATGTTGTGTGTGAACGTGCATAAAAGGAGAGTGAGAAATAGGAGAAAAAGGAGGGAGGCCATGTTACTCACTAGCTGTGCTTCCTGGGGGTGTGCAACTGGTCTGCTCCAATTGTTGGTGAGGGAAGCTCTTCTACTGGGACTAGACTTGATACTCTTACCTGTTTATCTGTAGTGTGTATTTGTAGAGGATGGCCAAGTGCTTTAATATAGTACTTCACTTTGCATGTTTGTAAGCACTGTCTGTAGAAGTATCACTTTCACCCAATTGAAAAGTACTCAATGGGGCAGATGTATCAAGCCTTTTTGAGTTCCCAAATTGCGAACGCAAAAAATGCTTTTCTGATGTAGCAAACCCACTTTTGCGATTTGGTAACCTGATACCGAATCGCAAAATGGGATTGCGATTCGGTATTAGGAAGGGGCGTGTTTAGGGCGTCCCCTCCTAATACCCAATTGGATCGGTATGTATGAATGTTTTGTGACCGTAAATGCGGTCGCAAAACATTCACATTTTACCACCTACTTCAAGTAGGTGGTAAACCATTCGCAGATGGGAAGGGGTCCCCTGGGGACCCCTTCCTCTTTGTGAATGTTTGTAAAAGCATTTTTAAGAGCAGGCAGTGGTCCCACGGACCAATGCATGCTCTTAAAGAATGAAAAGAAAACTTTTAATTTCTCTTTTTGTAAAGCATCTCGTTTTCCTTTAAGGAAAACGGGCTGCTTTACAAAAAAAAAATATTGCTTTATTTAAAAGCAATCACAGACATGGTGGTCTGCTGATCTCAGCAGGCCACCATTCCTGTGATTTTTGCGATTCCTAGGGTGACGCAAATTGCGACCTACCTCATTAATATTCATGAGGCAGGTCATTTGAGACCCCCTAGGAATCGCAAAAAGTATACTACACACCTTCATACATGCCATTTTGAGATTTTCTAATTGCGAATCCTCGTGATTCGCAATTAGGAAATCGCAAAATGGCATCTTCATACATGTGGCCCCTAATTACAACCTCAGATGAATGTTTTAGTTTTGTGTTTATTAAAACACTTCACCTGAAGGTCACAGCAGATGTCATCAGCAGACGCAACTCATTGAGCACTCTTGCAGGAACACATCACTAGTAAGAGAACGTATCCTTGGAGCCTTTGAGGGGCTGTTGGCACGGCCTCTACACTCACTGCTGCTTATGTCCTAGAGTTCAGCAGTGAACCAAGCTAAGCATGCCCTTGCCAAAACTTTGGAGCACACTAGGTTTATAAAACATATAATACATTCAATGAGTGCTGTCACTTCTAAGGAGGTAGCACTGACGGCCACTTTAAAGGGACTTTTAATAGGACTGCAAGGGCCCTTTTAAACACATTGGTAATAGTTTAATGGGGCAATACCTGCATTTCTAATAAGGCTCTTATTAATGTTGGGTGATGTTTGTGGTTCTCATCTCATCTCCAGCAGTAAGGGACATTCAAGCTTCCCGCCTCAGCTCACTATGCGAGGGCCACCTTCCTTACTCTCCAGCCTGCCAGAGCAAAAAAACACCCAGAGAAGTTTTAAGGAATGAGCAATGTGGACAATTGCAAAGACCCCTACCTTCCGAAATCCCTTTTAATAAAATTCTCTCTCACTCTTTTCTTCTCACCTCTGACTCTTTAAAAAATATCTCTCTCCCACTCTCTGGCTATGTCTGACTGTGTTTCTCTTTCTCCCTTAAGGGCAAAAGCAGTGCATGGCAAGGGTGCAAACAAAAGTTACTTAGAGTAAATGTCAGGGGTTTTGTTAGTTTCAAATGGTATTTTCTACGAGACATTGTCACCTAACTATAACATCCCTTTAACCGTTTGTTTTTTCTAGTGAATTTCTAAGTTTTTGTTAATGTAAAGTTAGATATTCTTACAATTCCTAACTATAATGTCACTCTAACCTTTGTTTTTTTCCGTGAATTTCTAGGGTTTTTGTAACTTAAAGTAAGATGTCCATTGTAATGCATGGCAAGGGGGCTGGACGCAGGGTCTCACCTGGCATTGTCCATTGTGCTGCCCCTGTCCAAACTTGTTGCTCCTAAAGCCCCCTTCCTTGCCCTCCATTGTCCAAGTCTATACACCTTCCACCACGTCCAGCCCTGTGTGGCTGTTGCTCTGCAACTGCCCTTCTCACCTGCCCTGCAGTTAGTTTTCTGCCCCTACCCACTTCCTCCCTACCCTCTGTTGTCCAAGTCCATGCGCCTGCTCCCTCCCTTCCGCCCTGCATGGTCCTATGTTTCCTCACTGTTATGTGCAGTGTACCATGCCAAACCCCATTTTTTGTATGTTTGACATTTTAGCAGTAGAATTGCTGAGTTCAGCTGCAAATAAAGGAACACAGAAAAATGGGTTTCCCTACTACAAAACCCAAAGATTAAATCAAAGATCAATATTGGATTTGTTCACTAAAAAAAGGAGTACCGAAGACCCACCAACAGTTTTCATGAAGGCAAGAGAACAAAAGAGTTGTCTGATGCTGCTCTGTCTAGCAGTGAAGGCATATGCTCACATTCTTATGACATCCTTCAAACATCATCTGTTGCCATTACAGCGCTTGTCCGTGAGCGTATTGTCAAAAAAGTGACAAAATATTTTGCGTGCTAGTTGATGAAACCAAAGATGTCTCACATAAAGAGCAGCTGAGTTTTATTATCCACTTTGTTGATGGTGATGGAAATGTTCAGAAAATGCACTAGGGTGTTACCATATGGAGGTTAGATGCCTCCAGCATTGCTGAAGCAGTACAGAAAGCTGGATTTGACTGGAAGAAATGTGTTGCACAGTGCTACTATGGGGCATCCATTATGAGTGGCTGTTTTAATGGTGTCCAAGCAAAAATAAGAGATCGCATCACAAGCAATTTATATAAATTGCCATGCCCACAGCCTAAACCTTGCGCTAGTGCAAACAGTAACGAACACACAACCAGTAAAACATTACTTTTCAACATTGCAAGCAGTTTGTTTTTCTTTCACAAAGTTCACCAACGCACGAGCTCTTTGTGAAAGCTCAGAAAGAGAGTAATCTGTATGTAATGGAGCTAGAAAGACTCTCAGGTACGAGGTGGTTTTACTGGTACTCCTGTGTTAGAAAAGTACAGATGCGATTTGAGTCTATTATCATTGTTCTCCGTGTAATAGAACCACAACAACGTGACAAAGAGGCTAGTTCAGAAGCCAAAGGACTTCTTAAGAACATTGAAAACTGTGGTTTCCTGCCTACATTGCAGTGTATGGAACTCATTCTCTGAAAGATTCACAGTCTATCTGAAGTACTACAGAGCAAAAACCTTGACTTGCAGAGAGCATGTGATCTAATTAAGTCAACAAGAAGTGATTTAGTGAAACTCCATCAAGACAGTCAGTGGACTGAATTGTTAAGTCAGGCTAAGGACTTAGCAGAGCAGTGTGGAATTGAGATTCAAGAAAAATCGAATCCAAGGGTTCCACCTTTGAGACACCATAAATTGAATAACAAACTGACAGATTATTTTCTCAGTACCTCTGTAGGGAAAGATCCAGCCATTTTGATGTCTCAAAGTCAAAATCCACTGTCTGAGCACTTAAATGTTGGAAATGTATTTCTCTACTTTGGACAGATTTTTAAATGAGTTTGATGCTCAATTTACAGACATGGGCCTCCTGTCTGCTGTCGATCAATCCAAAAGCTGCAAATTTGTTTGACTTTTCCTCTGCACTAGTTATTGTTGACAAATATCCAGAGGCTGCAGTAGACCGAAGTCTTCTACAATCTGAACTGGAAACTGCAAAATGGTATCTTTCAGACAAGAATGTACCAGGTATTCACCCTGTCAGGCAGTATCATGTATCTACCAGAAGCGTTTCCTCAGGTTTTGGATCTTTTACATTTAGTTCTTACATTACCTATTACTACTGCCACTAATAAGAGATTCTAATCCTGTATGAAAAGGGTAAATGTTTATTTGCGCAATTAACATGGAGACAAAAGACTCAGTGATTTAATGATAATGGCTTGTGAAACTTGAGGTTAAGCAGCTAAATTTGAATTAAGCCATCGACAGATTTGCTGACATGCACCACCGGAGGTATCCTCTTAAAAGATTTGCTGGTCCTTTCCCTCATTCAGAGAAGCAACCTCAGAGAAGCAGCCTCACACTTTGCCAGGCAAACAAACAGGTACTCCTCAATCAGTCTCTATTCCCATTGAGGCCTATGCCACCTGAGGAAATCTGCCAGTGATCGCAGAAGCCAATAGCATATGCAGGAGCACGAAAACAGAAGCTACCACGCAGTCATGCAGTATTGGCCTTCTCCTGATGGCCAGGTAAGCAACAGTTACTCTTCAATCAATCTCTATTCCCCCTTGAGACCTTTGACACCTGAAGCAATATGCCAGTGATCGCAGAAGTCAGTAACCTATGCAGGGGCAAGAGAGCAGCCACCAAGCTTCTAAACACTAATAGAAAAGCACCAACTTGCTGTCCATTTTGTTTCTTTCCGTCACAGTGGATATGCAGCCTCATCAGATTGCTTGTTATGTGTAGAAATATGGAACCAGTATTACAAAGCACTGTTAGCCACCTTGATTTCCTGTAGCTGAGTACTTGCTGTCCACCTATTTGTTCTCTCATCAAGACTGGCAATTATCAGTACACCAACTATTCTTTGTACAAGCCAGTAGCCTATTCAGAGATCTGTATACCGTATCTGTGGCACTGTCAGACAATTTTGGATTTCATATTAGCTGAGCATCAACTTACTCTCAAGTCAGTCTCTACATGGGAGGATGCCTCAATCATCACTTGAACCAGTTGCTTCTCATACCAGCAGATACAATTCTAGATGGGGACATGAGAACTATTGGCCTCTTTCTATCCGCCCAGTCAGAGCCTTCTCCTTTCCAAGGAAGCTAAGCAGAAGCATCTCTTCTTATCAGTAATGCAGTATCAACATGACAGCCAGTATCTTCGTCCATGTGAGTAAAATCTGCCCAAATCATTGGAACACACTTTAAATTGCTAATGCAGATATAATGATCAACATAAGTGTACTGAACCAGTGATGTGCATGTTTTCTGTGGACGAGATTAATGACAGTAAACCTGGAAAGGTTCAATGGCTCCACAGGTTTAGAAGGATGTATACCATATCATGGAAAGGGGGGCTGCTGGGAGAACTTGACCTGCATTAAATGGCACTGTTATCTACTTTCCAAGACTTAGATTTAATTACATGGTACTCTTAGTTTCTAAAACAAATGATAGAGTGAACTTTTTTTTAGCATTATAGGCCCATCATGCTTCCCATTTTATAAGTTATTTGATATGGATAATGACTGATTTCAACTTGACTAGTGTATTCTCCATTGTTGTACACTATTTGACAGGTTCTTAATCAATGCTACTTTATCTTTAATTGTATATCTGAAGATACTACCTGAAACTATGTATGAAGCAGCATTTTCAATAGGATTTGAAGTATTTCTGTTTATATGGTACTTCTTTTGTATCTGTAGAGATTTTCCAGCCTCAGTGTGTGATGTAAGTAACCAAAGGTTAGATGCTTCCATTCATGTGATAGTACCAAGAAAAAGGTAATGCAATGTTGCTTCCTTTGATTTCATGGGGGTCCAAAGGGCAGGTGATGTCACTTCCTGTGATGTCACCAGGTCAACGTTCGTGTGATGTCACTTCCTGTGATGTCACCGGGTTGGGTCAAAGTGAAGGTGATGTTACTTCCTGTGGTGTCATCAGGTCAAAGTTCATGTGATGTCACTTCCTGTGATGTCACCGGGTTGGGTCAAAGTGAAGGTGATGTTACTTCCTGTGGTGTCATCAGGTCAAAGTTCATGTGATGTCACTTCCTGTGACATCAGGCAGGGGTCACATGGCTTGTGATGTCACTTCCGCTACCCCTGGGATTTTGATGAATCGAATTACATGAGCGAGGTGGGTCTGGGTGGTTAATGGCTCCAACCCAGGCAGCTCTTCATGAAATCAGAGAGTATTGCAAGGATGGCAAACAAGAATGCCAGTGTCGCCAGGAAGGTGCCAGAGGACAGGAGGGATTAGGGTACCAAAAACAGCCCAATAAAATGATTGGGGAGAGAATGTGGCATAACGGCCAGAGTTGCCGACTTCAGAGCTGGGTAACCAGGTTCGAGTCTTGGCATCCACTCAACTTCATGTTATTCTGGGCAAATCACAATCTCACCGTGCCTAAAAATGTTACAGGGATTCTGCGGAGTGACAGAACTATGCTTGGGATCAATGGACCTTAGTAGGCAGGGACTGAGTCTCATCCTACCACCTGAGTACCCATGAGCCCGGGACCGACTAGCTATAGTGTCTCACTTGCCCTCCTACTCACTCACAGAGGAACAAGTGATTAGACACCCTAGAATACAATAATCCCGACGCTCTCAGGAATCGCGGTTGCAGGACACACCCTTACGCTCTCACACTCGTACTAGTCCACAATAAGATCTGACAGAGACACAAGAAAAGGTAAAAAATTTTATTTTAACTATCGTGCTCTAGTATGCAGTATACCTGCCACAACGAGTAAGAAAACGCCTAACACAAATGTGGTCAGCATAGTAAGTAGTCCATAAATCATAAAAGGAGCTGTCATTATTCAAGACAGGGTAGCCTAACCTCCTCCCCTTCTACAGAAGCAAAGTGATTATATATCTGAATATCTCTGGTGTTTGCTGCAGACCCCTACCTTAGCATGCACAGATGAAGGTTCTACATCTCAGGTGCTGTAACGATCTCCTCCCTGGAAAGATTCCTCTCCAAGTGTGTTATCTATTCTCGCATACCTATATGGCAGAAGTACGTGATCTCAAACAACAGCTGCATTTGTGTGTTTTGTCTAGGTGCTGAGGCCTGACCAGAACAAAATAACAAGGGGCATTGTTGTTCGACCTTTTCTATGGTGTGCAGACTAAATCCCAGGAAAGAACAGAACGTGAAAACAACAGCAGGTTTTGTGTGAAAGTACAGTGTGGCACAAAGCAAAGTAAGTTTGTATAGTAACGTGCGCAAAGCAGAGGTCAGTCTGCAACATACTCATGCTAACATAGGGAAAATGACATTGGGCCTGCACGGGACATATGACACAAAAAATTAATTTGTCCTTGTGTAATGTAACTGGGGCTCATGTAAAGCGATCCAATACCTTCGGGGTTGAGTGGGCGCTATATAAAACTGCAAATAAACTGATTGCCGTTTCCCTCTGACTCTGTACCGCATGTTCACTGGTTCTTCTCTCTGGCCCTCTTGTTTAGAGGGTTACCCACTCACAGAAAAGAAAGGCATCCCCAATGCTGCCACAGTATTCTAAAACAAAAGCTCTTTCTTGCCACAGAGCAGACGGGCAAAGGCAGTACCCTGAGAAAGGAGCACACGGTGACAGAAGGGTACCACTTAAAAGAAATGCTACGTTATTGCATAAGAAAAGACAGAAGTAAAGCAGTCCTTGCACTGCACTGCACAGAAAAGAGCATATCCTAACCTGTACAAAGATTGGTGAACCCCATCAAAATGTGTGATTTCAACAGATGTCTCTCAGAATCGTACCTCTTGGAGCCCAAACGTGCTGTGCATGGGTGACGTCAGGTCACATGCCCACTTGATAATCTGCCCCCCTGCTTCTTTGTAACAACACCCTTTCCCAATTCGTCATAGGGCCGGGTAGGGTCCATGATACTTACAGACCCCACCCCTCCCTATGATAACTTGGGAAAGGGAGGGGGTGGTGAGGTATTGATAACTGGCATGCAACCCCAGGCAGCACAGGACTGATGATCATGCCACCCTGTGCTGCTTCAAAAAGTTACGCTATTGTGCGTCATTTGGGAGTGTACCACGAAGACCCCACATAAGGAACGTCCAGGCAGTGGTGGTGCCTCCGTTATGGTGGAGGAGCGTCACCCTACTGCTGAGATGCAGACATGAAAAATAAAATAATAAAAATGTTATTTTCATTTTATTTTTCATCACTGGCACTGAGCGGAGTCTTACGGGCGAGGCCATCCTGACAGACAGCAGCAGGGAGAAGTGGTGGGCACTGAAAATGTGCATGTTGGTTTGGCCGGCTGCCTTAGGACGGCCAAACTGACATGCGCACTTAGATTTCTCCAAGCCGAGCTGTGTTGCACAGCGGGTGGAGAACAGGCACAGGGTCCCTATCCCTGAGTGAGCGCCAAATCAGTACACTCATGGCGCTTCTCTCATGCTGAGTAATAGTATTACCAGCATGAGAGCAGCATCTGGATTGGGGTAGGGGAGTCTGGGAGCCTGTGCACCAGTTCATGGACTGCTGGGCCAAGACCAGAGGAGCAGAAGAGCACCGAGGCGGGGGGGGCAGATAAGTTCTTTTAGGTTTGTTTTGTTATTCTCCCCCGCGTTGGCCCACTACTTTTCCTTGACAGCAGCCACCACTGTGTCAAGGGCTGGAGAGAATTAAGCCTTTAGGCCTCCACGATGTCTAGCACTAGTACCTGTGCCAGAGAAAAGTGGCTGCCTGGCAGGCTGGTATGTCCCAGTGTATTCTGTATTGTGACAAACTAATTCCCCTTTGATACATCCTTATAGAGTAAGGAATTGGAGGAGTAAGGGGTGTAGGAAAGTAGGATCTGCTTTTATGGTTAACCCCACTTTTTGCCTGGTGCGAAGCTGTTTCCGACTAGACTGACTGGGATGCTGCTAATCAGGACCCCAGTCTCTGTGCTTTCTCCCTTGAATTGACTATGGTGAGTACTTAGGTACATGCCAGATTGGCTACTGGTGTACCATTATAAGTCCCTAGTATATGTTAGTGCGGTACCCTGGGCATAAGTACACCAGGGGTCTCCCATGGGCTGCAGCATGTATTATGCCACCCATGAGAGACCACTCAAATTGTGACTACGGGCCTGCCATTACAGCCTGTGTAAGCTGGTGCTAGCACCACTTACGACAGATATAGATTTCCCTATATCTGACGTCACTGCACTTAAAACCTATAAGACTCCCCTAAGGCAGGCCTTTCAATCCTAAAGACGGGATGCTCAGTTCTAAGTGTGACAGTGCATCTGCAGAACACCCCTACAACCTTCGGAGTCCATTCTCTCGGGTTGTAAGTGCATCAGCCATTATGACACATAGAGTGGCCATGCGTCAATACGCGATGACCATCCCTAAACTGGCTGTACCGAACCCTGTCATGCTTGGTATCAAACATGTTGGAATCATACCCCCACACTGTAAACAGTGTGGGAGGTATGATTCCATGCACTGTAAAGCTTGTCCGGGAGGCCCTCAGTGCTCCCCGTACCAGTTGTCCAGACTCGGACAGCACAACATGGATGCTGCCGACCAGAGACATGATCCTGCCCTCCTGCTGTTGAGCCAAGCTCGAGCAGGGGAAGGCAGGACAATAGGTATCCTGTCACAGGGAGGTGTGACCATCTCCCAGACAGGGTTTAGTGTATTGGGGCAGGGTGGGAGCGCTTGCCAGTGCCACTCAGTCTGCTTGAGGAGCACATTTGGTGCCCTCCTTGCATAGTCCAGTTCAAACTAGCTCAGGGAGCCGTTGGCTCCCGCTCTGGCACCAAACTGGACAAAGGACATGGGAGTGTCCTCCCCACTGTCCTAACCCCTCCCCTGGCAGGGAACCCTGAATCGTCCCAACCCTTTCCTTAGGGTACTTAAGGGCTTACCTGTGGGTGGGTTCCTAGATTCGTATTGGGACAAGATTCATATCAACACACCACTTCATCTTTGACCGTCTGGGCACTCTGGACTTCGCTCTGGGTATCGAGACTGCAACTGGGAAGACTCCTGCTGCTCCTGGTCTCGTTTGCTGCAACGTCCTTGCCTGTGCTCCATACAGTAACCTTCCAGGACCTGTGGGCATCCAAGACACCTAAAGGAATCTCCCTTAAAGTGAAGGAGTCACTTCCCTGCATCTGTAGGCACCGCAACAAAGCTGACCGGTCTGCTGATCCTTGGCTCCCACGGACTCCAAAAGGCTCAGCAACACAGGTGGTGGTTCTTCACATCCCTCGAGGCCAGCCCTGTCCTCTCACCGAGTTTGAGGCCAGTATCCCTCGTCGGAGCCGGAGGAACCGAACCCCTGTGCACAGCGTCAACTTGCCGTTGCAAAGGCTTGTTGGCTCTCTTCCTCAGAGATCTTCGGGCTCCAAGCAGCCTCCACCTCAAGCATCACCTGTGACCAAGATCTTCATCCTCATTGCATTTCTTGGACCGTGGGCCTGAACCTTTGGTGAGCTGCTCTAGGTCCTATCCCGACTCCAGTGCCTTCAGCCTGTGGGTCCATTTGAGGATCTTCTTTGATTTCAGCGAGCACGCCTGCTCTGACTCTCCTGCTTGCGGCGAGTCACCTGGACCTTGCTGGTCCCGACACTGCACCTTTTTTGATTTCCACATTGTTTGCGGTTGCCAAAACTGGTTGGTACTCCCGACGGACATTGTCCCCTCAACTCTCGACATCTGACGTGGGTCAGCTCGTGAACGGCTCCTGGTATTCCACAGCGTCGCCTGGTCTGCACAGCTGCAGCTCCAAGGTCACCGTCAACTCTCCTGCATCACCCGACATCGGTGGGCATTTGACTTCCGTGCACCCTGGTCACTCCCGAGTGGCATAGACTCCGTCCCCTCTGCTTGCAGGTACTTCTCAACTTGAATCCACCTTCGGGTTCCACTGGACACTTTCCACTTCTTCGCGAGCGGCATCTTCCTGAAGTCCTCCAATGAATTTGACGGCTGTTTCCGGCGCCACTTCGCACCTATGCACCAGGCTTCCCTGGTGTAGGTATCCTGGTTCTTAGGTTATCCACGGGTGGGGTGGCTCTCCAACCGTCTGCCGTTCACGGGGTTTCTTCAGGGTCCACTGGGAAGGTTTCCTTCTTTTTTTAAATTGCAACTGCGACTTACCCATTGACTTGAATTGAGCCTGCGGTCGTGTTCCCACTCTGCACATGGCCTCCATGGGGTTCCTGGTTACTTACCTCGGGTGGTTCCTTGGGTCCCCGGCAGTTCTACGTCCTCTGGGTACAGTCTTTACTTGAATCGTGGGTTGCATCCCTCTATTTTAGTATGTGGTTTGGGTCCCCCCTGGTGACCACTGTTTAATATGTGCTTCTTGCCTGTTTACTTTGCAAAGTATTATGTGCATTTTGTATATTTCGGGGTAGGAGATATTTGTATGTATTAGTGAGTGTCTTATAATAAATACATATTTTTATAAATACACTGTGTGGTTCTTTTTCACTTAATCTATACCAATAAGATTACGCTCTGGTAAAACAAGCTGCTTTACACTCCTTCTGGACTGAGCCTGAAGGCTGCTCTCCACAGCTACCACTTAGAGAGCTTTCTAAGGTTGTCTAAGATCAATAAAATCACCATAAGGGTTGTATGGACTTTATTTTCCCCACTGGCTTGCAATAAAGGGGAGGCAATTTTAGAAGGGGAAAATCTCAAATAAAGCAACGTGTGCCTTCAAAAATCGGTAATCTCCTGCCCAAAACAGGTCTATTGACGTGTATGCTTTTGTTATTTAGGTTTTGCTTGCGCTGTGCTTCTGAAATCTATTATATTTAATATAAACTTTGAAAGGGGCTTACATCTGCCCTTACTTTTCTATGGTTGGTGTGCTTGCCACTTCCTTTTCCTCGGTTGCTATTGGCTGTAGCATACTGTTTCTTGTTGTTCCCCTGTGTGTTTCTCTTATCAGTGTCCCAAGGCCCAATTACTGTTTTCATCCACTTTTGTGGAACTATTGTTTTTAGCTTTTGCCTGCACAGCGCTTGCCAGCTCTCCCGATCCCATGCTTCCAGCACCCCGCTTGTCCCCTCCTCCCCCGGACCTCTTACCCAGGTGCAGCAGCTTGACCTCCCATGCCGCTCTTCACACAGACACTTATCATCTTGTTTGCACTGTAGTATTCATATTGAGCACGAAAACATTGAAAGAAAACAGGCAGCAGCCTCAACAAGAGACTTAATAAGACAACACTTCTGGGACTGGTTTCCAAGAACACACGAACTACCCAAATAATTACTTCAGGTGTCTGTTCAATATTTCATATCCCTACCTCAAAGCAGCAGGTACAGACTTCCGCCTCCAAGCCAGCACATGGGGCATCAAAACAGCCACAGGCATTAAAGGAGAGTGGGAAGTGCAAGATTACCTTCTCTTACATATTACGCTACTCAGGCGGCCTTTTTAAAGTAGAGGCAGTTACCGTTTTAACCGGGAGATTTGTTAGCGATGCTCCTCTTCTTACTTAAGGCGTGAAATTTTAAGTTGTCAACTATGTCTAATATACGTGTTTATATTACTCTATGCTTACCATGGCTACTTCTATATTGTCTTCAGCTGATTATGTTTCTAGACGAGTAGTGTGAAATTGCGGGAATATACCGCCTGCCTTTGCTCCAGCCAAAGTCTACTGCTTACATTTAACCTGCTCCTGAAAACACAGGTTGGAACTAAATCCACATGCCTTTGATACCAACATCCTGAATAAACCCCTTAGTCCTGTAACGCCAAAAAGGGCTTACAAATACAATCAGATAAATGGAAACATATTCAAGCAATAGCGGTAAGTTGTGGGGACTTGCATTGATTGAGAAACTCTTGTAGCGTGATTGGCTTAAGGAATACCAGCTATTTCATTGGCTGCCGAAATTCGGAGAATGCACGTGCCAGCGGCCCAGTGATTAGCTACTACTCCCCCCTGACTTCCGTCTATGGCCTGTGTTAAGCGACGTCAGCACAAAGATGTTGGTTGACTGGTCTTTCTCGATTTAGTTAGCCGTACATGGAGAAGCCAGCAGATTGAATTTGGTTGTGTCAATGGGATCGAAACTGGTGAATAGACATTGCGGCAAGATTGGTAAAGTTTGGTTCCTAGTAAGAAACAAAAACATTGCTTTCGGCGTTCCCAGCATTTACGTAAATTAACCTGCCAGCCCTGCGAGAGGCAGGTTCATTGATTTATTGATGAGGCTTAAATCATTTGAGCATCTACTTCAAGGTGAGATAATCCAAAGAGTTGTCTTGGGATGCTTTTTACCAATGTGTGTCCTAATCCATGCAAAAGATTCAGGAATTAACACTCGCAGACTCTAGAACCACAAATAAGTCATGCACTTATTGATTCTTAGGAGTGTGTCCTAGTCACGTCTTGTATCTGTGAAATGTACTGATGTTCAGTTTAATGCTTTCACTCTTCGGAGAAGTTGTGCCACTAATAGTAATAATGCACATGTAGAATTTTGTGTGTGTGTGTTCCTTCACCAGTAACATCAAATCAACACGTGTGTCTCTATTAACATAGTCTGCCCCCACTCCAGCAACTTCAGTGGTGCTCCGACTCCGCTGCAAACTTGTTTAGATTTTAGTTTATACACTCCTTAAGAGTACATTTGTTTGCAGGCTGTTTCCCTCCTACCGCTGCACATTGCTGTTTCCCAGTTATTGTTTCCCCGTCGTTGCTTCCCCCGTCATTGTTGTCCCATCATTGCTTGCCCTGTTGAGGTTTGTCACACTCTCCTGTTTTGCTTGCCCCCCGCCCACCTCACACTCCCCTCCAGCATTCTTGCTTGCCCCGTTTTCAGATGTCGCACTGATACAGCAGCCTGTTAGTGAACCTTGCAGACACAATTCTACCATATTGAGCTCTAAAGATAAGGCTGACAAACACTATCTCGTTACAATGCCTTAGGGTGCAGACTTTTTCCAGTTTTGTATATTATTGTTAAGAAGAAACCCAGCCAGTGCTGCAAGCAAAGCAACATCATTGGCAAGGACATTTTGTACATGGACACAGCAAGCTGTTCTGGTGTTTTAATGTATGTATTATCTACCTAATATATTCACAGGGGCTTCCATTTCAGCTGTAGGTTTCCGTCACCAAGCCGGGTTTTCTACATACTTGCCCATAACAGAAGCTCTGTGAGCGAGATTACGTGTGTAAGGAGCCGGGACTTCAAACTATTGTTCAGGCTGGCTATTGTATTTATGGGGAATAAAAGCTACACTACAGATGTGTCGCAGAACTTGTTAAATTACTACCTGTGCATGCCTGTGGGTTCCCTTTTGTTTCTTGCTGCAGTAAAAAAAAAAAAAAAAACTCTGCCCTAGTGAATTTGTGATGTTAGCGTTATTGTATTGTCTTTGCATTTACATAGCACTTTAGAATCCCTTGTAAAGCCCAAAGTGTGTTTAAGGTGGACTAGTAAGTAACCACTCTATTTGTCATTCACGGTTTCTTTAATCTATATTCCTCAACTGCTCACCAAGCTAAAACTTACCCCAAAAAAATACTTATTATTTATGACTTAGGCAAAACCTATTGCATTTACCAATGCTTGTTCTTTAACTGCCTGTTTGGCCTCAGAATGGCATCTAGTTAGGCGACTCCAAAAACAGTCAATTTTGTAAAGCAGACAGACACCGCTGAAGCAAGTTCTTGGCTGTCACGTATCTGTCAACTCACCCGCATTTGACGAGTGTTGCTTGCTTTTCACTTGTATTCACGTCAAACAAGGCCTCTAAGTCTTTAACATAGTGACGAGCTTTCAAACTTACATCATCCACCAAAAACAGTGTTCATTTGTAACAGAACTTAATGGGATCACCCAAAACGCCAGACTGCACCCGCATTTTTGATGCACGAGTTTCAATGACATGCCGAGATTCGAATCTACAACCAATAAATAAGACGGACACACCTCTGACTCTGAGTGATGACACATCGAACTAGGTTTTCTCTTCAAAGCGATTGCCATATTTGGGTCAGGCAAACGCTTCTTTTAATAGGTTCTATCGTCCGCCCGATTGTAGACTCGTGCCTGACCCTAACATGACCACGGCTCTTGCGCATTTAGAAACGCGAATGCTCCTTGTTTAGTGTTCAGCTTGAGCTTTCTGAAAATCACGTGTCTTGACAGGGGCTTCCCCATTCTGTTGTGTGTGACGTAGCTGGGCGAGGCAGCCAATGAGGGGCACAGCCGGTAGCAGGGGATTTCCAGGCTGATAAGCGCTGCAGCTGGGTTTCAGAAAGTAGAAGGCAGTGAAGTTAAAAGAGTCGGGCGATGAGGAACCAGCGGGATGTTGCGGGGAGCGGCCGTTCGGGTCCAGGTGAGGAAGCAATATTGAATTTGGGGATTTGGAGGGAGGTGGAAAGTCATCACTCCAGATGGGCTGCAAGGAGTAGCTGAACTGACTCTAAATACTATGTATGGATAGGGGTTTCGGACTGACTTTGGAGAGTGTAGCAACATCATTCATTTGAGAGACGGGTAGGAAAGTGGATAGGAATCTGGACAGTCGGTGGGTAGAAACAGCAGTATGAATCCTGGTGGGAAGTCGAGCAATCGTAGTGATGTTGGTAAATGTTGTGGGAGGAGTTGCAGCGATGACCCCTTGGTGGGGTTAGCATCTGTTATCTGTTGCTATTAAACGGGACGGCGTGACATCATCACAGAGAAGGCCCTGGAGAATGTGCGGATTGATGGAACAGTACTGTACACTTGGGGGGGGGGTTATCTCCAATGGCGTAGCAAGGTTGCACTAGGCTCTAATGCAAGCAACAAAATTGTTCCCCAATCCCCTAGTTTTGTAGTAAAAAAAAAGCCACTAATTGGGGTGTAGTCATGGACCCTGGTGCCACTGCACCAGCTGCACTATTGATAGCTATACTCCCGATTGCTGACCCAGGAAAGGAGAGAAACTACAACACTAATCCAGGAAAGCGGAACAGTGACAGTGTTGACCATAAGTAAGAAGATAGGGTCAACAGTAACAGTGCTGACCATGAGGAAAAAGATAGGGTCAATCGTGAAAAGGATGGAAACGGCAACACTGTCCATGAAAGTGAGTAAACAGCAGTAACCATGGAAGTGGAAAAAGTGACATTCGTGGTGAGGGAGAGCAGCACCAATGCTCATCGAGGGCGAGAGATAGAATTGGAAACATTAATAATTCCTGGAAGGAGACAACAGCAATGACTCATGAAGGGGTTGGGGAGACACAAAGTAACAGTAATCTTGGGACAGGAGAGGAAAGTGATGCACATTCTCCGAGTCTGAAACCCCACTCCCTCAAATAGATAAAAGTGCCTAGGTGACTGTACCTGTTAGTAAACTACTTTGGAGCAGAAATGAATGGGACAATCCATTGAGCTTGTTCGAGCTGTTTCTATCTAGACTTCGTTAACTAACCCAGTCAATGGGGCACAGCTCTGCTATGATATGTCTGCCCTTTGCTGTAGCTTCTAAGTGACCCTCGGTGTAAGGAGAAACTCAGTGAACCCAAATGACGTAAAATCCAGAAATTGGTTCATGCCTCAACTCCAAAAATGTTTTGAGGATTACACTGAAGTAAAAAAATATGACATTAGTGTGCCAGCTTTCTTTGCATAAAGTCTTACTGTCTAATGGGATTCAGTCAGGGCCAGCTTTAGGGAGGTGCGACTGGTGCAGCCCCACTGGTGCTGAGCTTGGAGGGGGGGGGGGGGCGCTGTGTTTTGAAATAATTTACAGGGTTAAAAGCACCTGTTGCAGATTTTCTTGTGTTTTTTTTTGCAGTTTGCAGGCATCAATAAAAATGTCAAGATAACTCTGGTGATGAAATGTTCCTGCAAGAGAGAGATCAGAGTTTTGTCTAGTGGCAGTTTGGTTCATCATAAAGTAGTGCAGGGAGTTGATATGCCTGCTGCAAAAAATGTGTATCATGCACAACAATATTTTATGTGGATAGCTCAGTGGCCTACTGCTTTTGTCACAGAGATCCATTTGTTACTTGCAGTTCATAAGTTACAATCCAAACATGGGACAGTGAACGATGAACTATTATCAAAGAGCTGCATGCAAACTGCTTGGTATAGGTTTGAACATTATGGGGCCTATTACGATGTCGGCCGGAGTTTCCTCCTCCCAACATCGTCCCGGTCATGGGACCGACCGACTAATTAGGATGCGACCGAACACTGTTCGGTCACATTCCAATAATAATAAGAACTTTATTGTTGGTTAATTAAAACCCTTACAATATAAAAACACTTGTAGCATATTCTTAAAAGAAACATTAAATACAATTACGGAAGTTACAATTGACATTTTGGTTAAAACTCTGCAGAGCTTCTCGGCAGTTAATATTCGACTTGAAGGCCAAGTTCTGGTCAACAGTTTTTTGATGGTCGAAAAACTGTTACTGTACCCAGATGGGATACCGCGCTGCTTTAGTGGGGAGTAGTTGGCAGCAACGATGACTTACAAGTTTTAACACCTTGATGACAAATTTAGTTAACCCGATATTCAACTTCGTGTTGTCCGGGTTTAGGGCTGCAATTGTTGCCTTGCGGCATGATCGAATTCCGAGCCTAAACCATTCTTCTCGCAGTAAAAAACGTCTAACAGTAAGCATTGCGGGGCATAGACAAACTGTGTTCCATTCCTTCAGTATGGTAGCCGCACCACCTACATTGGGTATGGTTATCTGGGCGGCGCCATACTGGGAGGTTCTTTAAAAAAGGCCATTCACCCATCCTTAGGGCCAGGAACTTTCGTTTCAGATAAAGTGCGAACGTGCTTGATAAATAGGGTGGTACGACTCCTGGTTTAAAATTGGTGATCACTGCCCAGGCGTGTTTTCTTTTTGACAATATTGCCCTGTCCGAATGAAAGGACCACAGCCTGACGCTCTTCTTGATAACTGCTTTTAATGCCAGCTGGGAGGGGTTTGTTCCCCAGAATTCCTTGACACCAAGTAGTTGTAAACTATGATCCAGGTGAAGCCGATATTTATGACTGGCATGACTTTTCTGAATTTCTTGCCAGAGTCTGGCCTCCAAAGAACCCTCCCGGGCGTGACGCAGTCTATTACAAAACTTTATGAATGCTCCAGCCTCTACGCCGTGATGGTCAAATAGACCGAATTCGAGGCGAACTTGTGCTGGCGATGCTGACTTTGGCAGATGAAACGCAGGTTTAAAATTTTTGATTGTTAGTTTGTTTAAAAGAGTGTTTGTGGTACCCTTCATGATCTCATGGCCATACGTCAATGGATTGGTTATCTTCGCCTTCATCACTTTCAACATTGGGATTAAACTAGGACCAAGTAGCTTTTTGGACAGTTTTGTAGCAGCGACCTCTAGTGCCAGGGCTTTGGTCCTCAGTACTTCTTTCTGCTTGACAAATGAGCTTCTAGTGCATGGGAACTCACATACTTTCTCTCGGGGGCCAAATTTACAGTGTGGTTTGTGGCCGAGGGCCGCACCGGTGGGGGCGGGGTCATTGGGGGAGGGGGCGGGGCTAGAGCAAAACAAAACTGTGACCATGAGGTGGAACACAGGCCCCTGCAGCGGACGCCTTCGTCCACTGAGCCACCGGACCTGGCATACACATCTCTCCCTCCCTCTCTCTGTCTCCCTCCCTCTGTCTCTCTCCCTCGCTCTGTCTTCCTCCCTCTCTCTCTGTCTCCCTCCCTCTGTCTGTCTCCCTCTATCTGTCGCCCTCCTCCCTCTGCCTGTCGCCCTCCTCCCTCTGCCTGTCGCCCTCCTCCCTGTCTCCCTCCCTCCCTGTCTCCCTCCCTCTGTCTCCCTCCCGCTGTCTGTCGCCCTCCTCCCTCCCTCTCTCTGTCTCCCTCTCTCTGTCTCCCTCCCTCTGTCTCCCTCCCTCTCTGTCTCCCTCCCTCTCTGTCTCCGTCCCTCTCTCTGTCTGTCTCCCTCTCCCTCTGTCTCCCTCTCTCTCTGTCTCCCTCCCAGGCCTGAGCTCCCTGGCCTTGGCTCAACTCTCTGACTACAGGCTTGCGGGAAACATCACATCACAGGCTCTTAACGCACACCTCACCCGGCTCTCACTCCCTGCTGCCCTCTGCCATCTCACCCGGCTCTCACTCCCTGCTGCCCTCCGTCACCTCACCCGGCTCTCACTCCCTGCTGCCCTCCGTCACCTCACCCGGCTCTCACTCCCTGCTGCCCTCCGTCACCTCACCCGGCTCTCACTCCCTGCTGCCCTCTGTCACCTCACCCGGCTCTCACTGCCCTCTGTCACCTCACCCGGCTCTCACTCCCCTCACCCGGCTCTCACTCCCTGCTGCCCTCCATCACCTCACCCGGCTCTCACTCCCTGCCCTCTGTCACCTCACCCGGCTCTCACTCCCTGCCCTCCGTCACCTTACCCGGCTCTCACTCCCTGCTGCCCTCCGTCACCTCACCCGGCTCTCACTCCCTGCTGCCCTCTGTCACGTTACCCGGCTCTCACTCCCTGCAACCCTCTGTCAGCTCATCCGGCTCTCACTCCCTGCAGCCCTCTGTCACCTCATCCGGCTCTCACTCCCTGCTGCCCTCCGTCACCTCATCGGCTCTCACTCCCTGCTGCCCTCCGTCACCTCACCCGGCTCTCACTCCCTGCTGCCCTCCGTCACCTCATCCGGCTCTCACTCCCTGCTGCCCTCCGTCACCTCATCCGGCTCTCACTCCCTGCTGCCCTCCGTCACCTCATCCGGCTCTCACTCCCTGCTGCCCTCCGTCACCTCATCCGGCTCTCACTCCCTGCTGCCCTCCGTCACCTCATCCGGCTCTCACTCCCTGCTGCCCTCCGTCACCTCATCCGGCTCTCACTCCCTGCTGCCCTCCGTCACCTCATCCGGCTCTCACTCCCTGCTGCCCTCCGTCACCTCATCCGGCTCTCACTCCCTGCTGCCCTCCGTCACCTCACCCGGCTCTCACTCCCTGCTGCCCTCCGTCACCTCACCCGGCTCTCACTCCCTGCTGCCCTCCGTCACCTCACCCGGCTCTCACTCCCTGCTGCCCTCCGTCACCTCACCCGGCTCTCACTCCCTGCTGCCCTCCGTCACCTCACCCGGCTCTCACTCCCTGCTGCCCTCCGTCACCTCACCCGGCTCTCACTCCCTGCCCTCTGTCACCCTCCATCACCTTACCCGGCTCTCACTCGCTGCTGCCCTCCGTCACCTCACCCGGCTCTCACTCCCTGCTGCCCTCTGTCACCCTCTGCCATCTCACCTGGCTCTCACTCCCTGCTGCCCTCCGTCACCTCATCCGGCTCTCACTCCCTGCTGCCCTCCGTCACCTCACCCGGCTCTCACTCCCTGCAGCCCTCTGTCACCTCATCCGGCTCTCACTCCCTGCAACCCTCTGTCACCTCATCCGGCTCTCACTCCCTGCAGCCCTCTGTCACCTCATCCGGCTCTCACTCCCTGCTGCCCTCCGTCACCTCATCCGGCTCTCACTCCCTGCTGCCCTCCGTCACCTCATCCGGCTCTCACTCCCTGCTGCCCTCCGTCACCTCATCCGGCTCTCACTCCCTGCTGCCCTCCGTCACCTCATCCGGCTCTCACTCCCTGCTGCCCTCCGTCACCTCACCCGGCTCTCACTCCCTGCTGCCCTCCGTCACCTCACCCGGCTCTCACTCCCTGCTGCCCTCCGTCTCCTCACCCGGCTCTCACTCCCTGCTGCCCTCCGTCTCCTCACCCGGCTCTCACTCCCTGCTGCCCTCCGTCACCTCACCCGGCTCTCACTCCCTGCTGCCCTCTGTCACCTCACCCGGCTCTCACTCCCTGCTGCCCTCTGTCACCTCACCCGGCTCTCACTCCCTGCCCTCTGTCACCCTCCATCACCTTACCCGGCTCTCACTCCCTGCTGCCCTCCGTCACCTCACCCGGCTCTCACTCCCTGCTGCCCTCTGTCACCCTCTGCCATCTCACCTGGCTCTCACTCCCTGCTGCCCTCCGTCACCTCACCTGGCTCTCACTCCCTGCTGCCCTCTGTCACCTCATCCGGCTCTCACTCCCTGCAACCCTCTGTCACCTCATCCGGCTCTCACTCCCTGCTGCCCTCTGTCACCCTCTGCCATCTCACCTGGCTCTCACTCCCTGCTGCCCTCCGTCACCTCACCCGGCTCACACTCCCTGCTGCCCTCTGTCTCGTTACCCGGCTCTCACTCCCTGCAACCCTCTGTCACCTCATCCGGCTCTCACTCCCTGCAACCCTCTGTCACCTCATCCGGCTCTCACTCCCTGCTGCCCTCTGTCACCCTCTGCCATCTCACCTGGCTCTCACTCCCTGCTGCCCTCCGTCACCTCACCCGGCTCTCACTCCCTGCTGCCCTCTGTCACGTTACCCGGCTCTCACTCCCTGCTGCCCTCTGTCACGTTACCCGGCTCTCACTCCCTGCAACCCTCTGTCACCTCATCCGGCTCTCACTCCCTGCTGCCCTCTGTCACCCTCTGCCATCTCACCTGGCTCTCACTCCCTGCTGCCCTCCGTCACCTCACCCGGCTCTCACTCCCTGCTGCCCTCTGTCACGTTACCCGGCTCTCACTCCCTGCAACCCTCTGTCACCTCATCCGGCTCTCACTCCCTGCTGCCCTCTGTCACCCTCTGCCATCTCACCTGGCTCTCACTCCCTGCTGCCCTCCGTCACCTCACCTGGCTCTCACTCCCTGCTGCCCTCTGTCACCTCATCCGGCTCTCACTCCCTGCAACCCTCTGTCACCTCATCCGGCTCTCACTCCCTGCTGCCCTCCGTCACCTCATCCGGCTCTCACTCCCTGCTGCCCTCCGTCACCTCATCCGGCTCTCACTCCCTGCTGCCCTCCGTCACCTCATCCGGCTCTCACTCCCTGCTGCCCTCCGTCACCTCATCCGGCTCTCACTCCCTGCTGCCCTCCGTCACCTCATCCGGCTCTCACTCCCTGCTGCCCTCCGTCACCTCATCCGGCTCTCACTCCCTGCTGCCCTCCGTCACCTCACCCGGCTCTCACTCCCTGCTGCCCTCTGTAACCCTCTGCCATCTCACCCAGCTCTCACTCCCTGCTGCCCTCTGTAACCCTCTGCCATCTCACCCGGCTCTCACTCCCTGCTGCCCTCCGTCACCTCACCCGGCTCTCACTCCCTGCTGTCCTCTATCATTCTTTGTCACCTCACCCCGCGTGTGTGGCAGCCTGGGCTGAGACAGCTTCCCGGGCACACACACAGCCGCACCCGAGTACTTCACAGGTCTTTAAAAGACCATTTGCATGATAACGAGGCTTTGTTGTATTTCACCTCTTCTTAGCGCCCCTGCAGCTCCACTCGGACTATCGCTGGAATCGCCCGGCCCCCATAGAGCAGAGTCTGTGTTTGCTGACACTCTGTAAAAAAACAAAAAAACACAGGTACGATGTCTGCAAGGTCCGCGGGCCGCCAAGGAAGGCTTGCCGGGCCGCTGGCGGCCCGCGGGCCGTACTATGAGTACCCGTGTTCTAGTGTCAAGAAATATTCCCAAATATTTGTAATGAGGTGTTGAATCGATTTTTACGTTATTAAAGTGCCACCCTCCACACATCTTCTTTAGCTTCCCAAAGGTAATTGTTTTTGATAGATTCAACTCTGAGGTTGCTTGTAGTATAAGGGAGCAGTTCATCAAGTAGCCTCTGTAGGCCCACTTTCGTATGACTAAGCAGCACCAAGTCGTCGGCGTATAAGAGGTTACTGATACGTACTCCGTCTAGTTGGGGGGGATGGCAGTTAACACTGTCAAGAATTGGCGAGAGATCCGATATGAACAAGTTAAAAAGGAGTGGAGCCAGCACGCAGCCTTGTTTTACTCCGCTTTTGGTCTCGATCTTCCTAGAAATATGAGAGCCCTCACCCAGCTTGATTCTTATCCATGTTTCAGAATGGAGTTGGACTATTGCGAGTAGCAAAGACCGGGGTACGCCCAAGGCCTTTAATTTTTGCCACAGTAGGCCCCGGGGCACTCGGTCGAAGGCCGCTTTGAAATCTACAAAGCAACAGTGCAACTGAGTTTGTTGAACTGTTGCTTTCTCTATCAAAACGGATAGGGTTAGTAGATTGGTTGTTGTACCAGAATTAGCCACAAAACCCGTCTGATTGAACGGGAGGCGCTTTGTTTCGTTAGCCCAGGTCAGCAGATCTTCCAATAAAATGCTGGCATAGTATTTAGACTCAACATCTAGGAGTGCTATCATTCGGTAATTACCGGGATCGTTTCTCTTCCCGCCCTTATAAATGGGATGAATGATGGCACCTCTCCAGGACTCAGGAACTACGTTGTTTAACCTACAATAAAAAAACAAGGGGATCAGATGGACTGACCAGAATTCGGCTTCCGATTTAAACATAGCCTGGGAAAGACCGTTTGGCCCGGGTGCACCATCGGCCCTAGCTTTCTTTATTGAGCGTAGAATCTTATATTTTAATTCTTCTGGTGTCGCTGTTGTCTCTGGGAATGAATTGATGTTATTCCCACAAGCACGGGTTCTTCAAATGTATTAATTGAAAAGCTGAAGCCCGGCCATGTTGAATTCATAGCCTCCGACGATAATATCTTTGCGTTGTTTATACTTGGGGGTTTGGGGCAATTGACTTTATTGTTATTAATCTTGAAATGAGATGATAAAAAACGGGTCCATTCATCAGCACTGATATTTGCGCTGCCATAGCCACTTCCGCCCCGCTGACCCCTATTTACCAGAGACCAGAATTGCTTTGAATTTGATTTCTTACTTTCGTAGAGGAGCTTCAGCCAGATTTGATCCGAGGCCTCTTGTTTTTCCCTGCGTACTGCAGACTTGAAAGCTGCTTGAGCTCGCTTGTAGTTGTTAAATTTGATTTTATTATCTGGGCTCTTCCTTAATTGCCGGAGGGCTTGATTTCTGCATAACTTAATTTTTTTTATTTCTGGTGAAGTATTAGGTCGAAATACGTACTGCCCATTACTCCTTTTAAGTGGAACTGCTTCGAGTAGTTGATTGATAAAGCTAGCCCAGCTGCTAATAGCAAAGGAATCAATATCTGGTAGTTGGATTAGCAATGCTCTGCATTTTTCCATCAAGAAGGGTGCCGCGTCGTCTGACCATTTCATTCGTTTTAAGTTTTCCGTGTGGCAACCTGGGAGGGTATGGGCGAGCTCCTGGTGACGCGGGGTATTAACGAGAATTGTTATTATTTGAGGCCGATGGTTACTCTCACCTTGTAGTGCAATGTAATACCTCTCAATCAAAGGGAGAATTTCCGTGTTCCCTAGGGAAAAGTCCAGAAAGGAGAAGGTTCGGCCATCGGATCGTGTCCAAGCTGGTGGAGTATCCGTATGGAAACGACCGTTCAGTACGGTGTAACCTACACTGCTTAGCTGAGTAACTACGTACTCCCCCAATTTAGATGGTCTGTTTCCTACGGGAATTGACTGTGTGGCAAGGTGTGGTGGAACCGTTAAGGGAGCAATCTCTGGATCCTCAAAGAGGTTGCAGTAAAGGTTGGTGTTAAAATCTCCTGTGATTATACTTGGTATACTACCATACTCACTAAGCAGGTTGCAAACGGTGTTGGTCAGTCAATCCAGTTTAGATTTTTTCTCAATGGTGCGTGGGGATATATAAACATTAAGAAGAAGCAGCTGGCTATTGATCTGTTGACTTCCCAAAACTATTCCAGAGAGCCAGTTTTCCTCAAATTTTAGCTGCTTAATACGCTGGGATAGTTTGGTTGACACGTAAATCGCCAGGCCACCACTCGGCCTGCCAAACTTGGACTGTCTTATTGCAAAGGACGCAAATTCAACGTAGCCTTCGATAGGAATATTGTCCACTGCCCAGGCTTCCTGCAGTAGAATAATATCATGCTCCTTTAAAAAGCCTCAGGTGGCTGCTGATTGAATTTTATGTCCAAGGCCATTTATGTTCCAGGAACATATTGTTATACCAGAGTTGGAGGTGTTTCAATCTTTCCGGCTTCTTACTAGGGCCCCTGGGAGCCATGACCAGTCTGCCTTGTCATGGTTTTGCTGATTCGTTATGTGCTCCAGGGTTACAGTAGGCGAGCGACTTCTTGCTGACTTTAATACTGAGAAGGGAGCCGAACTAGCGCTAAGAGCCTGGGCCTGATTATTTTCCAAAATTAATGGCTAACGGGGGGCGCTAAATGTTGACATTATTATGCCCCAGTTTTTTAATTGATCAGTTTTTGACTGGACCAGTTCTCGAATTGCTGGGGACGCGAGCATTAGTTGAGTTGTTTCGCCCCCTTTGGTTCCTAATGATGGAATAAATTGAATAGCGGTTATGTCATTGGACTGCAAGGTGCTCAAATCCGGGATTGATTTAAAAAGTCTTAATATGTTTCCACGATTTAAAATGTCATGGGGGCCTCTTGAGACATACTCTGGAGTTAGCAGTAGTATGGTACCTGAGTTGGTGGTAGGCTGCGTGGGAACTTCGTCAGCGATTAAGGACTTTGTTTTCATTGAATTTTTGATAAAAACCTGCTTGGTCATACTTGTGACTGCCGATGAAGGGGACGGCTCACGATAATTAATAGTTGGTGGCAAAGCGGAGGGTCTTTTGCTCGTGGACGCCAGCAATTGGTTACTTGACTCGATTGAGAGATTCTGGTAAACAGGCTGTTTGACTGTGCGTTGCAAAGCATAATGATTACACTCCTCTGTTGGTGAACTATTAGGGCAGGTGTCTAAGGGCAGCGTCGAGGGGTTTTCGGTTCCCAATTGCATTGTGACTGGTGCTGGCGCGGCTGTTAGGGATTTACTAGATTCAGATATTACTTGCATGGAGTGCTCTAAGAGGGACCGTCGATCTTGAAAAGGCCCCTCTTGAGTATTTAGTTGTGGAGGATCGCTATGGAGGGTCGGGACTTGTGCTGTTGAATTTGAGTTCAGAGTTGCTCCTGAAACGGGCAACTGCTCTCGTACTTGGTCTGGGTTGATGGTGGCGGGGCTGCTAGCATTTAGTGTTTTGGTTTCAATTGTATGTTTGTTCCAACTCTTCCGTAGTCTTTTTTTTCCCCGTTTTGACAACCTGTGTGTGCTGTGTTGTTGAGCTGGTTTGGTAGGAGTTTCTTTAGTCTTCAAACTCCATAAAGTGCGGGGAAGTGGATGAAGTTTGGTCTTCCATAGCAGTGGGTCCCTCGGCTGGGTTGGATGCTGGGGGCGAGGAGTCGAATGGCCCTGCCGACGGTAGCTTCTTGATTTCTGTTAACACTGAGGAAAGAAATTGTGGAAGGGATGATAAAGAGTCGATAATGGGGGAGCAGCAACATACCGATTGGACCAATTTGGCTTGAGATTGGGCTTTAGTAATGAGCAGATTAAGCGCCTCAAGTTTTTGGTCTATTCCAGCAGTGTACACCGCTAGCGTGTTCAAAAGGTGCCCCTGCAGGTCCATCTTGTCAGAGTGATAAGTTAAAGCAGCTGCCGAGGTTTGGAGAGTTTGCAATAGCTGGGACCAGAGATCGTTAAGGTCAGTTGATGATGGAGTTTCCTGGGCAACGGGTTTTTGCTGTTCATTTGAAAAAAACGAGAGATCTAGGGGGGTAAGAATAATGTTCTCTCCCAGCCCTTCTAAGTTACCCGTTTTATCACCTTGGTCGGCCTTTTCTGATTGACTGACTTTCAGAGTTGAAATTATTAAATTGAGGACAAAAATGAGACACAACTTGAGGGATCATATCGCTAGCGCTCTTTTTTTGACTGTCAGGTAAGGTTGCAATTGAAAATTTTAATGCTAATGGGGAAAACTGACGAGTTCTGTACAGACTGAGCAGTTGGCAAACTGGCATCTTTAAGGGTGGGAACTTGGGAAGGGACTTGTTCTGTTTGAACTGACTGTTGGTCCAAGGAGGGCAGTCCTGAAGTTTGAAACGATCAGCTGCCTTCTGAGGCTACTGGAGCATCTGAGTTATGTGGCTCCATCGTTACTGTGGAACATAGCAGCGAAGAACTATCACCTTCATAGGCAGCCGCGTGGATCATGGGCTGGATCAAAATTTGATTCGGAGTTGCGACTGCTTTCGTAGAAGGGAAAGCCTGAGCCGAATCCGCTAGACTTAAGTTTTTCTCCGGGGCTGCCGATGGAGCTAGGTTCCTAAAATAATCCCTTAATGAGAGTTGTTTTGTCGTTGGATTTGGAGGAACTATTGAACCCGGGTTTGGCGCCTCATTTCTCCTATGTTCCTGCGCTGTGGCCATCCTCCCTGCAGCGGGATATGACCAGTGGGTTTTAGTGAGTTGTTCTTGCACTGAGGGCTGCCGAAGTTTAAATTCAAATCCTGAGTCGGGATCGAAGTCTGTGTATGGATTTGCAGATGATTGGGATTGCTTGAGGGATTCAGTCGATACTTCCAAACTATTGGGGGAAGCCTTCACTTTTGCGGTTTTTTTTGTGTGGACTTTATTAGTGCTTTCCTCACCCGCCCCGATCTCATGCTTAAAGAGCTCTTGCTAAAGGGGGGTGCAGCCGGCTTCCTGGAAGTTTGACTATAAAAAGGGACTCCACACTTGGTAAACTTACGAGAATTGACAAGAAACTAGTAACTGTTATTATTGCAGTAGGTGTTAGCAGGTTTGGTTATCCCGCCTATTGCCAAGTTTGGTGGATTTATGTGATTAAACTGAGCAAACTGGGCTGCTGGATCAGCAAAAGGTGTTTTTAATTCCCTTGCTGTGCGTGGGCTCCGATTGAAATGGGTGCTCTGGTGTTAGCGCACCAACTATAGATCAGCACGAGATAAACTTGGATGTATCAACAACGAGACAGGAAAAGACAAATGGGCCACTCCGCTGCTGCAGCCCAAAGTATGAGTAGCAAAATAGATGGGGCTGAGGTGATTTAAAGTCAGTTTTGAGTCAGTTTGGAAGGGTTGCAGCAGTGTTTGTCGCAGGGCTCTGGGCTGTAAGCTGTGAGCAACAAGGCTTTGGGTGGCTGAAGCGGGTGCAAGATTTGGCAAGCGGGGCTCACAAGGCTATTGCAGGCCGCACCTGATCTAACAGGCCGCCTCCGCAATAGCCAGGGGCACTCACTTAATGCGGCCGCCTGCTAAAGGGCAGCCGCGCTTGCTCTTTCAACGGTCCGCAGCGGTGATCCAAATGCTGCAGACCGTGACCGCTACGGTGGTAATTTTGCGGGGGGTGGAGCCGGACGGCGTAGGGAGGGAGGCTAGGGAGGCTAAGGGAGACGATTAGCTGCTCCCGTGGCGCTCAGGACCAAGCCCAAGCCTGCTACCTACGGCCTCTCCGTTTCTCCAGTCTCCGTATCTCTCCGTGGCTCCCCCGCTGCGATCTTCCTTCTTCTTTGCCGCAGGTCGACTCTGATGTTTTGGGCGCTCTGTCACTACGTGGAGTCCTCCTGGCTGGCGCTATAACGCTGATAGTGCTTGCTTACGCAGGTCCTGGGGTCTGGAATCTGGGCTCCAAGGCTGTTCAATCCTCAGCCCTCACTCCCGTGATGTTTAGCGGTTTACACAGGGCGATGTGGAGCAAAGAGCACGCGCACTCTGGAGCAAAAGGTGCAGGAGGTGCACAAGATCAAGAGCAGGGCACGCTGGGGCTCCACAGGCTGCACCCAACCTAGTTGGGGCGCCTCAGCGGATGCACCCAGGCACTACACTCTGTGGCCTCCAGTAGGGAGACCACGCTCCTACTCCCGCACACTCCCTGCTTGTGGCACCCGACTCCTGGCAATCGTCGAGCTCCTGCGTGCTGTAAAGCGCTGTAGACCGCAAACTGCAAACCACGGCACAAACCGCAGCCGGAACCCCCCGGCACGACGACACTGTGGTTTTTCGGCGGACAGCGGCGTTCTCAGTCGGCTCCGCTCCTCGCTCGCTCGCACCACACTCCGGGCTCACCTCGGCTGCACGGAAAACCAGGACAGGACTCGCTAGATACATTCCGATACTTTACAATGGGAGCATGTATTCTGCCCGGAATGCAGTTCATCCCTGCACCCCATGGCAGGCACCTCAAAGTGCCTGCCACGGGGTGCAGGGATCAACAGGGGGGCACCTATGCCCCCTTGGCCTCCAACCGGAGGCTGTGCACCCATGGGGGCCCTGCTGGGGCCCCCCAAAGTTGAGTTCCGGCAGCTTTTCTGTGTCAGAAAGGCTGCCGAAACCGGACATCGTAATCCCAAGGGCAGAAAGAGCCGCCCTTGGGATTACTGACAGCATTCCGACTGGCGGACGGGCTCGGAAGCCAGTCGGAATGACCGGTCAGATTCCTTTCCGACCGCCTCAATTGTAATGAGGCGGGCGGAAAGGAATCCGACTGGCAAATTACGATGCTGTCGGAAAGGCTCCGACCAACGGTCAGTTGCTTTTTCAACAGCATTGTAATCGGCCCTTTAGTTTTTTCCTCAGTCTTTCAGTATCCTAATGTTGCTAAAAAGGGTTGGGTAGAAATACATTGTTATTAGTAAGGCAAATCCAACCACTGTGGTACTTTTTAAATCCAGAGTTTGTACTTCTCCAGACTAAACACTCTTAAAATGTACTGCCTATTAGTATGGATGACATGCGATTCCTAAATCTTGTAATTCTCATTGTCTTGATGTAACATTTCCCATAGACTGATTTACACACGTAGGATTTCTTTTCTCTGTATAATGTGTGTGATGTAAAGTGCTCTGACACCCTACACTAGTATAAGTAGTGCTATAAAACAAATGAAATGCAAGTGATGAGTGGCACAGTTGGAGGGTCGTAGTGAGGGAATCCATGGAGAAGGAGGTCATGGGGGGAGCATCAAAAAGGACTGTCCTGGATTGGGGAGAATGTTTAAACCGCTAATAAGCTGCAGCGCCGTGCATGTCTGTGTTTTTGCCATTATGAAGGTAGTGGGGCTGATTGAAGTAGCTTTAATGCATCATCACATTGTCTGCAAAGCGTTTCAAGGCACTTGACTAAAATATATTCACGGGTCAAGTGTTCTTTGAACCTTTGTATACTTTTCAACTGCATTTTCTAATAGAATACATACGATCATTTTATGTTAAACATAATGTATATCCCATAATGTATATCCCAAATTCACATGTGTAGGTTTTATATAAAACACCTTCTAAATGATCTGCAGAGAAGCAAAAATAAGAATTGAAGCGTGAAATGTAATTATATTTGGATGTATTGTGAAGAAATGTGGGTGGCCTGAAATAAAAACACTGTCCATGAGATATGACCCGAGTTCCTGAAGCTGCGAGTCAAACCAGGAGAGTTCCTATTAATGCAGTATTTAAATGGCATTCCAAAAATTCTGCGTTTTAGTTTGAATTACTGGGATCAAAAAAGACTTTACAATTAGGACTGTCAAACATGCCTAAGGGCTTTTCAATTTCTTGTCAATGTAGACAACGCAAAGATGTTTAAAGAAGGTTATTTATACCGGTTCAGCCTTACCCTGAAGTTTAATCATCTGGCAGTCTCCTATTTGGATGAAGCACTCACTTTCCATCTGGCCAGCCACGTTTTGACTGTTTTCCTTGATGTACTGTATCCACCGTTGGTGGCAACAAAGAAACAATTCTCCTTTTATCGGTTTAATTTATTGAGCACTAAAACATAATGGGGGGCGGTGAGGGGGAGTCGTGAGGATTCTTGCAGATGGTTGGGTAAAACAGATTACCAAAATTAATTTTTGATTCTATGAAATTTTAATGCTTCATATTCTGATCAAGATAGTAAAGGTATTGGCATTAATATGAAGACAAGTTGGATCAGATCAATGAAGCCTTTCTTCCTAAAAGAACAAACAGAACAAAATAACTCACATCTTTGCCAACTAAAGCTTTTGCCTGGAACCTAAAAACGCAGTGACTTTGCTCTGGGGAGAGTGGAATGTTTGTGTCTTAGTATTTCAGTATGCCAAAGTGTCTTAGAAAGCAATGACAATCTACTGCATACCGGGCTGTCCATTGGCAGGAAGGTAACCTAGAACAAAAAATATTTTAGTTAGGATCACACCATTAAATGGTCTAACTTACAAGACAGTTTCTTTGTGCAGAAATATGTAATAATGGAGACATTGATTTTGGGAAAACAGAATGAATCATTTGTTGGCAGAAATAATAAAGGCACATGATCGTAAAAATACGTAGATCTGGTTCTGACAAGGAATTTTCGTGCTGAAACTGCTATTTTCCTTTTAAGCAGGGCCTTGACAATCTTAACCTAACAAAAAAGCTGTACTCCTTTATTGGTCAAAAAGGAAGGAAGCATCCCAAATATTATTGGACGGATTCAACCAACAATGTAGCAACAAATGATAGAATATTCTTTTGAAATGCATTCAATTGTTGTTTGAAAGACTGCAACACAAATGAAATGCTTATATTCTAACTTGATTCCACAAGAACTGCAAGACCTACTTACATTTATTTAGGAGTCTCGCAACTCGCTGTCACTCAATACATTAACATGAATACTATTAGCACAAAAAAAGATAGTGCCCCCGACTACACACTGCTCCCTTTGCATCTATATTTACAAAATCTGTCTCTCTGGGCATCGACATTCGAACATTTTATTGATGCTGTAATAAATTCAGAGAATATATTCCCCCAACTTGGTATGGAGTACAAAACGTGTTATCTGCGAAATACAGGCATCTTGTTATGAATGTAATATTTTTTAAAAAAAATGCTGAAGGTTACTTCTTGATCTAATTATTATCATTTTGTTTTTAGAAGAACTCAAATTCTATTAATAGTTATTTTGAAAAGGTGAACAAGATAAAACAGCCAAGCGATGAGAACCTCTAAGTAGGATAAACACTAGAAAATGGATTTCACCCTAACTGCAGTTGTTATGACTAACTGCATAGCACTGAAGTAGTATTAGATGAAAATACCACAAAGTGGCGTCCACATGCAGATTCCATGATATCCATGATATTCTGTGAGGTATTCTTGCTGTAGATATAAACCTACATCTGTGGCACCCTATCTGCATTGTAGAGAACACTTTAAATCAATATGCTGTAAGTTAAGTACTTTCAAATATGTGGCAATGAAAAGGGTACATTTTATTTAATGGTCATTAACGTGGGGGTAGCATTTTGAATCAGTTGACTTTGATTTGTTATGGGGATCAACGGTAACATATAGGATGGACTCTCTTCTTATTCCCTTTCGTTTATTTCTGTACCAGAAAAACTTTTTCCAGTTCTCTTTGGCAAATTATAGAAACTGGATGCCTTTTCCACAGTTACAATGGGTGGCAGATAGGTTTGTGCACTGTCTCCCCGCCTTGTGTATTCCAGTACTGATGTTCGCTGACAAACCTGGGCTTATTACTCACATCAAGCAAACTGTGCAAGGCTTTGAGGGTTATTGCATGTGGAAAAGTTAACCAAAGCAAGAAAACACAAATCGTGGTTTTGGATAAGAGAGAAAGTCCAAAACTAAGCCACAAACGTAAACTACAATGGAAAATTCTCCCAAGTTTTGACCAATAAATAGACTAAAAAATATCCTCTGTCTAAGGGGTGTAGATACATTTGGTGCAGCAGATGCAGTGGCACCAGGAGCCAGAGGGCCCTACTGAACTCTGACAATGCTGTATTTTACTTCCCCAACAGCAGTCAAAGGGGCCATTGTCCTTGCTTGCACCAGGGCACATTGCAAACTGCTCTGTCCACGTATTCGCTGTCTTAAATGCTCATTCTTTTTCCCTACTATGCTACCTTGGACACAGTCAAACACAATGCTTATAACCTTCCCACGGCATATTACTAGGGGGGGTGTGCATCCTATCTCTCCAACCACTCTTTCTCTGTCACTTGGTGCTCATCCCTCTTTATGCCCACACACATGCAAGCAGGGCTGGACTGGAGACACAAAGCAACCCTGCCAAATTTTGTCAGACCAGCCCCCCTACAATGCGTAGCGAGCGAGAACAGCAAGCGAGCTTGACCACTACAATGGGGTCTTGGGGGCGGGGGGCCATTCTCTCCTCAATAACATTTTGTGAAAAAATGAACAAAAATGGTGCATTCTGCAACACATTTTCATTATATATTCAATTGTATTAGCTTGTAGAGCACATTAAATCATGACCTTACAGTGTACCAGGATATGACACTCTTGTTGGGGCCCTTCAATGATTCCCTCACTATCACCCTCCAACAGTGCATCTCTTCTCTCCATAGCCCCTCACATGTATTTCATTTGTTTTATGGAAACTCTCATACCAGTGTAGGGAGTTGGAGCATTTTACATCATGCACAAAACATGTTTTAAGAGTGCTTGGTATGTAGAAGCATAAACCCAGGATTCAAAACGTAACTGTGGTTGGATTTACTAATAAGAATGTATTTCTACACAAATAAACCCATTTTAGCAACATTAGGATAATGAAAGATTGGGGAAAACGTAACTTAAGAATTTGTACCATGCAGTTTGCATGCAGCTCTTTGATGGCAGTTCAAAGCTCACTGTGCTAGATTTAATACGGTTCCAAGTTATAAATTGCAAGTAACTGAAGGATATCTGTGACAAAAGCAGTAACCTACTGAGCAGTTCTGTGATCTGTATGGTACACGCTCTTTGCAACAGGCATAGTAACCCTCTGCACTACATTGGATGAGTCAAAACTACCAAGAGGCAAAACTCTCTCCTGCAGGAAGATAAACCACCAGAGATATCAATCTTGACAATTTTATTGTTGCCTGAAAACTGCTGGTATACATGGAACTCTGCAGTGAGAGTGAGAAGTGAGTTCTTATGCTAGACAGTCCTGCTGATTTTGTTACTGGGGGTCAATAGTGCATCACTGCTGCAAAGCCAACCTCCCACCCCTCCAGCCTCCCGGGGAAATGCCCAAAGCCCGGTACGGCCAGTTCCGCCTTGCATGCGAGTCCGCGTTCCCCAGGAACGTGTTGTTGTGGCCTGTCCATAGTCCTGCTGCACCAACTATCTTGGCAACCTAATCTGCTCCTTTAGTTTTTAACAGCACAATGATACAAAACTATTTGTCTCCTTTACCTCGTTCACTCCTCACATACGACACATCATGACTTCATCACAGCCTTACCATGAAATCTTCCTTTGAAACACCACTAGGTTGAACTGTCATCTAGTACTACATTAGCCTTAAGTCTTAACTACAGTGCGACTAAAACCAGTTTTCATGGGTTTATCAAAATCCTTCAGCTTCACTTCACACAGCTGTTCTAGTCGGTGCACTTTTTCAAAATGCTCTTACAAGCAAAACATAGAGGCTGGGAACCATCTCATAATTTATTTTTAAAAGTAATCAACATAACACAATAACAGGGCAAACAAGTGCACCAGTACCCCATGGGACATGTCTGCCATACAACACTAGGTCTAGGAGAGATGAAGTGTCTAAAGCATAAAAATTCACCAATTTGCCCCCTATCCAGGAGTGTTTCTGCTGGCAGCCCCTGGCCATGTAGATGTTTTTTTCCAGTTGTGCATACCAGTCCATTCTTCTCTACCATTCCCTAAGGCTGGTGTTGCCTCTGACCTCCATTTTCGGGCAACATCACGCTTCACCACCACCGTTGCCATCCCAACCAGATATCAGTCGCCCTCAGAATTCCCGACCCCATCCAAAACACCTAGAAGGGCCTGAGTGGGTGGAAGGGTGATGTGGGTTTGGAGTATTTGAGTTAGGGCAGCCATAATTTGCTGCCAGTAGGCATTTATTGGGGGGGCAATGCCACACCATGTGGAAGAAGTCTGCATTGGTACAGGGACATCGGAGGCATCCCGGGTGTTAACTCTACTGGCCTGCCAGAGCCGAAGCGGTGTGAGATAGGTGGCATGGAGATAATTAAGTTGTATCAAGCGGAGCCTCGAGAATATTGCTAGTTCACAGGGGGCATTCGCGCCAAGGACCAGTCCGTATCGTCCAGCTGCCCGATCCATCTGTCTCATTTCTGTCTGAGGAATGAGAAATGCCATCTCATTTAATATGAAAAGGGTCCAGGTAGCTTTCCAACATAAAAAAAGTCTACCACATCCAAGAAGCTTTCTCAGGAGGCCCGGTGTACAGCTCCGTTCAGTATTCAGGATCAGTCACAGCCCTTTTCTTAAGTACCTCACACAGTTTTCAGTCAGCCCTGTCCCATCATTCTGATGGGACTTTTAGTCACTTGTTGATTTTGGCTGGCCCCAAGGATGCACACTTCAGTGAAAGCGCACACCACATTCACACAGACCATACCCCATCCAAAATGTACACACCCGAAGCATTCAAATTTGGAATCTGATCTAACTGCACACTCAACCTAAACCTGCAGCACAATCAAATTTCTGTCATATAGCCAGACAGTATGGCTTCCTGGTGCTACACTTTTTACAACAAAAATTATTTGTTTCCCTGATGCTCCTGCCCTGACAATACTGTATTGAGGGCTTGGCCCCCATGCCTACAATCCCTCACTCCTCCATCCTCCCCAGGAGCTTTGGTGTACAGTCACCTCTACCATAGGACTTGAGTGCTTTATCTACTCCCCTGCCCCAGCACCTAGGTTTCAACTACGGAATTAAAAAATACTATCTTCATCTCCACTTAAATATGGCCATGTTACTAATCAGCAACATTGTATTGATTAAACTGAACTGTACAATAGCTTACTAGTGGGAAATGTGTGTACCCTACGACAAAAGTATGAATTTGTCAGAAGAGGTCTGTTTAACGTACCCAGGTGATCACCCATTTTGACCCAGATGCAATAATCAGGCTCTGTCTAGACTAAACACAAGGTCTAGTACAAGTTGCTTACCTAATGTTCAAATCAATGCATAACATGCCACCCTCCTACCTCTCAGCTACTCCTCTCACATGTCCTGACCTGAACAATATGTTCTACTCACCAGTGCTTACTCACTTTTCTGGAACCTCCCTACGCTTCCTTGTGGTTTTGGTCTTTCTATTAACTCCGTCTATTCCTATGGACTGCCTTCCCTCATCAGCTCTGTGCTGCTCCCTCACTTTCATTGTTCAGCCAGCCCTCAAAACCCACCTCCTCTGATTTGACCACAATCAACCGCTGTCATTGCTACCAGAGCTTTCCCCTATTATATGGGTGTAAACATGTACAATACATATATGCTCCTAATCTATTGCATCACCTTAAATCTGAGTACTCACAATCCTGTATCGTCATCCTTTCTCTATAAAACCACTGATTCACTATTTTCTCTAGTACTGCAATGCAACTCTCTGAAGCACTTCTGGTTGAAGAGCTTCCAAATGAATAAATGCAACTAGTATGCTGGGGTAGCGGTTGCTGTCCCTTTGCACTAGTATCTTCAAGTAGAAGACAGGCATTGGTAAAGCCAATATGTCTGAATTAGCTGGTTGGCTTTTCTAATGCTTGTTCTTGTGTTCAAGTAGTTTTTATTAGTTAGAAATGAAAAAGAGGCATACATTCAGAAATACATGCAACACAGGTAAAATCCATGTAAAACAAAATGTGCATGAAAATACAGTTCATTACATAGAACAAATTGGTTCGGCAGAGTTAAAGAAGTGGAACAGATGAGCAAGGACACAGCAGAGATATGCGTCCGCAATATAAACAGTTAGCACAAATGTGATCAAGAGCACGAAAATAGCTGTACAACCTGTGAAAACTAAGTATAATGTAAAGCAGTACCTTAAATGCTGTAGTAAATCTTTAATTCAGACACATTAGGAACAAAATGGGTGCATCAAAATATGCGATAAGGGTATCTAAATTTAGTGGCAAAAAATGCACATTAGGCAGCATGGTCCCTGGCAGTATTATTTTATGCAATTTGAGCTACAAACATTTTTGTGAAATATGTAATTTTTGCAAATTGTGGACTACGTGGAAAATCTATAATTGTATGGTAAATTCTGCTGCCACAGAAATGCTGAAATCCACTTACTGTCACCACTGCCCATTATTTTAATCAAAAATATATTCAAGAAAGGTAAATGAGACCTAAACATTCCAAGTACAATTAGTGCCCATTGATAGCTACACTTTGAGGGAAACAGTTTTTTTCAAGCTAAGTACTTCAAAATAAACATGTAATACAAAAAACACATAATGGGTAGCATGTGTAATATGACCCAATATTGCCATCTCTGGGTTCTTGTACCATTTACCAATCACTCTGCCTTTGGCCTTGCTGTTTAAGATTTGACGAGAGCACCTCAGTGGCAATATTTTATGCATGTTTAGTAAAATCAAATGCTAATGTTAGATCTAAAAAAAAGTAAAATAAGCATTCACGTTACTAGCACTCCTACTGCATGCTTTTACCAGAGGCATGTTGGAAAAGCCATTTGGCTGTCTATGCAGTCTCCCAACCTCTGTTACCCTATGTAGGGCCAAGGCATTGGGCACATACGCTCATATACCTATAGAATCGGAATTCGGCAAAGCATTGCTGAACCTGTTCGTCCTGTCTAATAGAAGAATTGGGAGTTTAAAATATTGAAAAGCAGACTGGCGTCCTATAACTCTTAATGTTGTTTTCCACTTGGAACAACCCCAGATCCATGCATATAGGTACATGCACTACGAAGTCTTGATTACATACAAGACTGATGAATGCTTATGTAATGTTCCTTTTTAAAGACTGCCTATTTGATAGAAGATGTAAATTAATCAGTGAAAAAATACATTTAACAACTGAGTTGAAGGCTGAGAAGGAGGCAAAAAGCAGCACATGCCAAGTACCCAAGAATTAAAAACAATTCCTAGAATGTAAGGAATTACGTTTTTTTTTTTTTTAAACCACACTTTACTGTTTATAAGTTGGTTTCTCCCTTCTGTCTGTCAGTTACAAGCTGGTTCTGGGCACATGACTTGCTTTCAAGCTGGAGCAACCATATTCTGTCGCTCTCTCTTTCTCTGGTGTTCACAGTAGTCCATCATTGCTTTCTACAGCCATGCATCAAGCAGCGTCCTTTTGAGTCCAGCTCAGATTAGAAGACAACTCATGCTTAACCACTACAAAACAAGCATAGCAATAAAGAGCACAAGTCCCACGGTTTGCTAACATAGGTACTCACTTCTTTGGCCTGCGACTATACATGCTTATAATGTTGCTTCTCTCAGGAAACATTGCTTAACTTCAAAGGCATTTCCCTTTCTGCTGCTTATCAGCGAACTGCAGTAACACAGCATCACTACTGAAAACATACAACACCTAAAGAACTAGCAGAAAGAGTACATATAGCACTAGCTTTACAGCATAATGGACTGTAAATACTTGTTTGTTACATACAGTATGGTTTGAGTGCAGTTGTAACAACTGTTGCGCTTTCCCTCTGGGAAGCGTCCCTTTCGTGCACTGCCGGGGTCACAAATGGAAAATTTTAAATGGAAAATCAATTCAATCTCAAATCAACTTCTGTGTTCTTTTGAGGTTTTTTATTTGCCTTCAAAATGAAGATTTCTCATGTTGTAATTGTCCACATTATTTATGCGAAAACATAAATCATATGCATCAATGGGTAAACACCAAACGAAGGTTGTAAGTATCCCCAATGCATTTCGGGCATATCACTGCCCTTCATCGGGGTGTATTCCTAAAAAACAATACATCAAGGCGAAAATGAAACGACTGGTGAGAACATGGGCAACCCACTTCACCAGGTGTGCAATGTTATGCGCCACTTGCAGTGATGACCGGTCGTGTACTAAAGCGTGGCCTCGTCTTATACGTATATTCGTTGTAAAAAATCGTGAAACCTATTACTAGCTACCTCATGTATGATCCCGTGAATGTGTCCTGTGTAGAAAGCATGCTTTAACCATTACTGTGAGAACGTGTGTTTGTTGAAAAATTAACGCCGGTTGCATTACAATGTGCTCAACAACATTTGAACAGTGTAAGTGTTAAGAGTCAGACAAAAGGGCCAGTTATACAAAATATCTGGTCCGCGTCACATGCTCAATATCATTATATGCGTTCATGCTGTTAAATGCCGACGTACGAGTACGCGGGTACCCAGTGCTATTAGAGTGATTTAGCCGGTTGCGTATTCAGTATGCTCCATGCTCAACAACAAGTAAATAGTGTAAGAGGTCAACTAAAAGTGCCGGTTATCAAACAAATCTGGACCGTGTTACATGATCAATGGCGGGTTCATCGTTATCCGCGTTCATGCCGACGTACGAGTACGCATGTACCCAGTGCTACTAGAGTATATTTTGCCGGTGACCAAAAACTAAAACCCAACATCGCGTATGCCACGTGTAGCAAATACCTTGTCTGGATGGCTATACGGGTGTTGTCTCTCCTTTGGTGAACACCATTCGTGTGACCCGGTGAAACCGGAACTAGACATAGACAGGGTTGCGTGCCCGGCGCAAATAGCCGCCATCTTGAAATGGGTTTACGTGCTGATTCCCGACATAATGTGTGTGATTTCAAAAAGGGAATATAAATTGTAGTGTGATAGTGTATCGCCTAACCTTGAACTCAACGTGTTGGGTGCTCCCAATATATTATTGGTGTCACTAGGCAAATATCGGACATGTTTAAACATGAACATTTACAATGATACCCATTGAACTACAAAGAGGAAAGTTACAGTGTGAAACCTAGAACTTGAACTAAACACTGGTTGCACTAGAGGCGCAATGGCCGCTGTCTTAAAATGGTATTTGCACATGACCCAATATCTTGGATAGAAATATACACAATATAAAACATAACGTAATCGCATGTTTTAAGTGACATGAGGCACTATCAGTTATGATTATACATGAGCATTCACAGTAGTAACAAATAAGAATTATAATGTGACATGGTTAACAGATATAAGAAAAGAGAATGAAAAAATTATTATGGAAGAGAAAAGGGTGACGTAAAGTGTGAGTAAAAGTTATGACCACCGTCAACTGGTGTATGGTTGCAATAAAATCACGATTGTGAAACTGTACAGGAGCCTTGTGTCTCACCGCTTCGGTTAAAATAAATTGAATTGGAAAATTAACAAGCATTTGCAATGCAATAGGTCTCGCATTTGCAGGAGTTAGAGCTCTTAGCATTGAAAATGGCAATGTTTTTTACCTTTTGTTTTTTTGTATGCAATGGAGTGATGATGTTTGCATAGCGCTATTGCTATTTGTATGACCTTGCGACGCTGGTGAACCAGAAAATGGGAAATAGGTTATGAGGGAGGGGAAACGAGTAATATGCTGGCTAAAAAAAAAGAAACAACATCCCTGAAATAGCAAACACTCATAGGGAATGCAAGATTAAGTCAAGCATGTGAAATGTAAGCAGGAAAACAGTTAATGAGATCCCACCACCTTTGATGGCCCTTTTTTAAATTAAAATGGGCAAGTATGTCATGCACTGAGAAGACCCAAAAGGTTGAAAACGAAGAAATTGAATATTAGTAAAAGGTTTTTGGTACAAGACTGTCAAAATGAATATCTGTAAAAGGTGTTAGGTACAAGGCTGCCAAGGTACTTAGAAAGAAGGTCGAAAGAATCACAGAGGTCCCTCCCCACATATTGAGAGGTATCGTTATTTATGACATCACCAATGCTTCTAAACCTCTGTGTTAACATTGAGTAACACGGACTATGCAAATGGTTGACATCCGCTATATAAATGTGTAAACAATAAAACGTGTTTGAGAACTCCAGCAACTAAGAAATCACCTGAAAGCACATAACATTATGGAGGGTGAAATTTGTATCCCTAACTTAAACAAGCTGGTGTTCTATTAGGCTGAACGTCAATTAACATGTGATTTACTAGTGCCATTAATTGCAAAAACAGGCCTACTGTAGAGATTTAATCCTCCCTTATGTGTTATGCAAAAGTCATCTGAGAACTGAAAAGGGTGCTGCAATATCCATAGATACATGTTTTATGGTGTGAGTGATACCGGTAAATGCACTGCATCAGCCCAAACATTAAACAAACCGTTCATCTTATTATACAATTCCAGTCACGGTGACGTGTCTGCAGTCCGTGCCAAGAGTCAAGGCACAGGTGACCGATGAAAAGAACTGCAAATGGCTGCTTGGAGTCTTCTAGTGCAGCTCACGAATTACATGAGGGTTAATAAGGTAGTAAATGTGTGCAAAATGTTACCAAAGCCAAAGTAAATTTCAGCACTGCAAACAGTATTTCGGAAGTGAAATAAGGATTAGAACATAAAATATAAGCAGAACACAATACCCATAGCACGCTGAATCAGATGCGAGTGTTACAGTACACATGGAACGTGTTAAACGTCAAAGCGTCAAACGTGTCTCAAAGCACTAACAAATACAGAATATGAACTGCATTTTTGGAATAACCTATGACTGGAGATGGGGGGGGGGTGGGGGGGGTGGAGCAGGGGGTGGGCTGAAGTGAGGAGAGGCACCCCGAGCGGCCATTAGGAGTATGCAAGCAACAAAAAAAAACAAGCAGCAGCTACCCGAGGGTGTGTGCGAAGTTTAGGTGGCCAGAGCAGAGTCTGCTTCCTTTTTAAATGAAACCAACGCAGCAGTGGAGTTACTCCCTAAAAAAAGCGTTTTACTGCTTGTCATAAAAATATAATGCATCGCAGCCTGCAGCTCTCACATCAACACCGACATTCTGGTAAGAACGCTTACATGTTACATAAGCATTGGAAATGCAATTGGTCTGGTCCTGTTCGCCGTACACCCGCGCTCCAAGGCTGGAGTGCGGGCTGAAGTAAGGAGAGGCACCCAGGGGGGCCATTAGGAATGTGAAAGCAACAAAAACAAGGAATGTGACTCCTATTCGTGTAAATATTGCCTCTGAAATTACTGCCTCAGTAGGGTCAGCTGGGAGGTGTGTGACAGAAATGTTGCTAAGAAAAGTACAGCAAGTGAGACCAGTAAAGTGACACGAGCTCCAACTACACTTACCTTGCACGCACCATAACACTACTTGAAGCTGTCAGTTGAACAGGATATTTTAAATATTGTCTCAGCATAAAAGGCGGTCTGTGCAGTATTCGTACAGTAAAATATGTTTCCCAGTACTCGGCATGAGGAATGTGGGTTGGGTGCTGTAAGAAAGAGGAAATGAAACTGAAAGCACTGTGCACTAGTAAAGAAAAAAAAGGCGGCGCACCCAAAAAAACAACCTGTGGTGTGCGTGCACCACAGAGGAGCGGGTTGGGAAAGGGAGCGCGGCAGCGAGGCGAACGCACGCTGCTGCGCGTGCTAGACACCAGTGGGAATGGGCGCGGCAAAGGCGGGACATGCGCCCGCCTTTGCCCAATTGCGTGCTGTCTTTCTTATAAAGACGCACGCAAAGCCCAATAGCCGGGGGAAAAACGAAAAGCACGAGCGTGTGCGATTCCTAAGTCAGCTTCTAAACCCCCTACATGAGGTCTCTCGCTGCGCGAGCAGTGCTGCGCACTGCAACGCTAGGCGCGAGACCTAAAAAGGAAAACGGGTATAGTGAGAATAGAGACCACACCGGTGAACAAGGTTGAAAGACGAGAAGGAGAATGACTCCAAAACTTATAAGAAGCAGCTGTATTCAATGCGGTCGTTTAAGCCGTGTGGCATCAACGTGTTCAGCCGTTTTATCCAGGAAGTTTCTCGTATCAAGAATTTACGATTGTCTCTTCCTTCTTTTAAATCCACTTTTTCTAAGATCAAGAAGCGTAGCTGGCTAATGTTGTGGTTTTAAGACAAAAATAGTACCGCCAGAACTGATTTGGTGTTTTTATTGCTGATGTTATTCTTGTGCTCATTCAGTCTTATTTTTATCTTCCTTTCCGTTTTGCCCACGTAGGCAAGTCAGCATGGGCACTTGAGTAGGTACACTACGTTCTTCGAATCACACGTGGCTGTGGTGAAAAGTTTAATTTTGTATCTAACAAGCAAATGTATTCTAACAGAGCCATGTTTAGAGTATGTCTCTGTAAGAAATTGGATTATTTGAGGGGAATGACGACCCACCTCAAGGAATAATTACAACCTGTCATAGTGAACCCTCAAAGTTACTAAATCAACCTGCGCTAAACCCCTGTGGTAGGTATGGCACAGAGCAGACTGGCTTAACTTAGGGGAATGAGTAAAGTATTTATGCAGTACCAACAAAGTAATAAAGTCAAATGGCAACACAAAAATCCCACACTGAATTAAAAAATTAGAGCAAATTTAATAAACAAATGACAAAAATCCAATAAGGGTAACAAGAGATTTGAATGTTTTAGGTAGGAATAGCACCAAGGAGCACAAAGTGCCAATGATAGTCAATTATTGTAGTAGACTGCGAGTTAGGCGCAATTTTACACTGACCGCAATGGAGCGTGGCTCAGATACAACAACCAGGTTTGTCCTGGTCAAAGATTTTTCCTTCTGGCTTTAGTTCTTTAAGTCCTCCAAAGTTCACTACTAAAGCCCCCTTCCCCCGCCACCAAGACCTCAGAGGAGGCACTTAAAGACACCCATGGTGTCAGGCAGATTCCAAATAGGAAGGTCCAGACCAGGTCCAGTGGCTACTGGTCAGCTGGGCAGTTGCAGGTAAAGGCAGTTGTAGCTTGTTGTGTCCCTGCAGCTTTAACAGGAGGTCAGACTTAAGAATCTTGGAGTCCACTTCTTTGTCCTGGGTACAAGAGAGAGCAGGTCCAGTCCCTCAGGGCTATTCTACGGTTGCAGACAGCAGAGTCAGTACTCTTCTGATCATCCTCAGGTACAGCAGTGTTCTAAAACAGGTGCCTGGAGATGCCAAATTAAGGGCTGGCACGAGCTATTGGGTGGGAATAGAAGGACCTGTCTAGGTGTCATCTAATATTTGCGTGTTACAGGAGAGGCCTCTTTCAATTGCACACCAACTGTTAAATGTAAAACCCCAGCAGACCTGTCAGGAAGGATTTGGCAGTCAAGCAGGATTTTAGACTGTAATGTCAAATAGGATGCTCACAGCCCTACCGTGTATATTCTGTCCGGTTCAGAGAGGTCATCTCTGCCCACTGAAGGCCGCATAATGTTTTCTCCTGGGAGGCATTTCAAACCCATTCACACCTTTTAAAATGCTAATTCATGGCTGGCAGACATGGGAGAGCAAATGGCCCTCCAGAGGCTTTGGGTAGGGAAAAGGTGTGAGAAGTTAGCCTGGCATATGCTGTCCACTAGTTCTAGTGGGCACCTTGCACCAGTCCAAACTATCTTTATTGATGATAGGTTTAAAGACAACCTTTATTGAAAGCTATCCTAGTGGTAGCTATGGAGAGCAGCCTTCAGGCTAAGTCTTGAAGGAGTGTTAAGCTGTTTGTTTTACCAGTCTATAATCTCATGAATGACCAAATGAAAGGAGAACCACACCAGGTATATATATAAAATATATGTATTTATTACTAAACACTACCCAATAGTCTCTTTATGAGGCTAGAGGTCAAAGTACACAAGTTACAAGTCAAATAGCACAGTAAATTAGCACAATATACGATTAGCCCTAGGGGCGTACCAAACCATATATTAAGAAAGTGGTATAAGAACCACGACTTAAGTAGACACAAGGCCTAGAGCCTGTAGAATCGCTGGGACCCCAAGGAACCACCCAAGGTAGTGACGCAGGGGACCCACGGGGGCCGTGTGCAGTGTGTGAACACAGCCGCGAGCTCCGTTAAAGTCTATGGGAAAGTCGCTGTGAGAGTTTTAAAGATTAAGGACACTTAGAAATGGACTAGGACCAAACCCTCTTGGACTTAGACAGTTCTAGGGTCAACACCCACGGGAGCACCGGAGTACTCGAGTTACCTCACCCAGGGAAGCCGGGTGCATAGGTGTCAAATGGTGTTGGGTCGCGTCGTCTATTTCAATGGCAGCCTGCAACGAAGTGCTGCTGCTGGGAAGATGCGAAGTGTCCGAAGAGATCCAAGCCTGGATCGGAGATGAGAAGAACCTGAAAGCAGAGGGGACAGAGTCTGGGGTCACTTGCCAGTGACCAGGGGCACGATAGTCGAATGCCCACCGATGTCGGGTGTTTCAGGTGAAAGAGGTGAAGCTTGACTCTTCAGCCACGAAGCCCAGGAGGCGTCGACGACGACCAGGAGCTGGATTCGAGCTGTCCCACGAAGGATGTCGAGTGCTGCAGCGTTGGTGTCCGGATTGAACACAACAAGCCTTGGCAACAGCAACCCACGCAGAAAGGAGAAAGATGCTTCTGTGCAGACCAGGAAGGTCTGAGGGACTTACCACGCGGTGGGGAGTCAGGGCACGTCTGGAGCAACCAGGGAAGCCCAAGGAAAATCAGAGTTACCTTCACAGGGACCCACCAGTCGACGGACCAGGGATCACGAAGGAGCCTCAAGCGGAAATGCAGGAAGCGGGCCCACAGAACACTCGTGGAGTGTAGGCTCACAATCTTCGGTGCAGATGGTGCTCGGGGCCTGGGCTACAAGTAACCCAAAGCAGGACTTCAAGAGACGTCGAGAAGTCGATGCACTAGCAAATGTGCACGGTGTCCAGGAGTTCCGGTTCCACGTCACTCGTGAGGGCTGCGGGTCTCAGCTTTGCTGGGGACTCGGGTCGGCCTCTGAGAAGTCTGGAAATCCTCTTCCTGGGCTGCAATTACTTCGGAGTCCGGCGGGAGCTTCGGAGATGCAGACCGGCAAATGCTTCGTTGGTGCCTGCCAAGCAGGGGAGTCACTCCTTGACCCCAAGGGAGATTTCTTCAGTCCTCTAGTCTTGAGTAGAGCGTCGAAGTTCCAGGATTCAGTTGCAGAGTTTCGTCCAGGGATATCTAAAGTCCTGTTGCCAGGGGTTCCTATCTTATACCCAAGGAAGGGGTTGGACTAACTCTGGGGACCCACCTATGGGAGGGTTTGGAAAGAGGGGTGGCTACACCCATTTCCTTTGTCCAGTTTCGCGCCAGAGCAGGGGCTGGCAGCCCCTGCAACCGGTTTGAACTGGGGTATGCACGAGGACACCAAATGTGCCCCCAGTGCAGGACTTCAAAGCACTCTTGGAGTGCACCCACCCAGCCCCAATCCACTAAGGCCTGTCTGGGAGGTGGTAACACCTGGAAGACAAAAGAGGTACGGTGTTCCTGGGTGGCAAGTTGGCCACCTGGTTAGTACTCAGAGTGGTGGGGAAGTGGGAAATACCTCCTTTCGGAAATAGGACTCACACACCCAGCAAGCTAGGTGTCATGCTTCATCATATGGGTCTGCTCTGTCGAGCCGGCGCTGCAATGCTCGACGGGCACCCATAAGGGGCTTTATCGGAGATCTTTGTTCCTTGTCGTATAGGTGCCGTGGGTGTGAGGGGCCTGGTAAGATGTAGATGTGGTGTGTGGGTTAAAACAGGTAAGGAATCCTCTATAATTATTTTATTCTGGAGAGGTCACAACCTGATTAAAAGTAAAAGAAGGAGGGCGACTATTTTGTTTTGATCTGACAAAATTACGCTCTACCTTTAGTGGTCAACATGTTCTCGCCTATAAAATGTCTTCTAATAGATCAGTTGCGATTCTCAGGACCTAGTGACTAAATGAAAACTATCTACAGTGTGTGGTGTGGTTCTACATACCACTTCTCCTCGGTAGGACGTTGCCCGGAGAAGCAGCCAACCTCTTAAGGATTCAAGTGCTGCTTCATCAGACCGCAGCGGAGTAATGGACACTCAACGAGTGTCGCTGCTCGCTCAGAGCAGTCCGGCTCACCTACCCGCTCCTGATGCAGCGGAGCGGGTAGGTGAGCCGGACTGCTCTGAGCGGGAGCAGCGACACTACGTTGAGTGTCCATATACTCCGCTGCGGTCTGATGAAGCAGCACTTGAATCCTTAAGAGGTTGGCTGCTTTTCTCCGGGGCAACGTCCTACCGAGAGAAGAAGTGGTATGTAGAACCACACACTGTAGATAGTTTTCATTTAGTCACTAGGTCCTGAGGAATCGCCAACTGATCTATTAGAGACATTTTATAGGCGAGAAACATGTTGACCACTAAGGGGTAGAGCGTAATTTTTGTCAGATCAAAACAAAATAGTCGCCCTCCTTCTTTTTACTTTTTAATCAGGTTGTGACCTCTCCAGAATAAAAATAATTATAGAGGATTCCTTACCTGTTTTAACCCACACACCACATCTACATCTTACCAGGCCCCTCACACCCACGGCACCTATACGGCAAGGAACAAAAGATCTCCGATAAAGAGCCCCTTATGGGTGCCCGTCGAGCATTGCAGCGCCGGCTCGACGAGGAGCAGACCCATATGATGAAGCATGACACCTAGCTTGCTGGGTGTGTGAGGGTCCTAGTTCCGAAAGGAGGTATTTCCCACCTCCCTACCACTCTGAGTACTAACCAGGTGGCCAACTTGCCACCCAGGAACACCGTACCTCTTTTGTCTTCTAGTTCTACCCAGGGCAAGTACGGTGGACCTTTATCAAGCCCTCATTGTCCCCCTTGTTGTTTACTAGGTGGTAACACCTCCCTGTGACAGGAAACCTATTGTCCAGGCCTCCCCTGCCGGAGTTTCGGTCAGCAGCAGGAGGCCAGACTTGTGTCTGTGGCTGCAGCATCCATTTTGTGATGCCAGGGCTCTGTTTAGTTGGTACCGGGTATACCGGTGCTGTCATGTCTCTCCCTCTAGAAGGGTGGGATCATACTCCCACACCAGTTACTGGTGTGGGGGTATGATTCCAAGGTGTTTGACACCAAACACGACATGTTTCCGTGCAGCCATCCCAAAGTTAGCATTTACCGTGAGGATATAATGCACTTAAGAGTATATGGTCAGGCTGCACCACAGAAAACCCCGGAGAGGAGATTCCGAAGGCTGCAGAGGGGCTCTGCTCATGCATGGGCACCCTCTCATAAAACCAAGCACCCTGCCTTCAGGATTGATAAGGCCTGCCATAGGGGTGACTGATAGGTTTGTATGTGCAGTGATAGGGTGAGATATAGTGAACCTATATCTCAGTAAGGGGTGCATGCACCACCTTACTCAGGCTGCTGTAGCAGTCCTGTGGTGTCATTTTGGAAAGCTGCCCAGGGGTGGCATAATACATTCTTCAGCCCCTGGTAGGCCTCTAGGGTACCTATGCCCTGGGTATATAGTATACCATATACTAGGGACTTATAAGGGCACCCCAGAATCCAATCTGAAGTGTACTTAAGGTACATGGAATCAATTTAGAGAGGAAGCAGCTAGGCTGGGGTCGTGGATAGCAGGGCCCCAGCCAGACTAAAGTCGAAAAACAGTGTAACATCAGCAAAAAGTGGGGGTAACCATAAGAGGCAGATCCTACTCTCCTACAAAAGGTAATTTTCTAAAAGTATTTTTTCAGTCAACCATCAGTGAATCAGTATTTGTATAGCGCAGCACTATCACCCCTACGGGTATCTGGGCGCTAAGGGTGCCGCATCTCTGTCGAAAAGCCAGTTCTTGAGTTCTTTTCTGAAGTCAGTCAGAGAGGGGGCTGTTCTGAGGTTGAGGGGCACGTCGTTCCAGAGCGATGCGGAGCGCAGGTGTCTTGAGGGGGCTGGAAATTCAATCAATGGTTGATGTATGATGGTCCTTGATCGTGTAGGGCTCTGTATGCGTGTGAGGATCTTGAACTGGCATCTCTTCTGGATGGGGAGCCAGTGGAGGTTTCCGAGGTGAGGGGTGATGCGTGTCCGTTTGGGGAGGTCCAGGGTGAGTCTGGCTTCGGGTTTCTGTATGGTCTGAAGTCTATTGAGGAGCTGGGTGGAGATTCCGGCGTAGGGAGCGTTGCCGTAGTCGAGGCGGCTGGTGACGAGGGCCTATGTGACTGTCTATCTGGTGTTGATGGGGATCCATTTGAACAGTCTGCAGAGCATGTGGAGAGTGTGGAAGCAGGAGTAGGCGACTGCGTTGACTTGTCGTTTCATGGCGAGTTGGCTGTCGAGGATGATGCAGAGGTTGCACGGTATGGTCTGTTGGTGTGGGAGTAGGTCCGAGTTCTGTCGGCCACCAGCTGTGGTCCCATACGGAGGTGTTCCCAAAGATCAGATCTTCTGTTTTGCCGGAGTTGAATTTGAGGCAGCTGTCTCATCTATTTTGCGACGTTGGTCATGGCGTTGCAGAAGTTGCTTTTGTCGTTGGAGGGGTCCTCGGTAAGTGAGAAGATTGAGTGTCCTTAGCGTAGGAGGTTATGTTGAGCCTGTGGGATCGGACGACGTATGCGAGGGAGGGTGATGTAGATGTTGAACAGGGTGGGGCTGAGGGATGATCCTTTGGGTATGCGGCAAAGGATGTTCTTGGGTGCGGAGGTGAAGGGAGGAGGTCAGATGCTCTGTGTGCATCCTGAGAAGAAGGAAGCGATCCACTAGAGGGCGTTGTGCTGCACGACGACGTTGTGGAGTCTGTCAATGAGGGTGTGGTGGGAGATCGTGTCGAATCTGCAGAGGTCGAGGAGGATCAAGGCTGCGGTTTCTCCGCGATCGAGGAGAGCTCTGATTTCTGTGGAGGCGATCAGCGAGGTCTCAGTGCTGTGGTTTTGCAGAATCCTGATTGAGAGGCTTTGAGTAGGTGGTTTTGTTTTAGGTATTCGGGGAGCTGTTGGTTGATGGCTTTCTCGAAGGGTTGAGTAGGGAGATTGGTCAGAGTTTTTTTAAGTCACTGGGGTTGGCAGAAGGCTTCTTTAGGAGGGGTCTGACCTCCGTGTGTTACCATACATCTGGGAAGGTCGCTGTGGAGATGGAGGTGTTGAGGAGGCTGGTGAGTTCCGTGCTGATTAGGTTGGCTCTGTGGTGGAAGAGAAGGTGGGGGCAGGGGTCGTTGGATACCCCGGAGTGGATGGATGACATGATGGTTGTGATGGTGAGGGTGGTGAGCAGAGAGAGACCAGCTGGTTATCATTCTGCTGGTGTTCGTTGGTTGAGATTGTCGAGGCTGAGGGTGGTGGGTTGGGGGTCCAAGTTGTTGTAGATGGTGGCAATCTTGCTGTGGTCGTACTCTGAGAGGGTGTCGAAGAGTTCTTGCGAGGGGTGGATGGTGTTCTCTGTGGCTGTTGGGTTGGAGTACTTCTTGACAAATTCGAAGAGTTCCTTCGTGTGGTTGGCAACGGTGTTGATGCGGACAGTGATGGTTGCTCTCTTGGCTTCCTTGATGCGCAGGTGGTAATTGCCGAGGCTGCTTTGTGAGCGGCTCTGTCTAAGGGATCCTTGTTGGTGCACCATTGCTTCTCGAGGCGGTAGCAGTTGCGCTTGGTGGTTCTGAGCTCCGGGGTGTGCCAGCTGGCTTGTTTCCAGGATTTGTATTAAGAAAAAATGGATTCCACCATGGGCTTTAACTTTGTATAGCTTAAAAATAGTTGTTTAATTTTTTTTCTACCTGTTTCCTAACCAAACTTTCCATTATTAAATGTATTAGTATAACCCAGTATTTTCCAATGGAACTGTCAGCTTGTTCCAGTGAAAGTAGCTTTTAGAGATTTTTCCCTGTAGGGACATCTTTAATATTAAATTCCAACATGTCCTTCTTTTAAATACCATGCACCCTACCTTATGGGCAATAAGGCCTACATAGAGGCGACATTAATATTTTTAAAAAAATAAGGTTTTGGCCTGTCAAATGGGGTTATTTTGACAGGCCAAATTTGCAGTTTAAAACTGCAACAGCCAGGCTACAGGTCTGCAGCCATTTTGCATGGTCGCTGTACTGGGTGGCACAATGGGTGTTGCAGTCAACTAGTGACAACTTACAAAGACTGGGTACACTTTGCAACCGCATAGAAAAGTTAAATATGCCAATTAGGATATCTTGAGAGGGTGAGCAAAGGCACTTGATCTCTGTTAGCAGGGATAACATGCAAATAGTGCTACAGCTAACAAAAATAAAATATCCTGCAAAAGATTAAAAATCCAGGGTGACCCTCCAGAAAGGGGAATTTTCCTACAGTTTCTAATAAAGAGAAGTACATTTGCTGAATAAGTGGAATATGAAGAACCAAGAAATTGTGGCAAAAACATGCATGCAAGTATGCGATACACCAAAATGGAAATCATGGTAAGCAATAAACAGTGACAAAACAGTTATTGTCAAACAAGCATATTAGCAATTGCCAAGTCTTAACTGTCAAGTAAATGACCAACCCGCAGATAATCAAAATGTCAAGTGCAGATTTTTTGCAGTTACAAATGCTGGCTTAAGAGCAAGTAGGACGATCTGCTAAACAGCGCTACGTCTGGGCTGCACACTATTTGCCCTAAATTCTGGATACATCATGACAGTCTCAGCTCTTCATATTGTTTGAGTAACAACTTTTCAACTTCAGTGAATGACAGACAGTCCGAGACCAAGCATGACTCTAGGCCAAATATCTTTCATCACCTTAATTATACTGCATCTGAATGTGGTTCGAGGGTAATAGAGTATGACTAGCAAGCTACTGTAATAAATTCCTATTCTGGTGCAACAAGATATAAAAACCCTGCAGTCAAATGTGTAACTGTGAATCACTATACCAAACGTAAACTCTAGAAGTGCTTGATTGTGGAAACCACATGCAACACACACCTAGCATGAGTTTATCAAGCATGAATCACAATCTAACTTATGAATTTGTAGTCATTTTTTTCCTGTGTATCCAGCTGTTCTCTAACTTCCTGAACCTTAATTGTTAAATGACCTTTAACGAATTGTTTGAAAGAATCCCAGGTAATGGCATGACAAATTAGTTCATAATTACACAACATCAGTACACATATGCAACCAATGTCACTAATAATACAAATACCCATATACCTAAATATCTGACCTTATCACCTCTATATTTAGTTTAATTAATAAAATTGCATGAATTAAGGTTTATAAAACTGTATTAAACGCCATAACAAACTATAATAAATCAGAAATTTCAAGCATGACGGAGTCACTAACACTGGGCTCCCACGGAGTAGTGTGCTTTCTGTCCGTATAGCCCTTCAGCACTTTCAGAGGTAGTAGGTGCTACATAAACATCCATACAATACCAAGTTAATAAAATCGTCAAGGCTACAAAAAAAATCAACAACCTTATCAACAGTAAAGTCCACACTAATCAGGTTTCAAGAGATTTTTTTTAGAAAAAATATAATGAAAAGGAAGGAGTTTCTAAAAATGCCGCTTACGCTTAAAGAGCTGTACATCCAATTCCGACTTGGAGACCCTGCAATCTTTGCTGGGGGTCCAGCATCCCTCAATAAACTAGATCCTAGATTCTTGCCGGCCCCAGTGAAAAGTGCTGACTGTGTCCTGGAGCAACTTGCCAAAACCGACGCGCATTCAGCAGCACCTGCCCTTTGTGTGCTTTGCATCCAGGCCAGCAACCTGCAGGGGTGAGGGCTTCGTTCAAATTCCATGCTGTCCTAACATAATTGCCTCACTTAAAGAGCCATAAGCACTCCTTTTGTTTTAATGTAATCCTGGATGGGAGCAAGCTACAGCCGAACATCTTGATGTGTGAAAATAAAGAGAATCCAATTACATAAAAAATAAACTATGCTACAGATGCAGTTTTTTACTTTTCCAATCGGAGTGAGAGGTATTCATGCACTGTAAGAATGTCAGATATATTGGTCTATATAATAATTACACTAACCTTTTATATAAACTTACTAATAAGTGTTTATTACTACCCGAAGTGGTCCTGGTTAGCAATCTTAGAAAAACAAACATTGACCAAAAACAGCAAGGTTCTAAACGTATGCTTTGCAGTTTGCAAGCGTCTCTGCAAGTGTAGCAGTAACCCGCAGAGCTGTTACATAAAATACAAATATGAGGCCTACATGTTATAAACTGATTTGCAGAAGGCAAATTAGCTCTCAGTGGTATTATATGATGAAGCGAAACTGTGACTAAATCGCACAAAGACCTCTCCAGCAAGTGCATCACTTTCCTCGTTCGACCGCCACCATTTTAACTCCAATGTATGGGATCTCGGGGTACTTTTTTTTTAACATTTCCAGCACATCCCGAAAGTCAGAATTAATCTATAAAAGGTCCAGTTCTTTTCGTGTATCCAGTAGCACTAGATAAAACGTAAGCCGACGAAGTGAAGTTCAGTAATAATTGGCAATGTAAAACTGAGTCGCCAAAGACATTGTTTTATGTACCTATCATTCTGTATCCATGTCTTCATGTAATGGGTTTAAAACATCCCTGCTGACCCTGACCAACACCCATCTCCCCGCCATGTGCTCAGAAAAAGCCGCCGGGCTGCAGCCGTGAGCTGCTGCTCCTAACGGGAGTGTAACCTTTCCCATCAGTTAACTCCGGTGTTCCGGCAAGCTCTCAGCCACTCGCACTGTCTACGATCACGAGCCCGCGCACGGAAGTGTGTTTTAGGGCGGGACTAGATTTGGACCTCGACCAATGAGAATCGCAGTTCTCGAGGATGTCCGTTCTACGGAGTGGGGTCATAGAGTTACTACGAGGAAAGGTCTGTTCTAGACAGGGATAACCCCTGCTTGTCATTCCTTGAGCACGCTTCCTGTCAATCCAGGTAAACAAACAATTATTGTCTGCCTTCTTCCGGCCTTCAGTGGATTAGAACGAAAGTAGCGGGTGAACTGCACGCAGCAGGAGCCACGCAGCGAGTCTCGAAAAAGTTTAAAAGACAAGCATGTAAGACGTAGCGACTATACAAACAAACAACATTGCTTTGCAAAGAGAGAGTGAACACGTTGTTATGTTGATTTGTATAGCGCACTAATCACCCGAGAGGGTAAGTGCGATGTTCAAAGTTGTTGATTTCAATAACTTATTTGGTCTAATGAATAGAATGCATCTTATTGTTAACGTTTAGAATAGTGATGGTAGAAGGATGTGAAAGGATATTTCCCCGGGCTGTGAATAACTTATGTGCAAATGGCGAAAAACTGTCCGTATCTGACATTTAGTTAATCCAAGAGTTTTTGCGTTCCGAAATCTTCAAGCAAAAAACTGTCCGTATCTGACATATTTAGCTAGTCCAAGAGTTTTTGTGTTCCGAAATCTTCAAGCATTTATGTGAAACAGGAAAATCAAACTACAGGTCTCGGAAAGTAAAGCGACGTTACTCAAAAAACAATTTGATTCAGGTTGTCGCAAATGACAACTATGTATGGATTTCTCCTTTTGCGGGCCGTATCTGTGGTGTTGGGCCTCAGGCCCACATGCTGAGGAATGAGGGACACTGACACAGCGCAGTCTGGTGTAGTAACTGGGGCAGGGCACGTGCGCCCGGCCCCTTTTATTGACAGGGTCACCTGACTGGTGACGCCTGTGGTGGGTGGGTGTATAGTGTATGTTACATCAGAGGCAGAACACTAGAACGGTGATCAGCCGATCACTACATCCCTCCCAAACTTTAATAAAAAAAAAAAAGGTCCAACCTGGAAGAAAAACAAATAGACAACACATAGCACCAAATGAGTCTATTCAGGCCGTCAGCCAGGCAGCGATGGGGCTTCGGACCGCATGGTCAGGATGCCTTCATCCGCCTTGGCGATGATCGTTAGATCGGCCTGGTCTCGTGGTGTTGGAGTCTATGTACAAAGTTCAGTGTCGATGCATCTGGAGCTGTGGTGAAATCCACTTTGGTGTCGGAGACGATCTCTTGTGAGTGAGGCCTTCCGGTGGGGGCGTCGTGCTCGGTGACTCTCCTTACTCCTGAGCGACGTTCGACTTGCCTCTCGCCTGGACTCCTCTGCCACTGGAGCCTCTTGGAGGGCTTTCCTGCTGGCTGCCATGGGACCGTGTGGGGTTTCGTGTGAACCGCGCGAAGGCGTGGCTGGGGAACTGCCAACGGACTCACAGCCAAGTCGCTCATGTAGCCTCCGAGGGTGGTGTCATTGTCTGGGCGTCCTCGCCGTCGGGACTCTGGTTCTGCGCCTTCCTCTGGCGATCTTGTGGGTGACCAGTCTTCAGCCGGGACCTTCGTGTTTCCTGCGCCTGACGTGGAGCTGTGGCCGACACATCTCTCCTACTCGGACTCCCTTCGAACGGGAACTCCGTCGAGGCCCTTGTCCCCTGGACTGCCACGTGACCGCGTGGGCTGTGTGGGCCGTTGCGTAGGCCACACTTATGGGTCGCTGCAGAACTCCCAACAGGACCACGGCCAAGTCTTGTGTAGTCCCCAAGGGCGGATCTTCCAATGGCCGGGTGTGCTCTACTTCGGCAGGCTGTAGGTTGACTGGGGTGCACAGACTGTTCCTGGGTGATTCGCCTCCTTGAGCTCCGGTTGTTCGGGGTGTGTGTGGATTCACTCGGGTGGTGCGATGCTCCTTGGTGATGATGCACCTGGGAGGTGGTAACAGGATGTTAGTTTTCTTCAGTGGGCAGACAGGCGGTGATCTTCTGTCGGGGTGACCTTAGGGAGTGAGGAGGACTTGAGGAACTTCGTGGCACCGCTCTGTTGTCTTCAGGCAGGTGCACTGCAAGGTGTGGTGCTATCGATACCAAGCAGCCGGTGACAGGTGAGAGGACGGTCGAACTGCGAAGCGTGGGGCCAGGACGCAGACCGCGCTTGCTAGCGGCTTCCGGTAGGACCTCCTGCAAAGCTGTCTCCAGTGACGTCCCTGCACCCTGGTGGCTGGCTTGTGGGGATGAACACCTTCCTTAGTGCTGGTGCGAGTCCTTGGTCCTGTCGCTCTTCTCTGTTCCCTCTTGCGCGCCTGTAGTGGTTGTCTGCCCTGTAGCGTCATGCCACTGTTCTTTCCTCCTTCGCGGAGTGGCATCGTGCCACGCTCTTCTTCTTCTTCCGACCAGGTTTTTCTTTGGCTGTGGCGTCCTGCCTCCTGTCTCATGTTTGCTCCACATGGACGTCTCACTGGTCGCGTCGTTCTTGTGACGATCTTCCCTTTCCTTTTGTGGACCGGTGGCAGGTCGGTCCTGTCCGTAGGGCTTGCATGTGCTTCTTGGTGACTTCCGTTGGCACCATCCCCTCCTCAGGGATTCCACGGGGTCACTCTTCTCTCCGCTCGAGGGCGTCGTGCTTGCGCCTCGAGGCTGCGCCGTCTTGACGGCTGCTTCTTCCTTTCTTCCGGTGCGCTCGTCCGGACTGGTCACTCTGCGTGACAGGCTCCTTTGTTGCTGTGCGCTGTGACGTCCGGTCACGTGTCGCTGTGCTGTCGGATCACCTGTCGCTGTGGCAGCCTGCCACATGGAGTGTGCAACTCCTCTCTTGCCTGTCTTGGGTCCCTGCCGACTCCGTCTTGAGGCAGTGCGAGGGAGGACACTGTGTTGCCTTCGGCCCACTGCGGGGCTTCGCTGGGGCAATGGAGATGTGGATGCTCTCCTTCCTGCGTTCAGTAGTGCTTCTCTCAGTGGAGATGACTCTATCTCCTGGGCGCCTGCCCGTGCTAGCAGGTTCACTGGCGCTGCCTCCAGCGCGCATCCGACTTAGAGCGCTCCGTCTTCCTCCGGGACGCTTTCTTCTGGCACCTGGTGTGTCGCTTGTGGTGGTGCCTGTACGCCGGGAGGGGCAAAGGACGCGATCTCTTCTCCGTCAAAGGCGTTGGGTGGCCACGTGTGGAGCGTGCTCTGCACCAGGTTTCCTTTTCCCCTTGGCAGGGATAGTCACCTTGAGGCGTTGCTGTTCTGCGAAAGTGTCCTTGCTGCCCTCGCTTGCAGGGTGCAGAGGGCTACTATGAGCATCCTTCTCTGAGGGCACCTCTTGCTGTGCCTGGTGCAGTTCGCCTTGGCAACTGGGTGTGAGCAGGCAGTCTTCCCGGTGGTGGCGGTGCGCACTCGGGGATCTGTTGACTGCTGTTGCCGGTTGGTTAGCAGGACGTTGTGCTGTGCTCGGGTGCTGCTGGTCTGTCGGGTGCCGCGCAGCCACACTTGTCACTGGCCTGCAGCTTTCGCCTGCTGGTGTCGGTCGTGGTGGGCAGTCAGTGTGTTTGACCGCTCCTTGGATGCCCTGGTGTGGATCCTCCTGCTGGGATCACTTTGCGGTTTTCTCTTGCTGATCCTGCCACTACCGGCAGGGTAGTGGTGCATCGGGGCCTCTCCTCCGGTATGCTTTGCTGCGTGGCCGCCGGTCGTGGGGCACAGCTGGCTGTCTGCTCGGTGTGGCGCCTGCACGTGACACCGCTTTTGTGTGTGTAGATGTGGGTGCGGTACGCAATGCTGGCCACTGGGTGGCGTTGTGGGTGCTGAGGAGACGACCTGCCTCACGGGCTGAAGATGCCGGTGCAGGCCCCTTACCGGCTGAGTGTTGCTCCTGATTGTCTGCAAAAGATATGGCTGGCACCGCTTACTCCCTCCTCTACTTCATCCACGCCTGCTGTCTGACAGGCGAGTGGGGGGTGCGGGACTGGCGTTGTTCCGCTCATGGTGTTCCGTCTGCCAAAGGGGGGCATACGTGCGGCTGGAGTATGTAAACTCTTTTGCGCTGGCCAGAGTGGAGTCCAGGTGCGGTGTGGCCAGCAGGCAAGAGGTGGCGCTTGCAACGTGCGTTGCTGCAGTCTCTCCTTCCGAGGCGGCCCACACGGGGCTGATGCTGCAGGCTGTTGTTGCTACGCTCCTTCCCATCGGCCGTTAGCGCTTGGGGCTGATCTGTGGCGGCATCCGGCGCTGGATCCAGGCGCTTGCTGGCACCCAGAACCTCCGGCCGCGCGCCCACCTCCGGACTGTGCTGGTCGTTCGCGGAAGGTACGGGGGCACAGTAGGGACGGCGCGGCTTGTCAGAAGGGACGGAAGTGCTGAGAGCACGGGCCACGCGGCATGTATTCCCCCGTGTCCCGACTCACGCTGGTGCAGGTTGTGCAGGTGGCTGCAGCAGCAGTGGTATTGTCCTTCACTGGCTGGAACGTGCACCAGGCTGGCGGGTGACGACCTTCTCGTCCTGGCGCACGCTGCATGTACTGGGCGCCGCTCCGCGCCGGTGTGGTCGGGCAGCTCTTGGGCGGACGCTGGCGTCGCGCAGACAGGGGACGCACGGGGACACTCGCCACTTTCCCGTCGGTGCTGCGCGGGCTCTGATGGTCACGCTGCTGGCAGCAATGAGTGGGAGTACACTTCCCTCGCGGTAACGACTGCCTCAACAAAGGGGTGGCGATGCCGGCAGCATGGCGAGATCCACAGGGGGCTCTCCGGGACCGCAGTTTCCGTAGCGCCTCACCGACCGGCAGTTGCAGGGTCACGCTGTGCAGGTAGGTGTCGGTGCTTCACGCTGCATCACTCTCCCACGGCGCGGCAGATGTAGCCATCATGCACGGGGGTAGGATCCCCTTTTCTCTTCCGGACGCGCTCTGCGCGGGGGGGGCACCGGGCACTTACCCCACGAAGCAGGCCGCCTGAGCGAGCGCCGCCGGCTGAACGCGCTCCCGTTGGGCAGGGAGATGCGTGGGCGGGCGCAAGCCGACAGGTTCAGGCAGCGGGGTAGGCGATGCGGCCGCAGAGGCCTCGGGCGACAGGGATGAGCAGTCGCCGGCCGGAGCGGAGCTGCGCGGGTGGGCTCCGCGACCTCCCGCAGGACGTCCCCGGCAACAGAGAGATGCAGGGCAGCGCGGGCGGGCACCGCACGCACTCGGCAGGAACTGGGTGAGTAGGCAGGCACGCATGGGGTGCGACCGGCCTCGTCGCCAATGTGGTGTTGGGCCTCAGGCCCACATGCTGAGGAATGAGGGACACTGACACAGCGCAGTCTGGTGTAGTAACTGGGGCAGGGCACGTGCGCCCTGCCCCTTTTATTGACAGGGTCACCTGACTGGTGACGCCTGTTGTGGGTGGGTGTATAGTGTATGTTACATCAGAGGCAGAACACTAGAACGGTGATCAGCCGATCACTACAGTATCTAGGCCACTTTCTAAAAACAAAAGAACAGCAGAACTTGCGTGCCTCGTGATGTCAACAAAGTAACTAACTAAAATTCTGCATTTAAAGGTTTGTTTGTATTGGGCCACTTGAAATGCGCTCCCACTTCTTTCACAAACTTGTAAAGATTTACACCTGCATTCCGCCTAAACATTCCTACTCCCATATCCCGCCCTATTAAAGGATTGTTGCTCGGGCCCTCTCCTGTATGGCAGGAAAAATACCTTCTTTTTTGGGATTTGTGTGACAGAGGTGCATGAATTTTCGAAGTAACCACAGAGTCACTTGGCTGTTAATGTTTTTATAGTCATCATCTTTTAGCAAGTGCAGCTGAGCGTAAACATTCGTGGTGGTTTTAAACTGCCCGTGTGAAGGAAGCGCGGGTACACGTATTACCGGCTCAGTTTGCGGTGTCTTAAGTTGGTTTGTTTGAATCAGATGTCCATTATCCACCACCAAAATTTGCCTGATCCGTTTGTTTTGCCTAAGAGTGCAATCTAAAATAAACTTAGTATCTGACATTGCATTACCCACAGAAAGTACATCAGCAGTGCGGAAGTCCTAAAGACGTATGTTGATAGATAGGCAGTCTCTGAAATGACAGGTGACAGGAACTTTTCAGGGCCGTAAAATGCACGCATTACCTTGCGTATTGAAAAACCAACATTTGTTCTTATAATCCAAGGCTCTCTGATTATTCTTATCATATGACATTGATTCTACTAGATAATTTTAGTTACTCCTTCTGAGTCTCTGCAAATCTCTGCTTTTAGCGGATTTGGTAGGAAAATGTGCTGCCACATACGTCGTTTATTTTCGTTTTTAAAATGTTTACAGGATTTGTGAATACCTTCCTTCATTTCCTATTGGAAGGATTAGGTTTTCTTGACGAACTACAACCATTTAAATAAATATGCAGGGGTTCCTCTTTAAATTTCTTACAAAACTAATATTTTTCTCAAATTTCTTTGTGTAATTGTGCTGAGAGACACAATTTGACCTGGTTTTTCCTCCCAGATTTTACTTCAAGAGATGATTATGCTCATTCAAATACTGAAATTCAGGATAACGATTTACAACCCTTCTCTTTTTTTCAGAGTTCATCAGTAGCATGTGATGACCCATTGGAACTGCCTAAGAATGCATGCATTGCTGCCAGAATGTATTCTATTCTAAAATATTTATTAATGCAGCTAAGCTGATAATGTCTGGCCATTATTGTCCACGCATACTTAAAATTGATTTAAAATTATGCTTTTCTCCCAGTATATAGATTTAGATTATTGGTATACGCTACCAAAGCAACCGATGTTCTTGCTTAATTTAAGCCATGTTTAGACTTGGAATTATCACATACAAACTAAATCAACTAAATAATTTTACTCTGTTGGCCTATATAGCAATTACTCCCATGCCTTCCTTTGAATATGTCTTAAGCTTTGACATGTTTAATATACACTCAGACACGATTAAATACATTATTGGTGAATTAGACTTTTATAGTGATATTGCTAGTTTTATAATTAGTTTGTTTTGGTAATTTTATAATTGGCTTACGTAATGTTTGTTGGCGGAAGGTAATGGACCAGGGATGGACTTGGTTTTTTAATGGGTATATGCTCACCAGCCCTGGCAGGTTATGGGGTAGATGATACGTTGCTTTATGTCACAGTTTTTTTTATCAACTACTTTAATATTAATGCGCTTCCAGAACATGAGAAATTCATCCATAGGTTTAAGTATTCCAGCCTCTGGGCTTTAATTGCTAAACAAACAATTGTAGGGTCTTGCATCCTGTTTCACTTGAGGACTGCTAGGCAGTCCTTGTGAAAAGTATTATAGCTGTTTTTGGAAACATGTACAATCCTGGAGGAAGATGTGGAGTAGATTATCTTGTTTTCACAGCACATGTATCACTGACAATAAATGTAATGACCAAATAGTATTATTTGCTTAAATAAGGTGAACGACTGCTATTATTAAAGTAATGTGCTCAGTAACTTTAAGGAGTTTTGTAGCAGCACAATGCTTCAGCATACATTGAAAAGCGCGGACTATAGGGAAGCGCGCCATTAGGATGCGGGCCCCGGGATCCTGGCCACGCCCTCGTCTCTCCTGGATGAGGGATTGGTCGCCGCGAACGGCGTGAAGTACTTCCGGGTCACGGCTGACGCCATTTCTGGCCGGGGCCGGTAATGGGGGAGGGGAGGGCGGGGGCCTATTTAGGGCGCATTGCCCGGGCCCTCGTCCTCTCTTCCTTACAGCGCTGGCCCCGTGTGCAGTGGACTTTGTGAATCTAGGATCGTCGCAGCCTGTTTTCTTTTTCCTTCTTCTGCAGGGCGACGCGACGTTGGTGGGCCGGCTCTTCGTGGTGTGGCCGTCGTGAGCGCACATCGCAGCGGTGCCGGAAGTCTGAAGGAGTCGTTATTCTTCTGGAGGAGGAGCGGGCGCAGCGTTAGGAAGCGGGGAGCAAGCAGTAGAGTGTACTCGCGGTACATGGAGGTGAAGGGAGGGGGCCTTTTGATTGTTGCACGGGGCAGTCGCGGGTGGAGTCTGTGTAATTTTGTTGGTTTATAGTCGAGTGGGGGAGACTGTATCCGGTGACCCTCACGCCTCCGGTCCCTGCGGCTGCCCAGGGCACATAATCGGAGAACACGCGGGAATGAGTAGAGCGAGTTCATTATAGTCGGCCCCCTTTCCTCCTCTAAATATCGGGAGGGCACGCTTTGGGAAAAGGAAAAAATGAGAGAAGTTTCACACGCTCCTCCCAAAATTGAGTCAGTAATAATCCAGTTGGGCTAATGAAGCCACAGTCCCTCAATTTTCTACACGATGGCTTTACGTATTTGGTGCGTTTTCAGGCTAGATGCTGAGCTTGGGCACTATAGTGGGGGCACCGTGTTGAGCCCGGGCTTGCTACTGGCGCCGAATGGTGTGTTTTTGACATGGTGGTGGCTGGGAGCGTTGGATTGGCGAGTTGTTTAAGGCACTGGTTGCTCTTGGCGCCGTGTGCTCACGGTTAAAACTGCGGTAATTCTAGGCGCTACACTACTCTGGCCAGCAGACTTAGAGCCAGAGGAACACGAAATACAATGAGGAAGGCTGCCCGGTAAAACCAGGTCAGTGCAGGTAGCCCCATGCCGGGGGGGATTAACTCGTAACTGCCTGTTACTGGTGGGTGTTACCACGTGGTAATGTTAATTAGGATTGCCGGTTTGACGCGCCGGCAGTACCCATGTTGCAGTTTTTAATCAGAGACCAGGGGTCACGTGTTTGGGTAACGGGAAAAGGAGTTCCTCTTGGGCAAATGTAAACATTTGCTAGCTGCAGCAGTGTGTTTTCCAGCAATGTTGCAAACATTTGAGTGCTCATAACGTCTGGCACTGTCATCCCTCTACCCTAGAAAGTTGTTTCTGGTGACGAGTTTTACGATGCTTTGAGACAGACCTCCCACTCGTCCCTGGTGTTGATATACGGACAGAGAGTCCTAGGACTGTATGGGCACAGAGGCTGATCTCCGACTTCCCCTAAACTGAGCTGTGTACAGAGAAGCTAATTGGGGAATGGTCATGAAAGAGGACTTTGCGTTCAACCTTAGCGGTGATCTGTAACGGAGAATGACGGGTTTTAAGAGTTGGGCATTTAATAGAGATGATTACTGAACTCAGTTAGCAAAGTCTCGACGTTCCACTAGCAGATAAAGGGTTGGTATTATTTATATATACCTGATGGTCATTTTCAGTGAAGCTTGGTAGAGGGGCAGGCTGTCCGCCACGGTGCAGGATCCTTCTTAAGCTTGGGCATGCACATAACACACAAAGCGTGTGGGGTCTGCCGCTAGTCAGGCGCAGGGTCGGGTGACGCGCTTAGGCGCTCGTGGGGTTCCCGGGCTCCGTCAGCACCACTCCCTCATGCCCATTACTTGAGATGGGAGGGGTGCTGTCCGCGTCTCTGAGGCACCACTGGTTTCCGGTTGGAGCACCAACGGGCTCTGGGTGGTGGGCGGCTACCCGCAACAATCTCTCGTTTTAGGTGCCTGCGCCGGTAGCTTCGGGAAGTAGGGGTTAGGGTTATACTGTTGTGGAACAGCTCACGCTTTCGATGGGAGGGGACACTAGTGTGGGATATACTAATTTAAAGTGTAATGGGGTCGGACTAAAGAGACACGAGTGTGTGAGATATACCTGGGTAAAAGAATCAAGGGGTGCTAGGCGGTGCTGTACAAGGAGTTTGAGCAGTGAGTGGCGGAATAACTTGAGGCACTGGTTTAAGGGGAGCGTGGCATAAGCACTAGTGCCAGGTGGTTCTACGATAGAATCTGCATACACACCAGTGTAAGTAAAAAGGCCGCAAGAGAGTCAGGGTGCGCTCAAGGGTTGCAATTTGGGGGAAGCAGGGTATGACCTAGGGTCACCGTTGTGGAGGAAAAACGGCTTAAACGTGCACCCAGTTGTACAAGAATTGGGTGCAGAAGTCTGAGATAGCAGGGGTTAAGAAAGCTGCGTTGGCACTAATGCGAGAGACTAGATGGTCTGGAGTACAGGATATGTACTCACGTGAGATACCCGAGAAGTAACAGCAGCACAATGTGTGCGAGGGTAATAAGCGTCTTAGGTCGAAGGGGCCACAATTGGTAGAGTAGCGTGAGAATCATAACGGGTAAAAGAAGCACGTTTTACATTATTGCGAGCTGCTACGAGGTAACGGACTCCGGATAGGCACTGGCAAAGGTTAGGCCAGGAGTGACAGCAGCAAGGTGGACGCTAGTATGAGGTATGCCGAGGCCAAGGGAAGTAAGGTGCGTGCTGGGCTGACGGAGGACACAGTGTAAGTGCGGAATGTGCATCAGATGATGCCCACTAAGATGTTCTGCAGGTAACAACTGGAAAGTGGGTCCTAGTGTCAGACTAAGTAGGATAATGGTGGTGGTGTGGTGAGGTATCAGCTTACACGCCGAAGGTTCCTACAAAAACGGGCATTAAGGGGGGCCGCCTGACGGCGGGGAGAAATTATACAAGTGGCGGAACAACCTCTTTTCTCTGGCCACCAATTGTGTAGTAAAGGCAATGAGATTTGACATAAAAAATAAGCTACCCTGGGAGAGCGAGTTGTACAGGCTGAGAGGAAACGCAGGGGGAGGGATCGCTATGGGGTAAAGGGGTCATTCCAGATACGCACTAGGTCGTGAGGGGGGCATTTTGGGTAAGCAGCGATATCTTCTACCTTAAGGCACTCTGCCCATTCTCCATCTTTGGGTCCCATCCACAGGCTGCATTATACCCTCTGTGTTGAGCGCTCATGTGCTGGGGGGCAATGGGGATATGACGCATGCATGCAGGTTGGCTTGGAACAGGATAAGTCCCTTTCTTTCAGGGGTGCCCGTGTCTCGGGGGCCGCCATATATGCCAGTGTTTGCTCATCTAAGCAGTATTTAATTCCTTTCAGTTGGCCCTATCTCCTCGGTTTCTGGTCATTTCCGCCCCCACCCAGCTTACGCCAGGACGGGACCTATCATGGGTCCATTTCTCGAGTTAAGTCACATGGCCGGGCTATAAATACTCCTTCTAATGTAACAGGGCCCTGAGTATACTGTGGTGTAGCCCGTCCATAGTATTGTTAGTCCATATGTAAGCCAATGAGCAAGGGGTTGCAACTGCTAGCCAGTTACAGGGCGCAAGTCGGGGGTGCACGCTGGGAGACGGCCCGATCCATTATGTCAGAAGGGGCGACGAGGTTCACCCGGTCTAGAAGTGGATTTCCACGGGAATAGGCAGAACGCTATTGTCTGGGGTAGGTTGCGAACACTAGGACAGTTTCAATGGCGCCGGCAAGTTTTCTGGTCTTGTTCTGAGGGGCAATGGCAGCCAGAGACAAGACTTAGCTGGTTCCAGCGACACCCGTGACATGGGCAGGAATCGAGGGGCCATCGTGACTCCTGGCGGGCAACGGCTCAGATGGCTGGGGCTCGACCCCTCTTGGGGGAATGGGATGCCGGCCCTATCAAAGTTGGTAGGGGCCTCGCTACGAGCGCACCCCGAGGTCATGCAAAAAAGTGCTTAGAGTGGGTTTTCAATGCAAGCTAGTGTCTTACGTGAGGACCAAAGGGGCAGTGACTGGTCTTCACAAAGCCTGGGGGATATAAAACAAGGGCAATTCTTCCAGGGGGAGTAAGACCTTAGCAGGATGCATATTGGCTAACCTCCACTTAGGGAGCGGCGCTCTATCGAGCTTACCTATTCCCCGCAGCATGTACTGGGGGCTGCGACATTTACTGGACAAGATTAGGTAGTATGTCATCCAAAGTCATGTGGGTTACTTGCCCGTACAATGGGCCACTTATGGTTGCAGCAGTGGCAAGGGTTGAAGCTAGTGGGCTTAGAGAGTGTCTCTCTTTCATTGGATTGAAGCGGTGGGCCTTCAGATCGCACACATTCGCAAGATGGTGGAAGAAGCATGGTGCCTTGGGGGACTGCAGTTCCCAGTGTTGGTTATCCTACAATTAGGAGTTAAGTCTAGGTTGGGGCTGGGACACCGAGCTGCAAGGGAGGCTCGGTCTGGTTACGCTCAATGGGGATAGGACGTACCCAAGATGGTAAGGTCGCATGGTGCCAGGGCAAGATTGGGAGCCTGGATCACGGTCAAGCCCCCTTTTTAACGTTTTGACCAAGCGCCTAGAAGGCCAGAATGGCCTAGCAGTGCCCAGGGCTGGGACATGCTTGGTAATGCACCCGCAAGGCAGGCACAGGGATCGCAGGATTCACTGCATTGGTGGGCACATGTCTACCTGGGACCCAGACTGGTGGAGTCAGGCATTGGAATCAGATATGGCCCTGAGCCGGGGGTCGGATGGAACTTGATGGTTACCGAAGTAGGCTGGTGGTGGGGAGGGCGAAGGGCAGTTGGCCCTGGTCGCCCTTGTGGCGGTAAGGAGGCCACATAAATTGCCTTACATTGTTAAGGGAGTCCTCCTGCATACTCCCTAGGCCAGCACTGAGGGGGATACGGTAAGCTCACCCCAGAGACAATGGAGACACCGGCTGGGGGCAAGGGCGCCAGTTTACAAACTAGGGCATGGGGCATCAGCCCCTGGCTATTCCCTATGGGCCCCGATGGGCAGCCTGGTGGTGGAGGGGTGGGCCCCTCAGGTGGCGGACAAGGACCAGATGGCAGGGGCTCACCTCTCAAGGGCGCAGGTGGGTTGCGCCTTGCGTGGGTCTCAGTTGGGGGAAGCGAGCCAGAAGGCCCCTTAGTGCTGGAAGCGATAGAGAACATGCTTCGTCAATAAATTAAGTTCTGTCATTTCTGCTGATAGATTATGAAGTCATGATCAACCTAAATAAAGATATCGTTCAGTGATCAAAGTTGATAAATATGTCATATGAATCTTGAATCTTATTGATGATATATTGTCATGTTTATATGTGAAGGTTTATAATAAACATGGCCTCTTTTACCCACAGCTCTGGTCGTCAAGTCTTGATTTGTGGGTTACGATGGGGGCGGGCCGGGAACAACCTGGGGGGTCCGGGTCCTATTCAAATTAGCATCTGTCTCGCGCAGAGGGGAGGTGTGTACGGAGGGACAGCACTGGTTGGGTATGCACTCATCGGACTTCCAGCTCAATGGTATCTGTTCGTAATGATTGTCTGGAGCATTGTATTCCCGCTTGATTTGCTTTGTGTCAAGCTGCTAGCTGGCAGGGGTAATTGATGTCACTGCGTAGGTTTAGAATAGTGATGCAAGGGCCTTGTGTTGTCGTTTGACCTTTTGTGCTTCCACTAGTTGTAATTAGTTGGCAATCCACAGACAAGATACAGTTCACAGTGGCGGTGAAGTCGGAGGAGGAATCTTCGCTCAGGATTAGCTTTGTTGCAGGTGCTTATAAAAACAAAATGTGATAGGTGGAATGCCTGAATGTATCTCAGCCATTATTCGGGTTGCTTTCTACTCGACTGCTTGCCTTTTTTTTCTACCCATTATGACATTGTAGAAAGAGACCAGCCATATGCAAATCTTTCTTGGTCTGGCTGCAGTAGGAACAGTGCAAACCGAACTTCCAGGTGAGTTCCCGTCCAGATTGGAACAGAAGCAGTCCCAGACCAGTTTCAGCTTGCGCCTTGTACAGTGCCGGTCCCCAATGCTCTGCTTAGAAGCCTGCGGCCGGCGCTATTAAATGTTAGCGCACCAAATGCAAAGGCTGAGTAGTTTTGAATCCACCTCTTTAATCTGCTACCAGGCATTCCCTCCTCCTTCATTTCACAATTATGGCTGCCTGCTCTTTCTCCTTTTGTGATATTTTTTCCGTCTTTCTGTTCATCCTCCTTACCCCTTTGTGTGTTTTTTCCTCTCAGTAAAATATTTGATGTGGAAAAATAAGTGCCAGTCCCCAAAAATGAGTGCAGATGGGCCCGCCGGCTCAAATTAAGCACTGCTTGCCATTGAGAGGTAGTTCATGCCCAGTGGTACAGCGAGCACAGACCTCACGTTTGGCCATACTTGTCATACCTAGGACATCTTACTTAGAAAAACAAAAAAGTAACAAGTGGCCAGCTTAAAATCTTTTTGGGTTGAAATTTTATATTGTGTGAAATTGGCCCACAGGCATCTGAGCGCTTTAAATGAGCACCAAATGACATTACAGAGGTCTTTTCTTTTTTTGCACAGGGAGCGAAGTTATTTTCCCAGAATCACAGGATGTTGAGCCAACGCCGGAACGCGAGCCTGCTTGCCCAGTTCCACACTTGATACGTCAGGCTTATTATGGCATAACGTCAACGGTTTGGCAGATGTATTGCACTTAGGGTGTTTCACTTAGAAAAACAAAAAGTAATGGTTGTACTTGAATTAAACTCAGCCTCTGGTAATTCCTTGGGCCACTATCCAGTTAATTGTATTTTTGTCCACTATGCCACTTTAGACCGGCCATGTGCAAATCACTCTTGCTCGTACTCCAGGAGGAGCAGTTCTGATGAACAGCGAAGCCAGGTGCCTTCCAAACAACCTTTAGGGCGTGCTGCTCACACCAGGTGATGGGCCATCAAGACAAGATGGTGCAGCAGGATCACACTAACTAGCTTTGCATCTGCCATGGTTCTTCATTGGATGAGCTTTGTAATCATTTTACAGAGGCTTGCAGCAGATAGGCCACCAAGACTAGGTGCTCCAACAGTGTTACATGCCCGACCTCACTCCTGTGATTATTTTCAATATGGAGCACTCCACTCAAGAGAATTAACTACTTCTGGTGGGGCAGGGCAGCCCTTTCTCTCCGTTGACTACACAGTCACGGAACGTCAGATGACGCGGCACGCACGTCCTTTTTACTCCACAGTAGATATACACGTGGACGTACGCGCCGCGTTAGTTTCACTCTAACCAGTGCACATCAGCGCTGATGGTTTGGGCTGTATGGATTACAACAGCTTCACCTGGGTGAGTCCCTTCTTCTCTCAGACGCCCGCATGCATCTCTGATGCTTTGCATACTCTTAACACCTCCTGGTCTTTAACGCACTTCGTCCTGTCTCCATTTAGTTACAATCCCTGTAACTGCAAGGACTGCAGCGCCTTTCTCCTAGTCACATAGAGACCCGCAAAGGGGAACCGCTTCACTCTGTTCACCCGGCACATATCTTGACCGCATCCCCCTACCATTTGGAGGGTAAGTTTACCCGCTTTTGCAAACTATGTAGCATTCGGGAACAGAGGCCGTTATCGTTTTTGTAATGTTAGTCGTTTGCCATGATCTTTACTCAACAGTTACTCCATTGAATACCCGTTGAGACTTCTGATTTGTTACCCCTTTGGGAAATAATCAACCCAAGCCCCACTCATGGGAGGAAGCCATTCCAGCCAATTGACGGTGAGTGGAATACTCCCTCTTGTCTTTCCACCAGCAATCGATTACCCCCATCCATTTTTCATTTACTGAGTCATACTCTTTATTTATAGATGCCTTGACAAGTTCATATAGTTTGCACTCCATCCAGGATTGGAGGAGTCCATTTCATTACAACTTGGTGAGTCTATACATGACTCAGTTATCAATTGAATTATTTATTTCTGTTCCCCTAACACACACATCTAAACAATAATCCCTCCTTTTTACCCAGGCTGTCACTATTCCTTTTGTCCTGAAGAAGACCCTACGTGATGTCCCTATAATACAGGCATTTGGGTCGAACCGTCGACGTGTTGTTCTCTTATGTCCACAAACAGTGTAACCATAAAAAATTTAAGTTTCGTGTTATTACTGGAAATATATACTGTGACAGAGATTTAAATATATTTTTAATTCTGAGTTTTGTTTCTTCACTTCATGTCACAACAGTCACTTATTAATCACTCATCCTTTTATTGTATGACAGTCCTTTCTTAGAAAGAAAGATAAAAAAAGAAAAAATATACTTGCTTTTTCTATAAAATTGTGGTGTGTGTTTGTTCTAAAAGTAATGCTTATTGTTAAATCATTGTACAAAGACTGTCCGGTTAAAGGAATTAGGCGCTACCCGATGGAATGTGAGTGGTACAGAACATGAAGGAAAAAGTGCTGTGCAGTGTCTATAAGCTGTATACATGCACTGGGTGTATTTGTACCTGTGAATGATAGTGTATGAAGGGCCATGGGTTCTATTTTGGGAGACCCAGGCCTATTGTTATTTAAACATGAGGAGGTAGAGGAATTCCCCCTGACAGATTTGTGTATTTCTGCATTCCTGTAAGCTGGATGGTACACACACAGTATAAAGGCGAGCCAGGCTTCCCCTTTACAATTGAAAGGGTGCTCTTTGATTCAGTGAGAGGTCAAAAGGAACCCTGGGCACATCCCAGGAAGGACATGGGGCTGATAAGAGAATCCTAAAGAGTAGTGCTGGGGCATTGGGCTAACCTTTTGATACACATGCACATGTCACTGTGGCTCTCATCCATGTGTGAACTCTGGTCACTTCTATGGACTGTGTTGTGGGGCCCTCTGCTTTGGAGTCACTCCTGCCGTGACATACTCCTTTCAAGAGGAAGAAAAGGACAGAGGAGTGGGCAATTCAAAAGAAGCAGACCCCCAACAGAAACTTCCAAGACTCAGTCTCTAAATCACATTTGATGTCTGGACTATAATAGGACTATAAGAAGGGGAGCTGGAGACCACAAATATTGTCAACTGCCAAACAGCCATTCGGCTGTCCGAGGAGGGGAAGCTCTGCAAGACTTCTGCCCATGACCAGGACTGGGGGCCAAGGCCTGCTAGTCTCCCTTCTGGGTGAGGGGACATCAAAGGGTACCCTTGTGGCTTACTATAAAAAAGACAGCCACATGGTGTAACTTGACCAAATCAATCAAAACTTGCAGTTTTTGTTTACAACCAACAAGCAGTGGCAAAATCCCAGTTCGAGTCGACCTTGAATGGCAAGGACAGGCACTGGTGCACGAAAGGACGAGCCAAACTCTTTTTTTTTTTTATCTGTAATCTTCTCTCGGCCTAGATCCCCCAACTTTTGAAATCCAGCCAGAAACTGCTGGTTGCACCTTCACTTCATCAGAGCAGATTATTTAGAACTTAAATTCGAGTGTTCATCTTGGAAGTCTTGTATTCCTGTAAGACAGTGAAACGTTCATTGATGTCAAAGGGTACATCTTCTGCCACTGAATCTGAGTTATCAAGATCTGGTACAAACATTGAAACACCAAACAAAACTCCCATATGGAGTACGACCACCCAACATTTGTCTAGGCAGATTATTCAAATCTCTCTGTAAACCTTACAGGTGATGAATCCAACTACAACCTGAACCTATTAATCTAGTTGTTAAGGACTGCTTTAAGTCACTGTTCTTTCTTTCCACTACCAAAGTTTCCTCAGTATGATAGGGGGGTGGAATAATGCACAGCAAAACCCAGGGTGCCCATTGTGTCCCGGTATGCCTTCGAGGCGAAAGCCGGGCCCTGGTCTGAGTGGAATGTTGCCACTGCATATGTTACTGATAATGATTTGCAAATTGTGGTCACACCCATAGAAATCAAGAACAAGAATCAACTGCCTCAAAGATGTATTTGTAGGTACCAACCGTATGGAGTGGTCTGCAATGCTTTAAATAGGCACATTTTAATGGCTTATTTGATACTAAAAAGGGTGTCTGCGATGGGCGTGCAACTGTGGAACCTTTAATTTGTTGACAAATTATTATTATTATGTAGCTTATAGAGCGCACGACTACCCCGAACGGGAGTGTCCCGGCGCTGGTAACAGGTAGAGAGAGGGAGGATAGGAGTTGGATTGCCACGGGTGCTAAGGAAGACTGAAAAGCCATGTCTTCAAGGATTTCCGGAAGCTTAGCTCCGTGTTGGCCTTTCTGATGTGTACAGGCAGGGAATTCCACAGAGTTGTGGTTCGGACTGTAAAGGATCTTCCTCCTATTCTAGCCCTAGCGAAACGAGGGGTGTTAAGGAGTTCAAGATGATTGGATCTTAGGTTTCTTGTTTGCTGAGATTTACGGATTCTTTTCCGAAGATAGAGGGGGCCACTTCCCTTTATTGCCCTATAGGCAAGAGTGAGCGCCTTGAATTCTGTGCGTTTTTTCACAGGCAACCAATGAAGACTGCGTGTACAGCAAAGTACACATTTTTTTGTCTGTTGATAAAGACCCTGCCACCAGTATCGCTTCTGTAACAGAGAAACAGTAGCCGCCGCACCAGCAAGGGAAGACGCCAAACCCTCATGAGCTGCTATTATTAACTCTAAGCTGCGGTCCCTGCTGGGTATTACTCGATCACCTACCCCAGGAATGCGGGAAAAGGGAACATTATGAGGACTCAATAGATGGGAGTTCTTCTTAATAGCCTTTAGGTAAGAGCTCGCTACTAGCCGATTCAGTGACCGCAGCCATAATGTCTTCATCTGTTCTTGTATGTGAATGAGTAATCGCAGCCACAAGTAGCCGGAAGAGCCACCTTGGCAGCTTCATTAGCCGACGAATCCCTTGCAACGTGTACCCCAACACGCTGATGACTCAATGTGTAGATCACATGAGCCAATGGCAAAGCATCTTTCAGAGCTACCACTTTCCCCCAAAGAAGCTTTTTCTTAATAGTATTTCCTTTAGAATCCCGGAATTACCAATAAGGTCATTACGTTAAAGGTCTGGATGCAGTAATAGAAATCACACACTATAAGTGTGGGGAATTTTGAATCGGTATTCTGCAAAGCAAGAACCAAAGCTTTCAATTCAGCCAACTGAGCAGTACAGTCACATAGAATTTCTGTATATGTTCTTTGTGCCTGAAAAACTCCATCTTTCATGACCCCCTTAACTGTAACACTAGCAGCTGATTACTTGTACTTTGTACCAACCACAACTGGGCCGAACTATCAGTATAGATTATGAAAGCATATTCTACTGGAGATAGTGTATTCTCAAATTAGGGTCAAAACATTCTCTACATCGGTAGCCGTCAAGAAAGAGGCACACTGGATTCATCTCAGATACAAGGCTTTCTCATTTGGAATGCTGGCCTTGGTGACGGCCTCAAGTGCTGGAACAGGAGACACCACAATTATACGTCTCCCCTGTTCCAGTGGACGTTCTTTCAGTACAGCCATCTGAACTGCAGTCAAAACTTTCTCAATTGATACAAAACGCATTTCTGCATTGGAATATGAATGCGATTTTTAAGCAATCGGCTCTATTTCTCCTTCATTAAATAAATCATGTGTAACTACTGGAACCCGTAATTATGTGGATCTCTAAATTAGTAAAGTTAACACATGTATGTAAATGTTTAGACTCAAGCATGTGTGCCTGTAAATTACAGAGAATATTAGTATGTTCAGCAGGCCAATCTTTATTAGAAAATTTAGGATGAGTCAAATCGTACAACGGTCTAACCTGCTGTGCATAATCTGGTATGTATGATGTACCAAAATTCAGAAATCCCAAAATCGATTTAAGCTTTTTAGAGGTATTTGGTTGTTGCAACAGAGCATGTTTCTCCTCGAAATGTGGTGCCAGGCTTCTGCCTTCTTTGGATAACTCATATCCTAAAAATAGGAAACTGAGAAAGGCAATTCTAGATTTTTTTTAAAAATGTATGTGAGAAAGTGCCCTCCTTCTGCATGGTTGCCCCCACTTTTTGCTGAACTGCTGATGTACTTTGACTGAGTGTGCCATGTGCTCCTGCCAATCAGGTACCCAGGGCCTATGTTGTTTCCCTAAAACTGCATTGCAGACCAAACCCAATTGGCACTCTCTGGCCACAGGTCAGCCCCTGGTAAATGGTACCACAGCTACCCAGGACACTGTGACCAGGGAAGGGCTCTAAGGGCTGCAGCACTTATTGTGCCACCCTTAGAGTTCTTGTACCTTTACACTCACACACTGCCTTTGCAGGCTGCATGTCTTGGTGCAGAACAAAGTGAAGAGTCGACATGGCACACATCCCTGTGTGCCTTGCCTACAACCCACTGCCCTGGCATAGATCAGTCACCCCTCTAGCTGGGTCCACTATACCAGTGGTGAGGGTACATGTGCATGAGCCCTGTACCCCTACAGTGTCTTAAGTCAATTCTTAAACATTGTAAGTGCAGTGCTGCCATTAAGAGTATATGGTGCTGGGATTTTGTCATTACGAACTCCACAGTACCATAATGGCTGCACTGAAAACTGAGAAGTTTGGTATCAAACTTCTCAGCACATTAAACCCACACTGATGCCAGTGTGAGATTTAATGAAAAATGCACACAGAGGGCATCTTAGAGATGCCACCTGAAAAACGACCTACCACTAGTGTCCAGGCTGAGTGGCAGCTTTCAGCTGCCACCACCCGACATGTTTCTGGACCCCTGGGTCGAGAGCCTGCTGCTCTCGGGGGCCTGAAACAATGCACATCCTGGGACGAGGTGCCAAGCCTCCTCCCCCCAGGATGGGCAGGATCCACGAAGGGGAAGCTTCAAAGTCTTGCCGCCTTTGTGAGCTTCCCCAGGCCTTTTGCTGCCTTCAGCAACTGGTCCCCACAGGTTCTGACCCCTGTTTGGGCGAGAGGACCGGCGGGAAAACCAAGTGAGGAAGGGAGGTGTGCCCACCTCTGCCAACTCCACCCCTCAGGTGGGGGAGGCGAGGTGAAGCACAACTCTCAGTCCCCGCCATCTTGCAGATGGGGGGACTCAGCCATCCAGGGTGAGGCATATGCCTCCCTCCCACTGTAGGGTGGCATAATAGGGGGTGTCCCCACCCCAGGGAAGGGACCCATTGGTCCCAACCTTTTTACTTACCTGTAACCCCCCTAAATCTGGTATTTAGGGGCACCCCTGAACCTTGCTTCCTCAGACAAGAAACTACAAGAAGAAAAGAAGAAGGACCGAACAGCTGTGCCGAAGCTAAGAAGAGGACGACGCCCACGGACTTGGCCCCAGCCCTACTGGCCTGTCCCCACCTCGAACTTGCAGAAGCGAAACTCCGGTGTGTCCTGCAGCCAGCAGCCTCCAGAACCCCGAGGACCTGCCCTGCCTTCAAAAGAAAAGACTCTGTCTCCCTGTGTTCGACTTGGCATCTTTTGGCGTGTTTCCCCCGAGTTTTTGCATTCTGACCTCCCGGTTTTGACTCTGTTGGTGCTGGCTTAGTGTTTCTGCGCACTTTTCTCACTGCTGATCAGTGGTAAAGTGCAAGTGCTCCTGTGGTAAAATGTGTTGTGGATTGGTGTTTCCATGATTGGCCTATTTGATTTATGTGTTAGCCCCTAGTAAAGTGCACTGAGTGTGCCAGGGCCTGTAAATCAAATGCTGTTAGTGGGCTGCAGCACTGGATTGTGCCACCCACATAAACAGCCCGTAAATGTAACTCTGGCCTGCCATTGCAGAGCTGTGTGCAGTATGGTACTGCCATGTCGACTTGGCAAGTGCACCCACTTGCCAGGCCCTAACCTACCCTTTTCTTACATGTCAGTCACCCCTAAGGTAGGCCCAAGGTACCCCTGAGGGCAGGGTGCAGTGTATGTGAAAGGTAGGACATGCCCTGGTGTGTGTGGCATGTCCTGATAGTGAATTCCTGCCAATTTCGTTTTTCACTACTGCAAGGCTACCTGTTCCCCATAGGACAGAACGGGGAGTTTGTTTATAACATCTTATAAACATAACTGGCCCTGGGAACTAGGTAGGAAAATTAAGTTTAGTATGCCTGAACTCATAATCTAAAGATGCATCTTTTAGTGAAGATGATTTTTACATTCTGTGTTTAAAAATACCACTTTTAGAAAGTAGGTATTTTCTTGCTCAGCCATCCAGCAGGCCTCTGCTGGGTTTGTGGATTGACTGTCTGGGTTTTGGATGACAGGGACTGGGGAGCAGGAGTGGCTCCGGATAGTCTAGGTGGGTCAGGAAAGGGCTGAATAGACCTGGGCTGCATTTAGAGTAGGGGGAGGAGATTTCCTTGCACCTGAATGGGCCTGGTCTGCCTCTGACAATGCCGTCTCCACCTGCCAGGAAGCCACACCAGAGAGGGCAGAACTGGTTCTGGCTGGGCTCAGACACTTCCTGCCGGAGAGAACAAAGGATTTTGGGCTATAAAAAGTGGAGCCCAAACCCCTGAATTTTAGAACTCTTTTGGACCAAGAAGACTGCCAAGAAGAAGAGCTGGAGAAGCTGTGAGGAGGAGCTGCCACTTTGCTGTGTGCTTTGCTGTGTTGGCCTGCAGTGGTTGCTTCTGTCTTGGGCAGTGAAAGGACTGGACTGAACGTTCTGCAATCTACTTTTGTGAGTTTCTCCAAGGGCTTGAGGTAGAGCTTGCCCCCTGTTCAAGAAGTCTCAGGAACAGCAAAGACTTCAAGCTCTTCTGCCCTCAGCACTGGGAACTGTGTGTTTTGTGCTGCAGCAGAAGAAAAAGCAACCTGACGCCGCTGCCGACTCCGTGTCCTGAAGGCACCGCAGAGGGCACCGCCGCACCACGACCCTGGTCTCACCGCCGACGCTTGCTGACGCCGCCACCGAGCCGCTGCTCGCACCGCGACCTGTGGGCGCCGCACCGCCTCGCTTCACGACGACGCCTTGGTATCCCCGACGACGCCGCTCCATGCCGAAATCGACTCCGCTGCTTGCACCGTGGTTCGAGGGCACTGCTCGTAAAGTTACACGACGCACCGCCCTCATCCCGCACCGCAGCCGTGGCCTGCCGGCGCCATCGACTCCAGTTCGTCAGCCGACGACAGCGCTTCAGCAACAACGACGCCGCTGCATGCACCGTGACCTGCCAGCTCCGCGACGAGCACCGTATCACTCCGCACCGCGACCCTGGTCTCACCGACGACGCCATCTGACGCCGCCACCGAGCCGCTGCTCGCACCGCGACCTGAGGGCATTGCACGCCCCACCACTGCACTTCGCACCGCAGCACCCGACGCCAGCGCTCCTGACTTCAACCGCGAGGAGTTCGATCTGCAACGCGTGTGACTTCGAGGGCTTGACGACTCCTGCACCGACCTCCAGAACCGACGACTGCTGACGCCGGGCTTTCGGAAGCTCAACGAGAGGTCGCCGACGCCCTGCCTTTCTAAAAGGTCAGCCAGAACTGTTTGGATTTGTTTGCTCACGATGCCGTGAGAGCCCCAGAGGGAGCTATCGACTTCAAGGAACTGTTTTTCAAGGTTATTTTGATAACTGAAGATTTCTAAGTACTGTATTGTGGATTTTTATCGTTTTTGGTCTTGTCTTAAGTATATAAAAATATTGGATATTTTTCTAAACTGGTGTGGTGTCCTTTTGTAGTGCTTACACTGTATTACTGTTGGTTATGTGCAAATACTTTACACACTGCCTCTAGAATAAGCCTGACTGCTCGTGCCAAGCTACCAAGGGGGTGAGCAGGGGTTATTTTAGGAGTATAACTCCCTTATCCTGACTAGGAAGAAGGGTCCCTATTTGGACAAAGGTACCTACCTCTGCCAACTAGAGACCCCCATTTCTAACACCTGTGAACACCGGATTTGTTCACCAACAGACTCCAGGTCCGGCAAAGTCTGCTAGTCTGCACCCGACGCCCATGGCCCGAGTTCGAGTGGCCCAACACCACGAGGAGGTCTCCCTGGTGATCCTGACCTGAGATCTGGTGACCCCTGACCTGCCTCAAGTCTCCAGCCGACGCCTGCAGCCTCAAACCGGAAGGTCCACCTAACCGCGACCAGGAGCTGGTAAGAAGATCCGACCCTTAAAGGCACTCCGGCACCCGACGCCCCACATCCTTGGGTGGCCCAACCGACAGTGCCTAACCAACCCCCAGCATCCCAACTTACCTTTCCAAGTGGTGGTCGCAACCAGAAGACCTTCGCCCCGATCCTGCAGTGTGTTTGCAAACCGGAGACTCCCCATTGAAAGCTACAGGGCGCCCAACGCCAAAACAGCACTCTGCACCCAGCTGCCCCAGCGCCGCTGAGGGTGCACCTTTTGTGCTGGCTTGAACCCCCATTTGCCCTGAGCTGAAGTCAAGGAGCTTTGCTCCCACAACCCTGTGGCCTGCTCGTAAGCAGCCACCAACCGGAGGCCCCCTATCCCCCTTTGGATAACATCGGGCCTCAGCCCTATGCACCGGCCGCCATAGTGTCGCTGAGGGTGTAACAAGAGTGCATCCTTGACCCTGGGGGACCCCTGAGTCTACCCCCAGAATACCAACTCCCACAACCGAATACTTACATTTGAACCGATAACCCTATTTTCCTCCATTGGATAACATTGACTGTTTTTCTGTGAAAAGTTTTTAAGTGTGGAGTTGGAAAATCTAAGAAACCCTTTAAAACTGTAACTATATAACAAAAACGCTTTTACTTATCTTTTTACAGGAAATGTCGCAGTGCAGTATCCAGGTATACTGCACTGTGTAGGAAAAGTAATCTGTAAAGTAATCTACTTGACATTCTACTAAAAAGCCAATACAAAGTATATGTACAGTATATCAAAAGCATTGCATTACTAGTAGCTGTACTGTAATCAAATCAAAGTGCATATACAATTGCAATTCAAACTGTTTACAAACTGCATTACTGCTGTAAAGTATTTATTGCTTACCTGTGCCAGGCTTGCTTGGTTCTAGAAAATAAAATAACTAAAAGAATATTTTTAGAAAAAAACAATTGGTCTGAAGTTCAGTCTTTGAGTGTGTGATATCATTTGCTGATTGAGTGTGTCCAACAAATGCTTAACAGTACCCTCTGATAAAGCCTTACTGCTCGACCACACTACCACAAATAGAGAGTAAGGTGCTATCTACTTTTACCTCTGCCTACCTTTAGGGATCCACTGGACTCTGTGCACGCTATACCTCACTTTGGTATAGTATATACAGAGCCAGCTTCCTACAATGTATAGCCACATTCAGAAAATCCTAGAACTATTCGATCCACTCTGGCCAAATGTACGTTTAAATCATTGTCCATGATGTAAATGTCATCAATGGAAGGCAATGCTCCTGAGTAAATTTCTTGTAAGCTTGACATCACTCGGACAGCAAACGGACCTGGACAGTTCTTATAGCCCCGTGGGAGTCGACAGAACCGCCGTTGTGCTCCCAAAGCTGAGAAAGCTGTCAAATTTTAGCTTTCAGTTGCCACATTGTGACAGAAAAAAACACTAGGGGTTCCTGAACCAGCTCCCCCTTGCTACTCGAGCAGCAGGTCTTCTGTTTGCCTCCCACTGAACCCTGCCTTGGGGCCTTCTGCCTTGTCTGCTTCATTTTCCACCTCTTTTGCCTCGCTTTCTGTTGCTTTCTACCTCTTCCTCCACTGCTTTCTGCTCCGTTTTCGGTTACCTTTTGGCTCTTTTTCTACTGATTTCTGCCCTTTTTTCTGTTGCTTTCTGCCTCTTTCCCACTGATTGCGCCCCTTTTTTGGTGCTTTTTTGCCTCTCTTTCTACTGATTCTGCCCGTTTTCTGTTCATCTGTGTTCCTGCTTCCCGTAAGCCATGCCCACCACCACCCAGCTCCCCTCCCTCCTCCCAGGACCTACTTAATGGAGGCCGCAACGTGACCCCATTGAGCAGGTCCCTGAACCAGCTCTCCCTTGCTGCCCTAAGCAGCAGGACTTCCGCCCGCTGAATCTTGCCTTAGGGCCTTCTGCTTTGTCTGCCTCGTTTTACACCACTTTTGCCTTGCTTTAATTTCCTTTCTGCCTCTTTTTTCTACTGCTTTCTGCTCCATTTTCCATTGCCTTTTTGCCTCTTTTCTACTGATTTCTGCCATTTTTCTGTTGCTTTCTGCCTCTTTCTCCACTGCTTTCTGCACCGTTTTCTGGTGACCTTTGCCATTTTCTACGTATTTCTGCCTGTTTTTCTGTTTTCTGCCTCTTTTCTACTGATTCTGCCAATTTTTGTTGCTTTTTTGCCTCTTTTCTGATTTCTGCCCGCTCTCTGTTTATCTTGCTTCACTTTTCCCAACCGTTTTCTGTCGCCTCTTTGTGGTCCCGCTTTCTTCCTCCCGCAAGCCTTGCCCACTGCTACCCAGCGCCCCTCTCAGCTCCCATGACCTACTTAATGGAGTCCTCAGCACCGCTGCACAGCTGGCGTGCCCACAGCGCTCCAAAGGCATACCAAATGCAAGCCCTTCTGCACCCGTTCCGCGCCCAGCGCAAGGAACCCTGGTTCTCCCGCCCACAGCATATACACCACCGCGAGCTCTGAGCTCTGAACTCCAGACTCTGCAACAACAACTGGTGCTGCACTTCTCCACCATCAACAGCAGGACCTTTCACCTGCCTGCACTGTCTCTTCTTCTGCGACACTGGAGCACCCACACCACAACCACCACCATGCCATGCCGGCAACTCAACTGCTTGCTCCTCAACACACAATATCTCTGCAAGCACACCACCAAAACCTGGGACATCATCACCACCCTTGCCCTGGACGTCATCTTCCTCACGGAGACCTGGCTCACTTCCGCATCTGCTCCCGACATCGCCTCAGCAACACCCGACAGCTACAAGATAGCACACCGGAACCACATCAACAAACATGGAGGTGGAATCTCCATCATCCAAATAGAAAATATCTACTGCATCACCACTGCAGATGACACCACCCCAATCATAGAACACTTCAATTTCAAACTCTACACAGATGGCAAATTCACCATCAGTGGCACCCTCGCTTACAGACCTCCAGGACCACACCCCAACTTCTGCAACGCCATTCCCTACTTCATCGCCCTGCTTGCCATTGACTCCGAGGACTACATCTTCTTCGGAGACCTCCATTTCCACCTCGACGACCACAACAATACCAACATCAACAAATTCCTCGAAAGCATGAACATCGGCCTTGCCCAACTAGTCACCAGCCCAACACAGGACACACCCTTGACCCCTTCTTCACGGTCAGTGACAGAGTCAATTACGGTCATGTCACTGAACACACCTGGACAGACCATGCCATTGTCCACTTCATCATCAACAGACCCCCCGGCACCACCCTCAAGAACACCCATTGCCTCCCACCGCAGCTGGAGTAAAGTGTGAGAGAGCCAATGGACCGACGCCCTCAACACCTCCCACCCTGACTCCGCATCCAACCTAGAACAAGCTGTCAAGAACTTCACTGTCTGGATCACCAACTGCGCCGACAGAGTCACCCCCATCAAGCCCAGCAAGCACAAAAGATCCACCACACAGGCCAGATGGTACAACACAGCCCTCAACCACTACCACCAGCTGCTGAAGGAGACGAAAAAGAATGCCCTGGTGGATCGCAAGGAAGCCAGCTCCAACCACAGCAAAAAACTCTTCAACATCGTCCGGGAGTTCTCCAACCCCTGAGACGCCGAAAACATTATCATCCCTTCCCATGAACTTTGCGTCACCTTGGCAGACTTCTTCCACGACAAGAGCTCCACCATCTACAAGAACTTTGAACCCCAGCACACCCCTGCCGACTTGTTTAGCCACCTTGCTCCCACTGAAGCAGGACCCAACTGCATACTCACCACCTGGAACCAGCTTACCACACAGAACACCACAGCAGTCAAGTCAAGTTCAATACAAGTTTATTTAGACCATTGGCCCCCAAACATTTTAAAACCACATCAGTAAAACATCAATAAAACATTCTAAAATCACAATTCATTGTTTGACCTCATAAAACTTCATAAAATACCCTCAACATACCCTTCGACATTTCATGTAACATAGGCCACACAAAACTATATATAGGAAAATCAGTTCAAAATGCTATTGAGGGATTCTTTAACTTTTTGGATATACTTCCCCATGGCACACGCTATGTCTAAATTAATCATTTCTGTTAAAAGCATTACTGCTTGAGCCCTATTTTTAATATCATATTTTTTAAAAGTTGGACATAAAAACTCTTTCCGTATATCTAAAAATCTCCGACAGTCCAGTAGTAGATGTAGGACATCACATGTTGTTCCCAAAGTACAGGTACATTTTCCCATACTATCAATCATACATCTTTTTACCCCGTCATTCACATAACATGGGTTTACCCCAATCTTTAGCCTCAGCAGTTCTCTTCTCAACCGGCAGTTAGGCAGCCTATCAATATAGGGGTAGTGTTGTTCATTTTGCCACGCTAGCGCCATGAAACGTACACATTTTTTCCTCAAAAGGTAATCTTGGTCCTGAGCTCAGGAAAATTCTTTACCCAGGACCCCGAGTTCCCTTTTGTTGATCTTAATTTGGAGAGTCTTGGGGCACAGCGTAATCTTCAAAGTGTGGCCCGCTTTAGTAATGATAGCTCTTGTCCCTTTTGCCCACATTAGCTCACTCTTTGCAATCTCATTTCTGCACCATTGTGAGATTTTATAATCTTCCCCCATGCCCAGGCGCTGCCAGAAACGTAATAGGGCCATACACGCTGTTATACCCCATGAAGTTGTTCCCAATTCTAATCTCACTGCCTGTATCATTGACGATTTGGGCAAAGAAAATAGGCTTTTCAGGGTGTTTCCCTCCTCTGAGTCCCATCCGTTTTCACCATTCAGATAAAGCACTACCATACCATACAAAAATTGAGGAGGTATCATTGCTGAGTACACTTTTAGAACTGGTCTGTCGGACATGTCGCCATATGCACAGTTGAATATTTTTAGTCCCCTGACCGATGCCAAAGCCCTCAGTTTTAGTGAGTCGAGATGAGTACACCACTGTAAACTTCTCTCAAACCACATCCCTAGGTACCTATATTCATCAACCTTTTCCATCTTTTCGGTGCCCAGGAACCATGTGAACCCAATTCTCCTTCGACCGAAGCATAGGATCTTTGTCTTATCCATATTGACAACGAGTTTTTTACATGACAATATTCATTGAACCTCTTTAGTTTTCTTTGTAGGCCAATCTCCGTTTGATCCACAATTACTAGATCGTCCGCGTAAAGTAGGCAAGAAATATGTTTCCCGTCTTGTTTCGGGCTTGCCCCACTCACATTGCCCAGGATTGACGGCAAGTCTGCAATAAACAGGGAAAATAGCAGGGGGGCCAGTATGCACCCCTGCCTCAGCCCATTGCCAATCTGAATTTTCTGAGACAAGCTCCCATCTACATTTAAGATTATCTGGGCCCAATTATCGGTGTGAAGTGCTTGAATCAGCCCTAGCAGATCCCTTGGTATGTTATATCCAGTCAAAGTCTCCCACAGCTGCTCCCGGTCCACCAGATCGAATGCTGCGCGGAAGTCCACGAAGCAGCAGAACAAACTTCCGCTCTGCTCAATCGACTTCTGCGCAATGGTCCAGAGCGCAAAGCAGTGGTCGACCGTTGTGTCCCTCTTTGAACCCCCCCTGTTCTGGGGGCACAATCCGATTTACTTCTGCCCAGTCCTTTAGTATTCCTAAGATTACTTTAGCTAAGACTTTTTCTCCTATATCAAGGAGATTTATTAATCTATAATTCTTGGGGGCATTTAAATCTCCTTTTTTATGGATTGGCCTTAAGATAGCTCCTCTCCAGTTTTCTGGCACAATGCCTGTCTTAAGGATCCCCTGGAACATTTTTGCAAAAAACTCTGCCCACCACTCAGGTCTAGTTTTTATTATCACTGCCGGCAGATTATCTGGGCCTGCTGCCAGAGTTAGGTTTAAGCCAGATATTATTTTCCTTATATGGCTGGAGGTAAAGTGTTCCTTTATCTCCTCCCTCACACTTATCCATAATATTGTGCTTGCTTTCTCTGCCCTTGGCCATTTCCCGTAAATTTCCCCCAAGTAATACACCCAGTTATCTTCGGGGACCAGGCAGTGCAGGGATCCTGATGTCTTACCTGAGCTTTCTTGGACCAATTTCCAGAACCCTTTCACATCTTTAGACTCAATTACGGCTAGCATGCTTGCCCAGCATCTATCTTTATAGGTTCTTTTTTTATTCCTAATAATCGTTTTGTAATTTATCCTTAGTTTCTGGAGGGTAAGTGAAAGCTCAGCGTTGTACCTTACTCTAAGTCTTCTTTCCATTTGTCTGATGCGTGCTTTTACTTTACGACATACCTCATCGAACCATGGACAGTCTTTATTAGGGGATCTAATGTTACTGGCTGTCCCAGGTTTACTACATTTCATTTTTACCCTTAGGCATTCCACCAGTTGTCTTATTGTATTTTCATACCAGGCGTTGTCATCTTCCTTCGGGATATTTTCTAAGGCGAGAGTCTGCTGAACAGCACTTAATTTTATAATGTGCTCCTCAGATATACGAGTTGTTAACCTCTTTGGGTAGTCCACCTGTAACTGAAGTATCGTCTCTCTCTGATTGCCCCTTTTTACAAAAAGTTCTGTCTTCAAGGGGTAATGATCACTTCCTTCCACACTCGAAGTGCTTAATTAGGTCAAAGGTCCAGGCATGAGTAAACACGTAATCTATAGGGCAGGGTTGCTGGCCTATCGTAAATGTACGCCTAGCTGGCCGGTCGGTATCCATTCTACCATTTACACATAACAGACCCATAGAGCCCAACATTTGCCCAAAAGCCAAATCTTGGGCTGAGATGTCTCCGCTAGGAAAAATCGCAGCCTCTATATTATAAGCGCTCAACAATTCCTTATACCAAGGGTCTATTCTGCGGGGGTCTAATCTATGGTTAAAATCTCCCAGCACCAAGAGCACATCCTTCTGGTAGGTATCGCATGCATTCACCATATCCTCTTTTAAAGTTCCCAGTTCACGCTTATATTCGTCCTCTTTTCCCTTCTGGATATACAAATTAACAATACAAATACCTTCATAGCCTGGCACCACATTCATTGGCAGCACTCTACAACCTAGTGCCCACTTACATTTCAGTGCCAAGGGTTCTACTATCCTGGCAATTTTTGTGGAGATCAGCGTTAGCTGACCTCGTGAAGGTCTGCCTAAAGGATTTTTCCTCGCTACTTTCGCATGATGGGTAAACCCTTCTTTGACTAGGGTTTCGTCGCACAGCCACGTCTCCTGCAGACACACAATATCATTACTCTCAATGATCTTACTGAATCTTTCTTGGGTCGCTATTCTCTTATACCTGTTTATATTCCAGGTTAATATGGATAGGCTGTGCGACGACCCTTGCAGCTAGTCGATCTCACTCAGTCCCCCATCTTCCTTGTACTCTACAGGTGCAAGGGCTCTGTATCTGTTCCCCACTAGCATATCTTCTTCACCTCTCTCTAATGCATTAGAGATAACGGTTATTTCAAGATCTTCCTTATTATCCCAATAGGAGTTAATCAGTCTTATCTGTCGTAATCCCAGCCCAGCATGGTTCATGAGGAATGTCTTCCCCTGCTTATTATTCATCAATTCATCCTTTCCCACTAATCTGATGCCTTCCTTTTGTAACTCATATTCGGCGTTTTCTATTGCTGCTTTTACTAATGTTGAATAAAAGAGGACCTTGGTTACTTCACCCCCTTTGTTGTTTACCAAGAACCCTACTTCCCTAAGGTCCTCAGTACCAATATTCCGTAGGCTTACACATTTAGATAGTGAACATAGGAGTTGTGAGCGATTTAGGGGGTTTAATTTCCTGGCTTTTTTCCCACCTTTGCCATGTCCTGTTGGCTCAAAGAAAACCCACAGATCCTGACTACGTTCTGACCCTAAACCCAGTGGACCCCCCTCTTGGACATCCTCCCTTCTTCCAATAAATTCCTCATCCTTGTCTCTCTTCCTAGGGCCCCTAATGCCACTAAGACTACTAGGTCCTGCTTGGGTCTTCTTTTCTATCCTTCTTTCCACATCGCCCCATTTTACCTCCCCTGGGGCTTTCCTAGAATTAACTTTACTGCTTCTAGTTTTTCCTTTGTCATTTTCCCGTTTCCTTTGTTCTTACAAGGTGCTGATAGATATGCTTTTTTGGAGCTTGGGGCACAATCTTTCTTATAGACTCATGTTCATTCCCTACTCCCTTTCCTCTTCCCTGCCTCCTTGAGGTTCGGCCTTTACTAGGGATGTTCTCCCACCTCCTTGGCCATGGGATATATTGCTTCTAACTCATCCTTTCCCCCAGTCTTTTTACTATCATCGGGTAACGAGAAATAAATACACTGGGCTCCTCCTTCTGTGATCGTCATTCCCTTACTACTTCTTACTCTCTACAGTCATCCCTTCCTTGTTGGTCCCCGACTGGCCTAACTATGGAGGGCATTAGATCTTTGATTTGTTTCAACTCCCCTACCATAGTTTTAAACTGCTCACTCTGGGTTTTTAGGATTTCATTATTCAGAACTGATACCTCTAGCAGACCTTGCAAAGTTTTTTGAAGTATCAACATAACTTCGAGCATAGATGCGCTAGAGGTTCCAGTGACCTCCAAGCTATGCATTGATGGACCCAACAAATCATTTCCATTAACATAAGGACTTTCCTCTCCATTATTCTCATTAAGATGATCTCTTGAGTAGTTAATGTCCCCTATATTTGATGTCTTATAACTTGAGGCTTCCTCATCCGCCTCAATTTCATGTTCAATAGAGGGCTGGAAGAGTCTTGGAGAAGAGGACAAACATGGATCAAGGGAAATTCCTGAGATGTTAAAATTGGTTTGATTTGGGGAGTCCAGATCCTGGGCTGCCATATCTCCGGGTGTTGGATGTATCTCGACAATGCTCAGTTCCTTTACTATCGTGTCTTTCCCTTTGAAGTGTTTCCCCAAAAAGTCTTTAATCGAATTTGAGACTGATGAGCCTGCTTTCGCACCCCCTAACTTCATTGTCTGTGGGGTTAAGTTCAGAGATTGGGAGTTTCTTAGTCCTTGTTTTTTACTTCTAGTAGGGGCTCTTTGGTCTCCTTTCCTCTCTCCTTTTTCCTTCTGAGTTTCAGCTAAATTCTCCGCCCCCAGTCCATTGTTGGCTAGCTTTTTGATATTTTTTGGGGCCTTCCGAACTTTTGCTTTCCCTAATGCCATCTCTTTTCCTTCTTTCTTCTTTACCTCTGCCCCGGGCACCTACCGCCCTACTCCTTCTATGGATTTCCTTCCTTCCAGCACAGCGCACCGCCAGACGGTCTTATTATCCTTGTACCCCAGCCACTCTGGTAGGTCTGAGGCGTTTTTTCTTTACCTCCTGCAATCAGTTTTGCAATCCGTTTTGCGTGTGCCAATATAAAAGTTTAATAAACACTTGATGCTACTTACCTCTATTCCACGGACTTACACACCCTTGACCCCTTCTTCACGGTCAGTGACAGTCAATTACGGTCATGTCACTGAACACACCTGGACAGACCATGCCATTGTCCACTTCATCATCAACAGACCCCCCGGCACCACCCTCAAGAACACCCATTGCCTCCCACCGCAGCTGGAGTAAAGTGTGAGAGAGCCAATGGACCGACGCCCTCAACACCTCCCACCCTGACTCCGCACCCAACCTAGAACAAGCTGTCAAGAACTTCACTGCCTGGATCACCAACTGCGCCGACAGAGTCACCCCCATCAAGCCCAGCAAGCACAAAAGATCCACCACACAGGCCAGATTGTACAACACAGCCCTCAACCACTACCACCAGCTGCTGAAGGAGACGAAAAAGAATGCCCTGGTGGATCGCAAGGAAGCCAGCTCCAACCACAGCAAAAAACTCTTCAACATCGTCCGAGAGTTCTCCAACCCCTGAGACGCCGAAAACATTATCATCCCTTCCCATGAACTTTGCGTCACCTTGGCAGACTTCTTCCACGACAAGAGCTCCACCATCTACAAGAACTTTGAACCCCAGCACACCCCTGCCGACTTCTTTTGCCACCTTTCTCCCACTGAAGCAGGACCCAACTGCATACTCACCACCTGGAACCAGCTTACCACACAGAATACCACAGCAGTCATGAACTCCGTCCACTCAGGAGCTCGCACGGACCCCTGCCATCACTTCATTTTCAACCTCGGGAGCAAGAAGATCAGCAGTGAGCTCACCACCCTTTTGAATGCCTCTATCAACATGGCCACATTCCTCGATGAATGGACACATCCGAATCCTCCTCAACTGGGGTGAAATGGTGGCCCTGATCCTCCTTAACCTCTCTGCAGCATTCAACACCATATCCCACGACACCCTGATCAAAAGACTACATCACATCGGAAGCCAAATAGACGGCCTCAAGTGTTTCGCCTCCTTCCTCACCAGAAGAACCTAGAGAGTCCGGCAACCACCGTTCACCTCGGAACCCAAGGACATCATCTGCGGCATTTCCCCAAGTCTCATCCCTCAACCCATTCTGTTCAACACCTACAATACCCCCCAGGCCAACATCGTCAAAACCCATGGATTAAACATCATATCCCACTCCGGTGACACCAAGCTCATCCTATCGCTCCCAGAAGACCCCACCACCACAAGAGCCAACTTCCACTTGTGTCTGATAAGCATCGCCGACTGGATGAAAAACAACTGTCTGAAACTCAACACAGACAAAACGGAGGTGCTGATCTTCGGCAATAACAACTCCTCATGGAATGACTCCCAAGTGGCTCTCGGAACTGGGACCCTCACCCACACGACCAACAATGTTCACAATGTCGGTATTATCCTGGACAGCAAACTCACCTTGACAACCCAGATCAACACAATCTCTTCCGCCTGCTTCCTCTTTCCATGCACCGGAAAATCTTCAAATGGCTCCCCATCAACACCAGACTCACCGTCACTCAAGCCCTAGTTACCAGCTGCCTGGACTACGGCAACGATCTCTACGCAGGAATCACCACTCTCCTCCTGAAGAGACTGCAAACTATACAGAACACCACAACCAGACTCCTCCTCGACCTCCCCAAAAGGACACACATTACCCCCCTCCTCAAGCAACTCCACTGGCTCCCCATACAAAAGAGATGATAATTCAAGATTCTGAGCCACACCTACAAGGCCCTGCACAACCAAGGACCAGCCTACATCAACCACCGCCTGAACATCGACTAACCCTCCAGACACCTGTGCTCCGCCTCCCTCAGGGGCACCCCCGCATCCGTTGATGCAACAGTGATGGACGCTCCTTCTCCTACCTTGAAGCTAAATCCTGAATGACCTCCCCTGCACCCCCAGACCTCCACCTCGCTCCTACAATTCCAGAAGGCACTTAAGACCTGGCTGTTCAACGGAGCCCACAAAAGCAGCACAACCCTTAGCGCATGGATACCCTCACAGATGATTAGCCACGCTTTATAAATCCTGATTGATTGGAAATGTCCTATGTAGTTTTGTATTTTTTTTACAAACTATAATCAAGCCTGTGTTGTGGGAATTCTGTACAGCAAAGGTCCATGTGTGACTGTTTAAATGTTGATAGTCCAAGACTATGCGAGAAGAATGATCAGGTTTAAGCACTGGTAAATAATGGATTATTTATAGGGGAGACACAACGTTCAGTTAAACTTGATATTCTAATTGTGATAGAATCTCCCTAACTGGGCGTTTAGCTTAATGTTTAGTAGGATATTCTGCTTGCACCTATGGGCTGGACCGTATAGGTATAACATAATAAGGTGAATCTTTATCCCTACCAGCTTGATTGTGATATAAAGCTGGGGCCTGCGCAAGAGCTCATTCTGCAGCATATGCTGCCTATACCTCCTCTGGAACAAGAACGGAAAAGGAAGGCACTATTGCATCCTCCCCTTGTGGAACTTTCCTAAGAAACCCTGGCGGTCAATCAATATCCGCCTGGAGATTGTCATATTCATTAGTCAAATTCATCCAGAAAATTACTTTAATAGTATGCGGTATGTCACCCTTAATTTATATGTCCAAATCATAAATTTTATCTGGAGGGCGAAGCTGCTGATCTGAAGCTTCAACTGGTACATGTTCATCAGTTGGTCTCGCCACCCGAAACGCTTGATGAGTCTGGTGAACTATTTGGACCTCTGCTGCACTGTAGAGAAGAGTTCTCGCCCAGGTCTTGCTCTGAAGAAGAGTTCTGAGAGTTTGTGGCATTTTTATAAATCAGCCAATCCAATGGTAAAGAAGCTATGCTCCAGGGGATGAACAAACATAAGAAAAGGAATGCAAGTCATCGAATAGGAAGCAAGCAGATGAGTAACCATAAACCCCAGCAATGATGAGCAAAAAGAGGGCTATCAGCCTAAAGTAGGATTTTGGTAAGCCCTCAAAAGGTCTTTCGCAGCCAGACAGTTTGTTCTATTTGATAGACAAGACCTAGAGATGAGGCATGATCACTTTATTATGGCATGGCAAACATGCATTGCATTTAGAATCCACAATTTTCTGCATTTTGAAAATTATTTGACTAACTAATTTGAATTGGATTTAATTGGTGCTCAATTTTGGGTGTGGCTTGGCAGCTCAGATGTTGCTTACCTTATGTGATCAACAAAAAAGAGATTTCAAAGTACTACTGAAAGAGGGACTAAGGCTCCACCCACGTTACTTCTCCTTTGTACACAATTTGATTGGCTTGAGTTAAATGCTTCCAATCAAAAGGGTGCTTTCTAGATCACCTTTTAGCAATGCATTTAGTCAATACAACAGCACCGAAGTGGGTATGATGGAAATCCCAATGATCATGGCTGTAGGCCTCATCTGTCAGTTATGAAATGCTACGATAAAGGCATAGGCATGACGTATGTATTGTGAAAAGCATATTTAAGTCCATTTAATAATGGATTGTTATTACTCTTTATGAAATCTTATGTTCAATTTTCTTTTACATGGAGCCTCAGAGATTACTGTAGTAGGCAAGACTTTTGGTGGTGGTGACCCCTGTGACAAACCATGGTTGTAGAAGATTTGCTCTCTGAGAATCTTTGTCAGGCCGTCTTAGGAGAGAGAGTGTTTTGCTTTTCCAACTATATTTTTGTATACCTTTTGATATTTTACGGATGTGTGCCTGATGATTACATTGTGGGAAAGCATTCTCTCAAAACAGTAGGTATGAGTTGGTTAGGGTGACAAGTTACAGACCTGAATGGTGCATTGGGAAAGTTATGTCTGATGATAAAAGTCTGATCTGTTTATTATGGAAAGTTATGACAAAGGCAGTAAGCTTAGTTTATTTATTGTGAAATGTATTTTTTAAAGCTATAAGGCATTTAGCAGTGGATCTTTGTAAAGAGGCGAAGGAGTCGGCAATAATTGTGAGAAATAGGTTTATTCAGTAAACCATAAAAAGACCCACTGGTGCATAGCAAAATCACGTCCTGTAACATCCAACTCCAACCGCTTCTCCCAGTCCTCCCTCCCATTCCAACCCATGACATAACAACATTCTACATGACACCACAGCATTCTAAATGACAGTGCATACAGAAACTTTATATAACAATGTTTATATAACAATGTAGTGTGAACACACCACATGTTCCCCCTTTAATTTTTTATTTTATTTAAACAAAATAAAGAAAAGATGAAAAAACTATTCCAAAACAAAATCTTCGAATCTCTTAGGAACTCTGACAATCCTCTTCTGATTCTCTTCAGCAGATGTTCACTTCTTTAGTACCCAAAACCAAATGTTCCTCAAGTTGTTCGCTCCCAGCAATACCCTGGGTATCACACCGTATATCAGGACTCAACACAGAATCACACTTTCCAACATTCTCACAAAATAAGGTACCATCATTCTCCTCTCTTTCTTTTCCAAAACAACGCTCCTGTCCAGGCTTAAGAACAACAATAGCACTTTTGTTCCACCAACCTTTGTTTTTCAATAACACTGCAGAATCAGTAACCCTTTCCACTAAAAAGGGTAATGAAAATTTAGAAGAACCTTTAACAAGTTGAGAAGGAGGTTTAACAACACGTACCCAATCACCAACATCAACCACCTTACACTTGACATTCATATGATCATCATGATATGCCTTACCAGATGCACGAGACATACACAAATTATCCCTTGCTCTAGTAATACAATCCTCAAAAGACATACTGGTCCCTTCTTTTACAAACTCTGGTGTAATAAGAGTTCTGCATTGTCTACCCCTCATCAATAAATAGGGAGAAACATCTGTGCTTAGAATGAGGAGTGATATGATCACTCCAAATTTTCTCCTTAAGGAATTCAAAAACATCCATATTATTTTCAAGAGCAGTTTGAATGCCTTCTTTGAAAAACCTATTAGCCCGTTCAACTTGACCATTTGCCTTCGGCCAATACAAAGGTGCCCTCTCAGAACTGACCCCAAACTTTTTTAAAAACTCTGCATTTTAGCTGAAACAAATTGCACCCCATTATCGGACATGATAATCTTGGGTGCTCCTTCCTGCCTAAAAATAGTATCCAAAAAACATACAACTTCGTCAGTATTGGGATGCTCAACAAATGTATAGTAAAGCCATTTAGAAAAATTATCAATTACAACAATTAAAAACCTATACTCCCTGCCTAAACAATCATAAGGACCAGAAAAGTCAATTGAAACTTTCTCCCAGGGTTGCAGGATAATCTCTTGAGTGCTTAAAGGCTCGGTGGATACCTTCCAATGCTTATCTGAAAGGATACATACTTTACAACTATCCACAAGACTTTGAACAACTAGCATCCATGCCAGGCCACCAATAATGGGTTTTGAGTAATCTTTTGGTGGCTGTAACTCCAGGATGTCCAACATGAGCCAAATTGACTAGTTTATTCCTAATACCAGCAGGAGGAACAAATAAATCCTGTCTTAACAGCATGTTATTCTCAATAGAGAGTTCATTGGCCACTTGAGCAAAGCTACTGAAAACAAGAATCCAAACTTTTGATAGAAGGCCAACCATTGGCCACAAACTGTTTAACCTTAGTTAACACTTGATCCTGATCAAGAAGTTCAAACCATTCTTTCTCTGAGATCTCCATGTCACAAGATACAAGAGCATCCACAACAGCTACCACACATTCGTGGTGATCAATAATATCTTCTTCAGATACCTCGGAAGGAGGAAGCCTTGACAAGCAATCTGCTGTTATATTTTTTCCACCCGGAATATGCCTTATCTCAAAATTGAATTCTTGTAGACGTGCTATAAGTCTAACTAATCTAGAGGAAGCATTTCCAGATCTCACTCCATCCATCATAAAAACCAGAGGTTTATGATCAGTCACAAGCACAAAAGGACGTCCCCACAAAAAGTTCTTGAATTTTTCGACAGCCCACACACATGCTAAAGCCTCTTTCTCGATGGTGCTGTAGTGTTTTTCAGCACCTCTAATGCCTCTAGAAATGAAGGAGATAACTTTTTCTCTGCCATTCACTAACTGCGTAAAAACAGCACCCAATCCAATTGCACTGGCATCCACGGTGACGAATGACTTGCCGTTGGGATCAAAAGCATTAAGACCAGGTGCCTGTGCAATTAATTTCTTAACTTGATCAAAAGCTTCATCATGCATACTTGTCCAACCAAAACTTGATCCTTTTTTGAGCAGCTGCCTTAATGGTTCTACGACCAGAGCATATCCCTTGACAAATCTGGCGTAATACTCCCCTAACCCTAAAAAGGAACGTAGGGAATCTTTATCATAAGGTTTACTTGCTTTATCCAAAGCACTGACCAAATCTGCTTTTGGAAAAATGCCTTGGCTGGATATTTTATGTCCCAAATGTAATCAATTTCTTCCACCAAGAATTTACATTTGTTCTTATTCACTGTCATACCCTTAGATTCCAAAATATTCAAAACAGACTCCAAAATGTTGTTATGTTCCTCACCAGTTTTAGCAAAAATCAAAATGTCATCTTGAAATGACTGTACACCTTTGATGCCTTGGAATAGTGCTTCAATAAGTTTTTGAAAGACACTAGCAGCCGATGCTAGACCAAACGGCATCCTCAAAAATCTATAAACCCCAAACGGCGTAACAAAAGCCGTGAGGTCTTTGGAGGAATCTTCAAGGGCAACCTGATGGTACGCAGACCTCAGATCAATGACAGAAAAATACTTGGCTCCATTGACAGCAGCCAATAACTCTTGAATCCTGGGCAAAGGATATGTATCAATAACAATGTTCTTATTTAAAGACCTAAGGTCCACACACAGCCTCAACTCGTTATTTTTCTTAAGCGAGATCACAATTGCTGAAATCCATTGTGAACTATCAGTAGATTCAATGATGCCCTCTTTACACAAAGTATCTAAATAAATTTTCAAATTCTGACGTACGCTCAAAGGAACCATACGTACTTTGTGTTGTACAGGAATTGCACCTTCCTTAAGCTTGATCTTGTGAGTGAAACCTTTAACTTGGCCCACTTTGTTTAAAAACACAGACTTATGTCTAGCTAGAATAGATTCTACTTTAGAGTCCTCTGCATTAATTAAACTAACAGAAATGTCCCTTAATCTAATAGGACAATCTGTGCCAGGACATAGAATAATACCTAACTTGCCCAGGTCATACCATCCAACAATGTTCTTACCATCAATAGCTACATAAATCTTTGTTGAAATTTTACGTTCTTCAAATTCTAAAGTATCTTCAAAATATCCTAACATTTTGATATCAAAATTACCGAAAGCTTTAGGATTAATATCAGTGTGCTGTAGTTTTACATCAGTCCAGTTTTCCTTAAAGAAAATATCAGATAGAATAGTTATGGGAGATCCAGAATCTGCCATGACACTGAGACTTACTTTTCCAATATGCACAACCCCTAAAGGTGCTTTAAAAGGTAAAAGTACATTATTAATGGAACATTCTGACTTAGGATCATACAATGTTAATACTAAATTATCCAAGTCCTCTTGAACATCTGAAAGTGAATTCACAGAAACATTTTGAAAATTTCTCACAGATTTGCATAAAGTTTGAAAGTGTCCAAACCTATTGCACTTTAAACACTTCCTTTTTAAAGCAGGACACTCAGGAAAATTGGCAAGATGCGACTTAGATCCACACCTATAGCAACTAAGTTTACTGTTTTTACTAATACCTGACCTAACAGATCTTTGACTGGTTTGAATAGCACACACTTGAGAAGAGACTTTATTTTCCTCATTTGAAATAACTTTAGCAGATTGAATGGACCTCTCGATACCCTTAGCTAGATCTAAAACTTCAGCTAAAGTAGGGTTACGACAAGCAAGTAACCTTTCTTGGACTCTTCTTGGACTCACAGTTAAAAACAAATTGGTCCCTTATACAATAATCAACATTAGCCCCGAATTCGCAGTTTGCTGCCAGCACTCTAAGAGCTGCAACATAGTCCTCAATAGACTCGTCTACATTTTGTTTCCTTTTATGGAATGCATGTCGCTCAATCAAAACATTGGGATCATCTGTGAATTGTTTTTGCAGTCTTGCTATCGCTTCTTGGTAGACGTCCCATCCTTCACCTTGACCAACTATGGGAGGTAAATTCTTAAAAATGTCAATGGCAGCTGTACCCAAAAAACTAAATAAAATTGCTTTTTTCCTCTCAGGAGAAAACTTGACATGCATCAATACCTAATAAATAATTTTCAGAAGTATCAAACCATTTTTTCCATATAAGCTTAGGTTTACCTGGGAGTTGTAGAAAAATAGATGGTAGATTACAATACTGAGCATTAGCCATTGTAAGTTAACTTCTTGTATAATACAGAAGATAACAATGGACACAGGTACAAAATTGAAAGGAAAGATTAAAAAATAAAAATGAGGAAATAAAATATAATATTTTAAAGTGTGCGCATCACTGAAATGCACACAAACACTGAAAATGGATGACGAACATCAAGCTTCAACCAGCTGGGAAGTGTGTGCATCACTGAATAAACAGATGCACAGTAGTAATTGAAGAGGAAAAAGTGTGCGCGTCACTTAAATATGCGCAATTTGACTGTAAAGTACACTGCAGGTAATGCGCTGATGATTGAAGTGCGCAGGAGTTTGAATAAAGCTGGACCGGAACCCCTTGAAGATTACAGTGAGTTACCGATAGGTTAAACAGTTCCCGGAACTTCAGGCAAGAAGTTAAAAGAAAATCCAATATGGCCGCTGCGTGACGTGCGTAACGTGGTAGACGTGCAGAAGAAATGCGTTGCTACGTAAGAACAGCAGACGTCACAAGAAGCCGTCACAGCACAGCATTGCTCGAGGAAAGAAAACGCTCGAGACTTATCGCTTGCAGAACGATGCACACAGGAGGATTCTCAACTGCCACGAAGTAAGGATACAAAAGATAACAGTACCTTAAATCCAGTAAATTGTAGAAACGGAGAAATGCTGAAAGTGTTGAAGTATACTCCGTAGATCCAGAGAAGTATCAAGGTCCGAATTTTCTTAATAAATGAATCGGACGAAAGAAAAACAGGATTCAACAAAAATGTTGAAAAATAATGCACAGTGGGTCACCTTAGTAACTCGTCGCCATTGTAAAGAGGCGAAGGAGTCGGCAAAACTTGTAAGAAAAGGTTTATTCAGTAAACCATAAAAAGACCCACTGGTGCAGAGGAAATAACGTCCTGTCACATCCAACTCCAACCGCTTCTCTCACTTCCCCTCCCATTCCAACCCATGACCTAACAACATTCTACATGACATAACACCATTCTAAAATGCAATGCCTACAGAAAACTTTATTAAAACAATGTATTGTGAACACACCACACCCCTCCTCACTCCTTACTGTTTTCTTGCACTACGTGAGGTAAGCCGTCTTTTGTGACAGAGTGAAAGCGTTACATTAAGCTTGCACTGATTCCAGCGCCGTCCTGGCAGCTTTAGGAAACCAATCCGCGGGGGTTCGGATTCTGCCAGCTCGAGGATCGGCCAGCCATTCATGTCACATGCTATTTCAATTAATCTACCCAAAGCTGCACAGCGCAGCTGGATTTGTCATTGAATATTAAAAGTACAAAAGGCAAACCCGGAGCTGCAATGGAGCAAACTCAGCACACTGGAGCTCTGAGTAACACCGCTAGCACGCTGAAGCCGGTGACACACCAGAGCGGCAAATTATATAACAACTGGCGACCAGGGACGTAGCGACTACTGTTGCAGTGACACCGGGGCCCAGGGACCTGAGGGGCCCACTGAACCCTGATTAGTGTTGTAATTTAAAAATCAAACAGGCACAGCATGGAGGGGTCCCTTCCTTGTACACACTGGCAGCGCCACTGCTGCTGCGCTTATTGTTATTACCAAGAGCATTCCGTGCATTGGGTTGCCGAATTCCAGTCACATATTGCTTCGTGTTGAAATCGGAAGTTATACCGCACGCTGTTGCGGAAGAAAACATGCTGGTAGCATCGATGTCATCAGATGTTGGGGGCTGGCTTCATTTCAGCCGAGCTAGTTTCAAACAAATCGATATTTACAGCGCTTAGAAGTGTGGCATGAAACTTTTATAAATGGCAGGGTATTTACCACACCTGGTGAATACCATTACTCTGGGTTGTGTTTACAGAGTGTGTTAAACAGGGCACAAGTCCTAAAAAAAAGAAGTGGGGAGACTAACCAAGTTAGGTAGTATGCAAATAACATCATGTCTCGTGACATCATAGTGCATGACATCACAGGAAGTGACACCACAACCCATGAGCACACAGGAAGGGACATCACAAGAAGTGACATCAGAGCTTGACACCTCACAGCAGGTCTATCATGAGTACATTTGAGCGCTTTACGAGATTTAACAAATATGAATTTGTGTCAGTGGTGTGCCAAAACAATGATGCAACCCTGACACAAAATCTGGGCCTCAGCCGCAAAGCTTGGCATGGCAGTTCGGGCTGGACTGTTCCCATGAGGCACAGGGTCAAGACTGATTTGCATATGGCCAGGTCTAAACTGGGGTGGCATGGTGAGCAAAAGAATGATGGATTTAACACAGATCGCTTGACTGGGGGTGAATGTTTTGATTTGTTCTGCATTCCCTCCATCAATTGTGTGTCTTTAACAAAGAAAATGGCAACAAGGAGAAACATGGCAGTAAATCTGTTCTGCTTATTTGGTTGCAAAGTCTGCATTTTAAAATATCTTATGAGGCTAAGGCACCTACTGCAGAGATTTTTGTGTGCCTAGTAAATGTCAGGGAATGATAATAATGGTAGGATAGCTCTGGGGATTAATGTGTTTGCTGGAGAGATCTGTGTTTTGTCTAGAACCAGCTTTGAATTAAAGTAGCATAGTGGGTTAATGTGTCACCTGCAAAGCATGTCATGTAACTTGCAAATGCCTGATTTTTATTTCATGTAGCTAGGTAAGTGGGTGACTGCTTTTAACACAGAGATCCTTTTGTTACTTGCAGTTCATAAATTGTAATCCTTCTAATATAGCACAGTGAGCTATAAAGGACATGTGATGCTTACACTTTGTAACCCCTCTGTCTTTTGTAACACATCCTGTACATTGATTTACATACATATGATTTATTGTGAATCTATATTATGTACGTGTGATGTAAAGCACTCTCACACACAGCATTGGGATGAGTAGCGCTGTAAAAGAAATAAACAAAATAGTGGCATTTAAATTGTTATTTGTGTAAATACTGGGACAGACCAACACATCTGACATTCTTACAGTGAACCCATATCTCCTAAATACAGGGACTGAACAAAGTCAAAACCATGCCTTCCTTAGGTACCTGTGAAGTGACACCGAGCTGTGTGCCTTTGTTTCCCTTCCACTGCATTTGCATCTAGGTCTGAGGCTTCAGACAGCTCCCAATCAGGATACTGGAACGAAAGGAAGCCTGATGGCCCTTTAACTTCGGCATTTGTTTTTTGCCCTGCTGGAATTTAAAATAACAAAGCCCCCTGCTGCCTGCATGTTGCTGCTCCAAAGGAAAGCAGACAGCACGCAGACAATGTGTCCTGGTTTCAGAAAATTATACCGGGACGGGGTCAGCATATTTTAGTGGGGCCCAACTTCTTGGCAGGGTGGATGGCGTCCACCCAGTGAAAAAAGTGGGTGGCCATCGTCTGCCCGCGTGTACCCCCGACTTGTGCCCTGGTGGTAAATACCTCCTGTTCCGAGTTCTAACCTTTGAAATGAGGCATAACATTGAGGTCAGTATTTAATCCAACCTCATATTCCACTAACACTAACATAGTTTGTCTTTATTCAACTACCTTAATCTTTGCATTTAGGAAATAACTGTACCTATGCTTGCAAATATAGTATTTCTATACAATTTGTACCTTTAAAAAAAAAAAATTTCTGAATATGATTGTGTGCTATTTTATTTGAGAAATGAAGGAATGCATGAATTAATTTTGGTGGCATTAATGCTCCATGAGCATTGCGCCATATTTTGTCATGAAACACAATTCCACTTCATACTTTAAAATTAAGCTATTTTTTTGTACTGTTTACATGTAATTATGTTGTCAAAATGTATTCTGTTTATCCAGTGATCATTTTAAGATTTGTCCAACACTATTTTTAATTAGTCGTGGGCAGAACTTATGGAGTTTCTGCATAATTCTGCAGAGTTTCATAAAAACTCAGTGAGATACAGCGGAATTCCATGAGCGGGCGGAATTGGCACGTATCGCTGATTTTTAGTGCCGAGAGCTTGTCCCGTGAAGTAGAAATCAGCGCAAACAGCATCACACGGAGTGCCAGAGGGTGCTGCTTCTTTGCTTCCCCTCGAGTAGATTTTCACTGCTAGTGGCAGCTTTCTCATTGCGAACGGTCACGACTGCTAGCAGTTAAAAAATCTCGCCGGGTGTTGTCCAACTGCCTGAAAATTGTACTGGGAGAGGCGAATTCTCAATGTTGGTGAGCCGCTCATGAGAAAAAACTCTGCACGCAGCGGTTGGTGAAGTTTTGCCAGAACTCTGCGTTGAGTGGGCAAAACTCCGCGAACCCAACCGGCAGAGCAGAATTTATCACCCACCCTTATTTTTAATGTCCTCCAAGGTGTCACAGTCCTCTTCCATAGAAGTTGCAATATTAAATGTGACTCCTATCATAATTTTTACGCTGCAGTGTCTCACTGTTCCTGTGCGTCTCCATGACTCAGACATCTCTGCCACCATCTAAAGCTCTATCTTGGTATTTTCTGTTATTGATGAGCTCATGGAATCTTTGGGAGGGGCACACATCCCCATTTCCCTGCCTACTCTCTACCGGTGCATAATGGAGGCCCTTGCAGAGTGGGATGTGGCACCCATTCTGTCTCAGGACTATAAATATCTGTGGCATTTGGGATTCTCAGCAGGGCCGGACTGGCCGTAGCGGGCACCGGGCAATCCCCCGGTGCGCCGCACGGGTGGGGGCCGGTTTTGGGCCCCTGGGGGCCGTTTTTGTTATAGGGCCGTTTTTGCAGCATAGCTGCAAAATCGGCCCTGTAACAAAATCGGCCGAAAACCGTGGCAAAGAGCTCGGCCGCACCCCCAACCCCCCGGGGGGGGGGGGCCGGCCGAGCACTTTGTCAGGGCCGGTTTTGGTTCCCAGTCCGGCCCCGATTCTCAGGACCCCTCCGAATATTCTGTAGGGGATCCCATCATTTTGCATTATACTACTAACACTCTGGGTAATTTTTTTTTTAGAGTGTTCCGAAAGCCTTATTGCCCTTTGTGCCACCAATGATATCGATGTCCTTTGGGGATCTTTCATTCAACCCTTAGTTATGCATATGTTAGGTATTTTCTTTCATTCCATCATAGCCCTTGATCTAAGAAGTCCCAGTTCTTCAAAGCTATGCAGACTGTACATGCCTCATTATTTTTTATGTGAATCTTCTGTTCTATACCACAGTTCATGCTTTAGAAATGGTTGCACTTACTCTTTCACTCATTCGCTCTAGTACTACTCTTGAACTCTTACATTGCATTCTATGTTTAGTCCAGATATCTAAAATACATTAAATTACGTTTTTTGGCCTACAATTCATCCCAAACAAATTGAAAAATTACTTTAGTCCTGGTGTTAATTATTGAAAATAGTTAGTTCATAGTTTATCCCTCTATTCCGTTACTTCCTTGTAAAGATTTTTAAAACTTTGCCACTTGTGTTCACTTTATGTTCTAGTCTGTATTCTTCTGGTTTAGTGTATTCCCTTGGACACAACCCCAGAGAAACTCTGCAAACCCTTCACAAAAGGTCTGATTCCAAATTATCTTTCTTCCCCAAGTCAATGCTGTGGGAAAGAATGCAAACCTCCCACTGTATTCACTCAGGAAGACACCATATCTACTACAACTGATACCACTACTTATATGTATTCAGGGGTTGTACTGTTGCAATACAATGTACACCGTGCTACTCAAAGAACAAAGAAAAGTGGACATGCTATAATTCAGACATTCCCTCTAGGCCCTACCTTGGCTCCAAGTACAACAACGAATTGAATACAAATGGATGTGGCCCATCCATAATGGATACTGGGCAAGATGTGCCAGCTTCCTTCAAAACATTGGCACTCTGTTACCAACCAGCCAGAATACTGAGATTAAAATGCATAACTTGTATCAACCAGGTGTCAGAAGCAGAGCAGCAGAGAAGCAGAGCAGAAGGAAAATATGGGCCGTGGGCACAGAGTTCTGGAGCACCCTCCCCAATGTCTTGGTGGCCATCCAACTTTCAAAGACTTAGAAGAGCTGAAAACCATTGTTTTCCATCAGCCATTGAAAGAGGAAGTTTTGAAGGGCCATACCAACCTCAGTAATGGACTTGTTCCCACCAAAGGTTTAAAGAAAGCCTTTAATAAAAAAATCCACCACTCCTGTCCCGGCTACCATTAATGCCATTCAGTGTCTCAGCATAAACCATCCAAGTTCCCTTGTTCTATACCCTCATCCAGGACACCAACATCAGACCAGGGACATATCCACTCTTGAACAGATTTCCAACCTGAATGACAGCTGACAGGCAGACCCTCAAGGCACTCACCTGACACCATGGACAAAAAGTTGTCTTAAGTGTCGAAAAGGCAAGCACCATACAAACACTCTATAATGAATAAATAAGTGTCTGTTCACGCATTCCACTTTTTTAAACTAGTCTATCATGCAACCTGTGGCTGTCCGTGGTACTCTTTGTTCTATTTAATGTTTTTTGACTGCAAGGTATGAGGCTTCAGCTGACAATTACATTGAGGTTGATCCTCTATGAACAATGGCACATCCAGTCCAACTTCTTGAGTCCAAGTTTAAGATGACGGTCTTGGAAGAAATAAGTTTCAAAAGTCCTCCCGGGATAGATCATTTTAGTTCTTGCAATGTTTTACCGGTTATCACCACATATGTGGTCACTTTAGATGTGTATTTTCTAAATTCTATGGGTACGTACCTCTGGCAAATAAGAAATTCCCTGCTGGACTTGCAGATTTACATTACAGTGGTATGTAATTCTGGAGAAAACTGATTTAATAAAAGTTGTTGAGGAAAAAACTCTATTTATACCTCTCTTACTTGGTAATTTTCCAAATGAATGGTATTCTCATGTTGTAGAACTCCCTTCACCTGTATAGACACCTTTTTCCTGCCTCCTGTGTATATTCCCTTTGACTTGTTTGAAGAGAGGTGGGAGAACCCCCCCCTACACCTCTTCACTTTTTATGTCTGACTTTAGCCAGGATATTTTAATTTTACAAAATGTATATGTATAATATACTTACTTACAAGACTTTCAACCATCCGTTTTCATTATTGTGTCATTCACAATTTTCTCCCTACTTCATAATATAGCACCATATAGCATGGGGCAATGGGTGAGTCTACTTTGGCAATTGTTCAACTTCACTGTGACTGATGGCATTCTGCCTTTCGCAAGGTTCACATCCACATGCAAAATAGTTCCTTACCTCCCCAAGGATTACAACTTCTTCTTTCCCCCTGTCTATATTCTCTTGGACTTGTCTGAAGGGAGGTGGGGAGGACCCACTACACCTCTTCCCGTTTTAGGTCTGGGTTTAACTAGGACATTTTAATTTTACAAAAATTATATATATAATATACTTACAGGACTTTCAACCAGCTTTCATTGCTATTGTGTGAGTCCCATTTTTCTCTCACCCACTTCACCATACAGCATGGGACAGTGGGCCAGTCCACTTTAGTAATTGGCCACCTTCACTGTGACTTATGGCATTCCATCTTTTCACAAGGTGCACATCCGCATGCAAAGTAGTCCCCTACAGTCCCAAAGATTAATATGGCAATGTATGATTTTTGAGACCAAAAACATATTTTTGCTTTTTGCCATTTTTTTTACACCGAGGTGGGCCTGTCTGCTCCCCAACAATGAAGTTTTGCAAGAACTTTGACAAAACAAAATAAACTGGTAACAACACCCTAGCTCCCTGAACCAGATTTTTACCTTTAATCTTGCCCTCTATCCTTGCCTATACCTCAGTACCTCCACCTGTACCCCAGTATCTCTACTTCTGCCAATATCCTAGCACCTCTGTCTGTACCCTAGTACATCTACCTTTTTCTATACCCTAACACCTCCATCTATACCTTGGCACCACTTCCAAAACATGTCTTATTACTCCTACCTACACCCAAGTACTCAGGGCCGGACTGGCCGTAGCGGGCACAGGGCGTTTCCCCGGTGGGCCGCCATGGTGGGGCCGGTTTTGGGCCCCTGGGGGCCGTTTTTGTTACTGGGAGCCGGCAGTATCGACCCCCTGTAACAAAATCGATCAAAACCGGCCCTAACAAATAACTCGGCCACACTCCCCCCTTCCCCTCCCGGGGGGCCGGCCGAGCAGTTTGCCAGGGCCGGTTTCGGTTCCAAGTCCGGCCCTGCAAGTACTTGTGACTCCATGTATACCATAGCACCTCTACTCTTACTTATACCTAAAAATTACTAACATGACCTATATCTTAGGACCTCTGTCCCTAAATATTTTGTAGTATCTCAACCTCTTCCAATACCTTAGTATGTCTACGCATACATTTTTACTTACACCCTAGTGCTCCTACCCTTGCAATACTTTATTATCTCTATATCTACCTATGACCTAACACATCTTTCCATGTGTTTACCCTAAGAAATCTGCTGCTAACTATACCTGGGTACCTCTACCTCTAATTGTACTCAAGCACTTGCACCTCTGGCTAACTCCTACCACATCCACTCCTATCTGTACTCTCCTTTACTCATACCTGTACCCAGATGTCTCCAAACCTACATGTACACTAGCATTTCTACCCCATTATCTATACCCTGATACAACTTATACCCTTCCATCACAACCGTTGGTTGGCTTTATTGTCACTCTCATTTGCTTGCTTCTTATTCAGTGGCTTTCCTTCCTCTTCTTGTGTTTGTCCCTTCCCTGGAGCATAGACCCGTAACCATACTTTTGATTGGCTCACTTGTGTCCTCTCACTTCTCATTTTAGGGAACCACTTTATTCCTTTTCGTTAAGCACTCCATGAGAGTTTACCAGCACTCTTCTTTGCATGCTTCTCCCCACCGAATACTAACCCCTCACTACGTTACCTTTTCTCTCATGTGCTGCTTTCCCCTCCTTTATCCCCCACCTGACTCAAGTTTTATTCTATTTAATCTCACCCCTGCCTACTCCCTGTTGCTTTCCCCACCATCTCAAACCTATTTTAACAGAATTCAAAATGTATTTTTTTATTTATTGTGCCAAGTGCCATCCCCTGTCTTGTATTAGTAAATAAAATAAATTAATTAAGTAGCACTGCATCATTCAGTAAGCGCATGCATGGTGATCCATGTTCACACATACGTCATCACTCATACATGTGCATGCTAAATGATGTGGGTGCCAGAAGCCTCATGATATGTGTGTGCTATGTGTCCATCTTGTCATGATGCATTTTGTTTTGTGCATTTTGATTTTTTTACTGATGCTGTACAGCATCGCCAAACAGCATTGACAAAGCCAATAGTCACAAAGATGTGCCTTATGGGCTTTGCCAATGTTTGTTCTAATTAACTGTTTTCTATTGTTCTCCAACCCCTTTATTTCTGGTGGCTTTTGTTGTTGAAATTGGCAGGATTTTTGGAGAAAAGTTTTTTTCCACCAAAATGGAGTTTGACTAATCTAGGCGGTTAGGCTGGCGTTCTCCATTTTGTTTTCTCTTTGAAATCAGGTAGAGTCCCCATTACCGCATCTGGTCGACACAACTCCTAATATAATGCTTATATAGATAAACCTAAAACTAACCTTATGTTCTCATGGTTAGAGGGTTCTGACAAGCCCTTTGGGACCTTTCCAGGGAGTTGACTGCAACTCCCTGGGTTGAATAGGGCTCCCATTGCACAGCTGTGAGGTTGTATAACCTGGTACTATACCAGGATTCCTCTGCACGGGCCCACTGAGGTTTCAGGGATTTTTTCCGCAACATGGAGAACCTCGAACCCCTAAATATCATGTGCCTGCAGCCCTGCACCATATCATATAGCAGCGGGTGAGACTGCACTGTGTTCATCTTCACAGCCCATGCAATGCTGTTACACTATTTGAGTACCCGAGGAAAACGTGAAGCATTCCCCACTTCTGCCCAAAACTCAACCAAGCACACGTTTATGGTGACACCACTCTACAATGATTACACAAAGTATGTGTGTAACAGTGGATGTGTATCTTAGTGTTCAAATGAGACCTGCTGACTCACACTGTTCCACCATGTGTCACACGATATCGGCTCCCTTCAAACAGTCACCCGGTGAGGAGCCGATATCACACAGTGGCACGGAAAACAAGCTGAAAACCACTATAAACAATGGACTCCCACTTCGTTTTGAGGGTTTGAACTGCCAACGTCCATTAAGCGGTGTGAAAACACCCCAGGACAACAGCACCAGACTCAGAACTCTATTTTTCTTCTTTTTGGAGGAGAGGGTTTGGGGCAGGGCCAGACTGGGAACACAAACCGGCCCTGCCAATTCTGCCGGACAGGCCTCTGGGGGTGGTGGCTAGCGAGAAGCAGCACTGCTTCCGCTTTAGCACTGCTGCCGCTTTAGTTATAGGGGGCCGATATTGCAGCACTGCTGCAAAACCGACCCCCAGTAACAAAACCGGCCCCCACCCTTTCGGCCCACCGGGAAAACGCCCGGTGCCCACTACGGCCTGGTTTGGGGCTGGTGGGGGCAAAAGTGCCTGTTAGGTTCTTCTCATCACGGGGGGCGTGGCTTGCGCCCAAGGAAGATGGCGGCGTCTTCCGGACCGGGCGAGTGACGGCGTTATGACGACGGGATTTACCTAGGCTAATACACGGCGTACGCTCCCTATCTTCTCCGAGCAGATGTCGGAGCGGTTGCTGCACCCGCGGAGGTGAATTGCGGAGTTTCTCGACGGAGAATTGAAGCTGTGGCGCTCTTCTCTCCTGAAGCCGGACAGAGGCGTCGGCCGCCATTTTGTGAACACTCGCGACCTGAGGTACGCGCGCATGTAACGCGCGGCCCTTTTTCCTGATGCCCCAAGTTTCTACACGGAAAGCGGCATTGTGAGACAATTCTGAGGTAACAAAGACTTTTACAGACGCCTCATTTCGTGCCTTTCATGCTTTGTTTTGCTGCATGCTCGAGCCCCATTGTGTTGCACGGGGACAGCTTATGCACCGGCTTCTGAGGTGAGGGACAGTCATTCGTGTCCACGTTACAAAGCAGGTCATGGAGTATGCATTAAAATACACGGAGGCTGAACTGTTCTGAGCTGTGTCCATGGTCAATCTACAGCGTATTAGCATGCTATGCTGAAATCCTCTCAGGGTACGATTTGATGGGCAATATCTAAATCCTTCCAGCTCAATATTCACCTTATGTTTGATTGACTCTCACTTCACAACTTTCTTCATAGATTGTTTTCGTCTCTACTTTTTTCTCTGGAATTTAAATGACTTTACATGTAGAACGTGGCTTATCTCAATTTCCTTCAATTAATACTCAGTAACATATGTACTATCTCAATATCTTTATTCAATTGTTCGATGGATGCCACAATTGATATGCTATTCAACTCATATTTTTCTTCTTTCAAATGATATTAATGGCATAATCAGTTGCGCTATTGAATTACAATATCTGTGAGAGCACGGTTTAAAAATTTTCGTCAGTGTTATTTCTAACACACATCTCTGGCCTAAAACATCAAACTGCTTCATTTTCCACAACGGGAATATCTCAAATCTCCTCACCTAAAATGGCGTCTCCACCTCCTACTGCAGCCTCTTCAGTAGTTATTAAAGCAACCTCTAAAAGACTGAAAAAAGATCCCCCCTCACCGCCAAAGCAGGCCTCATTGGTCTCCATGGATCTACTTTTGGAGGAGATCCGAGCCTTAAGACCATTTGTTGAAGAAACCAACACCAAAATACAATTCCTCACAGATGGTTGGGAGAAACTAGAGGAAAGAGTTATCAAGGTGGAGCATAATGTTGAGATGCTGAACTCATCATACGCCAAGACAGAAGTTCTTCATTCTCAAGTCACAGCTTTGCAGAAACAGGTTGAAAACCTTGAAAACAGGAGGAATAACCTCCGCATCTACGGCATAGTGGAAGGTTCAGAAGGGCCAGACGCAATCTCCTTTTTCCAAAGAGTTTTACCAACAATGCTTAATCTACCTGAAGGCACCACTCTCAACATTCAACGCGCACACCGTCTCGGTCCGACGCACTCAGCTTCTTCCAGCATAAAGAAACCGAGAGGATTTATCCTGTACTTTTTGGAGTTCACAGATCTTCTCAAAGTTCTAAAAGCAGCCAGGCTCATGAAACGGATCTCCCTCTCAGGACACCAACTATTCTTCTCACAAGACTATGCTAAACCCACAGCAGATCGACGCAGAGAGTTCCTCGCAATGAGACCAGCGCTTCGTTCCATTGGAGCTCGTTTTGGTCTGTTTCATCCCTGCATCTTCAAAGTTACCTTCAACAATAACACCACAGTATATGAAGACCCAACCAAGTTAAAAAGTTTTCTTAATATTCATTCTTCAAATCGAATGGACACCATGAGTACTCAGTTCAATTGAAAAGTTGTTGGATGGTTGGTCTCTAGGCAGCTTCCTCTACTAATGCTCTCCCTTTATATTCTTTTTGCTTCTCTATTTAAATATGCAACCCAGGTTACATAAAGTTGTTTTGGTTGGCACGTTTTAGTATATACTTTTAAACTTTAGGTTAATAGTCTGCAATTTGCCTTCCTCTATTATAATATCTTACAGTATAATCTGATAATGTTAACTATATCTTCCTTTTACAGGTTCCGCTTCAGTCTGTCCAATCCGTACGTCATATATGTTGTTTCATCCTGAAGTCTTCCCCGCCTCATTTCGTGAAGTCTGGACGTCCCATCGTTCCATGTGGCCTCACCCCCTCCCCACCCCACTCATTGTTTTGAGTTCTATGTAGGTATGTTCTCTTTACTTGTATCTTTTCTCACTGTATTCACATTATTTTTATCTCTTTACCCTTCCTGTTCCCAGTTTTTTATTTGCACATTGCTTCCCTCCTTCCTTATATCCTTCTGTATTTCACGTATATATATACTACCTTTGTACACAATTCTCTTATATCCATCACTCCTTCCTACATTGTGTCCTTTATCTTTATCTCTTTCTCTTCCTCTATTTTATTCTTTCTTTCTTCTCACATTGGTTTTCACATCTATTAACTTCGTACATATTACAAATGTTCTTCAAAGCTTTTATTTTTCGATTACTGTTGATTTTTTTGGAAAAGTTATTTTTAACGCACATACTTTTAATGGTCCACTTATGTCCTTAATTCTTCTAATCGATACATGTCTCTAAAATTTATCTCATGGAATGTCAGAGGCTTGAATTCCCCTATAAAAAGACAGAGAGTCCTGTCCCACTTATCAAAGTTAGACGCCAATATCGCATTTTTGCAAGAGACTCACCTTACTGAAAGCGAGTCACTGAAGCTTCAAAGAAATTGGGTTGGTGAGGTTTTTTCTCGCCAGGAGACGGGAAGAGGAATGGGGTTATAACTCTCTGTCACAAGGCATTGAAGGCGCAGCTTGTTTCTCAGGAGGCGGACACTGAAGGTAGATGGATTTTCACAAATTTATTGTTAGGGACGTCCTCACTATCCCTACTCAACATTTATGCTCCTACTAATGGCGATGCAAGCTTTTGGACACGCATCTCTCAATTACTACTCAAATACCCGACAGATAATTTCATCCTCGCAGGCGACTGTAATCAAGTGATGGATCCGTTTCTTGATAGAAACTCTGGTTCTCACTTTCACTCAAATGCGGCACATAAAGCTTTCATACAGACTATTAAACAAAGAAATTTATTAGACTCATGGCGCCTTTGCAACCCATCCACAAGAGAATACTCCTTCTTCTCCCACCCACACCAGACTCAATCCCGAATTGACCACATATTTCTTTCTCGAAACGTTGCCCAATCCTTACGCTCTGCTGATATAGGTCCCATACTTATTTCAGATCATGCACCTGTTTCGATTCAACTAGACCTTTTGAATCATTCCACATCAACGAAAAAATGGCGTTTTAATAACTCTTTACTTCTAGACCATAAGTTTAATTCATCTTTTGTTTCCTTCTCTCAAGAGTTCTTCTCTATTAATCTAACGGAAGATCTATCCTTTCATACTATATGGGATGCCTTTAAAGCCACTGCTAGGGACTTCATTATTAGATTTGTATCAAACAAACGAAAAGATTTCCGCAAATCCCATAATACTCTTCTTGATAAAATCAAAAAGTTGGAACACTCTTTTCATACTTCTAAGTCAAAAGATTCTCTTAAAGACCTCATTAATGCGAAGATAGCATTTAATGAAGCGACTACCAAACAAGCTTCCTTATATCTATTAAAATCCTCTGCAAAGTATTATGGAGGCCAGAATAAATCGGGCAAACTCTTAGCTAACTATTTAAAAATTAAACAACAAAAACTTCATATCGGCTCCATTATAGATGATAATCAAATACCAAAACTCAAGGACCCTGACATTCTTCAAGAATTTGTTCATTTCTACAAATCCCTTTATACACCAGAAAAGACACCTTCCGATACAGATATCTCCCGATACTTTTCCACTATTCAAAAACATATCAATCCCCAACTGGATCTATCATCACTGGAATCTGATCTCACACAAACAGAATTATTCAATGCTCTACAGACCCTCAAAAAAGACAAAGCCCCTGGCCCTGATGGATTTACAGTGGAATTTTTTCTACACTTTGCTCATTTATTACTCCCACATTTACACACTCTTGTTTCTTCCTTCATAGCCTCAAATAAATCCACTGGTTCTTTCTCTGAAGCTTTGATCTGTCTATTATTGAAAACCGATAAAGACTCACGCTTTTGCAAAAATTATAGACCCATTTCCTTAGTCAATGTGGACTATAAAATATTCTCCAAAGCTTTAGCTTTAAGACTAGAACCACATCTCCCCTAATACTTGGCAAGGAACAATCAGGTTTCGTCAAAGGTCGCAATATCACCGATAACACACGTCTATTCTTCGACATTATCTCCAAATCATCACATTACCCCGATTCACTAGCAGCAATTGCATTAGACGCAGAGAAAGCTTTTGATCGGGTTTATTGGCCATTTATATTCCATGCTCTTAAGTGGTTCGGTTTCGGACCAAGAATGATATCCCTAATTGCCCTACTTTACTCAGAACCTAAGGCTGCGATCTCAGCCAATGGTCTTATCTCTCCCTACTTTAATCTCAAAAGGGGAGTTCGTCAAGGCTGTCCCTTATCACCTTTTCTTTTTAATTTAGCTCTAGAGCCATTCCTGTCAAAAATTCGCCAAAATCAATCTATCACTGGCTTTGTTTCAGACCCCCGACAAATTAAATTAGCAGCATATGCTGATGATATTTTAGTCTTTCTCTCCCAACCCCAGTCTTCACTCACAGCCTTCATGGGGGAAGTGGAAGATTACGGTCTAGTGTCAGGGTATAAATTAAACAAAGGGAAGTGCGAGATACTACCTCTAACTAAATATACCTTCAAAGATGATTTTAAGATCTCTAACTTTACCTGGAATTCTAAACATATAAAATATCTAGGCATCTGGTTCTCGTCCTCTATTAAAACATCCATCTCTCTAAATATAGATAAATGTCTTGACAAACTTAAAGCACTAACTACAAGATGGCATCCTTTACATCTATCTTGGTGGGGTCGTTTAGACACCATTAAGATGATGTTGACACCTTTAATTCTATATATTCTCTCTAACACACCAATTTCCATTCCATCCAATTCCTTTAAAAGAATCAATTCCACTCTCACCTCGTTTTTATGGAATGGTAAAAAACCAAGAATGGCATTACATAAATTAACAAGACCAAAATCCGAAGGTGGAGTTAACTTCCCTCACTTCTCTAATTACCACAAAGCTTTCCAACTCAGACAATTATCACACTGGATCAATACTCAATCCGAAAATAGGCCTCTTTGGGTTGATCTCGAACTTTCCTTTTTAACCCCTTTCTCATTCCAGGAATATCTTTCCTTTACCCGAAAACCACAAAAACTTTCGACTCCCATACTTAAACAATCATGTAAATTATTGTCTATCGCACCCCATTTAATTACACACAACTCAGATTCTTTTCTTAATTCCACAATTTGGCACAATAAACACATCCTTATCAAAGGGAAACCTATACACTGGAAGATTTGGAGGAGCAAAGGTCTACTTTGGGTACACCAATTTTTTGATCTGGGCACACCCATTCCATTCACACAAATACAAACTTTATATCAGCTACCCTTCTCCTTTAAATCAAAATTTTTGATCTTGCAGAAGGTATTAATTGAGGCATATGCCAAACTTCAAACCTTGCCCTCTACACAATCTCAACCTCTCTTCCCATGGAATCATCTTCTAATCATAAACCCCAAAGCCTCGAGCATTTATTCTCATCTAATGGAACCTCCTGAGAACAGACAGAAAACCAAACTAGAACTCGCATGGGAATCCGATCTTAAAACAAATTGGCCTGTGACTCTGTGGAACAAAATCTGGTCAAAACTCAGGAAATCTTCTAGAGCTGCTAGCACTACACAAACACTTTTCTTTCTTTACAATCGATTGTTTTTCACTCCAATGTTTCTTAATAAGATACATAGCACAAACCCCAACGCATGCTGGTCATGCTCTCAAAGTGAAGCAGACCTTAAACACATGCTATTTACATGCACACATGTCTTTGGGTTTTGGGAAAAAGTCTGGCACCAAATTAATATCATTTTTCATACCACAGTGCCCTTATCCCTCACTAACATTTTCCTAGGTAGTTTATCACCGGAATGGGACAAAAGTCACTCCCAACTCAAACTCATCGACCTGTTACTGGCTGTAGCGTTTCAACAGATTTCAAAAAATTGGAAAGACTCTTCCAAATTGTCCTATTTAGCGTGGTGGTACGCAGTTTGTCACAATCACCGCCTAGATACAGCTCTAGTCCACCCTATCTCCCTAGCTATGAAAAGGTTACACCTCTGGTCCCCACTTACAGACTTTCTAAACACATCAGCAAAAACGCTACCTCCCCTGAGCCTTCGATGCAAGAAGTCTCCAAGCCTCCCTGACTTCCTAATATTTATTTGTATACAATTCTAAATACTCTATCAATACCTATAGTATCCTCTTTTAATTTTATATATGGACATATGTAGCTATGTGTATTGCTTCTGGACCTATGAATGTATTCAAATTATATTCCACGTTACACTTTAATGTCGTGAAGGTTTTTTATATATCAACAACACTCAAGTATTCCTTCATGCTTTCAGATATTGTTATATTGTTAAATAATTGCTTGTACGAAAAATGGTTTATGTAATAATTTTAATTCTTCAATAAACCTTACTTGAACTTAAAAAAAAAGGTTCTTCTCATCACAAGGCCCCGCCCTTCCTCACACAGTAAATTTTTTGTTTTAGTTGGCAGGTATAGGGTTGAATAATTTCAAATGCAGGCTAGGAAACCACCTTCCTATCTATGTACGGCAAAACCGCCTCTTGAATTTGAGGAAAAGCGGCCTGCTGCGGTGAAGTCAAGCAGAGCAGAGTTCTTTGCCGGTGAGTAAAATCCACTCAATTGCCGCAGCGTTCTTAGAGGGAGCTGGGCTCTCAGTGGCCTTATTTATGCGGCTAATCATTTGGTGCTGTAAAACTGTCACTGGAATGGATTGTGGCACGATAATGGCATCCCACTTTGAAAATAAACATCTTGCCTTCACCTTACAATTTACTTCCCTGGCTTCCAGTTGGCATTTATATTGTTGCAGAAAATGCTAAGATGCGAGAGCCGCCTAGTCACTTGACAATAAATCCCAATTATATTGTACGATATAAACAGAATAATCATTCTCCCTATTATCATATATTATGCTTATAAGTAGCTACAAAACAAATTCTGTACCAGAGCTGTGGGGCGTGAACTTTCCAAGCGGTTCCAGTGTGTAATTTACTGGAGTTTATTTTCAGTATCATGAAGAAGAATACACAAATTGGCAGCGGAGGCTGCATAGAAAATATTGTTGTGTAAAAGTTGTTACTGCTACAAGTCAACTATTTACTGGCTGCTCTCTGGGCTGCAGTTCAGACATCACTGAAAGGCGGAAACAGCAGTACATACCCAGGTGGGACTTGATTACAAGTCAGGCGGAAGTGTGTGAGACGAGGTGGCCCGAACTTCCGTTTCTGGCTACTATCTCTACACATATACCGCCCCGTTATGAGGTAGGCACCATGGAATGGGGAATAACTACAGAACCGGATTTCCTGCGGGGTTCAATGCTCTGAGCAGGTAGTAAATGTGTGCGGGGGAGGAGTGATTCGGGGAAGTGTGCTCAGGGAAGGGGAGGATGTGGCCCTCCATGCCTTCGGAGGGGGGGTTGGTCTTGGGATGTAGGATAGGACCGGCAATTTTATTGGCCAGAATTTCCGACCAGTAAAATCGGGTCTGATGTTTCCACACCCAGGAAATCTGGGCTTGAAAACACCAGGCCACTTATAATTAGGGCTCACGGTTTTATGGTATTTCCTTTTTTTAATATTTCCTTCTGTATTTATCCATATTTATTTTTTGTCCTTCTTATTGGTATTTATCCATATTGATTGTGTGTTTTGAGAATAAATACAGTCATAAAATGGTATATTTCCACATTTATTTAACTAATTAACTTCAACTCATACTATCATGCCTGTCGTGTTTTAGCATATTAAGCAGCCAAATATAAGAAAACACTACACCCACAGGTAAATATTAGCATTATATATAAGTATATGTTAAGTTATGTCTGTATTTAAGGAAATCTCATCATATTTTTTACCTCCCTATGCTATGTGCTTAGCCTGAAATTCATGAAGGACAGCATGGAGAGTCACTCATAAGAAGCACAATTTACTGTATTTTTGTGCTTTTAAAAATAAATAAAGACAGGAAACACATTGTTTTCGGTCTGTATTTATGTACATGAGGTATCACTATCCTATCCTCCAAATCTCCTAATTCTGAAGCCCTTTGTTGTTGAAATGGTTGTCATTTTGAGAGAACATTGACTTTCCTTAGTTTGGAAATGTTTTGAAAATGGAGTGTTGTTGACCTGGTGTGGTCAGGCTGGTGTTCTCCAGTTTGCTTGTCCTCTGAAATTAGTTAGAACCCCCATGACCGCAGCCGGCGGTACAAGGGAAGGGAAGTGTCCCGTACTGAACAAACGAAATTATCTGATGAATGCTGCTCAGTGAGTATGATGAAAAATGCTTAAACAATGACCAAGTGCCCTCGTGGCATTTGAGCTGCAATCAGGGCAAAGTGAAGCCAAATAGTGGCCTGCAAAGTTGGAGCAGACTAATGTATTATTTAGAAGTGGAATATATTGGATAGTGGCTGGCCAAGCTTTAGTGTGGGTCTGGGTGGCATTATGTTCATGAATGCGTGTGCCCGAGAACATTGTCTTTTGTTTCATTCCACTGGATGTACAGTCGTCCATTGCTCGGCTTCAGGTGTTTACATGAAGAGCTAAACCACATCACAGTATCACTAATAGCCTGCCTGCCCCATTGGGGGACAGAATAATGAGAAATGCTTTTCTGGACTTCCGAGTTCTCTCAAACTTCATCGCAGCATACACACCCACCTTGTGTCCTCCTCACAAGTATGAAGTATCACACTCTCTCACAAGTGTAGCATTCCTTCCATGACACATGCTTATATTTCTGCATCCCAGCATTCATTTGCAGGTTCCAACCTCTGCTGTGCTCTAACCCGTAAAGCCTATATGCAGTGATGTGAAGTGGGTGGTTGCACAACCCGGTGTTTGGAGGCGGCACTGAGGGTCCGACAATGAATGAATTACAGAACTATCCACCGTCAGCCACACAGCGTGATACACGAATGCTAAATTCATAAACAAATGGATGCATAATTCACGCTGCTGTATGCTAGTATTTCCAGCTATGAGCCCTCGCTTCAGTCTCTTTCTCTCGCTCACTTTGTCTGAATTCCTTGGCCTTATTTTCTGTACCTGAAGGTCTCACAGCTGTTCCTCACCATCCACTCTTAATTTGCAAACCTCAGGTTGGCCTCCAGATCCTTCTCTTGTGTGAAGAGAGTTAAGTGGGATTATTCTTATTTCATAAACGTGTACATGTTTTAAGACAAAAGTCAGATTAGGAGTATTTCTGGGAAGTGGTATTAAGACATTTAACTGAATTATCTTGGAACAGTTTCACAGCAACCAGTCACAGTGCGGGTACCGATGACGTTTATAAACACATTATACAGAGTGTTATAATGCAGGGGGACAATGTGAAATATTCACTAGACATTTACATTAAATGTGGGTGGCATGGGAACCCCTTAAATATTTACACAACAGATTCCGCTGGCGGAAGGACTATTGCTCATCAGCAAAGATTATGCTCAGAGAAGCCCAGAAAATGTATTATACTGCTATTAGTAAGGCTAAGGGTCTCTATTACGCGGACCGGATAGAGTCTGCTAATAGCAACTCTAGGGAAATTTTCTCTATTGTACAGAGCTTTATGGTGCCGAGGGCTGAGACAACAAGGCTCCCTGCCTCTAACACATGGTGTGATAAACTTTCCAATTTCTTTATTGATAAGATTCATTCAATACAGAGAACATTTAGAGATCAAAGCCCACCTCAGGCAGGGGGGTGCCCCGGCTGCTCCTTCTGAGCCATCTTTCATGCTGGAGGCTTTTACACCTATTGACCTATCGGATTCACTTAAAATTCTGAAAGCTATGAAATCTGGCTCTCCGTCGGATCCTTGTAAGGCGAGACTCCTGGCCTCTGTGGCAGAAACAGTTAATTTAGAAGTTAATACGCTCATTAGACTCTCCTTTCAGGAGGCGCTTGTTCCAACAGTGTGGAAGCAAGCTAAAATCCTGCCACTTCTAAAGAAACCTTCACTAAACCCTCAGGACCCAGGAGCTATCGCCCCATCTCCCTTCTTCCCACTGTATCTAAAATCTGTGAGAAGGCAGTTAATAAACAGCTCACTGATTTTATTGAAGGGTCAGGTCTACTCCATCCAGCTCAATCAGGTTTTAGAGCTGCTTATAGCACTGAGTCGGCCCTGGTTGAAGTATCAGAAGCTATCCGAGGCTGTCTGGATGCCGGTGGAAGTGCTGCCTTGATATTGTTGGATTTATCGGCAGCATTCGATACTGTTCCCCACTCGCTGCTTCTGTCTCGTCTGATGGAAATAGGTGTCACGGGATCAGCCTGGAGGTGGCTAAAATCTTTTCTTGAGGGGCGTACGCAACAGATTTGGATCCCCCATTCTCTTCCACGCTTCAAGGTGTTACCACAGGAGTGCCGCAAGGGTCCTCTTTGAGTCCCCTTCTTTTCAACATCTACGTCACCCCTCTGGTTCAATTAGCGGAGGAGCTAGGAGCCAAAATCGTGGCATACGCCGATGATACTCAACTACTGTTTACCTGGGGTAAATTGGAGTGTGATACTCTGAAGGTTAAGAAATGTCTGACAGCGGTCTTTCAGTGGCTCTCAGCGGCACAGCTTAAATGCAATGAAGAAAAATCGGAGATTCTTCTCTACGGCAACTTTCCCACACGGTTCAGAGAGATTCTCTGGCCGGCCGGCTTTCCGCTACCATCCTCTTCTGGCCAACCTGTTAAGAATCTGGGCGTGTGGTTTGACGAGAATTTGTCTTTCTCGTATCATATCAAAAAATTGGCCGGGAGCTGTTTTGGGATATTGAAGTCACTCAGGAAATTTCTCCCCTTGCTCCCTAGGGATGCAAGGGAAACAGTGACCAGGGCATTGATTTTGTCCCGCCTTGATTACGCCAATGCCTTGTACATTGGTCTACCGGATTATTCTCTTAATAAACTGCAGGTCGTCCAGAATGCAGCAGCCAGGCTTTTATTTAACATTCCTATCAGAAGCAGCGTTAGACAACACCTGCGCACTCTGCACTGGCTGCCGGTCACTAAGCGCGTCAAGTTCAAAGCCCTTGTGGTTGCCCATCGTGCTCTCCACGGATTAGGGCCAGCTTACCTAAGGAAGCGCTTTGAGTTCTATACCCCTACCAGAGATCTGAGGTCAGCATCTCAGCACCTTGCCCGGCTACCTCGTGTCCGCCGTCAAAGAGTGGGGGCAGATCTCTTGCATTTCGGGCAGCCACCGCCTGGAATTTGTTGCCCTCGCGCTGCGTAACACCCATGATCTTAGTCTTTTTAAAAAACAGCTCAAAACACTTCTGTTTTAACCTGCGATTCTCTTTCTAGCTGCACCTCAAGGCTCGCGCCGGGACACTCCTGGGAGTATCTGAGCGCGTTATAAACTTCATTAACATAACATAACATAACATAACATACAGCGACAGCTCCTATTCATTGAGGTATGAATGTATGACTCAGTGTGTGTCACTGAACACAAGGGTGAGGGTGTTATGGCTGACAGGAGTGACTGTTGCTGGGCTGACAGGAGTGACTGTTGCTGGGCTGACAGGCGTGACTGTTGCTGGGCTGACAGGAGTGACTGTTGCTGGGCTGACAGGAGTGACTGTTGCTGGGCTGACAGGCGTGACTGTTGCTGGGCTGACAGGAGTGACTTGCTGGGCTGACAGGAGTGACTGTTGCTGGGCTGACAGGAGTGACTTGCTGGGCTGACAGGCGTGCTGTTGCTGGGCTGACAGGCGTGACTGTTGCTGGGCTGACAGGAGTGACTGTTGCTGGGCTGACAGGAGTGACTGTTGCTGGGCTGACAGGCGTGACTGTTGCTGGGCTGACAGGAGTGACTGTTGCTGGGCTGACAGGAGTGACTGTTGCTGGGCTGACAGGAGTGACTGTTGCTGGGCTGACAGGCGTGACTGTTGCTGGGCTGACAGGAGTGACTGTTGCTGGGCTGACAGGAGTGACTGTTGCTGGGCTGACAGGAGTGACTGCTGCTGGGCTGACAGGCGTGACTGTTGCTGGGCTGACAGGAGTGACTGTTGCTGGGCTGACAGGAGTGACTGTTGCTGGGCTGACAGGAGTGACTGTTGCTGGGCTGACAGGAGTGACTGCTGCTGGGCTGACAGGAGTGACTGCTGCTGGGCTGACAGGCGTGACTGTTGCTGGGCTGACAGGCGTGACTGTTGCTGGGCCGTGCTTACCATAGATTTCATTAATAGAACATTAAACATCAACAACTACCCATTGGTCATAAGCTGAAAGCCCATTCTAAGCATGCCCACGCCCCTCTACTGTCAATCATAAACTCGACAACCTCTTGGAAACCGGGACTCACGACAATAGGAAAGCAATGTCTCTCTGTGTTCTCTGACTTGTGTGGAAGAAAACACAATGCGTCGTGCTGCCCTCGCTCTCCCTGCTATGGAGACCGAGTACCACCGATGAGAGGAAACGCAAGAGAGCAGCGGAGCGTTGCTGGCATAAATGGACCCCAATCACAGGCGCGGGGAATAACACCACTGCCAGCGCCATGCATTGACACAATGTCCCGTCATTTCCAAGTCTTCACTGCACACTGAATGGGTGGTTTTATTTACCCTATTCAACACATACAATAACCTTAAGTGTGGTCAAATCAGAGGCAATCGAAAAGATGGAAGTGTAAGTTGGTATATTTGTGCTCTGATGAGCAATAATAATTTTGCAAGGCAAATAAACTATTTTAAAAGTCAGCACGACCTCTAAAGTTTAGTGAAGAAAATTTCGAGCAGGGTCAGTGCTTTGACAAGTAGGCAGTGTTTTCCCACGGACACAGACTGAGGGACGTGTGCGGGTTCATACATTGATGCGAGGCTCGTGCCTGCTGCTTACACCAGTGACGTGCAAGGATAATGCTACAGTGGTACAAGGCTGGCTCTGTGTGACCTCATCCTCGACCCTTGAAAACACGGAAGAAAGGTGCAGAGATCAAGACAGTCACACACTACAGACACCCACAGGCGGGTATACAACGCACCAGCCTTCCATTTTGAGCAGTAACATTTAAACAACGCAACAAGCGAGCTCTTTCTACATCCAGTAAATAAAGTAAATATCTGCCATATGTCTTTGCCAGTGATGAAATGCCACATGATATTAATTTGTCTTTTTCTCGTGCTTATTGGATGTGCTGGCAGCTTGCTAATTAAAGGACGATGTGCATGTATTAAAGGGGACATCCGGTGAAGAGAAAAACTATTCTCTTTACCCACTATTCACCAATAATAGGCATTCTAGAAAGTTCTTTTGAGTGATGACATCTGTTTGAGTTTTTGGACATATTGCGACGTCATTCACTGGACGGCCCCTTTAAAGATGGAACCTTTACTTAGTCGTTTCTCCAAAGTGCTTTCCAAGACGCAGTTCATTTTCAGTAATTATTACCCATTTCAAATCGGTTCATCAGATTACTGTGATTCTAACTGGTAAAGCTTATATTTAGTGTGATCTTGCAGCCGGCTTGCAATTTGGCCATAGTCAAACCAGACTAGAATGGAACAGAATCCAATTCAAGCGTCCAGGATTCCTAACTCTGATCTGTCATAATCGAGACATCAAAGAAGTGCTGCTCAGCCTGCATATTGGTCCTCAACACATGTGGGTCCCATATTGCTGCGGCTTGTGTTAGCATTAGTGATTCACCTCAGCTACTGTGGCTATGTCTATTTGTTTTACGCACAACTCAACAGAATGGCGACGAGTCGGGAGTAATTGCTTGTACCTTTACTTGACTGCCGGCCCAAAGGAGAGGAGACAGTGTGCTCATGCCAAGCTGCGCTCACTTGCACCCTCTTCAGTGGTAGCCGTCGTGTCGCAGGTCTATGACAGACTTGCATGCCGCCAAGACCTGTCCACCAATCTAGCACCGCAGCACCTGGGCGGCGAGGCCACAAAAGCTGACAATTGTTTCCCCTGCTATGTGCAAGGAAGTGTGAGCGGGATTGAGACCAGTAGTTGCGGTGCACATGGCAGTCCACCACCCTCGGTGGCCTAAAAAGGCCATCTGCGAAACGTTTGATGTTTGTACCTGCACATTTGCCCCAACATCCCAGGGCAGGTGTGAAGATCACCCATAGGCTGCCAGAAGCGGCCAAGTTCAGTCAGCCTCAGGCACCCCACAGCAGTGACGACCTGGGAAGGACCAGCTGACTGGCCTGCCATGAGTCATTGTGCAACCCTACCAAGGGTGATTCAAACATTGCAGTTAGGGATGGATGCACAGTAGGAGATGCTCACACAGGGCTTCCTGGAGGAGATGAGAGACAAGGTGAGCCAACCCTACCACACCACCAGGGGAGTGAGGCATCACTGTAACAACTACAATGCCGTCAATACCAGCGATCAAACGCTTTGTTGTCACGGACTTTCCCTCAGCACAAGCCCTGGAATGGAAGTTGCGGGTCTAGAGCTTAAAATGTACTCTGCGGCCACAATTGTGGAAGAAAACGGGAAGCAATCCCTGCTACTGCATGTGGCCAAAGAGAGTATATACAAGTTGTCTCAAAACTTACCAGAGACTGGATGCCCGTTCACGTACAACACACTGGTGAGAGCCCTCAATAACCTCTTCAAACCTATGCCTAACCAGACTACAAACGTTTTCTCCTGCGCCATGCACAGCAAGGCCTTGATGAATTTGTCAACCGTTTTTACACCTGGAAGTAAGACATGCACAGCATGCAGGAAGATGAACTAGTTTACAAAAATATGCAAGTTCTCCTGGTCGCCACCCCCTCGCCGGACACAAACACCACCGAAGCCCTGAAGTGCATCCTCTTCAATGTGCGCTCCCTGCACAAACATGCCGTAGAGATCTGGGACCTCCTCAACACCCTCTCGCCAGACATCGCCTTCTTCACAGAAACCTGGACCAATGCCTCCTCCGCCCCCGACATAGCCACCGCCATCCCTGACAGATACAAGATCCAGAGGAAGGACCGCCCCAACCGCCCAGGAGGAGGACTCACCATCGCACACAAGAGCTCCCTCCGACTCTCTACCTCCACCACAAGCAACCCCTCCTCCACCACAGAACACCTTCACTTCTAGATCCAGACCATCTCTAGAACCAGCTCTAGAACCCTCGCATACAGACCCCCAGGACCTCACGCTTTGTTCGCCACGACCATCGCTGACCTCATTGCACCCCACGCCATCGCCTCCATGGACTACATGCTCATCGGAGACCTGAACTTCCACCTCGACAATCCCAGTGACCCCAACTCCACCACCCTCCTGGACAACCTCGCCGACGTCGGACTGAAACAGCTTGTCACCGCCCCTACCCACAAAGCAGGACACACCCTCGACCCCATTTTCGCAGGTGGGAACAACATCTGCTTCAGCCACACCACGCAACCTCCATGGACAGACCACCGCTGCGTACACTTCCTTGTCAACAAACCCACGTAGCCCAAACCTTCACCCCGCCCTCCACAAAGAAACAGGAGCAAAGTTACCGAGGAGCAACTCAACTCCACCCTCAACCGCGCTGACCCCACCACCTTAATCAACTCCAACCACGCAGCCAAAGAACTCCACAGATGGATCACTAACTGCGCAGATGAGCCAGCGCCCCTATGCAACTCCGACAAACAGCGCCCCAGGAAGGCCACCTGGTTCACCGCCGACCTCCAAGAATCCAGACGCACCTGCAGACATCTCGAGAAGAACTGGAAAAACAGCAAAACCACAGAAGATTGCACCGCCTACAAGAATGCCATGACGGAATACCACCAGCGCATCAGATCCACCAAAAGGACCTTCATCCAGAACAAGATCCTCGCCAACTCCAGCAACCCCAAGGAACTCTTCAGCGTCATCCAGGAGTTCACCAAACCCCCCAGCGAATCCACGGACATCACCCCCTCCCAGGACCTCTGCAACAAGCTCAGCTCCTACTTCCATTTGAAAATCAAGGGCCTCTACGACAACTTCAACAACCAGATATCTGACTCCGAAACCACCGCCTCCTGCAGCAACGTCGGCCAGCTCACCATCTCCTATTGGACCCCAGTCACCACCGAAGACACCGCATCAACCATGAAAGGCATCCACCCAGGAGCCCCTACGGAGCCCTGCCCCCGCACATCTTCCACAGAGCCATCGCCCCAGAACTGCAACGCACCATCAACACCACCTTCGAAACCGGCATCTTTGCCGACGATTGGAAACGCGCAGAGGTCAGACCCTACTCAAGAAGCCCTCAGCAGATCGCACGGACCTCAAGAACTACCAGCACATCTCCCTCCTCCCCTTCGCGGCCAACGTCACAGAGAAGACCGTCAACGCCCAACTAACAAAATTCATAGAAGAAAACTCCATCCTCGACCCCACCCAATCTGGCTTCCGCAGCAACCACAGCACCGAGACCGCGCTACTTGCCGCTGCATCCTCCTCAACCAAGGACTCACCGTAGCCCTGATCCTACTCGACCTCTCTGCAGCGTTCAACACCATCTCCCACCGCACACTCACCGCCAGACTCCACGACGCAGGCGTACAGGGAACCACCCTTGACTGGCTCCGCTCCTTCCTCACCGGTAGAACCCAAAGAATCAGACTGCCGCCCTTCCTCTCCGAACCCATGGAAATCAACTGCGGAGTACCCCAAGGATCGTCGCTCAGCCCCATGCTCTTCAACATCTACATGGCCCCCCTCGCCGCCATCGTCAGACAGTACGGACTCAGCATAGTATCCTACGCCAAAGACACCCAGGTCATTCTCTCCCTCACCAAGGACCCATCACCACCAGACTCAACTTCCAGGAAGGAATGAAGGACGTTGCATCCTGGATGAGCAGCAGCGGCCTGAAAATCAACTCGGAGAAGACAGAGATCCTCATCCTCGGACCCTCCCCCACTGCATAGGACAACACCTGGTGGCCCATCGCACTCGGCAGCCCTCCCACCCCCCCACGGACCACGCCCGAAACCTCAGCATCATACTCAACGCCTCCCTCTCCATGGCCCGACAGGTCAGCGCCGTCGCCTCCACCTGCTTCAACACCATCCGCATCCTCCGCAAGACCTTCAAATGGATCCCCCCCGAGTCAAGGAAGACCATCACCCACGCACTCATAACCAGCAGACTGGACTACGGGAAAGCCCTCTACGCCGGAATCAACAAGTCTCTGCTCCGCAAACTCCAGACCATACAGAATACCGCAGCCAGACTCGTCCTCGGCATCCCTCGACACGAACACATCACCCAACACCTGCGTAACCTCCACTGGCTCCCCGTTGAGAAACGAGTAACCTTCAAGATACACACCTACAAATGCCTCCAGAACACAGGACCTCAATATCTCAACAACAGAATCTCCTTCCACGTACCCAAGAGGAACCTCCGATCCACTGACCTCGCCCTCGCCGAACCCCCACGCATCCACAGAGCAAGAACAGGTGGAAGAACCTTCTCCTACATCACGGCCAAGACCTGGAACGAGCTGCCGATTGACATCAGACGCGCCCCCACCCTGCACATCTTCAGGAAGACCCTCAAGACCTGGCTCCTCGACTGACCGGAGCTGCTCCGCCCCCTTCCCCAGCGCCTTGAGACCTTCACAAGTGAGTAGCGCGCTTAAAAATTCCCTGATTGATTGATTGATTAAGACCAGAACGCTCCGGATAAGGTGGTCAATGCCTTTGTGCCTTTCGTAGGCTAGTGGGGGGAGGATGACATGGACCATGATGAGGAGGAAGGTACCATCCATGTGGTTCATTCTATCAATCAGTCCAGAACAAAGGCCAAATACATGCCTAAGTGCCGAGTGGTAATAGGAGGACGGCATGTGACTGCTTCATCGACATGGGTGCATCCATCTATGTGACAGCCCAGTAAACATACAAGGCCATTCTGCAAAGACCAACCCTCCAACAAACTCAGGTGAAGGTGAATGTCTATGGACACCCACGTCCACTCCCGCTTGCTGGGGTTTTGGTAGCGGACATTACCCGCAATCAACAGACTACCCCAGCCAAAGTATACGTCACAAAAGGGGAAAAGGTATGCTGCTGAGCGCCCAAAAACCTGCAACTCATCCATTTTGCTTTCAGCATACACATGGCTGATAGGACTGCTTGCTAGAAGAATTCCATGAATTCTTCCAAGGAAATGGCTGGCTGAAATGAAAGATGGGGAGACTTCATATGTACCAATCCGTACAACCAGCTGCATTGCGTCATATGCAAGTGAACTTCCACCTCAGGCCCAAGGTGAAAAAAGAGCTTCGCAAACTGGAAGAGGCGCACATTATCATGCGGGTGGACCAACCCGCCATTTGGGATTTTCCCATAGTAGTAACCTGCAAACCCAAGCAAATTGGGGAAGTGAGACTGTGCATTGGTATGGGCCTCCCAAATCTGCCAATTTAATGAGAGAGGAACATAACTCCAACTGTAGACAACCTGGTGTGGGAGTTCACTGGGTCATGTTGATTCTCAAAGATGGACATTCTGTCATGATATCACCAAATCCTGCTGGTACCTGAGTCTTGCTACATTACTACCTTTTCGACGCACCAGGGCCTACACCAATATAAAACATTTTTGAATCTCCAGAACGGCAGAGGTTTTTTCAGGAAACCGTCTAGGAGGTGCTGACCAGACTGAGAGGGGTCCTCAATGTGAGCAATGTCATTTTATTTTATGCCCGACCACTTGAAGAACATTATGCCTGCCTCAGGGAAGTGTTACAGAGCCTCAAGGACTCTGACATTCCATAGGGAGAAATGTGAGTTCCTGAAGAGCAGCATTAGTTTCTTTGGATACCAGTTCTCAGCTGGTGGTGTGACCGCTGGAACGGCCAAAATGAGAAATATCCAGTCAGCACTGCCCCCGTCTTCTGTGACGGGCATGATGAGCTTTCTGGGGATGATCAGTTACTGCAGCTGTTTCATCGAGACTCTGTCCACCCTCATGATCCCTCTACATGAGCTAACAAAAGCACCAGTTCCTTAGGTTTGGGAAGAAGAACACAAGATGTCTTTCTGAAACTCTAAGAAGGTGCTGTCTGTGGACACCATGTTGTTATATAAAGGGAAAGTTGAGACGGTCATTCCTGATGAAGGCAACATTGCCGAAACGCGCGTAGTGTTTTTCTACCGCCTGCCTTGGAAATTTCTTTAATAATCTACCTCCTCCATCTCTTGCACCATTGTGTTTTACAGAATGGTGTATTTTTAATCATTTTATGTAATTGTTTGTATTTGATATGTAGGTTTGTCTATATATGTTTTATGATTGTGTATCATTGTATTGTACATATAATTTTGTATTAAATCATTGAGAAAATATATAAATAACAAAGTATGAATAAAAAATAAAAAATAAAAAAGATCTTTTGGAACAACAAACTAGGATTTTTCAGTTGTGTATATGTATGTTTGATTTTGTATTTTCATTGACAATTGTGTTGTCTGAATCTATAGCCTGTATTGAAACACCAAGTATAAATGTGTAGCTTGTATCTAGCTATATCTTTACCCTTTATGTAATTTTCCCTACAGCTAGCAAGCTTCATTGTTTTATGTAGGGGTCCCCTTTTTTCCAAATCAGACACCATGTTGTTATACTTCAACACCAAAAGAGACTCAGACCTGGTAGTGGTTGTCAGTCCCACAGGGCTAGGGAGGATCCTATCCCAAAAGCAAAAATGTGGGGAGTGGGTCTGATCATAGACGTCAGCCGAGCTCTTACTACCACTTAACAGTGTTATTCCCAAATTGAGAAAGAGGCCATTACCATGCACTGGGAGTGCAGGCATTTTCATTTGTATCTCGAAGGACACTTGTTTGTTTTTCACACTGACCACAAACTCCTTATCCCTTTGTTTCAAGGGTCGGCGTCAGAACCTCCAACCAAATCAAACATGTGATAATACAGTTATAGGAGCACTCTTTGTTCACTTAAGTACAAACCAGGAAATCAGAATCCAGTGGACTGTTTATCACAACAATCCCTGTCCGTCACCAGAGAAGAAGAGGTGAAGACTCAGGAGATGGAAGTATACGTGAGACTCGTAGTAGCAAGGTCCTAGCCACTGCTGATGTTCCTGGGCAAGATCCTGAAAGCCATGGAATCAGATCACTGCCTGCAAATGCCATTGGAAGCCATCAAAAAAGGGAGACTGGAATGCTCTCAAACTGAAGGACTCCCACAGAACAGTGGAAGCTCAGCAGATTCTGACTTTCCAATACAATGCTTGGCATGAGCTGGCAGTCTCAGCAGAAGGATACCTAATGAGAGTGCCCTGGCTGGTGATATCCAAGAGCCTGAACATGTGGGTATTCATCTCGCACACAGAGCCCACCAAGGCATGTCAAAACCCACCACAAACGCGTGCAGTAATGACTCACCTCAGCAACTATGTCCTAATTTGTTACTGCGTACGACACAATACCACTCTGCCAACAGCAACTTCACAAAAAGAGTTTGCTCTCCAGTGCCCTATCCTGTCTTTTCTTTCACTTTCCTCAATTCTTGTAAGACAGGAACAGGAAATGCCTGCCTGGAAGCATAGGATAAGAGTTGGTGAGAGAGTACATAGTACTGCTGCCATCCAAACAGTGTTGATGAAATAAGGAGAGAAGGGCCTCGTGTATTAAGGGTTTTAGCATTCGCAAACCCTCTGATTGGGCAAATCAGAGGCTTTCCAAAAACTAAAACCCTTTTTCAGATGTATTAAACCCATTTAATAGTTTACGCTATTGTTAAATGGGTTTAAGAAACTTTACCAAGTCAGTATTTGGAAGGTGCCTGTTAAGGGTGTCCCCTCCAATTACCAATTCCTTAAGCTATGTATTTATGGTTTGTAATCGAAATCCAGTTGCAAAACATTAATATTTTACAGACACCTCAAAAGGGATGGTAACCTATTGGTGAACAGGAAGGGGTCTTACCTCTTTGTGAATGTTGACAAAAACCTTTTTTATGAGCAGACAGTGGTCAATGGGACTATGGCCTACTTATATAAAAGGTTTGCAAAACTTTTCCTTTTTTTTTTTTTTTTAACGCATCCCAATATCTTTTAAGGAAATCGTGCTGCATTTTTTAAAAATATTGCATTATTTAAAAGCAGTCATGGACTTGGTGGTCTGCTGGCAGCAAATCACGATGGATCTCAATTTGTGCCCTACCTCATTAATATGTATGAGGTAGGTCAAATTGCGACCCACTTTGAATTGGTATTTTGTGAACGGACAAAAGTCAGTTCTCAAAATACCAATGCATTCGGTAAACGTCAGTACGCAATTTGCGACCAATTTTTCCAAATGCATTTTTAGTATATGAGGCCCTAAGGAAATGTGGAAGCACATACATTTATCTCACAAACGCATGTGAGCCAGGGGCGTCACAAACCTACCGCTTTAGCAGCTAAAGTGGGGGTGGAGGTTTTAATGGGCCTCTTTTATCTGCAATTTGGCAGTTAAAAGCTCATAATTAACACTAAAAGGAAAAAAAGAAGGATGAGCTTATAGAAAAGGGAAAGAAGTATGGGTGAGTGGACGATTGAGAGTGTGAAAGTATGGCTGGATGAGTGGGTGAAAGGATTGGTGATGAAAGAATGGATGATGAGTGGGTGAAAGGAAGGATGAGTCGGCGAAAGGATGGGGGAGTGAAAGGATGCATGGGAGGATTAAAGGATGGGTGAGCAAAATGATGGATGGATGGGTGGGTGGGTGAAAGGATGAATGGATAAGTGAGTGAAAAGCTGGGTGGATAAAAGGATGAATGGATGAGTTGGTGAAAGGATGAGTGGGTGAAAGGATGGGGGTTGAGTGGAAAAAAGATGGGTTGATGAGGAGTGAGAGGATGGGTGGGTGAAAGGATGGCAGAGTGCATGGAAATGTGAGAGGATGGATGGATGGATGAATGGATTGATGGGTATCGGTGACAGGATGACAAAGTAAATGGAAATTTGAGAGGATGGATGGGTGGTTGGGTGAAAGGATGGCAGAGTAAATGGAAATGTAAGAGAATGAATGGATGGGTGAGTGAAAGGACGGTAGAGTGAATGGAAAACTCAGAGGATAGATGGATGGATGGCAAAGTAAATGGAAGTCAGAGAGGATGGATGGATGGATATGGGTGAAAGGATGGCAAAGTAAATGGACATTTGAGAGGATGGATAGTTGGATGAATGGGTGGTTGTGTGAAAAGATGGCAGAGTAAATGGAAGTCTAAGCAGATGGATGGATGGATACATGGAAATCTGAGAGGATGGATGGATGAAAGTACGGCAGAGTAAATAGAAATATGAGATAATGGGTGGGTGAGAGGATGGCAGAGTAAATGGAAATCTGAGAGGATGGATGAATGGATGGTTGGCATAGTAAATGGAAATCTGAGAGTATGGATGGATGGTAAAGTAAATGGAACTCTTAGAGGATGGATGGACAAAAAGATCAATTGATGGATGAAACACTTTATTGATGGATGGGTAAGTCAACTGATGTATGTATGGATGAATGGACGTATGGATGAATGCATGCATAGTTGATGAATAGATGAATGGTTGAAATGGCCGATGGATGGACTGGTTAAAGATTGAATGATGGAGGAAAAAATGAATGGATGACAGAATGTAAAGCGTATTGGTGGCTATCAATGGGTAGATGAATGGGTGTAAGGATGGATGCTTGGATGGAAGAGAAAAGGGAACTCTTCTAGGGAGGTCGAGGCTCATTTGTTTCTCTTGCTTGGTGTCATCAGAGCTTTGGTTCCAAGTGGTGGGCATTTTAACTTTCTGGCTGATCCCTTCATGCGAGCAAATACGCTTACACAAACACGCAGGCAGACTCATGCAGGAATGCCAGCCAGTGAAACGAAGAACCCTTGGACAGAACTGAGCATGTTAAGACCGAACAAATGTCAAGACTGAAATATCAGCATTTTAAGAAGACGGTTTTGAAATAAATCACTGTAAGTCTGAAAGGGCAGTCACAGTATAATCCCCGGGTGAAGGAAAAGGAAGGTTGGCCTCCCTCACCTCTGGCTAAACTCAAGTCTGAAGGCCGCATTTAAAACATGATGCAAACTACGGATCTGGTTATTGGACACATTAGGCAGTAAAGCGTTTTCATGATTCATGCTGAAGATGCCAGTGCACTACCCACTTCTGTACAATAGCCAGGCTTGAAAGAATCTGTATTAATATATGCACTTGAAATAAAGCTTGTATCACAATAGCTTCAATCTATGGAAGAAGGGAGGTCAGAGGTTAAATGAGATTATAGATATAAATGAGGTTTTAGGAATACACTCTCTGTGCAGTTTGTTATCATTAAAGACAATAATGGTATAGTCAATAGACTCCTTGTGCAGTACTGCTGACCTGGCATAGATGAATTCACAGCTCCCAGAAGGCGGGTGACCACACGCAGGCCAGAGGCTTCAAAATCGATTCTGAATATAAAGTCACAATTATGCAACAGATGAAAAAGAACCATCTAGTTCCTTGAGGGTAAAACATCCTTGTGTGATAGCTGTAGTTGCTGCACGGTAGTGGTATGTTCGAAATGATATTGATTTGAACGAAACTGATAAGGAAAAAAGCTTTAAATTGGACTAATGCATTTCGTTTCATTATTTAGTTCATGTCTAGCAAGGTCTTGGTTCTCAACCTACGTGAGAAAACATTTTTAGTGAAAAAAAATGCAGTGGTGTAAAAACCCATATTTGATAAAAACCTGTAAAGTGTGAAAAATATTTCATGGATACTGGTGAAATGTGGGTTTCATCATTATAATGACCGCCTACAAACCACTCAGTGGAGCTTTACTATTGCCCATTGCTTAATTAGAATTCTATTCATGAAAGATAAAAAAATAACCATAGTAAGTGCTAAGGGTACTGATACCTCTTTTGAGGTTTGGCCTAATGAATGAATCAGTCATGCCATGTCTGTTGCCAAATCTATTGGAGCTATAAGAACGAGAAGGAATCAAGGTGTGATATATGGATCGAGAGACGAATGCTGGTTTGTGGCCTCAAGAATGGAGAATACCAAAGTATTTTTAACTTTTACTAAGCGCCAGCAGGTCGCTTCTAGGCTTTGGTCAAGAGGGAGATCATGGACCATAACAGGAAAAGTTCTCTCAACCAAACATTCAGTTAGTGAAGAGTTGTCAACAAGGAAAATGTTATTGTATGTTTCTGCCGTCGAAATCAGAAAACATCCATGTTTTCAACAGTGTATGGTCTTGCTATAGTATAACCTTTCTTTGACAATGACAACCACCATTATCTTAAGGCCTTCAGGGGAAAAATAAGACACAATACACCAAAGAAATTTAAGCTGAAGCAGATGCTGTAAACTTGTAGCTGATTTGAGAATGGTCACTGTCCGTCCCAAATTCAGTATTTCTGACTTTTTCCAACCGAGTTGTGCATGATCGAAGGCTAATATGTATAGACCCACATACCCTTAGTTACACCTGTCACCAACATCTCCATATTTTTTATTATCATTTTCAGGTAGTTACTTCCCATCGAAAGTAACTGCTATGAGTAAGAATTCATAGGCTACCCCTCTTTTTCAGCCTTTGTTTAGCACCTTACGTGGTCCTGGTACCCCAAGAGACATCCCTTGACATCCCAGTTTGAACAGACAGTTATATCCAGGCCCTTAGTAACCATCCCACTGTCAGTGCACATTTTCTGGATCATCTGTAAGACTTTATCATGACACCTACAGTGACAAATTGGAGAATGCCCATCTCCCTGAGGCATCTACAGGATCCAGCTTTATTCACAAGCATTTGTCTTCTCTACAGTCTTCCATTCTCCCCCACTCCACTGCACTTTGAGGCAGCACCAGCTATGTGACACGCTTTATAAATGTAATACATATTTACATCACCCTCTCAAATCCAGGATATCGGTTCCACAGCACCACATTTGATTATGATTTTACCAAGAGTCCCTCCCCAAAACAGACCAGAACAAAGAACCTTTATTCTCTGAAATACAAGACAATGCACAGCCTGCAGACAGATATCAGGGATCGTATATTCTTTGACAATGTTAATGGCGAGACCCACCTCTTGTATGGGGCCTACTGTCAAACCAAGACCTGGGCATTGCATAGTCTTTACTTTGGGAAATGTTTTTCTACTATGGGATCCTTTCTGCTATATTAACTTAAGAGGCGTGTTCAATTCCCAAATACTGGCAGACACTCTTAGATTTTTCTAGAGACCATCTGTTGCCTTTGACCACCAATATTTATTCCAAGTGCTTAATTCTTAGAGAAACAGCACAGAAGTTTGAGTTCACTGCACTGCTCAGCACTGTCTCTACTCATAGCCGATTCATACTTGTATCATCTCTAGAAGAAAATTATAGACATGCTCAGGACATGTTCAATAGCCAAATATTTGCTCAAAACACACCTGTAAATAATGAGACTCAATGTCAATATAATAACGTAGAGCCACTATAATTTTATATATCACGCGAGAGCAAATTTACAGGTAATTTCCTGGAACATAGCAAGGTTGAGGAGTACACTGGAAAATCCTGTGTAGGAAGCATTCATGAGACAGTTCAATATTGCTTTATTTCTGGAGACATGGATGAAAGAATCTTATTTCCTAGGTGGTTTTCAAGGTTTTTATTGCTCAGCCGTACCATCTACTTCAGGCCGTCCCAAAGGAGGCCTAACAATTTGGGTCTCAGTGTCTTTGAAACCTTGAAACTGAAAGTAATAATGTCCAAGCACTAGTGCTAAGGTTAAAAACAGGAAGTAGGTTGTTAATTATTGATTTCTATAATAATCATTTTGGTACAAGGAGATTTTTTTTCTTTTCAAGATTACACTCTTTTTTAACAAGGCCTTGGCTATGAGATATAGACAGCCTAGTTTTCTTCCCACGATTCTGTTGGCTGGTGACTTTAATGCAAGACTTGCACATAGGGAATGTGGTATTGAATATGTTCGCACTAGCAGCATAGGTGAGGTATGATCGCATGTCTCATTTTCAAGGGTGTCAAAGGATGGCCAAGTTGGAGTTAATGGCCACATTTAATTTGAATATTGTAAACGATAGGACATCCTGCAAGACAAAGGTGGTACCAACTTCCTCTGCAAGATGAGACTATAGTATAAATCTTCAAAATGGTGGCAGGGAATCTCTAACAAATGTTACAAACTGTTACAAAAGTCTGGGAAAGTGTATTCAGAGATCACAACCCCTAGTAGTAACTTTTCTTATTCACCACAGGATATGTGAAGATTTAACAACAAAAAAATAATGGTACCAAGACGTAAGCCATTTACAAATAATGGGCAGAGATTGAAATGAGGAAGGGTAGATCTTGTTGAGTTTACAACTCAGGTGGTCACGAAACCAGTCACTAGTTTTTGTAGCTGTCTGAAGGAGGGGGTGAGAGATAGGATTCTTACCACCTTTCGATGATTGTGGTATCCATCTCTAAGGCCCTTAGTGCTTACATCTGCTCTCGGGCTGCCCCCAACCAAAACAGATGTTTTGATTGATATACCTTGCCACAAAGTAAATCAGGTGCTCCATGAGTCCAGAAAATGTATGCCTCTTGATCTAGCCTTGGTTAAGAACCTGAGAGAGGAATATAAAACTTGTCTGGAAGTTAGGAAACAGACCCTGAGAAGTAACGACTGGGAGGAACTAATGGAAGGTTGTGCTACCAAGGACAGAGCAGGGCTCTGGAACATGGTGAACAAGACAGGGTCCTGTTTAAATGGCAACGGAACTTCAAAAGTAAATGTTTCAGTGGAAGCATGGATGCCCATTTTAAAAGTACTACTGCCCCAATTTTAATAAATCCTTCGGTTGTCCCACAACCAAAGCAATGGCTTCTGCAGTTTTTCCTCACTGCGAAGTAATCAAAGCTGTCGTGGGCAGTCCCTCTAATAAATCACCCGGCAGGGAGGGAGTCCCAATTGGTATCTTTAAGTTCATTCTTGAACCATGGGGCCAAATTCTGACTTTGTTCTATAATTCAGTAGCTAGATATAAGATTCCATTTGACTCTAATATTGAGCCAGTTTTAAAGAAAGGAAATGCAGAAGATCCATGCTGTTATCGCCCCATTTCTCTAAATCAACTGTTTATTTATCATTTTTGGCCGGTTCCTCATGGTACATCTTCAGTCCTAGGTTATGAAGCATATCCTCGCCGAATCTCAGTATGTGTTCAGACCTTAACTCGGTACTATAGATAAGTGCCTTAACCTTCTCTAAGTGGGAAGTAAGTTAAGTTTCTTACATGTGGCTTTCAAGGATATTTCATCTGCTTGTCAACAGGGTGAAGTTATGTCAATTACTAAATACAATGGGGGTAGAACAAAATCTGATTAACGTCTTACCTTGGCTGCACTAACGTTTGTGGGAGAGAGTAAGATGCTGCCCAAGGGGAGAACGCACTGAGCTGTTTCCCTCTCTTATTGAGCATAAGGCAAGGTTGTCTCCTAGCAACCTTCTTTATACTTAATAGATTAATAACTTAAAGATTACATTAAGACGAGCGACTCCGGAAAACACTCAAAATTGGAAATAAATAAATCCCAGTACTTTTATATTTAGAAGATGTATTGCTTTGTAGGACAGCAAATGGACTTCAGCACTCAAAAAATGGCTAGACAAAATCACACATCATGATTTTAGGGCCTAAAATTGTAAGTAAAAAAATTATGTTAAAAGAGGGGATGGCATTTCCATAATTGGGTGCTATTTTCAATTCAGATCATAGCTGGTGAAATATGCCAATGGAAAGGAGACAACGTCTTGTCCAGTCTGTGGGTGTAGTTTCCTCATGTAGATTTGGACAAAATCCTTTACTCGTAAAGGCTGACGTTTAACCAAGCTAAATGCCTATTAGTTGTTTCGTATGGCATGGATATTTGGGAATATGCTCATCCGAAGCCTTTGCAGGGAGAGACGAGAGCATGGAGATCTTGGCCTGAACATCTGGAGGATCAAGTTAAGCTGGACCCTCTTATGCTGCAGAATTCTGTTTGGAGTAATCCTACAACTTTATTAAACAGTGAAATCATATCAGATTGGATCCCGTTAGGTATTGTGCAAGAACTCCATGGTTCCAATATGCAAAAAACATTTGTGGTGGGATACGGCTGGCAGATCTCTTTTTGCTCCTATGCCCCTTCTCGTGCTTTGCACTCGGCTAAACTCCATCTAGCCCACATTCCTTGGGTGAGAAGAGCTAGGGCCAGAGGGTGCTCCTTTTTGGCAAAAGCTCCCTCCCTCTGGAACACTCTGCCTCTATCTATTAGGTGCATCCACAATCACTGGGCCTTTAGAAGGGCGGTGACGACCTGGCTATTTTCGGTTTAACCTCTGTCTCTTCAGCCGATCTTGTTTTTTCCGAACTAGCACTGGGACGCCTCGTTGCTGGGGCAGCCATGCGTTTTACAAATGCTTTAACATAACACCAAATCTAATTACCAATTAATTTTTAAACAAAAGTTGTGAATCATAATGCTGAGTTTTGCCAACTGGCTAGAGATGCAGAGAATTTAAGAGAGCTGCGACTGTGCATTTTATTTGAAGAATGGAATCAGGACTGGAGCTTTATTTGTCATGGGTCACAAACTATCATGAATGATCTCTGTTGACCAGGTTTAATATTTTGGTTTCTTTTCCTAAGTGTTGGCATTCACATACAGAAATAATGTTGTACCCATGTAAGGCCAATTCTTTATCAGTCATCAGATCTGTAAATTGTTTGCCAAGATGAGAAAGAAATGTCTTGTTCATTTGCTAGGGAATATAAATTTCACAAGTTGTCATCATGCTTTTAAGTACATTTTTCATTCATTATCTCCCTCGGCTTGCTACACAGTGGGGAGGTTCTTGCTTTCCACAAAGAAGTTAAGGAACACTATAAATGACCAACTGAGGTTTGTATTTAAGGAAGTGTTGAATCCTTAGGTTAACTGCTATTTTATGACAAATAAAATTGTCTCTCTTATGATGTCTGTTTTTATTTTTGTATTTTAATGCTGTGTGTGTATTTATTTTATATTGTTTTTATTAATATTTATGTTATTTGAAATAAACGTATTTTGATTAATTATGGAAAGTGTAGGTGTAATTTATTCGATGAGGCGTACTAATGGTGTAAAATATGCGTTGAAGTGTCCTGGGTAAAGAGGAGACCCCTTGAGGGTCTTAAATTGATGACCTTCAAGGAGGAAGAGAAACAGCTTGAGAGCTGATGGTCAGGGAATATTGAGGGAGCGACTGGAACCTGCAGCCAGCGGGGCAGCCCAGACGACTGGTTCTGCATGCAGTGCAATGGGAGAGTCTGGGCTGTCACCATTGCAAAAGAGAACAGATTGGGATCCACAGTTAGCGTAACTGGAAAGAGCACAAATACCCTGCAGCCAAGGTAAGAGGGCAGAGACTCACTACACTGCCAGTAAAACATCAGTGAAACAGACTCAGCGGCCATCAAACCAGGGCAAGGGCTATGATATACAAGCAAAATAACAGGGGCAGTACCCAGATCATTTGGGATCTGTGGCCAATGAAACAGGGGATTAGCAGAGAAAATAGGCCTGGGCACCAAAATAAAAATGCCCCCCATTAGTAAATTAGATAGCTAAAAAATTGTCCATGATTGCAAATTGGGGCAGTTTTGAACTTGTAAAGACATACTATATAAGTGTTGTGCAAGGTATGGAAGGGTGCATGGATTTGAGCTTGTTACAGGCAATGCTTGTTTTGATATCAGGGAAATCAACAGTAAAAACCGGCCCAGCAGACCCTAAGTCCGGCCGACAACCAGCCAAAACAACAGCCCACACACAGACCTATGAGACCGGCCCGTCGGGCATTGCCTGATTGCCCTATAGCACGTACTGTTTGTACAGGTGAGCCCTGTGTTCCTCAGAACCTGGAACAATGCATTTAATCAACCAAAAAGTTGTTCTATATCATTTGCATTTGTAAAGAGTAAAAATAAATTAAATATCCCTGTGCAGACATCAGTCAATTAGCCTGAATGAATAAAAAACACACATAGATTGATTAAAATAGATGTTGTCTCACAGTAGTTAAATTTCACTATGTAATCAATACATCATAATAGGGTTCTCCATGTGCAGTACACAATTGCTTGTGCTAATGGTGCGTGCGCGTGTAACAATGTTTAGTCAAATTATCAACACTTTCTTAAGTCTGTCCATCTCCAAGATTATTGTGTTTTTGGCTAGGCAGGTTTCCACTGGTCCTAATATTGGTTGCCCGCTGAATGGAATGGTACAGACACTTATGCATCGACTTTTCAACCCCAACACCATAGTGAGAGACATGCTAATCAAAATTGGGTCTTCCTCAGGATAGCGTGTGGAAACACCCAAGCCTCTATAATTGAGTGTGTGACGGTTAAGCCACCACTATTAATCTATCATGGCTTCCATGGGTCACTATTGGTTGTCAATGGAGTGATGGGTCCCGCACCCGTAGGGGTAATCTCAAGTTCAAGTATTGTTTACGTGAGCTCACTTCTTTATTGGCGTGCAATGAGGTATCGTCCTCTGACCTTGGACGTATAGTATACTGAAACTGTCGCGTTTTCCAACTGGGAAACGTCCCTCAGATGCACAGCCTGTATCCGAATGGAAATCAATTTTCTTTAAAAGATGACTTGGACCTTGTTACATCATGTTTAATTATTGCAAGTTATCACATGAATGATTGGATTAATTCATGGAATTATAATGATGATTTCGACGATTTGAATAAAAAACGTTTTGCAGCAATATTTTGAACTTTAAAGAAAATTGTTTTCCATTCGGATACAGGCTGTGCATCTGAGGGACGTTTCCCAGTTGGAAAACGCAACACTTTCACTATTGGTTGTGATACAAATTGGCTGGTGGTCACCAAACTCACCCCAGATGCTATCCAAGGAGCATTTCAATTCCAAGACTAATGTGCATCATTTGCTTTTTTTCTCAGTGAGCCTCAAGCAGCTTGGAAATATTTGTTGTGTAGGGAAATTTAACTACTGTGAGACAATATACATATATTCTATTTTAATCTATCGGTGTGTTTTTGATTCATTCAAGCAAACTGATTGATGTCTGCACAGTGAGATTTGATTTACTTTTACTCTCTACCAATGCAAATGACACAGAGAGTATTTTAGGCAGAAAAACTATTTGATTGATTTAATGATTGCCCAATAGGACAGTCTGACCCCGTGCTGGATACCCTGCACAATGTTACATGGGAGAGAAAGAGAGGTGATTAACATCTGGGCCGTGTCCATAATGCAAAAAATCCTTTGTGTTAAATGTGCATTCTGCAAATACACCGATGTTGCAGACAAGATTTTACAGTCCATGTAAGAGATAGGCACTGTACCTAATGTTACAACGGTAAGACTAAGGGTCCGATTACGAGTGGACCAACGAACCCGAGGTGGAGGTGCCGTGCCGGTCGGAGACGTCCTCACCAGGGGTCCTACTGCCGTATTACGAGTACGGTGGTCGGAGTGTTTTGGGACTGCCGCAACCGCCAGGGATTGGCCCGGCGGTCTGGGGAAGCAATATGCATGGCGGTGCTGCTGCAGCACCGCCATGCATATTACGAGTTTCCCCACCGCCAGCCTTTTCATGGAGGTGGGGAAACAAAGGGGGCCCTATGGGGCCCCCTGTTTCCCCTGTGCATGGGAGTTCATGCAGGGGGGCAATGTGAATGCACCTCTGTTCCTGCACGGCATGGACTGCTCAGTCCCACGGCGGTGCCATTATAAGGCTCACTATGAGCCTTTAAACTACCTCACCGCAGGACTGCCATGCTGCCCGCCAGACAACGAAATTGCTCATAATCTGGCGGGTGGCGGTCGAGTTTAGTGATCCCGGACCGTCAAAGTCGTAATCAGGCCTAAGCCACATAGCCTGTGTACCAGTGGTACCTAGAGAGCCTAGACTCGACAGCTAGAGTAACTAAAGGGGAGACCAGGCCCTGCAGTCAGCGTTACAGGGAAGGGCACAGGTGGAGCAGGTAGTAGTCAGTGAAACACCGATACAACAAATCTAGACTGACTGCAGAGTACTGGAGCAGGAATAAGTTTAAATAAAATGGTTTATCATCTCTATCTCATTCAAACATGGTTGATCCCTGCTCGGTGTGGAGTTTGTGCTTCTCTCTGCGACAGACCTTTGCCGTTGTGTATGAGAAGATCAGGAGCTATGCAGCACATACATTAAAATCACAACAGCTATTGTAAGTTCAGTCATTAATGAGATTTAAGTATAAGTTTTAAGGGTTTTATTTTCATTAGGTGTTTAGTAAATTCTCTTTATTCAATTAGTTCCATTATATCAATCAATAAACAGAATTGATAATAAAAAAGAACAAATCATAATCAATAGTGCATCAAGCTCGTTCCATAAAGGAAAGAATCCCCATTCTAAGAATGGGACAAAAATGGCGTTAGCAGGAACCCATAAAGAGTTCAATTCGAGAGGAAAGAGTGAGATAGAACATGAAGTTCAAATTCAATTAGTCAATATCAGCAGAACTTCCCATAAAGAGATGATCTTGAAACTCAGAAAAGCCTCAAGCAATAAGGCAAAATAATCATGCACTAGCAAACCTCAATCAGAAATGGGTTTGGAAAAGGATGGCAAATCAGTGTTCAGCATTAAGCTGTTAGTATTCAGCTTCAGAGTGGAATTTTAAGGGGAAAAAATGGGAATCGTATGGAGTAAGGGTCTGGAAATAGACATTCATCTATTCTAGGAACACGCACTAATATAAACAGTCCAAAAGAAATGTTGCAGTCCAAGTTGTTTCTTCTCCTCTCGTCCAGTCAGCTTTCGGTATTCTTCTGAGAACAGACTGTCCTCTTCCTTTGCCATGATCTCGCACAGTAGGCTACAGAATATTATCATGAAGTGTGAAACAATATTAAAATTGTGTCTACATATGAGGCCTTTCGATCCTAGACCTCCTTTCCCATGAGCATGACTCCATTTTTTAACCTTCTAATAAAGCATATTTTATATTAGCTAACAATAGACTGTGAAACAGAAACGTCCGCTGCAATGAAATATTATTCAGCACCACATCTTTCATTTTAAAATGAGGAAAATATGTTGAAAGGGTCAACATTTCTTATTCATGCATTGTATTTTTGGGTGAAACATTTTATTAAATGATAAAGTGTTTCTAGCAAACATTTCCAAAACATTATTGTTGATCAGAAACATTCTGCAGTGTTATGTGAAGCTTTTATTAAAGGCATGTAGGGTACGGTCAATTTTTAAACATTTCATGCACGTCTTAGCACATTTGGTTAAGCCACTAGTAAGGTAAAGTTGTTTTAGGCATTTTGGGGCCTAGTGCTAATAGGTATAGCTACATACTGCATTTTGCACATTTTAAATGTCATGTGAGTTCAATATAAATTGCACTTTAGCATATCACATGACGTAAACTATTTTATTTTTGCAATTTAATAAAACTCTTTCCAGAGTAATAGGAGAACATACCAGGCTCTGTGACTAGAGAAACAAGGGAGAGACACGTTTCCGCAGCCACGTTACAGAAAGGGAGCTATACTGTGAAGTCAGAGTAGGAGAAGAGCGGACTCTGCAGCCAGAATACCAAATAAGAAACAAGGATTTGAGGCTAATGCAATGGAGGAGACACAAGGGGTCAGGGGAGAAAGATGGCCCTTCAGAAACAGCTACAGGAGGAGACATCAGGCTCTGCAGTCACAGTAATAAGGCGCTGAAGCCAGGGAAGACAAGTTTCATGGGCCAGGTACATTTAGCAGGAGGTGAGCTCAGGCTCTGAGACCTGTTTAAAAGGAGACAAGATCCAACAGCCGGTGTAATAGAGAGGTATGCTCTAAAGACTGAATAAAAGAGAATCTAGATAAACAGAGACACGAGGAAAACCTGAGCCTGTATTTAAAAGTTACTTTGATTTAAATTCTGACATTATAGTGGAGCATTCCGCTCACCATTGATTAACCTTCTCAGCGATATAAATGTATCACACCCTATTTATTTTTTCAACTGTTTTTTCTAACAAATCACTTTTTTTATTTAAGCTGGCCTGCACACAGGAGAGCTACTTACAGATAGCTGGTGAGTTACCAGTAGCTCACTAGATACTCGTTGGAGAAGCCTGCTCTATGCAAATGTTACAATACCTCCTCCCCAACCAATCAGGGCTTTCAAACTTTTCACTGGTTTAGGCTGGTTGCCTAACGTCAGGCGGCGCTACCCAAAGCGGGAAACACCTTCATTCTGTTTAGTAAATCATAGAGAATTCTAGTCTATGCGACAAGGAAACTGGAAATTAAACACACGTAAAGATTTTGGTAAGTACTTCTTAGATATCTAAAGCAGGCACGTTCATAACACATGAACGCAAAGGTTCATGCCCTTGAGGACTCCTTGTTTTCAGATGTACAGAGGCAGAGCCTTAATTTGGGCTCATCTGCATGTGAAAATGTGTTGCACTTCACATTCTTCACCGCAGTTAATTAAAGCAACAGGGCGGAATGATAATCAGGCTTATTTTTGGATAATTAAAGAAATGCTAATCCATCTATTTTTTTTAAATATTAGTTTTCCTTTCCAGTTCCACCGAGTCTGCCGTAATCAGGGAAGCAGAAGCAACCTCTTGGATTGGCTGCGGGAGGGGAGTGGTCGAAGCTGCAGGCAGTGATGTCATCATTCTGGCAGCGCGGTTTTTAAAGCGTGCACTCTATTTTGGAAAAATAAAATAGGTTGTGTGTGAGGGAGAGGGAGATCCTGCATTCTCATAGGCGTTGCCTTACTTATGCTGTAAATCAGAGAATGCGAGTGACGCGTTATTTACAATTTTGTGGAATGCTGGCAGCTCTGGGTAGCTTTGCAGGTCCTGTTATTTATTCTGTTTGTAGTGTGTTTTTTAGGTTCTCAAACCAGTGTCCCTTGCTGAATGGGGCAGAGTCCTGTATCATCTATCTTACTTAAACTGTGTTTGTAGGCTCCTGTTTTATCTATCTTACTTAAATTCTGTTTGTAGGTATTGTCGTTTTTTTACTTGGGAAGCATTGATGGTGGATCATGACTTAAGGGGCTGCTGATATGTCCAGAAGCAGTAGGGCAGACACTCTGTTCTTGTGCAGCAGGCATTTCAGGTCATCCTATGTGGATACAAGGGTTTATTTAGGGTCCCTGCACTTTTTCAACCCGGACCATTGATCTAATATCAGGATATTTTCCTCAATACAGTTGGAGAGTTGGCTAGGCCATTAGACATATGCCTGTTGTTTGCTGGGTTGGATGGCTCCAGATGTTTTTATTTGAGAATTGTCTGATGTACAAAGTTTTCAGCTCCTGTGAGTAAGATTCCAGTTCCAAACACTTGGTCAACATGTTTCTGGCTGCTCCTCCTGCACACGTTTTTGAAAGGATATCTTTGAAGATTGTGGGCGTTCTGGTTGTGAATGTGATTCTGATGGTTTGTAGTGTCTGATAATGCAGTAGAATTCTTTTACAGAGGAGGTGAGTTGAAGGTGATGAGGAATGGCAGTTTGGTGGTTCTCCATCTTTGCAGGGATTATGTCGTGTGAGCTAGCAACGAAGGTACTTGAGAGGTTTATCTGTAAAAGTGTAATAGATGAATGAGTTGGTTGTGTGTCATTCACCGGTGCATCTGTGAACTTTAAGGTTGGGGGTACCAATAAGTTGTCAATATGGTTTATCTGTATCAGGGATTGTATTATACTTAGACTGTACTGTCCATGTTTGCCAGGTCCTTCCTAAACGTGTGCCAGACACAAGCGGGGACAGGGACAGTGCACTCTATTACATGTAATGCGCTGCCCTCAGAGCAGCTGCAGACTCTCAGCTCTGAGGGCAAAACATTACTGGAAGGAGAAGCGGCTGTTTGAAGGAGCCACCTGATCTTTTACATTACAGGCGGCACCCAGTCTGTACACCAAGTGGGGGACTGAGACTCCTGCAGGCAGTGCAGTGAATGACTGCACCTGACTGCAGTGGGATGTTGAGGGGGCGATAGGAATCCCTTTTCCCCTAATTTATAGGGTGCCCTCAGGGGTGCAGATTGTATTCCACTCCTTTGTGGTGCACAGTCAGTGCGCCTCCTGATGGCCTCTTTCCCTCTGTCCCCGGGTCCATAATATGGCGCAGGTGCATAGGCAAAGTGTTTCCTTCATTTGCATGCGACCACGCTCCCATGCAAATGAGGGTATGCACCCTTAAGATAGAACTGATGTTTTCTGTAATACTACAGTGCCCCAGGGGTGCAGAAAATGGGTGCACATGCCTTTTGCACCCCCTGGACTCCGTATGCAATACAACCCATGTGTCTATTGTGGAGAGGGAGGTTGTCTCTGTGGACTTGCTCCGGCTTACCTCATCCAGTAATGGTTGGAACGTGAATGAGCAGCTAATGTTTCCATTACTGGAGGCCATTTTTTCATTGTAACAATAATTGAATTGCTTCTGTCCTCCAGGACTGTTCCTGAGCAGAATCTGCTAGTTTAGATGGCTGACAATAAAAAATTCATTCTAGGTTGGTAGAGGGGGATGATCAAAGGTGTATTGCTGAATAATGGACTTGGTTGTCTGAGATTACTGGTAAAAGTTAGAAAATTAAACCAGCTCTCTTGACTCGCCCCATCAGTGCTATCCACAGTATGCAAAAAGTAATCAAGTGCCAGGTTGTAAAATTCCCTTGTCTTTTGATATTCTAGGCTCATTACCTGCTCCTTCTAGATTTGCCTGTGGCATCACTGGTGAGTTTCAGAAGCCATTTTAAGGTGTCTTGAAACTTGGGGGTAGGAGTGGCGTCTCTAGAGGGGCTAAATGGGGCTTGGGCCCATATCTATTTACCCTCGCCTCCCTTGTGCCCCACCACCACAGCTGCCTAATGTGCCAGAAGGTGACGCAAAAAAAGCATCTCATCACTCACATATTTTCGTCCAAGTATATCTCCTTCCATTAAAGTGTTTATTTGTTTAAAATGTTTAAATCCATATATATATATATATATATATATATATATATATATATATATATATATATATAGAGAGAGAAATTGCACTCCACCTGTGCCTCGTCGATTTTACTCAGTAAATATATATATATTCCAGCTCCAAAGTCCACTTCAAGGCAGTATGTGCACTCTTCCTGACGGGTGCAGCACGTGTGGATGTGGAACCACACACAAATGAACGCTCCAGTTTCAGCACAAGAAACACGCTGCACTCACGGGACCCCTCTTGAAGACTCTTTAATACAAGGACGCGTTTCGGCGTTGTGCCTTCCTCGGCTTGTTAAAGATAGCGCAACCTGTCTCCCAAGATTGTTTTATAACAGGTGAGTGTGATTCTATTGGTTGTGGCAACTTGACAGGGAAAGAGGACTTATCTTTTCAGGGCAGATGTTCTTTCCCTATTATGATGTATTGTGGGAGTTGCAGTCTGAAAATGTTCATGGGGGATAAACATATCACCATCCCGCCTCCATGGCTCAATTAGTTCTTACATATGATACCTCTACATGGGCATATCCCCCCAGAAACAAAGTTATTACATCAATCATGGCAAAAATGTTACCGTCCCTTTTTCCTTCCCATTCAAAGCATGTTGCAGCTTTCAAGCGCCGTAGCATGATGCGCTGATGCTCACATCTCCTCTAGGGGGGTCCCGCATCAAACCCCAGAGTCCCACGGCATAAATCGCAGGAGCCGGTCAAATGGCCCTGTCTCCAACAGTAATGATAACTGTCGACGTAGTCGGCGGCGGTGCCCAGGTTCCCTGTTGGCGGTGCACCTTGCCTACATGTATTCCAGCTCCAAAGTCCACTTCAAGGCAGTATGTGCACTCTTCCTGACGGGTGCAGCACGTGTGGATGTGCTGCACCCGTCAGGAAGAAATGCGTCCTTGTATTAAAGAGTCTTCAAAAGGGGTCCCGTGAGTGCAGCGTGTTTCTTGTGCTGAAACTGGAGTGTTTATATATATATATATATATATATATATATATATATTCATATATATATATATATGTATTTATATATATATATATATATTCACTGAAAAAACCATAGGTTTTAGGGACAGTTATAGTTAGTTGGACATTTCACTCGTACAAAACCATAGAAATTCCCCCGTTATAGTTAGTTCAGCTAACTATAACTCACGCCCCGCAATGCACTGCTGATGACGTCACATATTACATCACTCATGACATGGTCAGTGACATCACTGATGACATCACTGATGACATCTCAAATGACATCACTGATGACATCATCCAGTGACTGTGTGTTTCTGTAAAGTTTAAATATGTTTAATATATATAGGGAAAGGCGTATTGAAGAATGAGTGGGTGTATAAGTGTCTGAATGGATGATTTAGTAGGTGCGTGACTGACTATAAGTGAGTGATTAAACGTATCTTACTGAATGCATGGGTTAGTGACTAAACTGTGTGAATGTCTGTATCCGTCTGTCTGTTGGTGTGTAAGCAGCTGCATGGGTTTGTGAATAGCTACATGAGTGTCTACATGGGTTATTGATTGGTTGTCTGAGTATCTGTATGGGTGCCTGAGTGTTTGTGTGCGTGACTCTGTGCATAGATGTGTGAGTGGGTGATTCACTGGGTGCATGGTTTCAAGAGTGCATCTGTGATGGACTGTATGGGTGGGTGAGTGTGTGTATGGGTGTGTTAGTGAGTGAATGTATATCTCAGTGGTACATGTGTGAGTAACTACATATGTGAAAGGCAGTATATATGTGTGTTGGAGTATATAAATGGCTATAAGTGAGAGTGTGTGATTGTGAGAGTGGCTGTATGGATGAGTATGTACTTGTATCAGTGATTGTATAAGAGCGTAAGAATGTGCTAGTATTTGTATGAGTAAGTGAGCTGGTGTGTGTATAACTGTGTAGGTGAGTAAATGGCGGTGTGATTAATTATTTGCATGACTGACTAGGTGTGTGAGTACCTCTATGCATGCGTGGCGGTGTGTGAGTGTCTATGTAGGTGTATGAGTGCATATGATAGTCCTGTACTGAGTGACCATAAGTATGAGTGACTGTACGGGTGAGTGAGTGGATGTGTGTGTGTAGACCTAAGAATCAGTGAGTGGGTATGTAGTTATTGGTGTTGGAGTGTCTATGGTTTTGAGAATGGCAGTCTGTAATTTAGAGTGGGTGTATCAAAGGTTATATTAGGGTGTGAGAAGATGCATCAAATTATCACATGGATGATGTCATCAGTGATGTCATTTGAGATGTCATCAGTGATGTCATGAGTGATGTCACTGACAATGTCATGAGTGATGTAATATGTGACGTCATCAGCAGTGCATTGCGGGGCGCGAGTTATAGTTAGCTGAACTAACTATAACGGGGGAATTTCTATGGTTTTGTACGAGTGAAATGTCCAACTAACTATAACTGTCCCTAAAACCTATGGTTTTTTCAGTGAATTTCTAAGGTTTTTTAAATGCTAATTTCTAACTATAACGTGCCTGAAACCTATGGTTTTTTCAGTGAATTTCAAAGGTTTTTTAAATGCTAATTTCTAACTATAACGTGTCTGAAACCTATGGTTTTTTCAGTGAATTTCAAAGGTTTTTAAATGCTAATTTCTAACTATAACGTGCCTGAAACCTATGGTTTTTAAGTGAATTTCAAAGGTTTTTTAAATGCTAGTTTCTAACTATGCCTACAGAGGTAGGACATTTGAAGAAAGAAGAAAAACGCACAGAAAGAAGCAAAAGAAATGCAGAAAGAAGCAACAGAAGTCCACAAAGACGAAGAAAAGAGCAGGAAGAAACAAGACATGTGCAGAAAGAACCAACAGAGGAGCAGAAAGAGGCCTTGTTGCAAAATCATCCTGTGCCCACAACTTTTTCAGACGGGTACTGGTGGTAACTGACTCGGACTAACCAGGCCTAGAGCCAGTGCTATGCTAAAAGACACTTAGAATACAGTGAAAACACCTACATACACTAGGGAACACTATGCGTTGGGGTACCCCTGTGATTAGCATGACCTCCTCTGTAAGGCCCTAGTACATAATAGATGATTATCAAAAACAATGGCTCCTGTGGACTAATGGCAAGAAAATCTCAATAAAATAACGCACTATGGCAATGTAATGGGTTATTGTGATGTCAAAAAGAGAAGGAGTCAAACACACCTTAGATTAATATTTCATTCATAATTCTTGTTTATATAGTTCTTTGAAGCAAAATTACATTCATGACATTTAACAATCAATTGATTGTAGTGAGTGGTGTCCCAGTGAAAAAAAGGAACCTAAACAAGTAAACCTAAATAATTTGTGACATATTCGTGACATATATACAAGGTTTCCTATATTTCATGAAAGCGACCATTGAAAGATATATATTATATAAACCACGCTTTTATACAATGATAAGTGCTGGCTTGTAATGATTCGCTTTGAAAAAACTGTCGACGGCGTTTCGACCCTGTGTGCAATGTAGGGTCTCTTCAGGACCTAAGATAGTAGGGACACCTGAAGGAAGGGTTTGCGCAGCCTCGTGTGGAATATGTGGCACCGTGAGTAAAGTGAAAAGGAAGGATACTCACATGGGACCCGGCCGGGCACCCATGTGAGGGTAGCTGTCGGCTGGCAAAATTCGGTTAGCACAATAGGAGGATTCCGCAGGTATGGAATAGAAGGGCATGGTGAGTGTGCAGATCAAGCACGAGCCGATAGGGTTTATAAGTAGAAGTAGCAAGCTTCTTCATGTGTTATGGCTCTTGATAATTATTTAAGATGGCTATGCGCCTCTTTGTGTCGCCAGTTGATAAGTAATGGGGGGTCTTACTCAAGAATCAGTATGTTCGTGCCTGCATCAAGGATATCTGTGGAGCAGAACAGCATCTGTCTGTCTGCCTTGGTTCAATGACCATTGCTTGATCTGCACACTCACCGGGTCCCATGTGAGTATCCTTCCTTTTCACTTTACTCATGGTGCAACATATTCCACACGAGGCTGCGCAAACCCTTCCTTCAGGTGCCACTACTAGCCCCGGGGACCCCATCCCCCGGGGCAGGCCCTATCCGTTGGGGACCGTGGGGGGAGCCCCAATGCCCCCACGGTCCCGCCGGCTCCCCGCGTCCTGCAGGAGCCGGCATTGCTTTTCCACATGGGGAACTGCTAACATGCAGCTCCCCTTGTGGAAAAGCAAACTGCTTTAGATTTTGGAAGAGAGAGCAGGTTTTCTGCTCTCTCTTCCAAAAGCCATAGCAAACAGCAGTGTCCCGGGGGTGGGCACCCCGGGACACTGCAGGAGCCGGCCCTGGGGGGTGGCGGTCCCCAGGGCCATCACAGGCTCCAGGAGGGGGGCCGCGCGGCCCCCCTCCCTTCACTTGCACAGCCCCGGGGAGGTGGTGGTCCTCGGGGGTCCGTAACGGACTCCCAAATTTAAATATTAGTGCCCCGGGGAGGTGGTGGTCCCCGGGGCGTGTGGGGGGGGCTCGAGCGACCACCAGTAGATAATATATATATATATTTTTATATATATATATATATATGCAATAACTTGTGCCCCACCACCACAGCTGCTTAATGTGTCAAAGGTGACGCAAAGAAAGCATCTCATCACTCACATATTTTCATCCAAGTACATCTCATTCCAATACACTGTTTACTTGTTTAAAATGTTTAAATCCGACTTTGTATGTATGTGTGTGTGTATATATATATATATATATACGTATATATATATATATATATATATATATATATATGCAATAACTTTTGGCATATATATAAATATATATATATATACATATATATATATATATATATATATATATATATATATCAAAGTTATTTCAAACAAAAAATGGCAAGTTATTAACAGAATAAAAAGATGCTCTTCCTATGGAAACTCTGACCTAACTATAACTACTTCACAGCGGCACCTGACACCGTGCTTTATATATATATATATATATATATATATATATATATATATATATATATATATATATATATATATATATATATTCCTTCACTTACTCCACACAAATGCCCTTCACTCTTGACATAATTTCCAGGCGAAATGAAGCACGGCACTACCAGGAACTGGCTTCCGAAGGGCTTTATTATTTTTCGTTGTTTCCGGAGGCCCCTAGCATAAGAAGCCTCTCAAAGCAAAGTGCAGGAGGTGCATACAAAACCAGAAATGACCTACGCTTTATATATCCGTCAGCACTTCATCCTGGAATTGCTGGCAGCCATCTTGGGACCAATATAAATGATAGTACCCCATTGAAATGCATTGTAGTGAATCGAAGATTTTGAGGGTTACCAAAAGGAGAACTATAAAGGGTGATAACAGACTTTAGTTACATTAGAATTCATTTGTTGATGGTACCATACTAATTTCAGGAATTGTGGTGTGTTCTAAGGTGATTTTACCCTGTGAAAAACCTTCTGCTGGGATATCATGAATCATGTTTGAGAGAACTATTTTCACATGCTTGTCCCATAGAGATTTGGAAGGTGCTCCAGAAGCTAAAATGAGAGCATATTTTCTGTAAATTCACATTATCTTTCTCAGTCATGTGAGAATGAAGACTGACATTCTGAGTAAAACATGTACATCCAACAAGGGCAGAGACTGTCAGTTGATTCCTTTGTGTTCTACTGCAGCTTCCCAGAGTGTTCTAAAGAACAACTAGAGTGCTAACAGCCTTACTTATGACAAAAGTATGGCACACCTGAAGCCATCTTGATTGGAATAAACTGGTAACACTTAAAACATTTAATTTAAAAAGGAATAAAATGATGGGGTTCATTTTGTCATAGAAATTATGGTTAGTGCTGTAGAAAGAAAAATTAGGACATATTTCAAGTGTGATCTCAAATATCTTCCTGTTATATTTCAACAGGAGCAGCCTGCCAGTTGATGCCTTTGTGTTCTACTGCAGCTTCCCAGAGTGTTCTAAAGAACAACTAGAGCGCTAACAGCCTTACTTATGACAAAAGTATGGCACACCTGAAGCCATCTTGATTGGAATAAACCGGTAACACTTAAAACATTTAATTTAAAAAGGAACAAAATGAGGGGTTCTTTTTGAAATAGAAATTATGGTTAGTGCTGCAGAAAGAAAAATTAGGGCATGTTTTAAGTGAGATCTCAAATCCTCTTCTTTTTCATTAGAAAATTCTGACATGCAGACTGAAACAATCACTTTCAATACCAGCAGCAGACTACCAGTTAACTCCCTGGTGAGCAGTAGCTTTACTCCAGTGATCTAATGAGCAACTAGAGTGCTAACATTCTGAATTTATGGCAGATGTGAGACACATCTGAATGCCTTCTTGATGGAATCAAAGTAAAAAACTGAAAGCATTTCCTACTGAGGAGACTGCAGTAAATGAGGAAATTAGGAAACTTCATAACACAGAAGTCTTCCAAGATGGCCACCAGTGAAAAAAGAGCCCAAATGTAGCACAAATATTACCCAGATGTAGCCCACATATAGCCCAATGACAAAAGTGTGCAAAACACTTTTTATTTTTAGTTTTTGCAGTTTTATGTAGTGCAGACTGGTCAGGTATTGGAGCATTGCATCTTAAAACATGACCCCCTACACTACAAAAACACCACTGCACTACCTTAAACCCTAAAACACTACCCCAGCACGACCCCCTACACTACACAAGCACCACTGCACTATCCTAAACCCTAAAACACTACCCCCAGCATGACCCCCTACACTACCCAAACACCACTGCACTACCCTAAACCCTAAAACACTACCCCCAGCACGACCCCCTACACTACCCAAACACCACTGCACTAACCTAAATCCTAAAACACTACCCCCGCACGAACCCCTACAATACCCAAACACCACTGCACTACCCTAAAACATGACCCCCTACACTACACAAACACCACTGCACTACCCTAAACCCTAAAACACTACCCCCAGCACGACCCCTACACTACACAAGCACCACTGCACTACCCTAAACCCTAAAACACTACCCCCAGCACGACCCCTACACTACACAAACACCACTGCACTACCCTAAACCCTAAAACACTACCCCCAGCACGACCCCCTACACTACCCAAACACCACTGCACTAACCTAAATCCTAAAACACTACCCCCAGCACGACCCCCTACACTACCCAAACACCACTGCACTACCCTAAAACATGACCCCCTACACTACCCAAACACCACTGCACTACCCTAAACCCTAAAACACTACCCCCAGCACGACCCCCTACACTACACAAGCACCACTGCACTACCCTAAACCACTACCCCCAGCACAACCCCCTACACTGCCCGAACACCACTGCACTGCCCTAAACCCTGAAACACCAGCCCCTGCATGACCCCCTACACTGCCCGAACACCACTGCACTGCCCTAAACCCTGAAACACCACCCCTAGCACGACCCCCTACACTGCCCGAACACCACTGCACTGTCCTAAACCCTGAAACACCACCCCCTTCACGACCCCCTACACTGCCCGAACACCACTGCACTGCCCTAAACCCTGAAACACCACCCCCAGCATGACCCCCTACACTGCCCGAACACCACTGCACTGCCCTAAACCCTGAAACACTACCCCCAGCAAGACCCCCTACACTGCCCGAACACCACTGCACTGCCCTAAACCCTGAAACACCAGCCCCAGCACAACTCCGTACACTGCCCGAACACCACTGCCCTAAACCCTGAAACACCAGCCCCAGCACGACCGCCTACACTGCCCGAAAACTACTGCACTGCCCTAAACCCTGAAACACCAGCCCCAGCACGACCCCCTACACTGCCCGAACACCACTGCACTGCCCTAAACCCTCAAACACCAGCTCCAGCACGGCCCCCTACACTGCCTGAACACCACTGCACTGCCCTAAACCCTGAAACTCCACCCCCAGCAAGACCACCTACACTGTCCGAACACCACTGCTCTAAACCCTGAAACACCACCCCCAGCAAGACTACCTATAATGGCCGAACACCACTGCACTGCCCTAAACCCTGAAACACCACCCCCTGCACGACCCCCTACACTGCCCAAACACTACTGCACTGCCCTAAACCCTGAAACACCACCCCTCAGCACGACACCCTACACTGCCCGAACACCACTGCGCTGCCCTAAACCCTGAAACACCACCCCAGCACGACCCCCTACACTGCCCGAACACCACTGCACTAAACCCTGAAACACCACCCCCAGCAAGACCCCCTACACTGCCCGAACACCACTGCACTAAACCCTGAAACACCACCCCCAGCACCACCCCCTACACTGCCCGAACAACACTGTACTGCCCTAAACCCTGAAACACCACCCCCTGCACCGCCCGAACACCACTGCACTGCCATAAACCCTGAAACACCACCCCCTGCACCGCCCCCTACACTGCCCGAACACCACTGTACTGCCCTAAACCCTGAAACACCACCCCCAGCATGACCCCCTTTACTGTTCGAACACCACTGCACTGCCCCAAACCCTGAAACACCACCCCCAGCATGACCCCCTATACTGCCCGAACACCACTGCCCTAAACCCTGAAACACCACCCCTGCACGACCCCCTACACTGCCCGAACACCACTGCACTGCCCTAAACCCTGAAACACCACCCCCTGCACGACCCCTTACACTGCCCGAACACCACTGCACTGCCCTAAACCCTGAAACACCACCCCCAGCACGACCCCCTACACTGCCCGAACACCACTGCACTGCCCTAAACCCTAAAACACCACCCCCAGCACGACCCCCTACACTGCCCGAACACCACTGCACTGCCCTAAACCCTAGAACACTACCCCCAGCACAACCCCCTACACTACCCAAACACCACTGCACTACCCTAAACCCTAAAATACTCCCCCCAGCACGACCCCCTACACTACCCGAACACGACTGCACTGCCCTAAACTTTAAAACACTCCCCCAGCACGACCCCCTACACTACCCGAACACCACTGCACTGCCCTAAACCCTAAAACACTCCCCCAGCACGACCCCCTACACTACCCGAACACCACTGCACTGCCCTAAACCCTAAAACACTACCCCCCGCATGACCCCCTACACTACCCAAACACCAATGCACTACCGTAATCCCTAAAACACTACACCCCGCATGACCCCCTACACTACCCAAAGACCACTGCACTACCCTAAACTCTAAAACAATACCCCCCGCACGACTCCCTACACTACCCAAAGACCACTGCACTACCCTAAACCCTAAAACACGACCTCCTACACTACACAAACACCACTGCACTACCCTAAACCATAAAACACTACCCCCAGCAGTACCCACAACGCTACCCAAACACCACTGCACTACCCTAAACCCTAAAACACGACCTCCTACACTACACAAACACCACTGCACTACCCTAAACCCTAAAAAACTAACCCCAGCACGAACCCCTACACTACCCAAACACCACTGCACTACCCTAAACCATAAAACACTACCCCCGGCAGTACCCACAACGCTACCCAAACACCACTGCACTACCCTAAACCCTACAACACTACCCCCAGCAGTACCCCCTACACTACCCAAACACCACTGCACTACTCTAAACCCTAAAACACTACCCCCAGCAGTATCCCCTACACTACCCAAACACCACTGCACTACCCTAAATCACTACCCCCAGCACGAACCCCTACACTACCCAAACACCACTGCACTACCCTAAACCCTAAAGCACTACCCCCAGCACGACCCCCTACACTACCCAAACACCACTGTACTACCCTAAACCCTAAAACACTCCCCCAGCACGACCCCCTACACTACCCGAACACCACTGCACTGCCCTAAACCGTGAAACACCAGCCTCAGCACGACCCCCTACACTGCCTGAACACCACTGCACTGCCCTGAACCCTGAAACACCAGCCCCAGCACAACACCCTACACTGCCCGAACACCACTGCACTGCCCTAAACTCTGAAACACCACCCCGTGCATGACCCCCTACACTGCCCGAACACCACTGCACTGCCCTAAACCCTGAAACACCACCCGCAGCGTGACCCCCTACACTGCCCGAACACAACTGCACTGCCCTAAACCCTGAAACACCACCCCCTGAACAACCCCCTACACTGCTCAAACACTACTGCACTGCCCTAAACCCAGAAACACCATCCCTAGCACGACCCCCTATACTGCACGAACACCACTGCACTGCCCTAAACCATGAAACACTACCCCCAGCAAGACCCCCTACACTGCCCGCACACCACTGCACTGCCCTAAACCCTGAAACATCACCCCCAGCAAGACCCCCTACACTGCCCAAACACCACTGCCCTAAACCCTGAAACATCACCCCCAGCAAGACCCCCTACACTGCCCAAACACCACTGCACTGCCCTAAACCCTGAAATACCAGCCCCAGCACGACCCCCTACACTGCCCGAACACCACTGCACTGCCCTAAACCCTGAAACACCATCCCCTGCACGACCCCTACACTGCCAGAACACCACTGTACTGCCCTAAACCCTGAAACCCCACCCCCAGCACGACCCCCTACACTGCCAGAACACCACTGCACTGCCCTAAACCCTGAAACATCACCCCCAGCAAGACCCCCTACACTGCCCGAACACCACTGCCCTAAACCCTGAAACACCACCCCCAGCAAGACCCCCTACACTGCCCGAACACCACTGCACTGCCCTAAACCCTGAAACACCACCACCAGCAAGACCCCCTACACTGCCCGAACACCACTGCACTGCCCTAAACCCTGAAACACCACCCCCAGCACGACCCCCTACACTGCCCGAACACCACTGCTCTGCCCTGAACCCTGAAACACCAGCCCCAGCACGACCCCCTACACTGCCCGAACACCACTGCACTGCCCTAAACCCTGAAACACCAGCCCCAGCACGACCCCCTACACTGCCCGAACACCACTGCACTGCCCTAAACCCTGAAACACCACCCCCAGCACGACCCCCTACACTGCCCGAACACCACTGCACTGCCCTAAACCCTGAAACACCAGCCCCAGCACAAACCCGTACACTGCCCGCACACCACTGCACTGCCCTAAACCCTGAAACACCAGCCCCAGCACGACCCCGTACACTGCCCGAACACCACTGCACTGCCCTAAACCCTGAAACACCAGCCCCAGCACGACCGCCTACACTGCCCGAAAACTACTGCACTGCCCTAAACCCTGAAACACCAGCCCCAGCACGACCCCCTACACTGCCCGAACACCACTGCACTGCCCTAAACCCTGAAACACCACCCCCAGCACGACCCCCTACACTGCCCGAACACCACTGCACTGCCCTAAACCCTGAAACACCAGCCCCAGCACAAACCTGTACACTGCCCGCACACCACTGCACTAAACCCTGAAACACCAGCCCCAGCACAACCCCGTACACTGCCCGAACACCACTGCACTGCCCTAAACCCTGAAACACCAGCCCCAGCACGACCGCCTACACTGCCCGAAAACTACTGCACTGCCCTAAACCCTGAAACACCAGCCCCAGCACGACCCCCTACACTGCCCGAACACCACTGCACTGCCCTAAACCCTCAAACACCAGCTCCAGCACGACCCCTACACTGCCCGAACACCACTGCACTGCCCTAAACCCTGAAACTCCACCCCCAGCAAGACCACCTACACTGTCCGAACACCACTGCACTAAACCCTGAAGCACCACCCCCAGCAAGACTACCTACACTGGCCGATCACCACTGCACTGCCCTAAACCCTGAAACACCACCCCCTGCACGACCCCCTACACTGCCCGAACACCACTGCACTGCCCTAAACCCTGAAACACCACCCCAGCACGACCCCCTACACTGCCTGAACACCACTGCACTGCCCTGAACCCTGAAACACCACCCCCTGCACGACCCCCTACACTGCCGGAACACCACTGCACTGCCCTAAACACTGAAACACCACCCCCAGCACGACCCCCTACACTGCCCTAACACCACTGCACTGCCCTAAACCCTGACACACCAGCCCCAGCACGACCCCCTACACTGACCTAACACCACTGCACTGCCCTAAACCCTGAAACATCACCCCCAGCACAACCCCCTACACTGCCTGAGCACCATTGCTCTGCCCTAAACCCTGAAACACTAGCCCCAGCACGACCCCCTACACTGCCCGAACACCACTGCCCTAAACCCTGAAACACCACCCCTGCACGACCCCCTACACTGCCCAAACACCACTGCACTGCCCTAAACCCTGAAACACCACCCCCAGCACGACCCCTACACTGCCCGAACACCACTGCACTGCCCTAAACCCTAAAACACCACCCCCAGCACGACCCCCTACACTGCCCGAACACCACTGCACTAAACCCTAGAACACTACCCCCAGCACGACCCCCTACACTACCTGAACACCACTGCACTACCCTAAAATACTCCCCCAGCACGACCCCCTACACTACCCGAACACGACTGCACTGCCCTAAACCCTAAAACACTCCCCCAGCACGACCCCCTAGACTACCCGAACACCACTGCACTGCCCTAAACCCTAAAACACTCCTCCCAGCACGACCCCCTACTCTACCTAAACACCACTGCACTGCCCTAAACCCTAAAACACTACCCCCTGCATGACCCCCTACACTACCCAAACACCAAATCCCTAAAACACTACCCCCGCACGACCCCCTACACTACCCAAAGACCACTGCACTACCCTAAACTCTAAAACAATACCCCCCGCACGACACCCTACACTACCCACAGACCACTGCACTACCCTAAACCCTAAAACACGACCTCCTACACTACACAAACACCACTGCACTACCCTAAACCCTAAAAAACTACCCCCAGCACGAACCCCTACACTACCCAAACACCACTGCATTACCCTAAACCATAAAACACTACCCCCAGCAGTACCCCTACGCTACCCAAACACCACTGCACTACCCTAAACCCTAAAACACTACCCCCAGCAGTACCCCCTACACTACCCAAACACCATTGCACTACCCTAAACCCTAAAACACTACCCCCAGCAGTATCCCCTACACTACCCAAACACCACTGCACTACCCTAAATCACTAACCCCAGCACGACCCCCTACACTACCCAAACACCACTGCACTACCCTAAACCCTAAAACACTACCCCCAGCACGACCCCCTACACTACCCAAACACCACTGTACTACCCTAAACCCTAAAACACTCCCTCCAGCACGACTCCCTACACTACCCAAACACCACTGCACTACCCTAAAACCTAAATCTACCCCCAGCATGACTCCCTACACTACACAAACACCACTGCACTACCCTAAACCCTAAAACACTACCCCCAGCACGACCCTCTTCACTACCTAAACACAACTGCACAATTTGTTATAGGCGTTGCAACGCAGGCCTGTGGTGCTAACTGGAAGTACCTGGTGGGCTAGTTGGGCCCCAGGGACCCTCAGGATTCAAGGTGACCACGGGGCGCGTTTGCACAGTGGTGAAGGGAGGGGCGGGGCATCAGGTGACATGTGCGCAAACACGCCCTGTGGTGCGTTTTAAGTTGGGGAGTTAATTCCCTTTGAATCCTGGGGGCCATCTAGCCCACCAGGTACCTTCAGTAAGCACAACAGAGCGTTGCAGAGAGGTTAAAAAAGGTGCGTGGCCTCGGAACGCCTCTCTGCAACTCAGCTCTGTGGTCCTAACTGTAGGTACCTGGGGGGCTAGTTGGGCCCCAGGGACCCTCAGGATTCAAGGGGACTTAATCCCACAACTTAAAACGCGCCATGGGGCGCGTTTGCACACGTCACCTCAGGTCCCCCCTCCCTTCACCACTGTGCAAACGCGCCCTGTAGCGCGTTTTAAGAGGTAGTTTTAATCCCCCTGCCCTATTATGTACTAGGGACTTGCAGAGGAGGTCATGCTAATCACAGAGGTACCCCAACGCATAGTGTTCCCTAGTGTATGTAGGTGTTTTCACTGTATTCTAAGTGTCTTTTAGCATAGCACTGGCTCTGGTTAGTCAGAGTCAGTTACCACCAGTACCCGTCTGAAAAAGTTGTGGGCACAGGATGATTTTGCAACAAGGCCTCTTTCTGCTCCTCTGTTGGTTCTTTCTGCACATCTTTTGCTTCTTTCTGTGCGTTTTTTCTTCTTTTTTCACATGTCCTACCTCTGTTGGCATAGTTAGAAACTAGCATTTAAAAAACCTTTGAAATTCACTTAAAAAATCATAGGTTTCAGGCACGTTATAGTTAGAAATTAGCATTTAAAAACCTTTGAAATTCACTGAAAAAACCATAGGTTTCAGACACGTTATAGTTAGAAATTAGCATTTAAAAAACCTTTGAAATTCACTGAAAAAACCATAGGTTTTAGGGACAGTTATAGTTAGTTGGACATTTCACTCGTACAAAACCATAGAAATTCCCCCGTTATAGTTAGTTCAGCTAACTATAACTCGCGCCCACAATGCACTGCTGATGACGTCACATATTACATCACTCATGACATGGTCAGTGACATCACTGATGACATCACTGATGACATCTCAAATGACATCACTGATGACATCATCCATGTGATAATTTCATGCATCTTCTCACACCCTAATATAACTTTTGATACACCCACTCTAAATTACAGACTGCCATTCTCAAAACCATAGACACTCCAACACCAAAAACTACATACCCACTCACTGATTCTTAGGTCTACACACACATCCACTCACTCACCTGTACAGTCACTCATACTTACAGTCACTCAGTACAGGACTATCATATGCACTCATACACCTATATAAACACTCACACACCGCAACTCATCCAAAGAGGTACTCACACACCGTCAGTCATGCAAAAATTAATCACACACCCATTTACTCACCTATACAGTTATACACACACCAGCTCACTTACTCATACAAATACTAGCACATTCTTACGCTCTTATACAATAACTGATACCAGCACACACACATCCATACAGCCACTCTCACAATAACACACTCTCACTTATAGCCATTTAAATACTCTAACACACATATATCCTTCCTTTTACATATGTAGTTACTCGCACATGTACCACTGAGATATACATTCACTCACTAACACACCCATACACACACTCACCCACCCAAGCAGTCCATCACAGATGCACTCTTGAAATCATGCACCCAGTGAATCACCCACTCACACATCTATGTATAGTCACAAACACCCCACCCACACAAACACTCAGGCAGCCATACAGATACTCAGAGAACCAATCAATAACCCATATAGACACTCATGTAGCTATTCGCAAATCCATGCATCCACTTACACACCAACAAACAGACGGATACAGACATTCACACAGTTTAGTCACTAACCCATGCATTCAGTAAGATACGTTTAATCACTCACTTGTAGAGTCAGTCACTCACGTACTAAATCATCCATTCAGACACTTATACACCCACTCATTCTTCAATTCGCCTTTCCCTATATATATTAAACATATTTAAACTTTACAGAAACACACAGTCACTGGATGATGTCATCAGTGATGTCATCAGTGATGTCACTGACCATGTCATGAGTGATGTAATATGTGACGTCATCAGCAGTGCATTGCGGGGCGCGAGTTATAGTTAGCTGAACTAACTATAACGGGGGAATTTCTATGGTTTTGTACGAGTGAAATGTCCAACTAACTATAACTGTCCCTAAAACCTATGGTTTTTTCAGTGAATATATATATATATATATATATATATATATATATATATATATATATATATATATATATATACATACATATATATATATATTCACTGAAAAAACCATAGGTTTTAGGGAAAGTTATAGTTAGTTGGACATTGCACTCGTACAAAAACGTGAAATTCCCCGTTATAGTTAGTTCAGCTAAATATAACTCGCGCCCCCGCAATGCACTGCTGATGACATCACATATTACATCACTCATGACATGGTCAGTGACATCACTGATGACATCTCAAATGACATCACTGATGACATGATGCAGTGACTGTGTGTTTCTGTAAAGTTTAAATATGTTTAATATATATAGGGAAAGGCGTATTGAAGAATGAGTGGGTGTATAAGCGTCTGAATGGATGATTTAGTAGGTGCGTGACTGAGTCTATAAGTGAGTGATTAAACGTATCTTACTGGATGCATGGGTGAGTGACTAAACTGTGTGAATGTCTGTATCCGTCTGTCTGTTGTTGTGTAAGCAGCTGCATGGGTTTCTGACTAGCTAAATGAGTGTCTATATGGGTTAAGGATTGGTTCTCTGAGTATCTGTATGAGTGCCTCAGTGTTTGTGTGGGTGGGGTGTGTGTGACTCTGTGCATAGATGTGTGAGTGGGTGATTCACTGGGTGCATGGTTTCAAGAGTGTGTCTGTGATGGACTGTATGGGTGGGTGAGTGTGTGTATGGGTGTGTTAGTGATTGAATGTATATCTCAGTGGTACATGTGTGAGTAACTACATATGTGAAAGGCAGTATATATGTGTGTTGGAAGTATATAAATGGCTATAAGTGAGAGTGTGTGATTGTGAGAGTGGCTATATGGATGAGTGTGTGCTTGCATCAGTGATTGCATAGGAGCGTAAGAATGTGCTAGTATTTTTATGAGTAAGTGAGCTGGTGTGTATAACTGTATAGGTGAGTAAATTGGAGTGTGATTAATTATTTGCATGACTGACTAGGTGTGTGAGTACCTCTATGGATGAGTTGCGTTGTGTGAGTGTTTATATAGGTGTATGAGTGCATATGATAGTCCTGTACTGAGTGACTGTAATTATGAGTGACTGTACGGTGAGTGAGTAGATGTGTGTGTGTAGACCTAAGAATCAGTGAGTGGGTATGTACTTATTGGTATTGGAGTGTGTATGGTTTTGAGAATGGCAGTCTGTAATTTAGAGTGGGTGTATCAAAAGTTATATTAGGGTGTGAGAAGATGCATTAAATTCTCACATGGATGATGTCATCAGTGATGTCATTTGAGAGGTCATCAGTGATGTCATCAGTGATGTCACTGACCATGTCATGAGTGATGTAATATGTGACGTCATCAGCAGTGCATTGCGGGCGCGAGTTATAGTTAGCTGAACTAACTATAGCGGGGAATTTCACGGTTTTTGTATGAGTGCAATGTCCAACTAACTATAACTTTCCCTAAAACCTATGGTTTTTCAGTGAATTTCAAAGGTTTTTAAATGCTAAACCCTAACTATAACAGGCCTGAAACCTATGGTTTTTTCAGTGAATTTCAAAGGTTTTAAAATGCTAATTCCTAACTATAACAAGCCTGAAACCTATGGTTTTTTCAGTGAATTTCAAAGGTTTTTTAAATGCTAATTCCTAACTATAACATGTCTGAAACCTATGGTTTTTTTCAGTGAATTTCAAAGGTTTTGTAAATGACAATTTTTAAATGTATTAATTGTTATATTTATTTTTTTTGATACTGATTTACTACATTTTTTAAACTATTTATTTTTAGATATTTTATTTTTTAAATTACATTGTAATTACATTATACATTACATTACAAAATATACTTTCTCAGAATGAATTACTTTAGTTTAAATACTTTGCAAATAGGCAATAGACTTTTAAGTACAGTAGTTACAGTTGTTGCAATGGGCAACACAATTTCAAACACAATGCAACATTGAGCTCAATGTGCATTTCTAGCTAAATGCAATTAGTTACTTTATGGATTACTTTTCTAACCACTGGACTGGATCCTAGATTCAGTCCTGGGACATCTCCTGTAAACAGTTGAGTAAAAGTGTTTTGGTTATAGTAGTGATTTTTAAGGAATATTATTGTATTTTAAAAGTTGACACTTTTTCACATAGAATCACCAATGTTATCCTATGGGAGGAAATTCACTTAGCAGGTAAGTAGTGTTATCGTTACTTTTTCTTACTCAGTGGTGGATCCTGGATCCAGCACTGGTGCATCTCCTGTAAACAGTTGAAAGAATGCGTTTAAGTCATACAGGCGATTTTTAAGGAATATTTGTAGTTTGTGAAAATCAACACTTTGAAACTTTTCTGCTGAAAACCAGACTGGATTACTATGGAAGGAAATATAAGTTACTGGTAAGTACGGTTAAAATTACTTTTCAGGATCAGTACTGGGCTGAAAGATGCAGCACTGAGGTCTCTCCTGATAACAGGTGAGTAAATCGGAATTCGTATTTTGGCTGATTTTAGAGGAATATTTGTATGTTTCAAAAATCGACACTTAGAAACTTTTTCATCAAAAGCAGGCAATGATATCCTATGGAAGGAAATTCAAGTTACTGGTAAGTACGGTTAAAATTACTTTTCAGGATCAGTACTGGGCTGAAAGATGCAGCACTGAGGTCTCTCCTGATAACAGGTGAGTAAATCGGAATTCGTATTTCGGCTGATTTTAGAGGAATATTATAAAGTTCCAAAACTCCACACTTAGAAGAATTTCCAAGTGAAACCAGTCAATGTTAGCCTATGGAAGGAAATTCAAGTTACTGGTAAGTACGGTTAAAATTACTTTTCAGGATCAGTACTGGGCTGAAAGATGCAGCACTGAGGTCTCTCCTGATAACAGGTGAGTAAATCGGAATTCGTATTTCGGCTGATTTTAGAGGACTATTATAAAGTTCCAAAACTCCACACTTAGAAGAATTTCCAAGTGAAACCAGTCAATGTTAGCCTATGGAAGGAAATTCAAGTTACTGGTAAGTACGGTTAAAATTACTTTTCAGGATCAGTACTGGGCTGAAAGATGCAGCACTGAGGTCTCTCCTGATAACAGGTGAGTAAATAGGAATTCGTAGTTCGGCTGATTTTAGAGGAATATTTGCACAATGGTGAAGGGAGGGGGCGGGGCCTGAGGTGACATCTGTGCAAACGCGCCCCGTGGCGCGTTTTAAGTTGGGGGATTAAGTCCCCTTGAATCATGAGGGTCCCTGGGGTCCAACTAGCCCACCCTGTACCTCCAGTATGCGCCAGGGAGCTGCGTTGCAGAGAGGTGTTCAGAGTCCACGCCCCATTTTGCACCTCTCTGCAATGCAGCTCTGTGGCGCTTTCTGGACGTACCTGTTGGGCTAGTTGGCCCCCAGGGACCCTCAGGATTGAAGGGGATTTAATTCCCCATCTTAAAACGCGCCACGGGGCCTGTTTGCACACATGTCACCTGAAGCCCCGCCCCCTCCCTTCACCACTGTGCAAACGCGCCCCGTGGCGCGTTTTAAGTTGGGGGATTAAGTCCCCTTGAATCCTGAGGGTCCCTGGAGTCCAACTAGCCCACCATGTACTTCTAAAAAGGGGCGTGGCCTCTGTACACCTCTCTGCAACGCAGCCCCCTGGCGCATACTGGAGGTCCCTGGTGGGCTAGTTGGCCCCCAGGGACCCCCAGTATTCAAGGGAATTACTTCCCCTTCTTAAACGCGCCAGGGGCGCGTTTGCAGAGTACTGCAGGGAGGGCGGGGCCTCCGGCACGATGCCGGTCGTTTTTATTTTTCAAATTTTTTTTTAATGGGAGGGGGCTGGTGGCCCCCCTTCCCTTGGCCACTTTTGGCCCCGGGACCCCATCCCCCGGGGCCTGAGCATTTTATTTTATTTTTTTAATTAAAAAAAAACGGGAAGGGGGCCGCGTGGCCCCCCTTCCCTGGGCCTGTATTGGCCCCGGGGACCCCATCCCCCGGGGCATGCCCTCGATTTTTATTTTTTAATTTGGAGGGGGCTGCGAGCCGGCCTTGCCCTTTTTTTTAATTTAAAAAAAAAATAATAATTTGGGGAGGGGGCTGCGTGGCCCCCTCCCTGGCCACTTATGGCCCTGGGGACCCCATCCCCCGGGGCCTGGCCTCTGGTTGGGGAGTGTGGGGGTCCCCAATCCCCCACAGTCCCGCCGGCTCCCGTGTCCTACGGGAGCCGGCATTGCTTTCCACATGGGGAGCAGCTAACATGCTGCTCCCCATGTGGAAAGCAATTAGTTTGCATTTTGAAAGAGAGAGCAGGTTTCCTGCTCTCTCTTTCAAAATGCAAACCAAGTTTGCTATGACAGGACGGGAGCCGCGAGGCTCCCGTCCTGTCATAGCAAACTACAGTGTCCCGGGGGATAGGCACCCCGGGACACTGCAGGAGCCGGCCCTGGGGGGTGGCGGTCCCCAGGGCCATCAAGGGCTCCAGGAGGGGAGCCGCGCGGCCCCCCTCCCAACCATTTCACAGGTGGTGGTGGTCCCCGGGGCTTTGGGGGTCCGTAACGGACCCCCATATTCAAATCTTTAGTGCCCCGGGGAGGTGGCGGTCCCCGGGGCGTGTGGGGGGGGCTGGAGCCCCCCCACACAGGTGAAAATAATTTTTAAAAAAAGAAGCCCCGGGGGGTGGCGGTCCCTGGGGCTGCGGGAGGCCAAGAGCCCTCCTGCACCATTATTTTTTGAAAGCCCCGGGGGGTGGCGGTCCCCGGGGCTTGGGCCTTAGAGGCCCCCACATTAAATTTAAACCCCCCACCATGCCCCCGGGACTTGGCCCACCCGGGGGCAAATTAACTATAGAAGCGCGGGAGACGCGCTTCGATTTTTTTTTCTTTTTCGGCAGGATCCGCGCACCCTGAGCGCATCCTGCCGATTTAAAAAAAAAATGCTTTTTTCTGCCCAGGGGGTCCTTGTTTGACCCCCTGAGCAGGCCTAGGGGGTCAGGGTGTTTCTACCCTGCCCCCTTTGTGCGTTTGGCGACGTGTTTTTGTGTTTTTTTGTTTTTTTTCTTGGCGGGATTCGCTTTGCGCACTTGTTTCTGTCCCTCGGTTCTACCGAGGGACAAAATGGCTGCCAACACTTCCTGATTTGGAGTGTTGACAGCCACTTGACAGCCAATTAGCATACAGCTCGTGATCGGGAGGGTACGCGGACCCTACTCGGCCATAGATATATATGTGACTTTACTTTTGATTTTCTCAGGAACTACTGAACGGATTTACACCATTTAAGCAAAAGGCATGACACTGAACCAAGGGCTACCTCTTTGCCAAATTTGGTGTAATTCCGTTCAGCAGTTCGGGCTGTAGCTGCGACTAAAGGTTCCTATGGAAAAATGAATGGGGAAAACGCGTTTTGGGACCCCCTTTTTCTCGGCACCCGCTTGACGTATCACCCCGAGACTTTCAGGATAGGAGCGGACCGGAGCGCCCCAACAAGTTGGAAACTTTCGCGAAGATTCGTCAACCGGCGCCAACGTTATTTCAAATAGAATGTCGCGGATTTCCTATGGATAATAGGTCCTAACTATAACTATCTACTGGCGACCGCCAGTAGATAATATATATATATATATATATATATATATATATATATATATCGTATTACTCGTCTCGTATGCACTCCCATAGGTCAGGATAAAGATGATGCGGACCCAAATTGCTGGTGCTGTTATTTTATTTTGCTTTGTGCCCTGCACCAACCGCCATCTATATATATATATTCTGAATCCTATGACTCCTACCATGGCCCAGTGAACCATCAATCCTTAGAGCAGACACAAGAACCTTCGACCCTTGGTGAGCAGACTGTGGGCAAGGGGGCAGCCGACTGACACCCTAATATACTCTGATACTTATTTAACCCATCAGCACCACAGTATCATTTATTGATGTAGGTTTCCATATGAACTTGGTTGGGAGCCCTTACTTAGGCTTACACCTCAGTTTGTTGTATTTGTTGGGGGGGGGGGTGACAGATGCTTCCGGGGAGAAGTGTGGGGAGGGGGCTGTTTCCAGGGAGCATTGCTTCGCTTTGTGAAAGGGCATGCCCCACTGTCCTGCTTCTGCAGGAAACATATCTGGTAGGTAATAACTTTTCCCTCTGCGCCCACATCGTGGATACGATCAAGTGTACAACATCGGTCACACAAAGGGCTCCAGGGGAGTTGCAGTACTCCTCCACAAGATGTTCCCCCTGTTTGTCTCTTCAGTGATACCGAACCCACTGGGGTTATAGCTTGTGGTGGAAGGTACCCTTGAATGCTGCCTTCATAACTTTATTAATATCTATATCCCTCCACTTCTGGCTAATTGCACTTTAGAAGACTTGAGGACATTGACCCTCTGCCTTTCCCACAGGCTTACTTTTATTGGAGGTGATTTTAACGACATCATGGACTCGGAACTTGACTCCACCGGTCCTGGGACGCTTGTGGGTAGGCCCCGGGTGAGACTGTGATAATGGGCCATGGGAAATGACACATGGCGACTATGGAACCCGAACTTCTGGGCCTACACCCACCTCTCGGTAGCACACAAAATGCTCTCCTGTATTAATACTGCTCTGATGCAGCCCACACATCAAGCTCCCGCATTCTACCCTGTGGTATCTGTGACCATACACTGGTGATGTTGAGCTTTGGTTTTTGGCAGGGAGGACCCCGTCCAGTCTGGAGGCTTCATGCATGGTGTCTTACTGATCGACAATTCACATACTTTTTTGCTCAGGAAATAAAATCATATGATGACCTCAATGCTGACACAGTTGACTCGCCAGGCATGCTGTGTGCAGCCGGAAAGGCCACAGTTCGGGGAGTGGCTCGATCTTATGTGAGAGGTAAGGAGAAGAAAAACATTGGCAGATAGCCTCCCTTGAGGCCAGTATCCTGGCCTTGGAGCATCGCAACAAGGGCAACCTGTTGGAGCAGGAACAGCACTACCTCGCCCTTGAGAGAGAATCTCTTAGATAGCTCTCGTTTGATGAAGCTCGCAGCTGCTGGGAGGCATCAACGAGGGGGGTGTATGAGTGGGAGAACAAGTCGGGCAAGCTGCTATATTGGCTGGTGATGAGAGATATTGCTTCCCGGGATCATCTGAATGACCAAGGTGTGGAGGTGACAGCAGCAATGGACATTGCAGAAGTGTTTGCCGATTACAACTGAGCACTCTGTGCACCTCGGTATCAGCCCCTGCAAGAGGCCTCCGCCCCATTGATCGCAGACCTCCTAATGCAATGGGTATGGGCTACTGACCGTTCTGGCTTGGATCTCCCCCCTCACACAAGAGGAAACTGCCTCTGCTATTCCACACTTGAACTCTGTGCTCCCCTGCCTTCTGGAGATGTTCGAGGAAGCAATTGCAAAACTGTATTTTCCTCCAGAACTGGACCAGGCAGCCAGTGGTTTTACCTAAACCCAACCGTCCTCCGATTGATGTGCGTCCTACAAACCAATTTCTCGTATTAATACTGAGGTTAAAAGTTACGCTAAAGTCCTAGTCAATAGGCTCCTTAAAATGCATTCACAGTGTCCAAGTGGCCCTGGCATGCCTTGCCGAGTTGGAAGACCCTAAGGCTCTCCTACTCATTGATTTTGAAAAGGCATTCAGCTCCGTGAATTGGGCTCTTCTTGATGAAGGGCTGGCAAAAAGAGGAATTGGACCTAAATTCCAATCATATGCCCAGACACTATTGTGAAACTGAAGATTCAGCTTGCATCAGGAATACACAGAACCGATGTCTTTCATAACACAGGAGGTTTATTTAAAGAAGTAACAACAACAAGACCCCAGCCACAGCTGTCGTCTGTCAAGTCTGTCAAACGCTCCGCACAGGGAGCTCGACATCGAACCTTCATGCTGTAACATTCTAAAACCTCGCAGGAGTACAAACCATTATCGAATGCAGGGGAGGGGGTGGTTGGGAAAAACAGCGAGACTTTACAGCGGAAGATACCACACATCTCCCTCCTTTACACATAAAAAAAGAACAACAGTGCTAATGGGGGGGAGGGTAAATGATGGCTACATTTATTTGTCAACATAGTGTTCCAAATACTTTGGGCGGCAAACCTTCCTGCAACTTGCCCTGGGAAAGGAGTTGGCCTGTCTTGAACACCCCGGCTCTGGCGACCTGGCACTACTTTGGATACTGCTCTCATTTTCCAAAGGGTTGTTGGTGTCCACAGTAGGAGCAGTGTACTTCACCACCCTCCCCAGGTTCCAAATCTTCCCTTCTTGAGTTTTTACAGCATTCTTGAACAACTTTACAATTTTGGTGGGCTCAGTAAACTCGGACCAATTCGCTCTACCAGAGGGTGCTTTAATTTTGATCAGGTCCCCCACCCGGAATCCCATGTCTTTGACTGCATGTAATCTATCAAATCTGGTTTTCCTATCAGTCATGGCCTTGCGTTCTCTGTCCCGCCACTGTGACTCTTTAGAGTGACCTGTCCAACCTTTGTACCACTTCATCCACCCTGGTACTAACCTTGAGTTGGGTTTTCTGGCTTTGAGTAAATCGAAAGGTGTCATGCCTGTGGTTTGATGAGGGGTCAGTCTGTAGGCTTCTAGATGTTTTAAAACCTCGTCTTTCCAGCACAACCCACTCGCCCTCGCTAGTTGGATAGCCTCCTTGATGGTAATGTTGAATCGTTCGACCATCCCATTCGTCTCTGGGTGATAAAGTGCACATAGCTTGTGTTCTATCCCATTGCACTCTAAGAATTCTCTCATTTCCTTTGAGCAGAGTTGCACCCCATTGTCCGTCAATAAGCTACTTGGCAAACCTTCCCTTTAAACACTTCTAGCAGGAAGTCTATGACAGCTCTTGTGGTGATTTCAGACACAAACTTTACATCAGGCCACCTGGAGTAAAGATCTATGAGTACCAGAATGTAAGGTGTGCAATGTTCCCCTGTCAAGGGACCCAGGATGTCAAAAGCCACATCCGCCTACTGACCCACAGGAAGAGGCCTACAGTGCATGGGAGGAGTGTGTTGTTTTAGAACCTTGTCGCTAGTGGAGCATGGTACACAGTCTCTTATTTTCCTCTCAATTTCAAGATCCATGCTGGGCCAGCAATAGTCTAGCTGCAACCTCTGTTTGGTTTTGGTAACTCCCGGGTGCCCCTCGTGGGCCAAGTTGACCAAACTCTCTCTCAAAGACTCAGGAGGGACCAACCTTGTACCGCTGGAAAGACAGTCATCGGCGATGGATAGTTCGTCTCTGACCATCCAGAACGGTCTTAGTGTCTCTTCCCGCTTGTCTTGGTCCATCCAAACACCCTTAGTCTTTCCACACACCCTCTGCAGGAGCACGTCAGCTCTCAAGGCTTCCTTCCAGCGTCCTTCTTCTACGGCTCCTTGGGTGACGACGCACAAGTTCTCCGCCTGCATCTCCTTGTCTGTCTCATCTTCCTCCTCCACGTCGACTGCTTCATCACGTTCTTCTCTCACCAGGCGAGAGAGGCAGTCAGCTGCAAAGTTCCTCACCCCAGGTACATATTCGACCTCAAACGTGTACTCTTGGAGACTCACAACCCAGCGTCTGATTCTGCTTGAGATGGAGTCTAGCCCCTTCTTGTTGAAGACTTCGACCAGAGGCTATGGTCGGTCCTCAGGTTGAACTTCATTCCCCACACAAAGTCTCTGAATTTGTTAACGGCCCAGTGTGCCGCTAAAGCTTCTTTCTCGATCACCGAGTAGTTGAACTCTGCCTTGCGTAGCGAGCGTGATGCAAACGCTATTGTTTCCTCTCCACCTTCTCCTACTTGCATCAGAACTGCTCCTAATCCTTTGGAGCTGGCGTCGGTGGTCAACACGGTCTTCCTGCCAGGTACAAAGGATTTGAGGTTAGGAGCTTCAGCCAATGCCTTCTTTGTGTCTTCGAACTCCTTCTGGCACGCCTCACTCCAGTCGAATGTTACCCCTTTCCTTAGTAGGTTAGGGATAGTATATGTGCGTCTGGCAAAGTTCTGGACAAATTTGCTGTAGAATTCCACCATTCCCATGAAGGATTTGATTTCATCTTTGCTTTTGGGTGGTGTAAGGTTAAGAATGGTGTTTTGCAGATCTGTCTTAGGGCGAATGCCCTCCGTTGTCACCTTGTGCCCCAGGAACTCTATCTCAGCACACTCAATCTTGCACTTTTCTCTCTTCACTGTGAGTCCTTGTTCTTGGAATCTCTTCAGCACCTGTCTGAGCCTGAGTTCGTGTTGTGTACCATCCTCCCCGAAGATCAGAACATCATCCTGGTAGCACACAACCCCAGGTATGCCCTTTAGGAGGTTGATCATGATCCTTTGAAAATCCGCGGCAGCGGACACCAGTGCAAACGGCATGTGCTTGAATATGTAGGCCCCCATGGGTTTGATGAACGCTGTGAGTTCTTGTGATTCAGGGTGGAGCCTGACTTGGTAGTAGGCAGAGGTTAGATCAAGTGTAGTGAATACCTTTGCCCCCGCTAACCTGCTCATCATTGGTGAAATGTTCGGCAGAGGGTACTTGTCAACTATAACTTCCCTGTTTAGTGCTCTTAGATCAATGCATAAACGCACTGCGCCATCCCCCTTCCTGGCTGCAACAATGGGTGCCAACCACTCAGTGGCTTCTACTGGTTCGATCACCTCCAACATGCACAACTTCTCTAACTCCTCTCTCACTGCTTCCTGTATCGAAATAGGTAGGTTCCTAACCTTGGCTGAGACAGGCTTGGAGTTCTCTTTGAGTCTTATTCTGTGGGCATAGTGTTTGAGGCATCCTAACTTTTCGGTGAAAACATCCCTGAATTCTTCTTCTATCCCCTCCAGTGTTTCCCCCACCTCTTGTACCAATATTTGAGGGTTCTTGTTGGGATTGAGGTAAATGCCTAAATCCTTTTGTGCTTGCCAACCTAGTATGTTATCCCCCTTCTTGGACACATATATTTTAGCGGCCTCAAACCTGTCTTTGTAACCAACAGAGCCCCAGAAGTAACCCTTCATCTGTATGGGTTGCCCACCATAGCCCCCCGGTCTTACATCCATTCTCTGCAGGGTCAATTTTCCCTTTGATACTTTCTCAAAATCTTACGCAGATATGATTGTCAGTTTAGAACACGAATCAAACATTGCTTCAACTCTTGTCTCCTCTACTGCTATGAAATCCTTAGGATTGCTCACTGACTCACCCTGAACCTGTAACACAATTTCGTCACAGACACAGGTAGAGTCATCTCTGTTGTATTTCCTGTAATTAGCATTACTTCTGCAGCATTGTCTAAAGTGACCCTTTCTACCACACTTATTGCATGTCACTTTAAGTGCGGGGCACTCCCTGTTGTTCGCTAATTGTCCAGGTTTGCCACACCTGTAACAATTTCCTTTAAAACTCCAATTACCCTTATTCTCCTTCTGTTCCTTTATTGGACCGTTGACTGCAAGCACATTCGCACTCTCAACAGAGACTTCACTCACTTTTGCCTTCCCTTCACAATCTTGCTTGATTTCGCTCACACACTGCATCATGTGCTCCACCTGTTTAGCCACAATGAGCACCTCTCCAAGGGGCGAGTCATCTTTTAACCACAACTCTTCACGTATTTGCTCAATCTTACACGTTAAAAGAAATTGATCACGTATCAGCTCCTCACACGCTCTGCAGGAGCACGTCAGCTCTCAAGGCTTCCATATCTATATTCCAATCCACAGGCCCAGGGGCATGTTAATGGCACTCTTTCTACTCAGTTCTTGATAGGATGAGGTACCCGACAAGGCTGCCTATTGTGTCACCTTCTCTTCACCTTTGCCATAGAGTCCCTGACTACCTGGATTTGAAGTGATGCAAAAATATGGAGCCTTAACTAGGGAATGGAATTGAAAGACTCAACTGGAATCATTGTGAATGAAGTCCCCATGTTTAATTCCCGGTCTTAACGCATGGGCCCACAATTACTTCTGATGCGGACCCTTTACAGTAAGGCATCGGGTCTGCAGGTTAACTGGTCTAAATCACTGTTGGTCCAGACTGGCAATCACAAGTGGCGATCCACAGACTTTGTTTCTAGTACCTGGGGATCCACATAGAGCTGGAGCCTAACCTAGACCCTCAATCTCAAACCTATGCCAGACAAGCTCACCATGGATCTTGCCAAGTGGGTAAAGCTCCAACTCAATCTTGGCAGGGTAGCACTGCTTAAAATAATAGGACTGCTCCAAATAGTGTATGTCCTTCAAACTGTCCCATTCCCTATACTACGCACCTAATTCCAACACATAATGGCCAATGTATGTCCATTCCCTTGGATTAACCTGCCCGAATCTTGCCTTCGGCAAGTGTGTTCGCTCACTCTACGATGGGGGGATGGGGATGACAGATATTCGCATATACTACTGGTACCGGGTACTGGTAATTAATGACTGGCTGTGTGGAGGATGGCATGACCCCGCGTTTAAAATGATAGCACTGCTCCAAATAGTGTATGTCCTTCAAAATGTCCCATTCCCTATACCCCACACCTGGTTCCAAAACACATAACTGCCAAGGAATGTTCATTCCTGTGGCTTAACCGGCCCGCCGTCTTGCCTTCGGCAAGTGTGTTCGCTCACCCTACAATGGGGAGATGTGGATGGCTGTTATTCGCTTATACTACTGGGCAGCCCATATACTGGTAATTAACAACTGGCTGTGTGGAGGATGGCATGACCCGGCGTTTCACCTAGAAATTGCATCTATGGGCCGTGACAACATCCTGGGTATGCCCTATTGGGACCCCATCTACACAATCTCCCTGACCTCGCTAGAGTGGCCCTGTTAGCATGTTGTGTTGGGTGGGGCAAAAGAATCATGTGAGAACTACCTTTGTGGAGTGGCCGATGGCAACGGCAACACTCGGCCTCTCTCTGTGGGGTGCGACAGATGGGACAATATTGGTATTTCTACAGTTGGCAAAGTGTGGCAAGGGTTCCACTTGAAATCCTTTCGAGCACTTTAAACAGAATATTCCTTACACAGATCCCAGTTCTGTCTATACTTGCAGCTACACCATGCTCTTGACTAACATTGAGATGCCCTTGGCAAGGTCCCATAGTTTAACCTCTTGGAGCCCGAGATCCTTATGGGCCCCATCGGGTGGGTGGGATATCACAACTATAAAAGACCCTAATGAACAATTCCGCAGTTTTCCTCTCAGACTTACAGGCCCGATAGGAGGGTTTGCTGGGTACGCTGGATGATTCAGACTGGAGAGATCCTTGCATGTCCCCTAGGGTGCTGGTCATTTCCTTGAGACTTCAACTTAATCAACTTAATACCTACACATGGCCTACCTCACATCACTCCAAATGTGGCATGGCTGGGGCCTAACATCACAAGTATGTTTCCATTGTTTGGAATTGCATGCTCATTTTATTTCATGTGGTGTGGGACTGTCCCCCATCGAACATTATTGGAGGGCTGTGTATGCTTCTCTTTCACGTGTACTGGTGATATGTTTGGATCGTTCCTCCTAAATGGCGTTGATGGTATTATGGCGGAAGGGGGGGGGACTAGAGAGGATACCACCTTCATTGCGATTGGCACAACATTGGCCAAAAGGGACATTGCGACATTCTGAACATCCCTGTGCCCTCCTCCCATGGTCAGCTAGAAAACGGTGATGGACTGGTGTGGCAAGCAGGAAGAACCCAGTTACATCTCCAGTGGGGTCCCCAGAAATATAAAAAAGAGATATGGGAGGTGGTTGGCTTACCATAAGTTGAACTAATGCCTAATTGCATTGGCTTCATCCATAGGGTTGGCTGGATTTGTGATCTATGTTATGTAACTGTACTTTAAGTGTTGCGTGGAATGTGCTTTAAAACAATAAAATCCTTATTTTTAAAAAAATCTATAATTTGTCATTTGGGTCTGTCTCAAAATCTTACATACTAGTGTACATATATATCGAAGAGAAGTGTGCAGTCATAATTGCACTGTCTGCAGTGTATGGAACTGGTGTGTTAACACATGCAGTGCACACAGCAGAGCATGGAAACATGGAGTGACGGTTTTCTTGCTGTGCTCAATGAAATGTATGCCCTAACTCGTAGAGTTGGAGCAACAGCACATAGTTTCTTTACAAACAGACCGCACACTGCCCTTCGGTGCATATGACCAAGATGAAGGTCCTAGACAAACAGTCTGTCCATTTCTCTCTTCACTCTTACTCCTCAGGCTGTACACGGAAAGAGCTACAGTGTTGATGTAGGAGGATGGACTAAGAACTCTAGAACAAGGACGATGATGACAAGCGACACGCCCAAGACCAATCAGGATGCATTGAAGCACATTTCATAGCGGTACAAATTAGGAACCTCAGATGTTTCTTTTTTCATGCTATTCAGTTGACACTGCAATACACTGATTCTCAAAGCTCAATTTTATCTTAAGTACAATGGCTCAACATCAACTAATTCCAATGTTCAAGCAAGAATTTCCTGTCGCATGATTGATGACATCATTGTGTGCAGCAGGTGCACTGATGCTAAAGAGGACATCTAATTAGAGAGCCATTCGATAGGGAACAATATGGTTTGATTTGTCATACGGGAGGAGCCGCCCACTGTAGCGGGATTTATGCGAATTGAAAAGGCCTACACGACTGGTGTGGGTTTTCAAAGTAACATCTGTCAGTCTTGCACCATCACGTCAGAGTTTTGAAGAACTCCTTGAACTGCTGATGAGAAACTGAAATCTAGAAATGAGACTGACAGACTGTTGGGATCTAGGCTTTGCTTGATTTCCTCTGAATGTGGTGGATTGAACTGCGGGCCCATGACTTGCGAGGGCAGATGACATTCACAGGTTCTGACGTGTCACTCACCGAAGGTGAGCCAGGAAGACTCAGAAGCAAACTCAGCCTATGAAGGGTAAACAGCTCCTGTTTGTTCACGTGTGGTTGACTGGTAATGACAGCCGAACATGATACCAAGTCTGTGGCTGCCCGCCGCCCCCAAAGGGGGCACCCCTAAAAGGGCGGCCCTTTAGTGCCATTGCGGCACAAGCCTACCCCTCGCTCTAGCATCAGAGGGCTTCTGCCTGGAGCCCGCTGTCCAGGGGGTGTGGGCGTCACTTTCGGTACGCCCGGGGGGGAGGGAGGGTATGTATACCCCTCCGACCCTCCCAGCGGCCTCTTTTCCGCCAGCCACGCCGTCTGGTCGAGTTGTCCGTCTTGCCCGGGCACGCCGTTTCGCCATCGTCGAATCAGGTTAGTGCAACCACGAGGCCTGGCCTAAGGGTGCTTAAGGCCCCCCTCTCCCCCCGGCGGGGGCTTGGGTTGTTGTGGCCAGGCCGGGTTGATCGATGGGGGTTGGGCATCCCCTACGGTCTATGTGGCTTGTTTGGTTTGGCCGCGTGGGCTGAAAGAACTGAGCGCGGCCGTCTATGGGGTTGGGCGCGGGGCACCTGTCCCAGCGGAGGGCCGGTTGTGTGGTCGGCGGGTCCGGCCTCCGCCTCGCGCCGTGCTTGGGGGTCGGAGGCCCGGGCATCTCATAGGTGAGTCATCTAGGGGGTCAAGCACCCCCCAGCCCAATCCACGGTACGCTGCTCCTGCTAGCAGCATCATAGGTGTAAGGACGTGCTCCTGCACTGAATCTGTTACTATTTCCAATTTTTCATGGCCAACCCTACAGACTTACATTGTAGTCATTCGAAATTATGAAGAAGTAATGAAAATAATTCAGTATGGCCATTTTATGGCTTAAAATTATTACTGCAACTATCCTGGATCCGTGGGCAGGGTTGCTGCCTCCCGGCCGGCTGCTTACAGCCCGCTTCACTGCTCTACCGTAGCGGGTGCTACCGTCGAGTCCGTTTGGGCGTGGGGGGCCGACTTGTGTTCGAGGTTGGCAGGGGGCGGTGCGCCCCCCCCCTCCCCCCTGCCGCCCCGTTGATAACCCAGGGTGCCTGGCGGGCGATGCTAGCAGGTGGCGTGAATTCCGGCAGCGCGGTTGTGCTGGCTGGTTGTGCTGGTGCACGTGGGGCGAGTAGGTTTTCTGGTTTTGAGTGGTCGTGGTGTAAGTCCGGTCGCAGCAACGTATGAGCAGCGCGCTGGCGGTCCGATAGCCGCTTTCGGTTCTAAATTTGATATTAAGCGCATTTCTGGTTGTATACCGTGTTTTGTGAACTCGGGATGAGGGCGATGACTTTTCCCTCTTACAGGCATGGCGGCAACTGTATCAGCGAGCGACGGACATGCGCATGTGCTCTTATCCATGGTTAACATGTATTTTTTGTGCCGAGATGTACTGTAAATACGCTTTTGGTTTCCTCGGTTGCATCTGCCTTTGGCAACACTTCATTCTCTCGCCAGCCTTTTAAGTGCCTTTGAATTGGTAACACGGGAGGGCTGTCCTGCATTACCTGCCCTGTCCGGTTACAATTACACTTTGCTGCCCATGCCGGTCTATCCAGGGGGCGAGCCGCTTGCCGGGTCACAACCGTGCAGGGGTGGCGCGCGAAGGCTGTACCGTGTGTTAAAGGCCTCGGGGTCCGAGTTCACTTCTAACTCGGACACATATACAGCGGACTTGAGCAGTGTAAACTGCCGCTCTGCAGGTTTTTCGTTATATGAGACGGACTACACGCCATTGCCTTGGAATCAAGCAGCCATGGCTCCAGATGCCGAAGGGATGTCCGTTGTTATTTAATAGTTGTTAAATGATTAGTTGCTTGTGGTGTTAATCTGCGGGCGTAGGCGTGAAGTGTGAGGTTCCTGTTGTCTTTTCGTCGTGTCTGTTTGATGCGGGATGGTTGTTATTTGGGCACAGCTGTGTGTTGGGTCTTTCCTCGTAATATTGGGGTTAGCCTGACTTTAAATCTCCCTGGTTGTTATACATGGTTTTAATGCCGGGGGTGTCTCCAAGCCCTGTACTCTGAGGCACATGGGCTGCGTATGGGTCTTTCGACAAGTACATGGATTTGACCGTAAGCTCCCCACAGTTCACCGTTCCTCACAGGGGCACAACGTGGTAATTTAACGTCGGTTTACCGTCTTTAAAAGAAATCATGGCAGGAGGCGCACATGAAATACAGAGGCAATTTATTGGTTGTAAATGTCTGTTGCCAATCACTGCGGTTTACAGTGAGTGTCTCCGAGGTGCGATTTCTTATAGTTAGAGGGTGGCCCACTGACTACTCACTGAATTTGAGAAGCATTGGTCTCTTCCAAGTGGCAGGCATGCGGGAGTAGTTTAGTTAGGAAGAACGGCGCAACTCTAATCTGTGCACTATTCTTATGGGATTGCCACTTTAAGGAGCAATTTGCCGCCGATTTTCATTCCATTTCTCTATATAGGTATAATAACACATAGGCACACTCCGAGCCTGGAAATGTTCCACAAAAATCAGCCTCAAAACCTGGTCTTATTAAAATTTTCGTTGCTCCATGGGTGTAAGTACTGATATTGATATGTTCCCCCTTCGCCTTTGTTTGATTTTGCTTGCTAGTCCATTAGGCGCTCCCCCTACGGGTCACTGACCCGCGAATTAAGCTCGGGGGGATCGGCTGCAAACAGTGGCTGCTTGGGGGGGGTCTCAGCCGGGTGCAGGGAGGGACTTCTGCAACTCGTGACAAACATGGCGCCCGACAGCCCTAGCACAGGTACTTAATTGCCATCACCAGTGTGTGAGACAGCCTGCCACAGGGTGACTGTCGGGCCAATTTGGTGAGGCATACAACAAACGTTAATTATTGACCACACACATTCCTTTCTGTACGTGTGGCAGGCTCGCACAGTTTGTGGTTCCGGGCCTGGGGTGCTGAATACTGCAGGTTGCCTTCCGGGCATGCCGGCCGCATGACATGGCCCCCAGTGTTGCGAGGAATTGGAAGGTAACCAGACTGGCAGGCATTTGGTTCAAGGTGACCCGGGCCAACGGGGGATCTCGAGTACACGGTTTTCGCATATCCACCAATTTTAAACAAGGAAGGTTGAAAGTTGCTTGAAGGTTGGGGACCATGAACGACATTGCGTTCTTGCAGTCATTTATCTCAGCCTGCGGAGGGTGGCTGACCCTGGAGCTGGGGAACCATGTTAGATAATGGCGGGAGGCTCGAGCATCACGTGATTTGATTCAAGGTACTTGAATGAATGTTTTGCAGTAAGGCAACGGACTATCGGTAAAGCGCTCTGATACCTCCGGATGGGGTTTGCGCTGTAGGAAACTGAATAGGAAAATAATGTTTATGTGCATAGAGCGTGGTTTTCTTTTCCAAAGTGGGTAACGCGGAGGGTTGCGTTCAGGGCTGTCATCTGCCCGCCGTTTGATTGTTTCAAAGATATCCGGCGTAGGAGGAGACGAGGCAAGCAAGGAATCATAGGACCATTGAAAGAGAGGGAATAAGGCTGCAGGGAGGTAAGAGCAACAGGTTAAAACAAGGAGTCCAGTGTTTACCAGGCTCCAACGCTTACAAGCGGCCTTTATTTTGGTTGATTCCTCTTCCAGACTGAAAGCGAGCTGGGTTTCTGGCAAACCACAGCCTACGTTTTATAGGGTGCACTCAAGTTTCATAGAGGTGGCAGGGTGATCAAGGTTGGGTCATTACGTTGGGACCTTTGCGAGTGACCACGCGGTTGTTGTGGTACTGTTCGTTTAGAGTCTGGATGCCCGGTTCGTTCCTCGGCCTGTCCTGTTTGGCACCGGGGGTGGCGCTGCTGGTGGCATGCGCTTCCGGCAGATTGTTTAAGGGGGGCACATCATTGCTTTGTTAGGCGTTTAAGGTCTATTGCATGCAACTGTGGCTACTACTATGCATTCTTCTCTGAATGAGACGTCATGTCTTGGCGGCCCATGTTTTGAGGCAAGAACTTTATCGCCGGCAATTGTTAGCTGCTATTACTTCACAAGGCTACATTTGGGGGCCTGAGGTAAATGGGGAGGACGGATGCTGGTAACAGTTATCTGTTCGGGCAAGGCAATTACCCTTGGTGCACCGCACAAGGTTTAAACATCTGTGTAGCTTTTCGCTTCCCTGCGAAAATCCAGCAGCAATTCTAGGGGGCCGTCGGGTGGCACAGGCAACAAAGTTGACACAGCCAAAACGACAAAGTTTCATAGCGCCGCAAGGGCGGTGGCATGGGGCCTCAAGAGAGTGGCTAGCCCTCTGCGCCCTCAGTAGGTACTGTCCAACCCAACTTCAGGGGAGGGGGGTAGTTTTCTTGTGCATTATACACCATTAAGCCAAGGATACATCGCGGGGCCCTGCGCACACAAAAGTGGGCCAAGAGCCCACAAACCCTAGGATGAGAGTGCAGTGTCAGTCATTTTTGGCGATTGTGAGAATATGCCAGAGGTGGCGAATGACATCACAGACTGGATCAGCGATAACATCATGGTTCATCCCTTGTCCCAACATGGACGGTAGTTACGGACAGGCTCTGTTTGTAAAGAATAGTTAATTTGTCTCATTCGAGTGCCGCACGGGCCCCTTCGCAATATAACGAATGCGGACTCTCGTAGGAGGAGCCCTTCACCCCCACCCCGTGCATATGTCACCAGAGGAGCCTCCAGCGGGCATGGGGAATTCGTTAAGCAAGCAGTTTGAGCACCAGTAGGTTTGGGGTGAGCCCGCCCGTTTCCGGCGTAGGGGCTGTGACTCCTGATGTGACTTTTTGAGTCCATAGTCCTGCTTGCTGTAGGTGGAATGATGCGTGTTGATTACATAACTGGATGCGATGACTGAGGAGGCAGAACCATGCAGCACACTATGCTAAGCAACGTTTCCCCGTGTCCTCCGGCAAAGCCCAACTATGTCTGTTAAAAGCTCTGGATGTATTTTGAGGCCCTCTTATATATGATAAGGGAGATAAAGTGCCTGTCATCGACAAGTTCTGATGGCTTAGGGAGCAGCATATGCTGGGTCTGATCACATTGGCAGGTGATTTATGCGTGGCTTAGCTGAGTATGCCACCCTGCAGGGGCTTTGCTAACTAGAGTGAGGCAGTGGATTGGGTTCAAGCATTGCGCTCAGAGAGGGGTCCTTCGACATCATTATTCTCTGAAACGCGGTCAGTGTACAGGCCAGGGATGGCGGCATGCCCCCGTGTGCTGGGGACGGTTTGTTGGTGGCAGCGTTGCAGACGTTTGTCGCAAGCCTCCACATGCTGTTTCCGCAGATTTGGGGCAGGGTAGCATCCCCAGCATGTCTCCGCGGGGATGATGTGTCTTTCGGGTCATGATGAACAAGTAGAGCTTGTCAGGAGTGATGGTCAAAGGGATTGCACTTAAGCCAGGTAATGTTAGCACCCATCCACACCAGGCCGATTAAGGTCACCCTGGGCCGCATTTACACAGCCCAGCAGCAGGCCCTTGTGGTTGTCAGTGCCATGAATTACCAAATTGAACTGAACAGGAGGCTTGTCCGTGGGTTACACCAGCAGAAGCTTGGGGAGAGCTAGACTTCACCCATGGTCAAGGTGCAGGTTTAAGTAGTTGGAGTGGCACTCTTAGTTGACCAGGGGTTCGATGCTACACGAGGGCATCGCCCCGTTGCGGCCAGAGCAAGGGCATTGGGTGTTTCCCAGGGGGCAGCAAGTGGAGGCAAGGCTCTTTCCAAAATGGGCACCAGAACACAAGGTAGTCAGGGCCAACTTGTCTGCTGGGGGACTTGTGTACGCACCTGGGTAGTTGTGACTCCACGAAGGGGTGAGTTGTCTCCAATAGTGGGCACAATACATATATGTGTGTCTCTGGCCGCATAGCTGTTCGGAGCCTGTCTCATTTAGAGGTACGCCCAGGTGAAAATTGTGTATTTCAGGTTTGCATGACCAATGCGGTTGTGGTATCTCTTAGCGGACCCACTGAAGGTGTACTGCAGCATAACAGGGAACTGGGAATCCTGGTTTCCGTCACTTTGGCAGGTTTAAAGCTTCCAAGGTCGGAGAAGGACAGTAGGTACTGTGCATCTGTGATCCGACGCATTTAGGCAAGCGGGGTGCGCTGCGTAAGTTGTATTGCACGAAAGGGTGAGGTGTCTCCAATAGTGGGCACAAGACATATATTCTTTCAAACCAGCTTTGATACCATTAAGGTGTTCACCAGGGTTCAGCAATCAAAGTGGTTGGTGCAACCGTCTGGTCAACGGGGGAAGTAAGTGCACCCCAGAACCAAGGGTAGGTGACAGGTTCCTGCAGTTAAACTCATAGGCCCGCCCGGTTAGCTATGGTAGCCTCACTGGGTGGTGATGGTGTCAGCCAACACAGTGTGCTGCCGGCCCAAGAAATGGGGAAACAAGGTGCAAAGCACAAAAAGCTACTACGCAAAAGAACATTTGGCACGTCCAGTGTGCAACAATGTTTACAATTTAACGGAGCAGGTAATTCTCCACCTATGGGGCTGCCCAAGGGTGGGCGGTGTGTACGCCCCTGCCCCCCCCCCTTTTCAGGAATATTCTAGGATGGGGTTAGGTAGGACCTAGTCAATCCTTAATGTTAGGCACCTATCGCTCAGTGCGCACTGTATTAAATCAGACAGATTCCCTTAGCTGGGATGCCAGGGGTTTCACCACAGAGGGAGCTGAGCTGGCGGAATTCCCATAAGGAATAAAGGATGCATGGCAAGGGCAGGAGGGCACTCTTGCTCATGGCACATACTTCTAGTTATGAACATTCCTGTGCGTCATGATTTAGAAAGCATAGGGACTGTGCAAATGCGAAGCACAATTCTCCTCTCTCGATTAGCCAAAGTAGGCAGGCGGGGTTGGGAGCGGTTATCTAACAAGTGGGCTGCTGTCCCATAGGAGGGGGGACACAGGTGTTCAGGCACACACGGTGCTAGACGGACGGCAACTAGGTGAGATCAGCAAATAGATGGGGTAATGTGAGCCTGGGTGTCTGATTTCGTCCCGCCCAGAGTTGGCACGGGGCTCGGTCATGTAAGGCAGTGGAACTTTCCCGCAGTAGGGTGAACAGTTTTTGGCACAGGTTCACAGGCCAGAAGGGTCTTTGGCATCAGACACTAGCTGTTCCAAGCTATTGTGTTATAGATGGGGTTCATCCATCTCCAGTAGGGAGGGACCCTTCCCTTAGATTTGCAGGAGGCCTGGAAATGAGCGGTTGCAGGGAGAAATGCGCTGTTGGTGAGATCAGCAGCTATACATGGGTCAATGTGAGCTGGTGGTCTGAGTCGATCCCCCACAGAGGTCGGAGCTAAGCAGAGGAAGCCGTTGAACATCCCTGCAAGAAGGAACTGTTCATGGCCTTAGTTCGCAGACCAGTGGGGCCAGGGTTCCATCAGACATGAGCTGATCCAGGCTAATGTTAAAGGCTACGTTGCTGAAGATGGGGTCCATTGTCACCATTGCCTTCCAAGTGGGCCAAGAGCAGGAACTTGATGCAGGGGTTTCACGACACTCATTTTGTTTGGATGGGTTTCCCAGGTATGAGATGGAACAGCATCATTAACAGGCTCGAGCAACGCCTGGCCCTGGGTGTAGCCCTGCCCAATGTCTTGGTGATCCACTTGGGGGGCAATGATCTCATGACCTTGGGGAGGAGGGGATTACTCATGGCCATGAAATCGGACTTGGGCGAACTAAGCAGGTGCTTGGGTCACTGCGAACTGTTTTGGTCTGAAATAACCCCACGCATTCACTGGTGTGGTGCCAGGTCAAGGGCGGCAGCAGAGCATTCGCGCAAGCGGGTCAACAGTGCTATGCGTATGTTTCTGAGTCAGAGGGGGTTGGGCTTTATCAGGCATGAACCCATCCAGGCAAACGTTAAAGGTTACTTTGAGGAGGACGGCGTCCACTTGTCCCCGGTGGGGATGGACTTGTTTCTCCTGGATTTACAGGAATGTTTGGAAAGGGCAGGTTGCAGGTAATAGGAGGTGCAGTGGTGGGGGGCCCTGGCTGCGACGGTGGCCGCCTCCAGGGCTGTGGCGGAGTTACAGGGCGATCTGGAAGCAGTCTGGTACAGTAAGGGTACCTCTGCGGCAGACGGGTACAGTAAGGGTACCTCTGCACGGCACAATAGGGGTGCCAGAGCCAAAGACCAGGATCCTCAGGGCAGGGTCCTGGAGAACCGTGACGGCGTCCCGTTAGTCCTTCAGGCGGTTGGGGGCCTGACCAACCGGGGGTTTGCCCTGCTACGCTCTGCCCTGAAAGGGGCGTGAGTAGGATGGTAACAAGGTGCCACGTGATCCGGTGGTGGATCAACAAAGGTGTAGCGCTGATCGGGCATCCATCCCACAGTGCTGGCTCATCAGGCGGGCAGGGGCAGCATAGGTTGGATGGCTGCCTGCCCATGGATCGCCCGTAAGATAACCCACCTTATTGCATACTCTTGTATGGAATAAACCTGCGACAAGTTTTTCCCATAAACAAAGTGTCTTGTGTGTTTATTTATGCACGTTCGCCTATGGGAAGGTGGGGGATGTTGCCGGTATTGGGACTATGTGGCTGCCCGCCGCCCCCAAAGGGGGCACCCCTAAAAGGACGGCCCTTTAGTTACATTGCGGCACAAGCCTACCCCTCGCTCTAGCATCAGAGGGCTTCCGCCTGGAGCCCGCTGTCCAGGGGGTGTGGGCGTCACTTTCGGTATGCCCGGGGGGGAGGGAGGGTATGTATACCCCTCCAACCCTCCCAGCAGCCTCTTTTCCGCCAGCCACGCCGTCTCCCTCCCTTCCTCTTACCCTGCGGCTGGGCTGGTGGTCAAGGTGTACTGAATGTTTTAATGTTTTCTTTTGCGTTGCAGGCGGAGTTACAGGGCGATCTGGAAGCAGTCTGGTACAGTAAGGGTACCTCTGCGGCAGACGGTTACAGTAAGGGTACCTCTGCGCGGCACAATAGGGGTGCCAGAGCCAAAGACCAGGATCCTCAGGGCAGGGTCCTGGAGAACCGTGACGGCGCCCCGTTAGTCCTTCGGGCGGTTCGGGGCCTGACCAACCAGGGGTTTGCCCTGCTACGCTCCGCTCTGAAAGGGGCGTGAGTAGGATGGTAACAAGGTGCCACATGATCCGGTGGTGGATCAACAAAGGTGTAGCGCTGATCGGGCATCCATCCCACAGTGCTGGCTCATCAGGCGGGCAGGGGCAGCATAGGTTGGATGGCTGCCTGCCCATGGATCGCCCGTAAGATAACCCACCTTATTGCATACTCTTGTATGGAATAAACCTGCGACAAGTTTTTCCCATAAACAAAGTGTCTTGTGTGTTTATTTATGCACGCTCGCCTATGGGAAGGTGGGGTATGTTGCCGGTATTGGGACTAACAGTGGATGACTGAAAGTAGTAACACGTACCACCAAAAGTACTGCCATCCAAAACAAACTTTAAAAACTGATTGCTGATTTCATTCCTGTTTTTTGTCTAACAGAGAACTGGCTCTACAGACAGTAGGTAGTGATCAGTTCGGCTCTGCTTTCAAATAAAACAACCCACAACTAACAGCAAACACTTCACATTCAACCGTAAATAGTTTTTTTTCTCATTTTAAAAACGTTTTTTCTCTCTAATCAGGCCGGATGACATGCTCTGCTTTGCTGGCAATCTCTTCTCCTCAGACACGGCCTGGGGCCGACTGAGCTCCCCTTAATGGGAAAAGAAAAACAGGCCACAATTTACACCCTTGGACAGAAAAGGAGAAGGTAGTCTGCATAGAAGACAGACTTGAGAGGTAGTCAGTTCAGCTAGGCCTTCCGTCGGACTGACCATTAGTATATCAGTATATCACCCTACCTGAACCAGAGTAAAAGAGCATGGGGCCCAGTTCGAGCCTATGTCCTCTGGCATGACATCAATTTCCACTGGCTTCCAGAGGTTGTGGTATCGCCTATTTATCATATACAGATGCTCACTCCAACCCCATATTATTCGAGAGAGTGAACTAAGCAATTGTTTTCTATTGAAAAGTACTCTGTCTGTAGTTCGGCTGTGATCAAAATGGTGTTAGCTGTAGAATACGGACAGTCAGTCAGGAAAAACAAATCCTCTGTGCAGAGGATAGTGGGTACCAAAATGTTCTCCTGAAGCTGGGCTTGCAGCGCTGCGTTTCTTTTCTCTCCCTGTCCCCAGCCGCCCCTGTCGTAGCGACACCGCACCATCTAAAGCGCTTATAAAAAATAAATTATGTTGCATATTTTACACGTCATTTAAATATTACTCTGCTGTAAGTAAATGGAGCGAAAAGAGGATACATTTTGCCCGTTGCTTGCTGCGTCTGAAGTAAAGACCGCATCCGACATTAGCAGGTGGTTTACATAAAGCAAACTAGCAAAGCCATTTTCTGTGACTCCTTCCCAGGAGCTGAATGAGAGGCAGTGCAGCGGGTCGCCAGTAGGGCCTTGGACCTAGAGACCAACAGGACAATGTCTGCCCGTTTCCTATTTATAAAGAGATGTGCTGCTTGCTGTGAGTTGAAGGAAATTGTCCTATTGTAACAGGGCAGAGCACTGGACCACATATTCATGTCCTGCGCTTAGTTTTGCAGAGCCTTAGCGCCTTCTGGTCTAGAGTCATAGCGCCTTCTGGTCTAGAGTCATAGCGCCTTCTGGTCTAGAGTCATAGCGCCTTCTGGACTCCATAGATACTTACTTTACAGCTTTAAGAGATAATGCCCTCTATTTATACGTGGGAGCACTGCATCATCTGATCCATCTGCCTCCACCCCACCGCTCATAAATGAAAACACCTTTCTAGGAAGTAAACAATAAAAGGATCTACCTATAATCCATCCTCTCGGCTTGTTATTGATAATGTGCCTTTTTTGCCAGTAGGAGGCACAAAAAAATCATATTGACATGCTTGAAAGGGTCTGATGCAGTGCTTAATTTGAGCCGGTGGTTTCCGTGCTGGGCACCAGCAGTTAAATGTCAATACTGGCACTTATGACAGTCTGCCACATGGTGGAGATGTTTAGCTAATTAAACACAACAACAGTTGTTGATTAATTTAATATACATTAATAATGCCTAATACCTGCCACCCAAGCCATTCTTATAGCTTTTGGTGGCCTTAAATAGTCTGAATGTTAGTGGTGCTGTCATTAGCAGCGCTGGAAGGGGCAATGGGTGGTGCAAGCTACAGTGGTCTCCTGACGAGATCCCAGGCACTTATTGTTTTACAAATTAAGCACTGGCCTGATGCACTGAACTAAAACACCTCTGTTTCGTCTCCTTTTAAATTAGGTTTCATTACACACTCAGGTCCTGATTCACAAAGATTTTGCTGTGACTTACTCTCGTAAGTAGCCCCGGCTTGCTCTCACAGATTAGTAGTAACTTATTACTGCAAGAGTAAGTGATACCTACTCACAGCAAAGTCTTTGTGAACCAGGCCTTGAGGATTTCATTCACAGTGGAGCTTTTGTACATAAGGTCTCATTTCTGGCGCCAGCAGCTTCATTTATAGGCAAATTCACTTTTGTAATTCACAAAACACGGCTTTGCACTAACAAAGGGATTTACTTATGCATAAGATTGCCCTTCGTGAATGGTATATTACATATGAATTGCTACTCCCCTAGAGGTGGTAAGTGGGTGCTACAAATCGGCCCACAAACTCACATGTGTATAGCTAGTCACAATCTTCTGCATGAACCATTCCAGCCCTGGATTAGTTAGACATTTACTCCTGTCAAAACCAGAAGGAAATCCCATGTCAGACTTGGGAGGAGAAGGGAATGCTCTAAGATTGGTATGTTGTGGGCAAAGGGGAAAGAAACATTGTAGGATTGGTATGTTGTGGGGGGAATGTTTTTCTCCAAGGAGAAAAATGTTTTCCAATGGAGAAAAAAAAAAAGTGCAGTTGCTCAAATGTGAAGCCATTTTTGGATGTGCAGCTCTATACTATGACAAAATGGACATGAATAACTGCTATCTTAAGCAGAGAATTGAGAATTTGCAAATTCTTTCTGGAATGACTTGTAGACAACTGCAACAGTTGCTGGTCTCCTAAAGAACTCCTGAAAACGTTTGGGGGCCCAAATCTTAATTTAATTTCTAAATGCGCACCTGTATGTTTATTTCCTCACTTGCATGTGCATTTAAAAATGATTGGAATTCACAAAGTTTCTAAGAGTCATCCACACACACATACATGTATATTTGAATGTGGTAGCCACTTTGCTCATAGCTACCGACCTCATCGCATACTTGCACTTACAGCAAATGATTAAGAGGCAACACTGCTGACCGCTGCAGAAAACTCAATTTTATGGCATTTTCCAGTTATCGTATAAGAGAAGGAGTATGCAGTTCCTATGGGGGAAGAGGAGGAGGCTGGGTTGGTCAACACCCCCATCCTGAAGTGGAGGCAGGGTGTCTCCCAATTTGGGAAGTGGGGCCCTCACACACCCGGTTGGGTGTCATGCTTCATCATAGGGCTTGCTCCTCGTCAGGCCGGCACTGCAATGCCCGACGGGCACCCTAAGAGGGGCTCTTTGGTGGAGATCTTTTTCCCAAGCCGTTAGGTGAAGTGCAGGTGTGGGGCCTCGTGGTAGAGAAGTGGACAAAGTGTATAGTGAGGTGGTGTGTGGAAGGATAAAATCAGGCGAAGTGGTGCTCCAAAATGAACTTAATCTGCGAGCCCACTGGTCTCAATTAAAAACATAGAGAGTGTCACCGCTGATATAATGGTCAGAGGTGGCTAAATGTGAATGGTCAACATGTTTCTCGCCTAAAGTGTAGGAAATCATGTGGCGATTCGTCAGGACCAGAAATACTACACTATCTACACAGTGGTTGGTTATTCAGAGGTGAACCAAGCACTCAACAACCTAGCATTGAGGTACCTTTTCAATGTATATTAAAAATGGACCAACCCGATTAGGGTTATGGTCAAGCTCCATCAACTAGCAGGCAGAGGAATGCATGTTACAAAAAAGTTAACGTTCTGAGTTCATCCGGAAACTGGTGCCGGGAACCTACCCCTCGCTCTGTCTGGTTGGAATAGTTTTTCAGTTATCATCATGGTAGGGGTAGCGGTGGTGGTGAGAACAAGGCGGTACAGTGACCCAATGAGAGGAGCAGGCAACGCGGCCTGTGAGAATATGGTGAACACTAGGAGCCCACTTAAATATTCCCCTAAAACGCGATCAGCGTTGATGGAAGAAACTGCAAATCTGCTTGTTGGGCAGACTAGAAACAAGGATGGAATCTATGCCTAAAACTTGGACAGGCACTAATATTTGGGCTTATCCCACCTCTGCAGATTGGAAAATAGTCAGAGATGTGTGGCCTCTCCATGGCTTTTCTGAATGGCTGCCAGCTCTTAATCAGAATGATCCAACCACAGAGCTCCTCTATTAGTTGAGGGCAGCCATTCTAGTTTGTTGAAACAGTTGCCATTTTAGTAGCTCTTGAGTAGCTGCCCTCAGCTGTTTAGAACTGGTCTGTGTGTAACTACTGAGGTCAGTTCTGATTCCTTGAGGGCAGCCAATCAGCACTTTTGTCAGTGATTAGATGACTCTCTTTGTACTGCTGGCGCCCATTCGAAATGTCGCGGTCCAAGCTCACCGACTGCCATAGACTGTCTGTGATGGGATGGAAGTCTGGCATATTCACATCACTTGTTATTATCCAATAAATCGCGTCAGTATTCGGAGAATTTACAAAAGACGTTACCCACTACTAGTGAACAGGCCCAAATTGTAACTTTGTATCTGTTCACAAATGGTACATTATTTCACAATATGGAAATCATTAGTAATAAGAAAAATGTGCACATGCACATTTCCGCTCTATTTACTGCTGCACATCATGTTCAGTCAGTAAGTGGGACTGTGTCTGGAAATGTATGACTTGCCTACATTTCTGAGACATGCTCCTTGATATTTTATGAGTACTGAAAAATGCAGGAATTCACACAAATAGTAGGCAGAAAACTCGGATTAATACATTTCCGTATTTCATTTTGAATTGGCCTGTTTGGTTTTAGTATAAATGACAACCTCAATACCTTTACATGCAGACTGCCTGGGTACAGTGCAACTGTAGATGTGTTTAAAGCTATACATATATTTTCTGCATCAGAAGGTGCAGTTGCACACTGTTCACATGCCTGTTTCCGTCCTCAGCAGTCATTTCATTGTCTTCCTTGTACAAGGTAGTCCTTCCCCGCAGTGTTTGCTTGCTGTTGCTTTGTCTTGATTAGCACCCATTGCTGTATAGCCTTTGACACTTGCGTTACGCGCTTGTGAACTTGCCAGAAAGGCTAAAAGCTCTGTTGGGGGTGAGGGGGCATGGCTTGCTTCTTGGTTTATTTGCATTAGTGCCCAACAGCTAACTCCAGGACCCGGGGGCCTATTACCAGCTCCCCCAAGAGGCAGGAGCTTGTAACAACACTATCAGAAGGAGAAGACATACTGTTTACAAGTCTGTTATAGCCCCTCCCACTCCCCATGCAATGCATCATGGTACATCCACACAATAGTCCTTACTGCTCGCAGTGTGTGTTTATTGTTAAAGGCTCTACAGCACCAGCTGTGCACGAAGACTCAAGCACTCTTTACATTCCAGCTAGATTTTTCCATAACACATTTTTGAAGAAATGTGGTGTTTAATCATTGTAATATTTCCTCTACTCTCACAGCACAGTGCCTGTGTACTAAAAAAGTCTTCACACATTTCTTGAGAAAAACGTATTATGTTCCAAAGAAGGAGGCACCAGTCCCTTCCCATAGGACGATCTAGGCCTGAAACAAGACCAGTAGGGGTATCTGAATCAGCCCTTACACTGAATTGTCAGAATCCATGTGTTGATGGAATATGCACCACCAAAGTTGGGAAACCTTTTTGTACCATGGCTAGGAATGTTTTCAAGCAGAAAACATGGCATGGGATTTTAAACTTCAGTAGGACAACTCCTATGGCAAATGCTCTTTCTGTAGCAAAGCTGGACGAGTGAGCAACTCTAAGAAATGTTCAAGTGCTTAGCGAGAGAGCGCGAGATCCAAGAAATCCATGTTTAATGCTGAAATGGGAGCCCTTTCACTGAACCTTCATTAGAGTTCTCTTGGCCGCCTTGTCATCCTTTCCTGAGTTGCTGCAGAACTAAGCATTTATTCCATGGTATGACTTCCTACCATGACTCTGCCCCTAGGACCAGTTGAACTGTCTGATTCAGTGTTACTGTCAGAACACTAACCTCCTGTTGGAGCCCAAGTACCTGGAAGGTTGTAAGAACAGCGCCTGCTGGCAGTGATGCAGAGGCCCTCCCATTAAAAGGAAAGGAATGAGTCATCAGCTCCACCTGAAGGACCTCTTTGAACTGCATAAAGAGTAATTTAAGTCAGAGGCCTGATTCACAAAGGAAAACTTACACTTTCGTGTAAGTTTACGATTGTTTGCTATTCACGAAGGAACTTACAATTAGTACCTTTAAAAGTGTGGAGTCTCTGCTCATAAAAATAAAGGTCTAAAAAGACCTATCTTTTTATGTGCGGAGACTCCTCACTCGTAAAGATACTACTCGTAAATCCCTTTGTGAATAGCAAACAAACGTAAACTTACATGAAGTGTAAATGTACCTATGTGAATCAGGCCCAGAATTCTTGCGTTTAGTTTCTGTGTTCAAAACTACAGTGGGAGCTGGAAGCCCGCACCAACAGTGTCGACTAAGAGAATTACTATGCTTGGTTTTGTCATTTTGTAGTGTCATATAAGAAAAGCATAAGTCTCAAGATGCTTTTAACTTTACTCAACAGTTCAACACAAAAGCTAACAATCTTTGCAATTTTGCCTTATTTTTTTCAAGTGTTTCCATGAATATGATTTGAAAACCTCTTGCCTATTTCAACACTGTCTGTAACCATCAACCACTCACAATAACGTTGCCTGGAAGAACCATTTTTGATAAAAGTGATGATGGAACATGCCTCAGTGATCAGAGGATAAGATTGGACGGGAAACAGCGTTTACAACGCTGTCTCCACAACGCGGTAACTTTACAACCCGGTCGTTACAACGACCGCGTTGTTACCACGCGTGCCATTACATCGCAAGTCGTATCAACGACTTGCTGTAGGGGGCGTGCAACCCCAGGAAATGTGTTGGATTTTAAATCCAACACCTTCCCTGCTGTTGCACAAACTGGAGTAGGAATAGTAATTAATACTATTCCTAAGTCCAGCGTGCCCCCTACAGCAAGTCGTTGATACGACTTGCGATGTAATGGCACACGTGGTAACAACGCAGCCGTTATTGTAAAGGCATGCGTTGTAAACTCATGCGTTGCAACGTCACATATTCGATTGGACAGAGAACTCCAGCAGCACCTTCCTTCGAGCTGAACTTTTTCATCAAGCAAGCCCTTTCCACATGCAGTGGAACTAACTTGACCAGACTGAACTCAGCAGTGCTTTCAAATTTCAAAGGTAACTTTTCCAGTATGCAAACCTTCTACCCACAGGCCGATCAGTTGCAATTACAGCCAAACCTGTACTTTGAATAATAACCCTGCTGAAAACAAAAAAAAAGATGCTTAGGAAAATGGTTAAACATTTAAACTTTCCATAGGTTTTAAAAAGCTTCAATACCAAACACTTATTACAAGGCCCCCCCACTCCCTAAGCGTATGAAAGGATTACATTTATTTATACCATAATTGTTCCTGCATTTTGTTTCTTAGGTTTTGCCTGCACAGCGCTTGCGTTGTGCTTCTGAAATCTATTGTATTTAATCTAAATCCTAAAAGGGGCTTACAACCCGCCCACTTGCTTTCCATTGGTTCCTGTGCTTGCCACTTAATTTTCCTCTGTTTCTATTGGCTGTAGCATACTGTTTCCTCCTGTTTTCCTCATGTGCTTCTCTTCTCAGTTATCTGGGGACCAAGTACTCTTTCCATCTGCTTTTGTGGAACTATTTTTTTAAGGTTGTGCATGCACAGCGCTTGTTTTGGGTTCTTCTCCCTCGTAGCTCATCAGCTTGCTCTCTTGTTACTTCGCTCATTTTTTTCTTGCTTGTGGTGAAGAAAACATCAGAGACAGTAGTTGATGACCTAGCTCAATGCTTTCACCTCCTTCACTGAGGGCAATGCTTTGACAGAAAGCAGCACTTGCAGCCGTTGTTCTGCTGCATGAAAATTCCTAAGTGCCCGTCAGACAGCAGGGCACGAGCGCACCTGCCGGTACCAGTGTCCTTAAAATTCTTTAGGAAGGAGTTTAGTTTGGCACACAATCGCTGATCTCCCAGGCATCCTGAGAGCAGGGGAGGCAGCCATTGTGCCGTCTCCGACTCTGGAAAGCCTGGCCTTTTGACATCTCAGTGCGTGACAGTTGCTCATAATTCATTTCCAGGCACCTTATTTATTTTACTTTTCGCCCCTTTGGCCCTGCACTCCTCCTGCGGTATCAATACACCCCCCTCCTCTTGTTGTTTTAGCCTCCCACCCTATGATCTTGTTACCCTGTCCTTCTCCTGCTGTCCATTCTTTTGAAACCCACCCTCAATCTCTTTACCCACCCCATAGCCCTCCTTCTGCACATTCTTTGTTGCCCCATGCTGTTTGACATTGCACATAAAAACAAAGCGCTATGGCACACTCAACGGTGGCCGCTCCATTGTGCTTTGTTTTTATCTAGTTTAAGCCAGTTTAAAAAACATTAACAAATTCAAAACGAGAGGGCTCTATGTGGGCAGCAGGTCTAGCATTGGCGTGTCTCCTATAAACAGTCCTGGTGTGGTTGTGGCTTTACTAATGGGGGTAGGTAGTGCAGGGTGCCCCACCCTCCTTCAGAACTGCTGACATTTCTGCACCAATTCCCCTTGACTTGCTTCTCCCACAACCTTCTGTTATTTATAGATGGGGGTTGCTCTCTCCATTGTGTCTCACCACTTTGTACGAGAGGGGAACACCGGTGCTGAAGTGTTTTTTTAATTCTGTTTGCAAAATTTGGAATTCACTACATCACGACAGGCATTCACATCGCCCACTTGGCCTGTTCGAGTGCCTTGTGTTATTTATTCATGTGTCTAGTAAGAGCTGCAGGGCAGTCGCAAGGGACACTTCAGCCTGCTTTCGTCTGACATTGGTGGTGTCCCCTTCTGTAATGAGCAGGCAGCATTTTTTAAAGCACCAGATAGGCAGTAGTTTTGGCATAATCAGGATCACATTTCTTTTCCTCCTTACAGCTTTCTCTGCCATCACTTCTCTCTCATCCTCTATTGACTCTCCAACGTTATCCATTCATTATGTTTCCCTCCATCATCATCCATGGCACATTGTAAGATCTTTGTAACTTCCTGTGGGCCGAAGTGAAGTGAGAGACAGATAGGGCTGGATGGGAGCCTTTACATGTAAGTCTATGAACGGTTCTCCCTATCCAGAGACAGGAAGAATCTCTTGCTCTTAAACATCTGGCGCTGGGGGGCTTCTGAGAGACAGGGAATCCTGTTGATATTTAGTTCCGCATTACCATACATTTGCATCTGCAGCCGTTTTCTCCTGACACAGGCCGAGCTCAACAAAGGATGGAACCCGCATCTGTCTGCCTGCAATTCTATTCAATTGTCAAGCACAACCAGGGGGTAACTTACACCGAATATGTATCTGTTCACGAAGATCTGTCGACACCAATAAAAGTAATTCGTCGTCTTGGACGGGAAAAACTGAATATGATAGGCACATTATTATTCGACTGTCTGCAGTCATTATCAACACTGTACATAACTGAGATATACTGAGAACCAGGGTCCCAGATACACTCATTCACACAGCCCACCCTCTACATTTCCAAGTGCAACCAATAATAAATTAAAGTTTAATTATTGAAGCCCACCTAATGTGAGACGTTTATGGCCGCACCTGCCCTAGGCTCATGTTTGATTGGCGTTCTCGCGTGCTGTGCGCGCCATTGGCTTGGAAGCCAATAAACTATTGGAAAAAACCCTTCTCTGGTGCTCTAGTTATTTGAATCCATCCTGTCCTTGCGCAAGAAACACTAAAATTAACAGGCTCTTATTTAAAAATAAATGACATCTATGACAAAGGTACAGCGCGGTGTGAATTAAATGTCTATTCTTGTGTCAGGCCAGATGTTCCCCATCAGCAGATAAAGAGATGTTAACGAGTTGTTTAGGTAGTTAAGAATGTATCAACAGCAATTTTTTTAGGTTGAGCCTGGGCAGCGCATGCGCTGCTCTGCGAGGCATGCTGTATTGAGGTATGGAATAGAAGCTCCGCCCATTTCCGGCCGTCTTTCCAATTGGCTTCTGTTACTGTCCGTTCGAAATAGTTGATTTTGATTGATAAATAGGCTTAGTAGTCCCTCCTTGGTACCGCCTTGTCTGCATTTGTAACCTCCCATGAGGACTGGACTCTTTACTTGTGTTGTTACACGGTCTGCTTTATCTAGTCTGTGAGCACTATTTTCTTTAATGATCTTCCACTATTTCGCCCACGACGTGCTTCCCTACAAGGCAGCACGCCGCCCGCTTTTATTTTTTTTTATAGTAATGGCTGCGGGTCCGCTTTAACTATAGCGGACGCGCTTCTTTATTTATTTTTAATTTTCTAGCGCGGTCCGCTTTAACTTCAGTGGGTGCTACAGAACCTTTGATTATTTATTTTTCCTTTTTGGGTGAAAGCACCCCATACTGCACTTTCACTTTAATGTTGGCTGCACCCTTTCTTTAGACGCTGCTCACTGTAACCTGAATACGGTGAGCAGCGTCTAAAGAAAGGCGCCCGGCCACTATTAAAGTGGTCTCGCATTTGCGAGAGTTTGAGCTATTGGCATTATAAATAACAATGCCTTTTATATGTGTGTTGGTTTTAAAAACACATAAATAAAAGGCATTGTCATTTACAATGCCAATAGCTTAAACTCTTGCAAATGCGAGACCTATTGCATTGAAAATGCCTGTTTGTTTTTGCTTCAAAGAGAACCCGACTTCGTTTTACAAGTGTTAGAATGTGGCCGAGTTGTTCCTTCAATTAGATGTTACCATGTCGTTTTCAAATTTACGACGTCTTCACATTTAGGCAAGGAAAGTTAAATAAAGGCCTAAACAGTCGCGGTCCGTGTAGGAGTGCTGGCCGGGCGGTGACGTGGGGCAGTGTGGGGGGTAGCAAAGTACATGTTACGGACCAATACAGGTAAGTAAACATTTAAATCAATAAAACGAATTTCGTTGTGAGCGCTGCATCGCCAAATGCGATGCAGTGCGCGCATCGCGAAATATTATGGCGAAATATTATGGTGGCAGCATGCACGGAGATATTTGTTTGTTTAGAGGACCTAGTCTGTGTTAGCAGTAGTGATGTAGTCTGTTGTTTGTGGGCATGTCAGTTATTTAGCTTCATGCTATGGCATAGCCATTTTCCTTTCAGAGAAATTGATTGTGCAAGGGGTCCTAGTGAGATAGCAGGGTGTGTAGCAGGTTGCACTGATATTACTTTTCTATAGCAGAAGTTGGTATTAAAAGAAAGATTAAATTTAGACACATTTTACAGTCTATACATAAAACACAGTCAGACAACAGGCAGGTTGGCTAGGCCCGATACATACCTTTGTAATGTGTTACATTACAGAGATTAAACCACTAAGTTGTCGGAGTGGGACTGAAACACAATGCGTCGTCTTCAGGCTACACAAAAGTCTCCGTACATAAGTCTGTGATCTACCATGTTAGGATCAAGAGTTGTGATTTGCAGTTACTACTTAGGTCTCTTCAACAGACTTTCAAAATACTGATGCCTTTTATCTGCTCATTTACATGAAGCGGTGGTACAATGCATTGAGGCACTTTCATCCTGCACTCAGGCACGTATCAGCCTTCATTCATGCACCACTCACCCTGCACAGAGAGCACTTACACCATTCTCCCTGCACTCATACACTGCTCCCACACTTCTTAAATTATAATTAATTTCAATGGCGAAACCTAATGCGTTTACAAATGCTTGTATTTCATTCTTGCTGCTTCCACCACCTTTTGTAGGATTCAGTCTTTGAGCTTTTCTCTGCTATCAAAAGGAGAGTTCCCGGATATCATTTGCTCTCAAACAAACTACGAAAACCGTGTCCTTCCGAGTGACAGAGCAGTATATTGCTTTAACATCTACATTTAAGGCGCTAACATTTTCCACACCTTTTCTCGGTTTATTTTAAACATTTTAGAGATTTTTATTTCATTTTATATATACACTGTAAAGATAGGCTGATTTACACAGATGATCTCTCTTTGAATTCAGAATGTATCTACATTTCACAAATAAAAGCTTTATCATTTAACTTTTCACCATCTACCTGAATTCATGTGAAAACTGTGAGCAAATATGGATGTGTTCACCTTTTTAAGGAATTATGGGATAATGATGACAAATTCGTTTTTTAAATTCAGCATCGCTAGTGTCTTGGAAAGATCACAAAATAGCAATTTAACGAAAATTCTTTTTGCACAATATTTGATTTACATGCTATGACTAGCTCACAGTTTGTCATATCTCTTCTATTTTTGGAAACCAGACAAAGGAAAACCACTTATCATGTATGTTTTTTATAAAAACTCCAAATTATAAAAAATATATGAAATAGTTTAGAAGGGCTCAGCTTAGGCAGTGTGGAACCCCTAGGCAGTATAATATGTTTCAGATATTAGCAACAAGCAATGCTGACAAGCCACATATCTCATGGGACAGAGTTACAGAGGAGTATTATCTACATGCAAAACCCATCAATCCCATCCCCCGGATAATGGTGGCCACCAATCCTTCTCTTACATTAGGCATCCTCCAGCCCACAGATTGCTTTACAGTGATCAATTATCAGGAGAAATAAACATGACCAAGCCCCTGAGAGAAGACTGCTCCACACACCATCTTTCTTATGAACTCCCAACCTACTCAACTGATCAGAATCAATCTGATCAATTTTATTAACTATCTGGCTAATGATGTTGACCGGGGTCGAAGTTGATGCGGTGCATAAAGTAGTCCCTGCTTCCTCGCAAGGGCTTCTGAGCTGGGGTTAGTGACACCGCTGGAACTCCAGCATCATGTGTTTTTAGTGGCCCGTGCCATTAAAGTTCCTTTGCTCCAAGAACTCCATTAGACTGGCAAGAAAAGGTTTCAAGGTTTCATTTTGTGACAAATCACTCAGAAACCAGCGCAGCTCTCTACATGATACCAACATTCATTATTTGGATCCTAGAGCTGAAATGACACCTTTTGTTCCATCATTAGATTTGCATTAGACAGCAAGTAATTGGGAGTCGGAGTATTGCAGCCCAGGCATTAATTTATTAAACAGAAGCCTTCCAATTATGGCATGAAAAATGAGGCTAGGAGAAAAGTAATTTTCTGGTAGCATCTGCATCTCTTCGAATCTTCCTCCTGGAGATGATATCTAGCGAGGGAGGTGAGAGGTAGTCATTCACATGTTTGCTCCTCGGTGAATTTAATATTCGCCATCTGATAGCATGACTCACCTGCCGGTGATCTGATTCCGCAGCTTTTTTTTTTTTTAAAGTCTACTTCATATTTCACCTCCTACGTTACAAGACAAGTACTTGTTTGACTTGAAAATTGATTGTTTGCAGCTCTTTTTGCTCTCAAGAGTTATCCTCATTGGCACTTTGAAATCTGCGATTTCCACTTAGGTGTTCTTCAGTGCCTGAGCTCCCGCAGGTACATGGGGAGGCTAGGCTGAATTTCTAAGCCGGAGGCATTAAATGGTGGTAGCCAAGTTCTCCTCTGTTGAAGTTCTGCATTGTGTACGCTTTTCTAAAAAAAAAATTGGAAGCAAATGAATGGTTGATGACACTGTAATGCTGGTGCTATGTGCAGTGGCCGTTTTCGCACTGATGCTACGTCCATTTCAAATGTGTCAAGCAACACAAAGGACCACTGGTATTGTCCTCCAGTCCCATACCAAAAATGGGGACTTTCATTCACCTTGTCTGAGCAGGATATATCAAATATAAGAACATCTTGTGATGGCCAGCATATTGTAATTGTATTTATTTATTTATATAGCGCTTGCTACCCCTGACGAGGTGTTGCAAAGGGAGGTGAACACACACAAACTGGGGAGCTTGTCACTATTCACATACCCCTTCTGTCAGGATAGAAAAGTCCTTTGCATGATGATGGACTTGCACTCCTAACCTGAGTGCCTCAACTGTAATGATGCCTGGATCCTAAGCTGATTTTTGTTGTCATGGGCGAACACGAATCATGCATGTGTGCCATGACATAGGTCTGTCTCAAGGATTGCAGTCTTTTTGCGCTGGGAGGTGCACCCAAAGCACTACCCTCATAGTGGTGAAAGGCTACTTCCTTTGCCAGGAGTTAAGCAGTACGAGTGCAGTGGTGGCAGCGTACCGCATAGTGATCAGTGAGAGTGAACAGGTCCTTTTTACCTGTGTCACTGAAGTGAGGCCTACAGGCTCACTCATTTAAAGTTGCGCTGCTCTGTGCTTAACTCACCGTTGGTCTACATCGGTTTGGTGTGCAGTGCACCACAGTGCATGTGTGGTATACATGTGCTGGGTATTTATGTGCCTGTTAATCGTACAATACAGGATAATGCAGTGCTGTGCAGTGCGGTAAACAACGTTTACCATGAAACTTTTTCCCCGCAGGGAATTACAACGCGGTCGTTACAACGACTGCGTTGTAATTCCGCATACCATTGCTCCGCAAGTCGGGACAACGACTTGCGGAGGGGGGAGAAGGTGTTGGATTTAAAATCCAACACCTTCCCTACTGTCCGCACTGACTGGAGTTGGAATAGTAAATTATACTATTCCAACATCCAGCGTCTCTCTCCGCAAGTCGTTGTTACGACTCTGCGGGGTAATGGTATGTGGAATTACAACACGTTCGTTGTAACAACCGCGTTGTAATTCCCTGCGGGGGAAAAAGACTGCGTGATAACGAGGTATATTCGTGCATGCGTCTATATTATATGCATGTGCTGGGTATATATGCACCTGTGAGTGGTACAATACATAAAGGATGTAGTGCTGTGCAGCGCGAGTATGCTATATGCATGTTCTGGGTGGATGTGTGCCTGTGAATGGCACAGGGCATGGAAGACTCTGGGTTCCATTTTGAAAGTCCCGGGTCTGACTGAAGGAACATGAGGAAAGTAGGTTGAGTAACCCCCCAAGACAGGTTTGTGTATTGCTAAATTCCTGTATGCTGGGTGGGACACGCTGGAGTAAAAGAGAGCCAGGCTCTTCATGCACTTCAAAGGGTGCTCTTGGAGTCAGAGAGATGTCACTGGGAAGGGGCCTGGGCACATCTCAGGAAAGAGATAGGGCTGATATGTGAATCATAAAGAGAAGGGCTGAGGCCCTGGGAGAAGCTTTTGAGACACATATCACTGTGGCTGACATCCAGGTGTGAGTCTCTCTACTCACTCTCATGGCCTGTGTTGTTGGGGTATTAGATTTGGAGTCGCTCCTGCTGTGCCAGACTGTTTTCTGGAGGAAGAGAGAACAGAGGAGAGGACACTTCAAAATGAAGCAAACCACCAACATAAACTTCAAAGACTCAGACTCTAAATCACATTTGGCGTCTGGAAATGGACAATAAGAAGGAGAGCTTGTGATTCCCTTGCAGCCAGTCAGGATGTGCAAGGATGAGAAGCTCTGCATGACTTCTGCCTGTGACCACGACGTGGGACCAGGGCCCATTATTCTCCCAGCAGGGGCGGGGACATCACCTAGGGAATCCAAGACCACCTGCCTTTGGAGCGTAGAGCACCAGAGCCTGCCTGCTTGCCAAGACCAGTGTGTCCTGCGAAGGAGAGGTTGAGCGTTGGAGGGAGCGAAGTACAGTGGAGGGATCCTTGTGAGTGGATACCTATAGCGAGGTGAGAGGAGACGACTGCTGCACAGATCGGGTCATTGCCCTGCGACCCTGTATGCCAGAGGAGGGCTGCTGTGAAGTGAGCCATAACTGCTGCTGCACCAAATGGGCCATCTCCTATGTGCAGTCCAAAGTTTACAACCCCGTGTGCCAGGTGGGGTCACCGTGAGGATTGGTGCCATGCCGATCAGGCCACAGCCCATGTGTGTTATCAAGTTGACGACGTGCTATGCCAGTTAGGGCCGCTATGAAGATCTCTGCCGTGCTGATCGGGCAGTAGCCTGTGTGAAATATTAAGTGGGCGACTAGAGCTCTTACTTCAAGGAACTGTGTGTATTGTTTGTGAATGTCATATTTTACTATATGGCAGTATATAAATACTCCTTTTTTCATAAAAGCAAGCATATAACTGATCAATCATTTATTGCTGCAGCTGCGTGTATTTTGACTTGTGAGCCTGTTTTCACCCCTGTCTACCTCCCCACCCGAGAAGCCTTGGACTGCTCGACCTGCAGTACGACTGAGAGTCAAGCGATGAAGGGGTACATGGCCCAGATGCTCAAGATCCATAGTTGGTTGGGCCCCAGGACATCAGGAGTAAAAGGCCTCAACCTCCACGGTTGGGTCCAGCAACTCCTGCTTGCTCTGTGGCCCTTAGAGCAGGGTTCTGACACCATCCAAGTGGTTTCCCAGCTTTCTAAACGACTGCAAATATATTACTGCAAGGGCAGGGGGAAGTGCATTTCCACTGTGTGAATGGGGCGGGAGCAGCCCCAAAATGAATAAGGCCCGGGCCTCGGAAAGGGATCACTTTGGGAGAATAATATTTTCCCTATGGAGAAGAAAAACATTTTAAATGGGAAAATGCACATTTGTGTTACGTTTTCCACCTGGTGGGAATTCTCCACAGTCAAATGCAATGTAAGTCAGTACTGCTGGAACACTATGACTGTTGTAGCTTCCTAGTCGTACTTCAGGAATTCTTCAAGAATTTCATAAAAAGTCAGAAATTTGCTGCAAATGTAGAAATAAGCCAACAGAGTAAATTCTAAACTTCTGCATCCTGCCCTTTGATCATTGGGCCCATTGTAGTTTTCTTGTTAGGTCGTACCAAATATTATGTCTTTATCTTATTTTCATTCCCTTGGACATAGAAGGTACCAGGTATAAATGGAGTGTTTTTCTCTCAAAATGACTACAGTGTGGCTCATGTAGTCTAGTTAGGGTGTTGCTGTATTAAGCCAAGGTTACATATTTTGTTGCCACACTGCACCACAACATACACCACTTACCAGTATGTTTATACAATATCACAGCTGGGCTTAGTGGGAAAACAGTTTAGCTATTCTCAGTTATATTTAATTTTAATACTGTTTTATGACAGCAGTTCAGCCCAGTGGTTCTTAACCTTTTGACTTCTGTGGACCCCGACTGCATCATTACGGGAATCCCGGGACCCCCACTGGATTAATATTGAAATCTGGGGCCCCTCACTGAGTCATTATTGGAATCTGGGTAACCTGGCCTAAGCAATTTTGATGATTTGAATTAAAAAAAAATACACAAAATACGGAAACAAGCATTCATTAAATAACAAAAGATGAAATATTTAATTTACAAATAAATATAAAAAATAAATATTTTAATGGGAATGTTGAAGCTTTTCTAAATTCAATTTAGGCCACTTATAGACCATACTATAGTCAATTTGATGCACTTGCACTGCTCCCACAAATCAATCTGAGGATACCAACTTAATTTTTAGCCTCGAGTTTCAAATTCCTTCACATTTATAAAACATTTTGAAATTGTCATCTTTACATTTTGGTTCTTTATTCATATGCAGCTTATTACTCTGTTAATATTATTTAACTCACTAAGCAGTCGTGGACCCACAGGGTTCCCCGGACCACAGGTGAAGTGCACTTGTTTAGCCATTACATAAAACAAAATGTTGATGTATCATCTTATTCAACCTTTGGACCATGCCCTGCAGCTACCTGCCACATTCAGCAAAATGTAGATATCTACAATATGTGGGCTTAAAATTTACCAGTTATAGGCTTGCACCTAGGACTTGCATGTGTTAACTTATTTGATGAGATTCCCAAAGCCCCAAGAGGTATAACATGGAAATAAATTTGCAGAAGCCCTAGAGTTCCATATGCACTCCTAACTCTCATCTGACAGATTAGCTGCATGTGCACACCGTGCCTGTTTTTGTTTAGGGTTAACTTGCAAATCACTCAAACTTGTAAAACTATTCCTCCATTTTACTAGTCGCTTTCCCTATACCCAGTTTATACACGTATCCCAGCATTTGTGACACAGAAGAATAAATACCAAAAAAGATATTGTGAATGTTGGTGAATACTCACAAGGGTGCAGCCTTCCCAATGTCACCCTCATGACCCATGTACCTATCTATAATCCTGCACTTACCTCTTCAGAAAATCCACAGAGTAACAGCCTTCAGTGGGCTATGTGGCTGAATTACACTAGGAGTCTATCAAAGACAACGCTTTGAATGGTTTGCAAAGTCTAGCAGGTTCTTCTGCCTTTGTTCTCATGTTCACCAGCAAAATGCCAAGGCTGTGATGTGTTTTGGCTGTATATGTAGTTACTGTGGTCCGTCTTGGTCAGAAGGAAGGTAACATCCTGCTGGTGAATCTGCTTCTTGGTGACAGATGAGTGAGACGGCGAAATCAAACCTTTGACAATTTGTGCAGATGAAATTTGAATTTTCTGATAGGACGGAGAGGCTTCTAGTTGGAATATATCTTCATTTGGAGAAACTACCATTGCCAGGGGTGAATATTAGGAAACGTGGACATCTCCATGGAGTTAATGAACTTTGGGGCATGGAAGCCACATGAATGTGTTCCAAGTATGAGGACCAGAGGAGAAGGGAATCTCTATTGTTTTTCCAGGGTAAGATCTAAAGATCTAAAGTGAGTGTCAGATATAGTGATCTGCGGTCATTCAAACAGTCATCATGTACTGTAAAAATTAGTTATAAGTCTGGGTTCGTGGGAGAAGACCTGCATTTACTGAACAATGAATAAATTGTGCCCAATGAGCTACTAGTCACATTCTAATTAGTAAAGAACAGAGCACCACAGCAACAGAGTGGAAACCTCAAAAGCTCTGATTGTGCATGTTCTGCTTCTAGTGTTGGTAAATTTGCAGCACAACATTGTTTTCACACTTCCCTGTCTGTGCTCAAGGGACTAGGCAGGTTTTTCTTGTTCCCTAGATAAAGAGCCCCTCTCATTTGTGGCAACGACCCAGGTGAGCCTGGTGGCCGCCTAACATGAGATTGGATATATCAAGCCTACAGCCTGCGACAGACTGATATTGTCTCTACATGTTCTTGAGCCTCCCGGCCTTTTCGTTGGATAACAAAGCGTTCTTCACTTTTTAGGAAAAGTGACAATATTAAAACAAGCCATGTCACCCTGATGATGATATGTTTGGACAATTGAGCTGGAATGTTGACATCTCTTTTACTGACCTGAATCATTTGAACAGACATCTCAATTAATTATTGCTTTTGAGTATGCTTTATTTTGTTTAATATATATATATATATATAAGATAGAGAACGTATGGCAGTACTTGGCCAAATTGATGTGTTTAAAATTGTGGTGTGTGCTGAATCAAATCTGTCCTGACACTTGGTTTCAAGGGTTCCAGTTTAGGATGACAATTGTTTTAACAAAATATGTGTGTACATATTGGCATAGTGAATAACACACTTATTAACAATATGTTTTCGTGAAAAAAACAGGATTAGGAGCTATTGCTGCATTTACAACTGATTTAATTGTCTTTGTAGGCTGTACTAAGACCTATATTTGTTGAAATCTTGGGGGACAATCATTCCATAGGCTAGTGTACACGCATCCAAGTTCCAAAGGGGATATGGGATCCTCCTCCATTTTGAAAAGTAGTCGCCACCACAGCCGCCATAATAGAGAAGACCATGGTCCTAACAATATCTGTCTTTTGTATCCTTCTAGGGTGTGGCTGGACAGGAGAGCCTTAACCCACCCTGAAATATATTTATTTTTGTAAAATAAAAACTTATGGCAGTATTCCAATAATTCAGGGGCATGGCCATCATCAGTAGTGCTTCGGGTGCAGTAGCACTGGGGCCCAAGGATGTGAGGGCTTACTGCTGCCCAGTAAGGGTCTACTATTTACTACCAAACTAAGGCATGTGGGCCCGATGTCCTTGCTTGTATTGGCGTCCATGAAACGCTTCATCATGTCATTTTATATATTCACCATTGCTTGACGTAACAGCAGTCCGGTGCCTTTGGTTTGCATTGCACTTTACGGAGCTGCCACTTATAGTTTAGCGAGGCCTTGCCCTTAGCTAGGTGGGATATTTCAACTCTTTTTCTACCAAAGACACGCGTAGCACAACATTCAGGAGTAAAGCATCAGAACACTCAGGGCTTTAAGTGGGATGAAAAAACTGGGGGGGTCTCTCAAAGGGGCGTGGTCAATGTAATTAAGGGCGTGGCTTAAAAACAGTACGTTAAAAATCTGTGTTTAGCATAGTGTGCCGCCCGACTTGTATTTTTCTGTTTCTGTCATTGCATCCAGATTTGTGATACAACAAGTAACATCATACCTACAACAAGTCAGGACTATTGGCTTTGTCAATGGTTGTTAGTTCCATAAGATAAATAAGCAGCAACTATGGCTTATATATACTATTGTAAAAGCTTCCACTTAAAGCCCTGGTGACACCACGACAATGTTGCTGCTCTTGCGTTTCAAAAAGAGAAGGGAAATCCAGAGAGAAAATGACTCTTTAAAGGATTTCCCTTCCCCTACAATGCTCACCTGGCATGACGTCATGCTGTAACTTCTCCACTTGTGAGAAGTGAGCAGTGTGAGCAAGCGCACATCGATGTGCCTGCTGTCTCGAAACGGGTCTCTATCGGGCTCTGTTTTGTGCCCTGGCACTTTTTTCCGGTCTGCAGTGACAACATTCTGCTGTCACTGCAGTCTGTAAAAAAACGGACCGCCTGTGCCAGCGCACAAAACAGAGCCCGATAGACACCCGTTTCTAGGCCCCCTTTAAACAAGCATTTGCAATGCAATAGGTCTCGCATTTGCGAGAGTTTGAGCTATTGGCGTTGTAAATAACAATGCCTATTGTTTATGTGTTTTGAAAACTTGCAAGCTGTGCGTAAACATGCACTATGTAGGTTTTCTAACAGAAATAAAATGCATTGTCATATACAATGTCAATAGCTCAAACTGTTGCAAATGCGAGACCTATTGCATTGCAAATGCTTGTTATGCAAAGGCATGAGGTACCTGACTAACTCACAATTGTAACAGCGTTTTTGTGACGCTGTCCTGGTGGCTTTATGCTGTGTTCGGCAATGATCCAGTCCCAGTCATAACATTCAAGTGAGCCCTTTCATCCTTGTATGCCTTTGTTGCTCCTCTAAAAGCAACTGTGAATGTGTATAAAAGCTGCAGTTTGAGTCCCAGATATCGGCGCCAGAGAAAGAGATATGATTACACATGGTGTCCGGGGCACAAGAATATAGGAGTTGAGCTGAATCGCTTCCATCTGTTTACAGTTCGCTGCCTTTACAGAAGCTCAAGGAGACAGTAATGTGACCTGGAAACCAGGGGTTACCGTGGGTGCCTGCAGGCCCCTGGAGTGAAAGAAAAGCTTTTCAGGCTGCTCACATTTGTAGTTTACGGAAGGAAAAGGAAATGCAGGAATATGCGCCCAAGACCGCACGGTGTCTGCAGCGCTTTCAAGCAACGTATTGTAGGATGCGGGGATTAAAATTAGCTAAGATGGGGCGGCAAGCAACTTCATGTACTTTTACAGAGTGCTGCAAAATGCAAATACAAGACAATAACTACTGAAAGCTACTAGCCAGTTACAGTTTAGGGGAGCTGTGGGGGGGACATGAAAACATTGGGTGTCCTCCGACACTGGGATCCGAGACTGAAAAATGCAGCTTTTGTAAACATTCACAGTTGCTTCTACGGGAGCGCACTATTACACATGGTGTCGGGGGCACAAACATATAGAAGTGAAGCAGAAAAGTTTCCGTCTATTTACAGTTGCCTTTACAGAAGCTGAAGGAGCGACACAAACGTGACCAAGACAACAAGGGGCGACCGTGGGTGCCAGCAGTACAGTGATTGAAAGTAACGTTTTTGAAGCTGCTCACATTATAAAGAAAGCCAAAAGAAATACTGGAAAGTGTGCCGAAGACCACACAACGTGTCTGCAGCGCTTTCAAGCAATACAAGGTGGGAGGCTGGGGGTGGGAGGAACGGGACAGCAAGAACCTACAGGTTATACATCTTGATCTTGAAGGTAGCCTTACACTTAGGAAGCCTCTTTGTTCACATACGCTTGCATTCATATTTTTGCTGTTCAAACGTCACCCATTCACCTGAAATGCTTCAAACGACTCTTCATGTTGTTGATGAAAACAGCGATGGTCTTGGAGATAGATCCCACCGTTATTACGCCCCCACAGACACATGAGAACTGCGCCGCGATGTGTTAAAGTGAAAGCGCCATAAAAATGTACGAAATCACACACCGGAGAATAAAGGGCAGCACTTTGTTAAAGTGAGAGCGTCATGAAAACGCTAACAAATCTAAGAAGTCACATATTGAAGAATGAAGCGCCGCCGTTTGTTAAAATGAAAGCGGCATGGAGCTATGGAGATCAAAGAAGACACGTGAAAGCGCCGAGCGTGCTCATGTACGAGTCCGGATGGGCGGGGCCTAAAGGAGACAGGGAGGGAACAAAAAAGCCTCACTTTCAATAGAAAGCGAGACTTTAGCATAATGTGTGACGCGCGCCAATGAAAAGCATGGGCGGAGCTTCCACCCCACTTCCGAAGTTGACTTGACGACAATAGATCTCGCAGAGCGTGCACCGCATGCGCTGCGACGCTAGGCGAGACCTAAAAACTGCCGGTGCTCAGACCCGGTGAGACCCGGCCCACTTAAAGCCCTGAGAACACTAATCTATGCATTGGATTTAAATTGTGGCAAAAGTTGCATGAAGACTTCTGGGTACACTCACCAAACATCACTAACCAGTGCAACACGCATACGACCAAACACATACACGGAAGCTGCTGCAGAATCGCATCCACAATCCTGATGACCAAGTTCAAACAGAAAACAGACTCTAGACTGTGACGAATCTATGAGTTTGCGGCAAAGCTACCTGCACTACAACAACGCTGTGAAGCCATAACAACGGCAGTAACGGGCTGTTATACAAAGCTCAATAACACAACACCAAATACAAGGTAACGTAACATAAATTACATCCGAACATAACATAATAAAACATACATTTGTAGATTTATTCAAAGACCAGTTCGATTTCCACTTTGTGTAACTTCCTCCGACTGGATAAATCCCCTCGTTATGAAAAATGACAAAACAGCCAGGCTGGAGGAAATGCACAACTTCTTAGTACTACCACCTCTTAAGCTGCTTAGAATCAAATCACAGGCGTGGCGTGCCCTGGTGTGTCGCGCGTGCCCATACGCGTGTGACGCACAGTTTTTCTACGTACAGGACATGTGGACATATAACTGGTTTTTGTGCTTTTCTGGATGTCTTTATCCTCCTGAAGCAGTTGGTGTGTTTTCCATATTAAATTCACGCCAGCGCAACACTTGCAGCTAGGGGTTGCCACCTTTTCAAAAGAAAAATGCCGGCCATTGGTTGTAGTTTTAAGGGTGTGCAAAAACCTGGACAGGAAACTAACTAGGACTTTAAAGAAAATGACCTCCCTGCTGTGTTTATTTGCGTTCGGTTATGAAGAGGCTACGAAATGCAGAAGAGGTTGCCTCCCTATCAGAGTAACAAAATCTAGGACGTGGTTTGCTGCGGAGGGGGCTCCAGGATTCCAGAAAACATTAATGAAAAAGTATTTTCGAACAACACAAAATGCGCATTCCAGTGGTGCCTGCCAGTGCTTTGTTTATGAGTGTGCAGGGATTTAAGGCTGAGCAGGAAGATCTGGTGAAGCCGCCTCTCCATGCAGAACACGACACAGCGGAAGGAATCTATTTATGCAGTTTCTTTGCGGCTTTCAATGGCTGATGTCATCTGATGGAATTTTAAGTGTTTCATGGGGTCGCCACCTGCCACAGTCTCGCTTTCCAACCGACTGTCACGCGCTTTCAACGGGAAGCGAAAGCAAATCTTTCCGTGAGAGCATAACAGGATTTTCATTTGTTTACCGCGCGGATATCATATCATTTTTTTAGCGTATGGCGGCAAACCGTAGCTGTGCCTAGCTGTTGCTTCGTTAAGGTGTTAAACGTGTTTTTTTGTACTCGGGTACACATAGTGTCTATTAGTGTGACAACAATAACGCCAGCTCTTAAGATAAGTGCTGCTGCCAAGGCGTGGCCCCTTCTCAGCACCCTGGGTTGTAAGCTGGGCCCTGTGGCCCTTTCTGCTGCCGAGCGGTGTGATTCCTGCCTGCACCTCAGGGGGATTCTGTCAGAAATCACCTGACCAGTTAGAGGAGAGGAGGCATTGTATGGTCCCTCCCTGTCTGAGGGTCAGTGAGGTCACCCATGATACCCGGATGAAGGGGTTGACTGCAGGGTTGACTGCAGGGCCAGAGTGGAATCCAAAGCCAGCCCTTGCAACAAAAGCTCACACGAGATACACATGCAGGAGGCCGCAAATAAATAAGGACGGGGTGTGGTGGGAGGGGACATGGCTGTGTCATGGATGCTCATAACTGCTCCACGTGCAGAGGCTAGAATGGGATGGGGGTGGGGTGGGTGGGGTTAGATCCAGGCAGCTCATGGTGCTCTGAAAGCAGTCTCCTAGTTTATTTATTTTTATTTTTGCAATTTTATATAACGCGGACGTGGTTTACCACATGTAGGAGATAAGCGGGTTACATTAATAGTAATTAAACTCAGACGATACTTCGGTGGATGTGCGCAGGAGTAATCACAAGAACAGTTACAGCAATTGGGCAGAGGAAATACTCAGTTAAAGCGTTGATTTAGCTGGTGGGGTCATATAGCGAGGGCAGGTCAGATCGCAATCAGAGAGAGTACTTAAGTCTGGTCGAGGGTGAATTAACCAAGATTTCTGTCAAAAAGGAGGAGCTTGACTGCAGTCTATCAAGGAAATAGCAGAGTGTCAGTACTAGTCCAGTCCTGGCACACTGGGAAGGGTCGTGCAGCTCGCTAGGATGACCTTGAATTCCTGAACACTGTGACCATTAGGTGAGAAGAGGTGCCTATGACGGAGAAGTGTTTCATTACGTGGTAAGTGGGAGTGAGGCGCTGTAGCACAGAAGGTGTCCTGCAAAACACAGCTTTAGTGACACATTCTTACCTTTAAAGACATTAAAGAGGAATGTGAACGGATACAGTGACTTGGCCCTGAACTAGCAGTGACGCGCACCTAACCAGTGGGAACTGGGTCTGATGCTTGTCATACTCCGGACCTACCAGGTAATATCCTGACTTAGGTAATGGTCAGTCCACTCCTGCACAGATGACTTCAACACACCTGGATATGTCTGTAGGAGATCCACCTATGTGCACCACTGTACGTAAGAGGAGCTCATAGCTCAGTTGAATGATATGCCTGTTTTGTAAGGAAGCTCCGTGTATTACGATTCCTTGATCATAACAAGTACTTTTGTCAGGATCGATGATTATATTCCTTTTTTGTATTTCACTAGGTGAACATGCAATATTTGTCAAGCACCTCCAGGTGCCTGCCTTTGCAATTACCTTCTTGATTTTCTTAATTAAGGGAAATGTACATTTCAATAATGCACTATTGTCAGAACACATAATTTAGCAGCTACTGAAGTAAAGGTATTTATGTTATGGAGCAATAACTGCAAATTCATGATTACCTGACAAATTCCAACAACATAAGTGCCAATTCCAGATACCCATAGGTACCTGTAACTACCACTTGCTTGCCCTTTAGTTATCTCTGATATGGCGCTTCCTATCCATGGCCATGAAAGCTGCTGCAGGAAGAGAAAAAAGACAGGTCTCACTCTTTCAGTAAGTTCCACTCTTTGATGCTCCTGAGGTGCACAACATCATCTAGATGGCTCTTGAGGCACCATATGAGGCACAAGGGTCAGCTGTGTGATGTCACTGGGGTGCAGTGTCAAAGCGCTGTGCTCATCATGTCCATACTGCGGATCGGTGTATATATGATTGGCTGATTCAAGTTAGTTGTAAGTTCTTTGTTGTGGGGTAAGACCTATACCAGGGGCATGTATCTCAAATGTGCCTCAGCGGGCCTACCGTACTGGTTGTGCCATACAGGGAGGTAGCTCATTGATTGTGCCACAGGTTTGCCCTGGTGGGGCCTGTGTGTAAGGCTTACTATTACTCGACTTGGCGTTTACAAAGCTGTGTGCCAAGGTTCTGCATGTCTCCTGCTATATTGGAGTTCTCCCTGGTGACGGGTTGTGGTGTTGGGAAGAGGTTGGGCATGTGTGTGTATGTGCTACCTGCAAGAGTCACAAATGACACTGGGTGGTGTATTCGGTACAATGGGGCCTGTTTCTCTCATTGGGTTAGCATGAGGGGATGTAGGGAAAGGCTGTCTACCATTATTTCCTGCAGGCATAATAGCAACAGTATGATGTTTGGTATCAATGAGTTCGCAATGGTGAATCCTCTCTGGTAGTGGCAGTGGGCTAGACATTACGATGGTGGAAATGTCACTCTGAGGAAAGTGGCATTTCAATGTGTGCGGCTCTGTGTCCCTCGCAGCCTGTCTCTTAATTCACAACTGGGTGTTAGGTGGGTAGCCACATCTGTGCATTCCTGATAGAGGGCCATAAACTAGCGGTTCACAGGAAACTGCGGATCTCTGACTCTGAAGGGTTTTTCTGGGATGGTTACATAGGGGTGGAATTGGGACCTGCATTCCAAGGGGCCGGGTCTTGGCCCCACTGAAGATTGTGATCAAACCTCCCGGGGTAGGATGGCAGACAGGACAACATTTAGAGAGGGCCTGAACATTTCAAAGGTGGCCTTCTGAACTGATCATATCTTCAAAGGCCATGGTAGGTATATGCTTTGGATTTGTAACCATACTACTTTGGTTCGATATTGGGGCATTGACACGCGGAATCATTAGGGCAGGTGGGACTGCAACTGGACTATGCGCAGACTTGTGGTGGCTTTGAGCTTGTCGTGCTCCAATAAGGGGACTATCACTTGGCGGATTTTGTCTTGATGTTGCTGGCCTACAGCTAGTGCCAACTGTTGTAGCCTGGGTCTTAAAGTACTCTCCAAGGGCCAGTGAGCTAACCTCCTAGCCACGAGATCCCAGGGACACAAAGGAGCTCACTGTCTCCACGAGATTGTAAGGCCCGCACTGGGTGCGGCAGAGACAGGTCTAAGTGATTGCGGTTGGGACAAGGACTGTCCTGACATACACCATCATCTCACTGTGCAAGAAGAGTGTGTGCGCAAACATCAGCAGTCACCAGAGATGCCGGGACGTGAGGAGTTCGACGAGTGCGGAGAAGCTTGTCGAGTCTGAGGGACGCGTTCTTGCAACCAAGGGGACCTGTGCTCGCTTGTGCTCCAGTGTGTGGTGTCTGTGGAGTGTTGGGGAAACTTGAGTCGGGTGCTGAGACTGTTTTTGGCCTCCAGATTGGAGGACAACAGTGCCTGACATCATGGCCTCTGTCTCAGGTTGTTGGCTCCCTCGCCCTGGACCCAGGCCACAGAGTGCTTTGTTTTGGAAAACATTGTGACAAGACCAGAAGGGTTTCCTGCAGCTGACTGCCACGAGTCTACGGCAGGTCACAGCTTTGCTTGAGGGGAAAGCATTTCAATAGATGCGGAGTGCGCCAGCTTCCTGGGTCACAACCTCTTGTCTACGGAGGGATAGCGTTCCTGCCCTTGTGCAGGTGCCGTCGGGCACCTGGAGGTCTTATCCAGATAGACGTAACTAAGTAACAGTTTCTTTCCATGTTAAGTGGTTCTGACTGTGTAGTCAACAGGGCTGATAGAGTTGAAAGACTGAGGGGCTAGGTCACAAGGCATAGTCAGAGACCAGTGAATGCTTGACCTTCCTGCAATGGGAAAGTCCGACAATTGCATATAACTGTAAAGTGTATATACAATGTGTGTTTTGTTGTGATTTCAATAGAGAGGTTTAACAATTGCCTATAACTTAAAGTGTATATACTATGTGTATCTTGTTTTGATTTCAGTGTGTGTGTGTGTAATACAAAGACAGGTATTTTTATACATACAGTGTGGAGTCTTTTTGGGGTGAATGCAGTCTGTGGTGAGGGGGGTGTTGTGCCAACACTGTACACTCGAGCCCTGAGGATAAGCCTAACTGCTTGGTGCCAAGCTACTAGAGGGTGAGCACAGGTTATTAGACAAGTGTATCGTACTCATCCTATTTGGAACGGTGGGTCTCGACTGGCTTCGATGTGTCTTAGCCAGCACGAAACTGCTGGGGCTGACAGGGGCCCATCATTTTTCATTGTACCACTGAAATGTTTGGTCAGTTTGTATTGCAATGGAACCAATCTGTTTCTTTTCTGTCTCAACCTTCACACTGAAGTGAATTATTTTACCATTTTGAACACTGTCTTTCAACTGACATAATCCTGTGACAAATGATTTTGTGGGAGCAGATTTTCATATTTAAAATATTGTGCCTAATTTACGAGGGCTTTGTAGCATGAGTAGGCTACAGCAGTTAAAAGACTGCATATTTATTTGTGTGCATGAGCCCTGTGCGTTCATTTTCAGAAAATCATTTAAATTGAGCTGCAGTTTATTGCGACTTTCTATCTGCTTCGAAATCTAACTTTGCTCTAGCTTCTCTAATGTGTGGATTTACTATCCAATAAAAAGCACAAGGAAGTAGGAGCGAAATAAATTAATGGCTTGATTAGTTGCTATGCAAGTAACATTTCAGTACTACCCATTTACTTAATGTCATGCTATGAAAATGTGGTGCTTTCTTTGCCTAAACATTATAAAAGACATGCTACTTGGAGAACAGGCAAGACATTTTACTTTTAGTTTTAGAGCAGTGAGGGTTGGAGTTTAGATGCATTGGGCTCTTGCTTCAGCCTTTGAGACAGGCTTTATGTCAGTGTGCCAGAGAACTAGCTTATGCTTTTGCTTATGATTTGATTATGCTAATTCCCTTGATTGATTAGCTAACCTTTGGCTTCTGTAATGATTAGTTTGATATTTGAATAAAATAACAGAACTGAGATTAGTGACTCAAGTCGTTTCCTTAATGTTATTGGTAAAATATATGACACTAGAAATCTCCCTTTCCCGCAACTTGACACCCCAAAATGTAATTGTGTTTGCGCATCAGCAGTTCTCTGCTTTGTTTTAGTTATCATTACTCACCTGGTCATTGACTAATGTACATCGAAGGATGTAAGACTTTTCAGTCTGTTTTTTGGGGTAAAATATCCTAACGATGTTTGTATATAGTTTTTCTACCTTCCAGAATCCCTTGTCGTTATTGGTATTACAAGCCCATTTAAGTGAAGTAAGAATATCTAATCAAATAAATCACCCTCAAAAAGCAGTAGAAAATTAGTCATAATCTTAAAAAGTAGAGTCCAAAAGCATAGTGGTATGTTAATATCAGAAAACGTTGTAGAAACAAAAGGAACAAACGCACATGTAAAGATGGTCGCCATGTTAGTGAAAGGAGGGAGGGGCTTACAGAAGTCCAGAACTGCATATATAGATGAAGCTCAATTGGCTCTTGGAGAGGACAGCAGCTTAGGGCATTGGATCATTAAAAACACACCCAGAAAGTTTCACATGCAATCACACCACTGTGGCTTTCACAACAGAGGGCTTAAAAATGAGTCAATGTTTGTGATATTTTTGAAAGGGAAAATATTTGTTCTTAATAGTTGCAAAGATTCATGACAAAATATCACAGGTTGTGACATTTTGATTGCATGTTGTGCTATCGACAGGCATTATTAACACATTTTAAAAGTTCAACGTTTTTGTGGAATTTCAATTATTTTCCAACCATTTTTCACTTTAACCATTAATGGCACTCCTACATACAAACACACAAATCAAGGACTTTTCCTACTAGTCACAGAAATGTGACTAGGGTGTAATTTATGTGCTCAGAAAAGTGCGGGAATTCCACGGCAAGACATTTATGGGTGGGGCCTCAAAAGTTACTAGCTTGTATACTAGCTTGTGCACACATGAGCCAAGTCCACCAAATTATTGGTAGGGCCCAGGTCATTTGGGCAGTTTTGCGGTGGGGGAGAATTGAGATGGGAAGCGTTCCTTGAAGATGCCCTTAGTCACATGCATGATGGTCCATGGAAAAGATCCTGGGATGACAAAAACTCACCCTACATCAAAAACAACAAATAAGCAACTTATTTATTCATTTTGTGTAGCACCAACTACGATACACAGAGCACATATTCATATATAAAACATATCATTCCATGTTTCAATGTATTCGCACAGCATCATTTGCGCTGATCCACAGAGATGGCTCCTGTATTTGTGACGGTGCACTACTCTGCTGATCAAGATTGAAGGGATCTAAGTAAGGAACAACAAAGTTTGGAATTTATTGGGTGTGATCACCTATTAGGACTTTACTTGAATAACATGTACTGCACCAAAATCCCCAATGCTCCGGTTTTTACAGGGCATTTTTTTGTAGGCAAATTGCGCCAGGTTTGAGCTCCTGAAATTTTCCTGAGAGGTGTTAGCCACAAAACCCAGAATTCCAGAATGAGCGGTAACGGGAGTTACAACAAATACTAGAATTTAACGGCCACTTGTAATAAGGTCCTTTTAAATAGCACAACAGCACATATGTGCTTCTCTGACAACATAGGCGCTATTTGCACGGCGAAAAGATTTCAAGCCCAAAAGCAAGGAATAAAGCAATTTAAAGCTTGGGCAGTATGGCTGTGTAAGAAAATCTAATTTAATTCAGGTTACGCTTAACATAATAAAAACGACATAAAACGTTTGTAAATAGGTTCTAAAGACTATTTCATTGGGCCTGCTTTCCGCATTAGCTTGCTTTATCCAGGAAAATGCTAATTAGAAATCCATTATCCACATTCCTGTTAAATATTTTACAGTAATTACCATCACGTGGTTCTGCATTGTATCACATAATAGATGAAAAAGAATAGACTGTATCTCAACCTAACTTAGCATTCAGAGTTAATTATTAGACTGTTCAGAAATAATTGTCAGGTGCTGTGGAAAATTATAGCCAAAATGAATGGAAGGGAGACTATACTCGCGTTACTGCAGTCGCCACCTCACACCCTGGCCAGAACACATCCGCGCCTGTTCAAGGAGTTAGACACGTAACTGCCCTGCTGTCTCTCTGACCTGGGCATGGACTCTCGCAGTGCCATCTGTTGTGGCAGAGTTCCTCTTCTCTTCCCTTCATTTCTTCCTCCTATCATGCTTGAGTGGTTGGCACTTGTCTCAGTTTCGCGTCCCAAATTAACCACTTTCTGTTGGATCAGCGTAGAGTGTGGACAGTTCCAGAGTAATTCAATTATATGTGCAATGAAATTTGAAGCTCTAAAAATCATACAGAACGTGAATAGAGTTGGGAAAGATGTGCCACCAATAGTAGAGATGCTCCCTCCCCTTCTCCTGTAGATGCTTTTGTGATGGTTGCTTCCAACTGCAGATTCCTCACATTGTGACTCAAAATCCATCTGGATACAGAAACTCAAAAAGCAATGCTAATGTGCATTGGTAAGTGTCCGTGTGCCTCTCCGCACTAACTTTATTACACTTTGGAATTGATGAGCAGAGCTGCATGTAAGTGCCACCCATGCACGCTGGCGGCAGTTCCTTTCTTTCTGGCCTGCAGATGTAGATCTGGAGCACCACTCCTTTTCTTCATATCCTGAAGATGATTTTTCTCAAAATTCAACCAGTATATAGGGGAACATTTTACCTCCTAGGATGACAGGATTTGAACTTTGTAGGGACTGTCACAAACAGATATATGTGACTGATCTTCATGATGTATACCTCTGATGTTTAGGTTTGGTGCACGACTCCAAGGCCTGCAATGACTGCGTCTGGATGAATCTGAAAGGCATCCGAGAACGCAAGGGGAAGCTTTACGCGGCTCCACACAGGTGGCGCTCATGGTCAAAGGCGAGAGTGTGGACCGCTTGCAATATATAAAAAACTTCCGTCAGAGTCTTAACGTGTAGAACGGCACTCCGAGCAGTGTTGTAATCTTTAAGCAGCACAGCAGCAAAAAGCTAGTACAGCGTCTGACGCGTTTTGGCTTCCAAAGCCTTTGTCACAACTAGCTTTTTTCTGCTGTGCTGATTAAAGAATACAACACTGCTCGGAGTGCAGTGCTGTACGTTAATATTCGTGACAGAAGTTTTTTTGCATTTATACCCACCCAGGCGCAGGCGTCAGACGAACACCCCTGGCGATTAGGCTGCATGTCGGCTACAAGCATTTGATGGAGATCCTTTCTCACCTCCACGAAAGAATCCAGCCGCACCAATAGGCTTGTTTTCAGTTCAGTTTAATGGCAATAGAAAATAGACGACGCGTTTTGACCTCCTTAGGTCTTGGTCACAATATATATATTCCAGATCTTCATTGCTATTGAAGTCTTCAGATAAGTCCAAAAAGAAAATAAGAAGTCCAACCGGTAAGCAGCCCGTTTCCTCTACTTTCAATCTCCACAGACAGTGTGAGGGCATCACTGTGCCTCTAGGTCTTGCTCCCATTCCACTGAAAGCCGATTCCAATCCTGATCTTGACGCACCTCGAATTTTTGGGGTTGGTCAGTGACGTTAGGGCAGATCAAAGCTTTTAGGTAGCCTATGCTGGGAATCTTCAGTAAATTTCTGGCTTTCTCTGGTGCACCTTCGAGCCCCAAGAATCTGCAGGAGCCTCCAATCGGGTTACCGCTGATGCATCCATCCTTGGCGCCGTCCGTGCCCCTCAAACCTGCTTAGGGTTCTGCACTGGAGCCAGAGCATTTTCTGTTCTGGTGCCAAAATCTGTGCTGGTCCATTGAACATATATGGTGCCACCAACACCACGGTAATCAGAGGAGGACCCACAGCCTATCATGGTGTGCGACTCTGAGGCAAATTTCTCTCAACCTTGACCGAGGCCGAACCTGATCATGATATGGCTCAGCCAGTGCCCAGCCCCTTCGGTGGTAACACGCTGGAAATATTGTATTTCCCATAGAACACGAAAAATCTATGGATCATTCTACATACTGTCTGGCAGGTCTCATCATTAAGCCCCCTTTCACTTATGATATCCCTCGTAAACCCCACACCATCCCTCTCTTTCTGCCTTGTTTCCCACAAAGTACTATGACTATAGGTCCTTAGTTTTTCCTAATTTAAAACTTTTCATATAAAGGAAAATTAATTGCACGGATGAGTTTGAGCATGTTTGAGTGTTTAATGTTTTGACTTTATTCGGTTTAGAGAGGTTGTTCTGAGGAGGCACAGTAGTATTTTCTTCAGAAAATGCTATTTGACTCTAGTTTCATCTGTATAATAGAGCACGTAATGATGTGATTATCTAAAATGGCCAAATATATAAAGGATGCATATACACTGAAGGCTGATTTCTGGCTACGTGGATTACCTAATAAAATATAGATTAGTGTTCTAAGATGACAGAAACATTGCAAAATTTGAGTTAGTCTTTAGTTGGTCATTGACATATCTTCAACCCAGATTAAGGCTGTTTTCTATAGCTCAGTCTGAGATGAGGGTCCCACTCACTCATTAGAATATAGAGGCAGTGCCTAGCAGGTTTGGGCACTGCCATAACTACATTTGAGGTATTTATAAAGAGGTCAACACAGTTTGAAAAGTGATTTAATAAATTTATGAATGCAGATGAAGAGAAAAAGTATGATGGTGCGCTGTGGGTAAACAAAATGAGGCGTGTGGCCCTAGTCCCTTTAAATGTAATCAAAATAAGATTAAATTATAGCTTGCATTAGCATCCTAGAGTCCTCAATAGTTAAAACAGGCTCTGGACGTATAGTTATTTCATGAAGAGATCATCCTTCCAAACACATGAGGAATCTGAGGGGCTTCTATATTCAATATAAGCAGACAGTAATAGGTAAATATTGTTAGGTTGCCAGTATAAGAGACTAAAATAAAATGTATGCCATATTTTGATATTTATTACTTAATGGACAATTTGTCCCAATGTCTAAATGTTGGTGGTGGCTTTGATATCAGGTGGTAAATTACACATGTGGATGTTACATGGGTTTGATACAGCCAATGCAGAATAGCATGTAACCGCTGAGTTACATGTGTAAATTGTAATTATATAGGTATTCTCAAACGTATCTGTATCAGTAGGACAGCATAGAGTCTTGTGTGATTGGTTTATTGTGGAAGGCCATGACTAAATAGAGGCAAAGAGAAGGTAAAGATTTCTATACAGCATCGGGGCTCGAAAAATCTACTTGTCCTCTCGCTATAACAAGCCAGATTTAATCAGGACGAGCTATTTTTAAGGCCTACTCGCCACTTCTGGCAAGCTGACAACAGGTGCTCTGCTTGCTCACAAAGTGAATGAGCAATAAAGATGCCTTTAAATCTTGTTATCTTGTTACATTTCTCTGCTTTCAGAGACAGAGGTCAAAAGTCAGTTTGTCTTCCTACATTTATTTTTCTTTCTGTGACTGAAGTTAGAGGATTTTGTAAAGTAAACTGTGTAACAATCAGGATGAGAACAGTTCACGGGTCAAGTACATTACAGTTAGGTCGAGTAGTGTATTCAATTTACTAGACCTGCAGGTCTAGTAAGATTTGAATGATTTTTTTAGCCCTTTATTCGAGTTCTTCCTACAAATACCTCGTTGTTAACAAAAAGAGGTGAGTCAAGTGTATTAGACCTGGTATCCTTGACATGGCTTCCCCAGTCTTTTTGCCTCTACCTCCTGTATTTTTGACTGTATGATGGACTTCGTTTTTGCTGGTTTGTGTACTCTGGTCACTTTACCCCTGCTGATCAGTGCTAAAGTGCAAGTGCTCCCTGTGTAAATTGTAATGGTGATTGGTTTATCCATGATTGGAATATTTGATTTACTAGTAAGTCCCTAGTGAGGTGCACTTTGTGTGCCCAGGGCCCATAAACCAAATGCTACTAGTGGGCCTGCAGCACTGATTACGCCACCCACATGAGTAGCCCTGCAAACTTGTCTCAGGCCTGCCGTTGCATTGCCTGTGAGAGCAGTCTTTAAACTGCCATGTCAACCTGGCAAGTGCACCCACTTGCCAGGCCCCAAACCTTCCCCTTTTCTACATGTAAGGCACCCCTAAGGTAGGCCCAACGTAGCACCATGGGCATGGTGCAGTGTATGTGAAAGGTAGCATATGTGCTGGTGTGTTTTGCATGTCCCGATAGTGAAATGCTGCCAATTTTGCAAGGGCTATCTCTCCCATGGGTTATCATTGGAGCTGCCTTGTAACATTTTACAATTGTTACTTTCAATTGGGAAAAGATAGAGATTTGGGGTTTGGGTTCTCTGAACTCAGGATTTAAAAATACATCTTTTAGTGAAGTTGTTTTTTAAATTGTGTGTTTAAAAATGCCACTTTTAGAAAGTGGGCGTTTTCTTGCTTTACCATTCTGTGTCTCTGCCTGTCTGTGGAATCAACGTCTGGTTTAGACTGACAGTTGGGCTGTTTGTGCATTCACTCTAGACAGTCACACAAAGGGAGCTGGGGTGTGCCCTGCATATCCTGATGGCCCATCACCAGGCTGATGGGCCTTCCTGAGCTAGAGTAGTGGGAGGAGTTGTCACTGACACCTCAATAGGGCTGTGCCTGTCCTCTCACAATGCTGTCTCCACCCTTCTGTAGTGTCTGGAGCCAAAGCAGGGCAAGGCGGGATCTTGTGGACAACAAAAGGCTTTCCTTTGAAGTATGCCTACATCATAGGCCAAAAGGGGTATACGTATTGCACCTGTATCCCCTCATTTTTAGAACACTACTGGCCTGAGGACTCTGCCAAGAAGAAGAGCTGAAGAGCTGTCAGGAGGAGTACTGCACCTTTGCTGTGTGTTGTTTTGCTATGTTGGCCTGCAGCTGCTGCTTCTGTCTGTGGGCAGTGAAAGAACTGGACTTTGCTTTCTTGTATCCTGCTTTTCCAAGGATCTCCAAGGGCTTGTGTGTGCTTGCCTCCTGTTGAAAATCCCAGGGCCATCAAATACTTCATCTGGAGCCCTTCTGAACTCCACTGCTGGGAGTTCAGACCTGCCAAGTGGTGGCATTTCCAGCTCAAGGCCCTTGGAGGTGGTTCTGCTGCTTCAAGACTTGAGAGCCCATTCATCGCCTTTCCAGTGCTGTTTTCCCCGCTGCAAGCTTGCGGCTGATATATTCACGAAGTGCCAGTTCCAAGAAACGCCAAAGCCTGAGTCCAGAGCACCGTGTCTCCGACGTCTGAGACCCTCGCTCTGACTCCGACGCAGGCTGAAAGAAATTGACGCATCACCGGCCCGCTGCTGAAAGAATCGATGCAGCACCTGTTTTGCTGCCGCTGCTTCGACCCCAGCGTGTCTGGTTTCCACGCATTGCACCTGTGTGCCAAGTTTCCAACGCATTGCCTGCCAAAAGGAGTCGGCTCCGGATATCGACGCATTGCTTCTCCTCGCAGTAAGGAAGCAACGCAACACTTCTCCTGCGTGCGACAGAACTGATGCCTCCATTCCCCTGGGACTCAAGAACCGATGCATTGCTGTGTTTTCTGAAGCTTTCCTCCTTTGAAGCTATTTTTCGTCTTGGATTTTGATGCATCAAAGGTACTTTATGCTCAAATCAACGCATCCATAGAGGTCTATGGACAGATTTGCTTAAACCTTTTAAAAAGTGATAATTTGAGTTATGTGTGTTGGATTTTTGTTGTTTTGGTCTTGTTTGTTTTAGATAAAGATTGGCTATTTTTCTAAACTGATCCATTTGTAATGTTTTCCCTGTGTTACTCTGTGTGTTATGTACAAATACTTTACACATTGCCTCTGAGATAAGCCTGACTGCTCGTGCCGAGCTACCAAGGGGGTGAGCAGGAAATCTCTTGGGTGTGTAACTCCGTTACCCTGACTAGACAGAAGGGGCCCTACTTAGGCAGGGTGCAAGTCACTGCGAACTAGAGACCATCATTTCGAAGTATGAATATCCTCTGATTATTAGAAGAAGTGCTAAATCCAGAGGAGAATCCACCAGTAGAATTCCTCCCATGATAGGCACAGCATTGTGAAGGGCAAATTCCACTAGCTGGATCGCCGCTTGTTTTAGCACCACCCAACTCCAAATCAGACACACAATGTTCAGTCAATGGGTTTTTAATTATTATAAAAATGTATTGTCCTAAAATCACTGAAATATTAAATGAACAATAACACCGCTTTAACCATCCAAAGCGTTACAATATTTTAATAAAGAACAGTATTAGGGCCTATTTCCATTATTTGTAGTGAAAAGGCCTGGTACCAAAATATTAAGTTTTAAATATCTACCTGCTCCAAGATATCTACTTGCACTATATCATTGAGGTAAGTGGATGTGGAATTAGAATAATAAATCTATACTTTCCTATGTATGCTTACCTTGAGGATATAGTGGTACATGACATTTTGAAGCAGATTTTTGTAAACATCAATATTTCTTTAGTCAATATTTTGACAAACAAGCGTAAAACAAAGTACAATAAAATCAACAAAGGTCTTCTAGGTTGATTGATGAGATAGTTCGGGTAAAGAGGTCACCCATTCAGTGTTTAGGAGAGAGTCGATACACTATAGTAAGTTAACCTTTTTTCCTAGACATATTTTTTTAGCAACTTTCTCTGAAGCAGGATGTGGTTGCAGGCTGTATTCAATCAAGGAATTATCCTAGGTTTAGGAAAGCACCTTATTACTCTCAAGAAGGCGTACAGAAGAGGAAAATACATCATATAGGAGCTGCCTGGGACTAAATCAGAATGCGAGATACTCAGATTAGAAATGTTGTTAGAGCGATTTTAATAAAAACAAATAATGCAGTTAACATGCAGAAACAACGTGTAGGCCTCAAAATGAAAAGCCACTATTTTAAAAAGCAAATGGGAGCACTAGGCTTCTCATAGATATGTGTGTTAAATTAGTAATGCTTCTGAATGCATGTTTTTCTTTTCTTCACACCTGCCTTAGGTCAATAATGTCAGTAATGTGAATACATGAAGAGTTCAATGGTACAAATGTGCTGAGCTGAACATGACCTAATAGAAAATGTTAGATATCGATCTTCCCATAGTGATCTTTTCAAAGAATACAATAATGTATTACATTTCCATTAAATGTTTCTTCATGAATAGAATTCGCAAGTTAGAATGTGTGAGAAAGGCACGATTTAATTTGGGCAATGAGAGAACTATCCATGAAGTGTTTTATCTTGTAGTAAAATGAACAGTGGGAACCAAACCTCGACTTGTACAATGTTAATAAAATGTTTCGTTTAACACTTAATATTTGTACGTTTTTTGTCCTGAAACCGCTTAGATGACGGAAGCTTTCCTGTTCCCATGATAACACCGCACGCTGAATTGCTGAGAAGACAGAAGAATGCAACATTTGTTTTAAAGATAGATATAGAAAAAGTTATATTAGCGCGTGTTCCTAGTGTAGAGATTCCTCTTGAGAGATCCTTCACATCCTACTCAGACTCTCTGCAGAGCCCTTTGCTCTGATTCTGTAAGAGAGACCCGTTCATTTCCCAAATCTGAATTTATGCTGCTCTGAGATTCTTTTGAGATGCTTTAACCTCTCTTAATGGGAAGTGCTATTCGATTTAGAATTGCTTAAAACTTTATGCTTTCACCTCTCGATTTGGAACTTTTTATGGGTTCTAATAGATACCTTTCCCTCATTTCCTAGGCTTATAATACAGATTTACTTATATGGAGTGCACTTTAATCAATTGTTCTGTATTGTATTACTGATTAATTGATTACCTATTTTAAGAACTTGTAAATAAAGAAATACTTACTAAAAGATTTAATAAAATCTTTAAACTCACACCAAATCTCATCATTGACTCCCATAAGATAAATTGATATTGTGATCAATAAGTTGATTTTGATTTTCAGTTTCTGATTAATCTCACCTGTGAGAAAGGTTTAATCGACCAAAGGGCCCAGAACGAGCGGGGACTTTTTTATCCGAATGAGTTGATCAGATTGATAACGTATACCGATGTATTTAACTAGAGCCCCACACTCCACCAATGTCACTACATTCTGTGGGTTCTTTTTAATGCAGCAGAGACTCTTGGAGTGGTTGATGGTGCAGAGTTACATTGAATGAAGTCACAATGTCAGATTAAATCACGGTACACTAGTCTAGGCTTAATGAGGTGCCGCAGATTAACGCTATGGAACTTGGAGATTTTACAATTTAAAAAGCTGGTTTAGCTTTTTCAAGATACTGACGAAACTACTCTGCCTACGCCAACCTTAGGAAGTTTAGTATGTGCTAGGATTCAGTGCTTTCCATGGCGTCGGGGTAATAGACTTTATCCTCAAATCTTGAGATGAGGTGATTGCTCCATCAGCATTGGTCATCAGGGAGTGATCATCCTACCATTATATAGAGAGGATTTTTAAACAAAGGAGTCCATGAGTGTGCATAGTGGAGATCCACCCTCAGCCTCCTGTGGTTGATATAGAGATAACTGTCTGCCAGCAACGGGGGCTCTTCCGCTCACTTTTTTGTCATTCTCAAAATCATAGCATACATTTAATTGCATGGCTGGCGGCAAAATCTAATTATTTTAAATCACTTCTTAAGCAAAGAACAGAGTATTTAGGACAACAAAAAGGCCTACTTAGTTGCCGAATATTGTGTGCAATTTGATGGATTAAACAATAAACAGTCACCAGAAAGTAGGTAACACCACAACATTCTCTTCTAATCAGCTACAGGTGAAAACTCACATGTTCTTGAGGTAGAAGAGGGCTTGCCAAGTAGCTGAATAAGCTGAGAGGAGTGGGCCACAAAAATATAAAGCGGAGATGGAATCATGATTGACAGAACCTGGAAGAGTGTGATTTTATCAAAAGGAAATGTTCTCAAGTGAAAACTCTGTATGAAGAGTGGAACACCCGTGGGACCAAATCTGTATACAGTAGTCATTTTGTGAGCACTCAAAAGTAGTTCCCTCTGCCAAGATCAGTGAACATGCAGAAAATATCAAGCACTTTGTTGTTGACAAACATTTTTCAGGTACTTTCCCCACATTAAAACATTTAGAAATTTAATTCTGAAATTTACCTGCGCTGATCTGTTTCCTGGTCAAGAATAGGAGGGTGGACCCATAAAGACATGGGAATAACAGGGTCGTAGTCAATCCCCTGATTTAGCAGCTGCAGCGGGTGGGGTTCTTGATGGGCATGTTCTGTCTGCAGGTCAGCAGACAAAGGCACATAATTAACGTTAAAGGCTGGGAGGGTGAGCGGCTGAATGGATGGATGGAGAGATGCATGGATGGATGAATGAAAGAATGGATGCAAGGATGGATGAGTAAAAGGAAGGATAGATGAATGGATGGATGAGCGAAAGGGTGAATGGATGGATGAGTGAAAGGATGGATGATGAGAGAAAGGATGGATGGATGAGTGAGTGAAAGGATGGGTGACTGAAAGGGTAAATGGATGGGTGGATGAGTGAATGGATGGATGGAGTGAAGGGATGGATGGACGAAGTGAAAGGATGGATTAGCAAAAGGATGGATGGATGGATGTGTGAAAGAATGGATGGATAAGTGAAAGTGAGGGTAGATGGATGGCTGAATGAAGGAGTGGACAGATGGACGAGTGAAAGGGTGAATTGATGGACGGATGCCTGAAAGGATGGATGGATGAGTGAAAGGGTGGATGGATGATTGAAAGCATGGGTGTATGGATGAAAGGGGAATGGATAAGTGAAAGGATGGATGAATGAGTGAAATGATGGTTGGATGGATAGGTTTAATGGATATGTTCAAGATGGATGGACAGGTTTGGATATGGATTGAAGGACGGATGGACGGAATGGTGACAGACTGACTGATGGATAAAAGATTGAATGGATGACAGAATGTAAAGGTGAAACGGTGGATATCAGCAGCGGATGGAAGGATGAAAGGTTGAATGGATTGATACTTGGATAAAAGAGCAAGAAAGCTCTTCTGGGAGGTGTCACGATCACCTGCTTTGCTTGCTTGGTGCCATAAAAGCTTTGGTTCAATGTGGGAGGCGTTTTTATTTTCTGACTACTCCCTACATGGAAACAATTTGTTCCATGGAAAAACAAACGAGCTACATACTGCAACTGCACGTTAGCATTTAATTTCTGCATCGAGAAAGTATGTTTGTGTTCATGCATGTATGTAGTTGGCTTTTCATGTGAGTAGCCCTGTCACAGTTTCCCACGAATCCTCTTGTAAATCATTGCTCAAAATGCAGTCATAAGCCTGTGACTACATTTCGACCTTCCAACCAAGGAGAGGTTTGAATCCTCATATTGTTCCTTTGTGAGTTCTAATGAAACTTTCCCAAATACACTAACAACTGGGACTCTGTGTAGATATAGTCTAGCATGTTAGATATTTAACCTAACCTCAGGATCCACCCTAACATTTATTGTCAAACATAAGTTGAAGATGTACAATGCTTCCTGCCAATTGCACTGATTACAAATACGTGAACAGGTTTGCAAACGGAATTGGACTTATGCTCGTTGGTATGATGCTATTAGCCATATATACATACCAATTACATTCTCTGAGCAAATGCATAACTATTTGCTTGTTTATGCACAATATGCCAAAATCATTGTGCACTTATACTACAAACCATGAAAAATTGTTAGGACAACATTTCCTTGGAGGCAGTGGGTGAAATAGTATCAAGAATGAAAGTCTGATTTTAGTTTTTAAAGCTGAAATATGGGTTGACTATGAATTTTAGCTGACAACAATAATTTAGAATCCATGCATAAATGCATAGGTGCATTAAAATCCAGTACATAGGATCCCCAATATTAATACAACTTCAATGAGTATATCACGTATGATTATTAAACCTTTCTGAAGATGTTATATGCTTTATAGTTTTATACTACGAAATTGACATTACTGTGGTGTGTGCTGCAAATGAGGGCACAACACATTAAGTGTATTATACCATATTTACTTATTTAATGTTAATACAGATATCAGTACTTGTTCTGAGATTAAACATGTCTGCATAATTTAATATCCCTCTTTGGTCCATAAGCTTGCTGATTTTTTTCATTAGAAGCAACTGCACACCAGTTTAGGGTGCACAGACGTCCCAGATTTGCCCGGTTTTTCAAGGACTGTCCGGGCGTCCCAGCACTTTTTCCTGCAACAAAGACATGTCCCAGTTTTTGAGAGTGGGTTGGGTGAGCACGCACGTTAATTGAAGTTTGATGCAGGCTCACGTTTCCTCCGACCCTCTCTTCACACGGGGAACAGAAGTCCAAGTGGAGCCTTTTAAAGAGCTCTCTCTTCACATCACTGAATCAAGTTGTTTGAAAAGCCGCCTGCTGTGCTGACTCACTCAGGCAGCACAGCAGGATGCAATGAGGGATGAATATGTGGCCCATCATCCTAAACCAGGGACGGCAAGCGACATAGTAATAGGACTACGTTTTGGCTGGGGCGGATCATGGTCACAGAAGGACTTTACAAAAAATATTTAGGGCCGGTTTTCTGTAATATATATATATATATCTCCACCTCCAATCCCGCCTCCCAAATTAAAGCGGGTCTGACACAGCGCGGGTCAACTTCAGGTAAGGTTTTAGTCCGCAACTTAGGCACACCATAATGTCAAAAGTGCACAAAGCCTAAAACAACTGGCAGACGCGTTTCGGCTGATAGCCTTCCTCAATGCCAGCTCCATGTAAAAGAGTTCATTGTGCCAAATGCGCCTAAAGTATTGCCACTAGCACAGGAACATAGTCCAAATCTGCGAGCTTGGTTAAGTAACCACTCGTGCACGTGATAATGCCCTGACTCACGTCAGTTGTTTGACTGCCTTCTCTCTGCTGCGGCAGGATATATATATCACTCATGACATGGTCAGTGACATCACTGGTGATATCATTGATGACATCTCAAATGACATCACTGATGACATCATCCACAGAACCACTCACACCCCCATACAACCTCTCCTACACCCACACAACCACTCACATACCCAATCATAGGCGCATACAACTACTGACACACACACTCAGTGATATATATATATATATATATATATATATATATATATATATATATATATATATATATATATATATGTCAAAAGAATAGACCAGCACTCACGGGGGGAAGGCGAGCCGCTGAAACTCGTTTGTTGTTGTGATAGTGCGAATAAATCCGGATGAGGATTTAACCCCCCCATAAGTGCTGGTCTATACTTTTGATGTTGAACGCGAGACTGCCCTCGTGTGACAGAGCACCCGCTAGGGAGTACGGGTAGACTTAGGAGCGAAATATATATATATATATATATATATATATATATATATATATATATATTTGGGAATGGATGTGAGATTCTTTGCATGGTTTTGCGAATGGGTGTAACAGTGTCTGTAGGATATCTATATGGGGTGACAGTGACTGTATGGGTTACTAAATGGATGTGACTGTGTTTTCATGGATGTAACAGTGGATGTGAGAGTGTCTGCATAGATATGGGAGTGGGTGTGAGAGTATCTGTATGTATATGTGAGTGAGTGTGAGAGTGTTTTATAGGTGTAAGTATTGGTGTGAGACCCTCTGTATAGGTTTGTGAATGGGTATGACCATGTCTGTATGGGTTTGTGAATGGGATGTCACTGTCTATATGGGTGTAACACTGGGTCTGAGAGGGACTCTGTGGGTATCTGAGTCGGTGTCATAGTGTCTGTTAAAGTGTATCTATGGGTGTGAGAGTCTGTGTGTGGGTTTGTGAATGGGTGTAACAGTGCCTGTAGAATATATGACGGGTGTAACAGTGCCTGTATGGGTATCAGTGGGTGTGAGAGTAAATCTATACGTGTAAGTGTGGGTGTAAGAGTCTCTGTATAGGTTTGTTATTAGGCGTGACAGTGTCTGTATGGATTTTTTAATGAATGTGAGAGCATCAGTATGGGTGCAAGTGTGGGTGTGAGAGTCTCTGTATGGGTTTGTGAATGGGTGTAACAATGTCTGTAGAGTATGTGAATGGATGTAACAGTTTCTGTATGGGTTTATGATCGGGTGTGAGAGTATGCATATATGTGTAAGTGTGTGTGTGAGTCACTGTAAAGGTTTATGAATGGGTGTGACAGTGTCTGTATGGGTTACTAAATGGATGTGACAGTTTCTACATGGATGTAACAGTGGATGTGAGAGTGTCTGCATAGATATGCGAGTGGGTGTGAGAGTATCTGTATGTATATTAGGGGTGGGCAGAAAACTCCGCTCCGCCAGCGTAGCGGATAAAGCCAACCACCCCTGCTCCCCGGCCCGGTCCCTGCTTCTGAAAGCAGCCAGGCCGGGGAGAGCCTCCCCGGGCCCCGGTGGACCCCCGTCCCCAGCGCCCGGACCCTCGGCTGGCTTGCAGGACGGGGGGCTCCCACACCCCGGGGCCCGCCGGACGGAGCACGAGCCCCGGGCCCGGTCCCAGCTTCCGATCCCTAGCCAGGCCGGGGAGAGCCTCCCCGGGCCCCGGTGGACCCCCCGACACCAGCACCCGGACCCTGGGCTGGCTTCCAGGATGGGGGCTCCCGCAGCCTGGGACCCTGGGATGCAGCATGAGCCCCGGGCCCGGTCCCAGCTTCCGAACCCAAGCCAGGCCGGGGAGAGCCTCCCGGGCCCCGGTGGACCCCCGACACCAGCGCCCGGACCCTGGGCTGGCTTCCAGGACGGGGGCTCCCGCAGCCTGGGACCCTGGGATGCAGCACGAGCCCCGGGCCCGGTCCCAGCTTCCGAACCCAAGCCAGGCCGGGAGAGCCTCCCGGGGCCCCGGTGGACCCCCGACACTAGCGCCCGGACTCTGGGCTGGCTTCCAGGACGGGGGGCTCCCCCAGCCTGGGACCCTGGGATGCAGCACGAGCCCCGGGCCCGGTCCCAGCTTCCGAACCCTAGCCAGGTCGGGGAGAGCCTCCCCGGGCCCCGGTGGACCCCCGACACCAGCGCCCGGACCCTGGGCTGGCTTCCAGGACGGGGGGCTCCCGCAGTCTGGGACCCTGGGATGCAGCACGAGCCCCGGGCCCGGTCACAGCTTCCGAACCCTAGCCAGGCCGGGGAGAGCCTCCCAGGCCCCGGTGGACCCCCGACACCAGCGCCCGGACCCTGGGCTGGCTTCCAGGATGGGGGCTCCCGCAGCCTTGGACCCTGGGATGCAGCACGAGCCCCGGGCCCGGTCCCAGCTTCCGAACCCTAGCCAGGCCGGGAGAGCCTCCCGGGCCCCGGTGGACCCCCGACACCAGCGCCCGGACCCTGGGCTGGCTTCCAGGACGGGGGCTCCCGCAGCCTGGGACCCTGGGATGCAGCACGAGCCCCGGGCCCGGTCCCAGCTTCCGAACCCTAGCCAGGCCGGGGAGAGCCACCCCGGGCCCCGGTGGACCCCCGACACCAGCGCCCAGACCCTGGGCTGGCTTCCAGAATGGGGGGCTCCCGCAGCCTGGGACCCTGGGATGCAGCACGAGCCCCGGGCCCGGTCACAGCTTCCGAACCCTAGCCAGGCCGGGGAGAGCCTCCCCGGGCCCCGGTGGACCCCCGACACCAGCGCCCGGACCCTGGGCTGGCTTCCAGGACGGGGGGCTCATGCACCCTGGGGCCTGCCGGACAGAGCACAAGCCCCGGGCCCGGTCACAGCTTCCGAACCCTAGCCAGGCCGGGGGGAGGCTTCCCGGGCCCCAATGGGACCCCCGGACCATCGGCTGGCTTTCAGGATGCGGGGATCCCACACCCCGGGGCATGCCGGATGGAGCTCAAGTCCCAGGCCCGGACCCAGCTTCAGAACCCTAGCCAGGCTGGGGAGAGCCTCCCCGGGCCCTGATGGACCCCATAACCAGCGCCCAGACCCTCGGCTGGCTTGCAGGATGGGGGCTCCCACAGCCTGAGACCCTGGGATGCAGCACGAGCCCCGGGCCCAGTCCCAGCTTCCGAACCCTAGCCAGGCCGGGGAGAGCCACCCCGGGCCCCGGTGGACCCCCGACACCAGCGCCCGGACCCTGGGCTGGCTTCCAGGATGGGGGGCTCCCGCAGCCTGGGACCCTGGGATGCAGCACGAGCCCTGGGCCCGGTCACAGCTTCCGAACCCTAGCCATGCCGGGGAGAGCCTCCCAGGCCCCGGTGGACCCCCGACACCAGCGCCCGGACCCTGGGCTGGCTTCCAGGATGGGGGGCTCCCACAGCCTTGGACCCTGGGATGCAGCACGAGCCCCGGGCCCGGTCCCAGCTTCCGAACCCTAGCCAGGCCGGGAGAGCCTCCCGGGCCCCGGTGGACCCCCGACACCAGCGCCCGGACCCTGGGCTGGCTTCCAGGACGGGGGCTCCCGCAGCCTGGGACCCTGGGATGCAGCACGAGCCCCGGGCCCGGTCCCAGCTTCCGAACCCTAGCCAGGCCGGGAGAGCCACCCCGGGCCCCGGTGGACCCTCGACACCAGCGCCCAGACCCTAGGCTGGCTTCCAGGATGGGGGGCTCCCACAGCCTGGGACTCTGGGATGCAGCACGAGCCCCGGGCCCGGTCACAGCTTCCGAACCCTAGCCAGGCCGGGGAGAGCCTCCCCGGGCCCCGGTGGACCCCCGACACCAGCGCCCGGACCCTGGGCTGGCTTCCAGGACGGGGGGCTCATGCACCCTGGGGCCCGCCGGACAGAGCACAAGCCCCGGGCCCGGTCACAGCTTCCGAACCCTAGCCAGGCCGGGGGGAGGCTTCCCGGGCCCCAATGGGACCCCCGGACCATCGGCTGGCTTTCAGGATGCGGGGATCCCACACCCCGGGGCATGCCGGATGGAGCTCAAGTCCCAGGCCCGGACCCAGCTTCAGAACCCTAGCCAGGCTGGGGAGAGCCTCCCCGGGCC